>CM028359.1:16114391-16764251 GCA_016618105.1 Dendrobium huoshanense | reverse complement strand
ACTAATTACATGACATATTTTGAAATAATTTTTTTTTTTTGTTAATTTTGATTTTTTTATGTCTTTTTTTTTTATTTATCCTGACTCATTTGCCGACAAAATTTTCAATTAACGGGCATCGCAATTTACGTGTCGTCGCCTCGCAACTCAAGCCAAATTTTATATTTTTGTACACCGAATTTTATATTTTCACTCGCGCAAATATCCAAATAATATCGCAATTTCTCAGTGTTTTCGATGTTCAAAACATAATGGAGAAATTCATTTTGCAAGCGAACGCCGTTTAGGCAATGTTGAATATGTCCGTAGTTCATCAAGTTTGATCATTTTCGTTCAATTTGATTACGAGGGATCCCTCATTGGTTAGATTCGATGCTCTAAACCATCGACAAAGCTTGTTTAACAAGTAGATGCCATTTGGATAGTGTTTTGCTAGCGTTGCATCTACTAACACATTGTCGTTCGATCGAGTTGCATACGAATAACTTTTATTTGATATATTTGATGTCTTGAATGCATCGATATGATCCATTTTATAATCGAATAAAATTTTAATCATTTCATTATGATCGAGACACTCCGATCTTTGTTCTGAACGATATCTTGTTTTTCAACAATAATCGATCATCACCTCCGTTGCTTGCATTGATCATGGAAAATATACGGAGGTCAACATACCAGTTTAGCTAAACGGGTGAAGATTTCGAACCCGGACCTGACTTGCATGGGTGACCCGACCCAACGCGACCCGTGAACCCGCGGGTGCAGCGATGAGTTGTGTGGGCGTAGGGCCTAGGTGAGGTTTGGTCGAGTCATCATGAGCAAGGCCTAGGCGAGGTCTGGTCGAGTCATCATGAGTAGGGCATGGGCGTCATGGCCTCGTGGGCGACTGGAGATAGGGCAAGGGCCACAAAGGCTTGACTCGCGTGGAGTGAGGAGGCCTGGCGGGCGGAGTGACGGGTTGGCGGAGGAGGGCCGCTCGACTTGGCAGGCCACAGGCGGTCGCAGTTGCACAAGGTCGGACCATCGGAGGCAAGGCTCGACGCCTCAACCCGAGCGCCCTGAGGCAGCAAGAGCTGGGTAGTAGCAGGTGCCACGGTGAGACCAGTGGGCGCAGTCGCGTGCCTTAGGTGAGGGAGGTCAAGTCATCACTCATGCAGGATGAGGGGATCCAGGTTACCTGGGTCATGCTTGGGTTGTCGGGTCAACCCAAATCCAACCCATTTTTCAGACATGTCAGAAATTCGAACATGGACCCGACTCGTTTCACAAACGGATTGACCCGAACCCAAATTTTTTTGGATCATATTTCGGATCGTGTCAACTTTTGGCACCCCTAATATTTCTCCACTCACATGGAACAAAGAGTAAGCTATCATTGATATAATATGTAGAGGCTACTAATATGATGACTAAATAAATAACTTGGTAGATGTGCATTCGAGATAAATAATACATGTGAATATGTGATATTTTTATAAGATGAGTGATCTATGGTAAGTGTAATGTACTTATATGATACTCAACTATATACCAAAGTGTAAATAATGATGATATTACATAAGATTATAAGATAATTTTTAACATACATTAAAGCATAATTTGTCGACTCTGTAGTTTTGAAGATAGCAAATGCAAGATTGAAGAACTTAACAATTTTCATTATGTGATTTTAGGATCAAGAGATTATTCAAGTCAAGGAGGTATGAAGGTCAAGATGATCAAGAAAAGCTTATTATAGTCATAAAGCCAAAGTTCTCATTAACTACACCTTTGGGCTCAAATTAATATTAAAACTCTTTTTTAGCAAATTATATTTATGAAATCATAATAAAATATTTATATAATTTAGAACTTGTTATGAAATCTTAAGCTAATTATTGACACCACTCATAATAATTAGGAATTATTATTTAATTCATTTCTTTAAATATATATATATATATATACCATTTAATATTTGTGAATTTGTCACTTAATTTTAATTCCATTAGATTTGCATCTCTTCGTAGATATAAAATTAAGGGAGATGTTACTCCATATAAAGAAGCTTCAGTTCTAATAAACATCGCAAAACTAACCTCCGAAATGGCAATATTCGATTAGAATTAATATCTCAATAATGATAATCAACTAGTTTTGTTTCAGTAGCTGCAAAACCAAAAATAATAAAAATTTTAAAATTAATGAAAAATTTATTTCTAATTGAAAGTAGATCATGTAATATATAAATTATATGAATCAAATATAATAGGGATTAAATTCAATTTCATTATGGATGATAAATTTTTTTAACAAACACTAATTCATTTACAAGTATATAAATTTTAAATATAAAAAAAATAAAATGGTACAAGATTAAAATAAATTAAAATTTATCTTCTTTTTTTTTATATATATTTTGCGGTGTGATACTAATGTTTCTGAAAATCAAATTGGATTCATGCCGGGTAGGTCGACTATGGAAGTCATACATTTATTAAGAGGTTTGATGGAGAAATATAGAGAAAATAAGGAGGATCTAGATATGATATTTATTGATTTAGAAAAAGCATATGATAAAGTTCCAAGAGAAGTGCTATGGAGAGTTCTTGAAAAGAAAGGAGTCAATAATGCTTATATTCAAATCATTAAAGATATGTATGAATGAGCTATTACTTGTGTTCAAACACAAGGTAGATTGACCAAGTATTTCCCTATTTCGGTTGGGTTACATCAAGGATCAGCCTTAAGCCCATATCTTTTTGCTTTAGTCATGGATGTTCTCACTAGACATTTGCAAGAGGATGTACCTTGGTTTATGCTTTTTGCTGATGATATTCTTCTTGTTGATAAGACTAGAGAGGGAGTTGAAGGTAAACTTGAATTATGGAGGTCAACCTTAGAGTCTAAATGTTTTCGCTTGAGTAGATCTAAAACGGAATATATGGAGTGTAATTTTAGTAGTAATAGACCTAGTGAGGGGATTGTGACTTTGGGCGATCAAGTCATTAATAAGAGTACACGTTTTAGATATCTTGGATCTATTGTTCAGAGTGATGGTGAAATAGATGGGGATATTATCAGCAGAATTCAAGTTGGATGGTTGAAGTGGAGGAATGCATCGGGCTTGTTATGTGATAGAAATGTACCCCTCAAACTTAAGCGAAAATTCTATAAGATAGTAGTGAGGCCTGCAATGCTTTATGGTGCCGAATGTTGGCCATTAAAAGAGAAGCATAATACTAAGTTAAGTGTGGCAGAGATTAAAAAAAAAAGTGTGGCAGAGATGAGGATGCTCAGGTGGATGAGTGGCTTTACCCTTAGAGATAGGATACGAAATGAGCATATACGTGAAAAGGTTGGAGTAGCTCCAATAGAAGATAAGATTAGAGAGAGTCGCCTTAAATGGTTTGATCACATAAAACGGCGGCCTTCCGATGACCCGGTTAGGAGAGTAGAGGTATTAGATTTGACTTATGTTAAGAAAGGTAGGGGTAGACCTAAAAAGACTTGGTTAGAAAATATTAGGAATGACCTTTCTTTATTAGATTTAAACGAGAATTTGACTTTTAATAGGACACAATGGAGAAAAAGGATTCATGTAGCCGACCCCACGTAGTGGGATAAAGGCTTGATGTTGTTGTTGTTGTTGTTTTTATATATATATATTCAATTTCTTAATTGACACTTTATTAAAAATTGACTTGATTAAGTAGGAAACTTGACCCATAAAGATTCTAGAATTAAATTTAGGATCTTTTAAATTTTGATTTTAACAAACTCATAGTCAAACTGATCAGCTCAACAAAGATGAATCCAACAAAACCTAAAATGTTTCGATATGGGCCCAAATAAGCCTAGATCAAGATCTTGAAGTTAAAATTAAAATTTTGATGTATTAATTAAGGGACTAAATGATATCCAATTTAGCATGCTTATAATAAAATTGAGTGTCTCAACAAAACAAATTCAAAATGCCCAAGATCTCTTAATTCATACAAAATTAAGGCATTTAAATGGTAAACGAATGTTTTATGATCAAAGGAATTAATATAAGCGGTCTAATGCGGCATTTTGAAATTTTCCTAATATTTATAGGGCAAGCCACTATAAAAAATTTATAGATATGACCTCTTTTTCTTCATGAAGAGGAACTTCTTGGCTTAAGATTTAATAAAGCTTAAAGGCTTAAAGAATTCCAGAGCTCCACACAAGCACCACCATCATCGAATATCTGCCTAACTACTTTTGTCATACATTCATCACTCGATTGCCGTCGTTTGAATACCACCTCTTGACCACCATTATCGGATGTAGTTGACCAACCATCGCCCTCACCAAGCCCCCACCATCAAATTATCACCACATAATAAACATTATTAGGGCACCATTATCCGACTAATACTATCAGACCATTATAATTCATCCATAACTGTTCGAATGCCCTTCACCCCATTTTGACTCTGTAATATTTTTTGTCAGCTCTCCAAACTCTTGTAATCTGACTATCTCAAAATAAGAGATAAGAAAATATATGTTATCAACACTCACATAGTTCAATCATTTCAGTTGGTTAGGGCCTCATGATTCCTGGTTTTTTATTTATTTGCATAAAAAATTTTGATGCCACATCTACTATTTTCATTTATCTATTTGTGTAATGAATTCTTCTGTAAAACTAAAATACACAACCCTCTTATTAGTATGTAATATTTTGATATTGATTGTGGGAAATAAGGCCACAATCATAAGTCTTATGGACACATTTTTAATGGTTAATTAATAGGTATAGTAATCACAACAACGGAGCTTTTCACTCCAACACTCATCATTCTAGGAATCGATCTTTGAACTTGGGATGCTAGACCTCTGTCTCTTTCTACTCCAATCAGAATATGCCTACTAGAGGAGGTACATCAAGTTCATCTTTGGAAGTCTACATTTATAAGATGAAGGAATCTCAGAATAAAACATTCAGCTCTAATATCTAGTGCTAGCACAAAAAGAAGGGACCCATCTTCCTCAAGTTAAGTTACCAGCCAGAGTTATATATATACTGTTTATAGCCTGGCACCGCAACACTCACCAGATCAGCACCAAAGCTCTCAACTTTAAAATTTTCATATTTTTCAAGAGAATTTATTTCATGTATTTGAGTTATTACACCTAAGGTGTCATAAAGTGGTATCAGAGCAAAAATTTAGAAAGATTCATATTATAACTGGAGCTATAGTAAATAATTTGTATCGGTAAAAGAAAAACGTTGGGGCTTAGTCTAAAAAATTTCTAATTTGTTTGTGATAAGTATGTGTATAATTAAGCTCTTTTATTCTTCATATGAATTAAAGTTTTATTGCATCATGAACCCCAAAGAGCAAGAAGTAGCTGATGGATAGAGTTCCAATCAGGTATAATATTTCATAGTATAGTGAGGGCTATGACATCAAACTCTATGATATAGTTTGCCAAGATAGTTGTCACGACCCAACCCGACCGATACGAATCCCATCACGTCGAGTCACGACGAATGAATCCAGGATCTAGCTTTGGAATTTGGTTTCAGACTTTCTTTCGAATAATCATACATAAAACACATAGCTACTATTAAACTTTCAACATACAGAAATTCATCTAACATTTTCTTTCTTCTCATTCTTCAAAATAATCATGTACAATACAGTGCATAACTAGAAACAGAAAGAACATAACAGAAGAGCAGAATAGTCATGACCGTACAAAAAATTAAAAGTACAAAAATACCTAATCTCAAATCAGACACATAACGGCTAATCCAACACCTCCTTCCCTTTCCCAGAACCTGAAAATCACACAGATAACAAGGATGAGCTAACAGCTCAGCAAGACTACACTAGCCAATCAAAATCTCCAGAAACTCTCATATCAAAATACGCTTGAAGGCGTTAAAAACATTTGTCGTATAAAATTCAGATAATCGTACAAAAATCAGAATATCAGACAGAGGTCAGAGATTCATACATAACAGAAATCAAACAGAATACTTATATTCGTTCAGAATAAATGAAGTAATAGAGACAGAAGAATTGAATCAAATTTACATCAAAGAATTATTCAAATCAGAATTCAATCAAAGTTCAGAACAGATTTCAGAAAACATTCAAATCACATTGTATCACAGATTTCCCTGATCCAAATAGAATCTTAAAGGATTCTGACCCCTTATGCCTCCCTTCCCTGACACAGATAAAATATCAAAGGATCATAGCCCCTTATGCCTCCCTTTGTGCTTACAGCACCAGAACATATCAGATATACAAAATTTTCATATCAGACTTTATTTTTTTCAGATTTCCTGACACAGACATAATCTCAAAGGATTTTGGCCCCTTATAACTCCCTTTTGATATCATTCAAACACATCAAATCATCAAATTCAGAAAAATCAAATTAAATTAGAAATCATCAGCGGCATAACGGTAGTTCACAGAAATTTCAACAAATCAAATCACAGTTTCAGAAAATTACCAAATTATAACAGATAGTGTAAAACCTCATTTTAAGACTTTCATTACACTGAAGCAATATTTTTCAACATCTAGATAATTTCTTATTCGATAAAAACTCCGCAGAATTCAAATTACCCGGTGAAAACTTTCCAGAAAATACTCAAAACGTGCAAAAACATCATCTCTACAATATACCAAAGTTACGCGGTAAAAATTTCATCAATACAAAGATGGATCACTTTTAGGCTAACGAAAACGAAAATTGAAACAAAAAATCTGTCAAAAATCATATTTCTGAAAATTGAGAAAGACATAATGTGCCTTACGTTGAGTCGATCAACTTTCGTAACTATGGCGACGGACAAAAACAGACTGAAGTCACCAAAAACGCAAATTTCCCCTTCTTGCCTTCGTTTTCTCTCTCCTCCTCTTTATCTCTCTTCAAAAATGACAAAATTCAGATATTTATCAAACAGGATCGTCTAGATGATGCCCCTGATCGTCCCGGGACGATCTCCTCTAGACACGGTTCATACAGACGAAAATTAATTCCAATTTCTTTCGTCCATGGACGATTCTCTAGGGAAAAATTTCGTCCCGATGAACTCTGGTTCATACAAACGAACCTGCTATTCTACTCAGTTCGTATAGGTTCGTACAGGCAGTTCATACAGACGAACCATATAGATTTTCAAATTTTCTTCAGTTCGTATTGATGGTTTGTCCGTACTAACAGCACAAAAAAAATTCAAAATAACTTAAGAGATTAAGGGTTTCACAATAGTAGTCCAATTGTGAGTAAGGCACCTCAAGGATGAATGGTTGGAGTTAGGAGGTATGAGGTTGATAAGCATCTTTAGTTATTTCTAAGATTAAAGCCACCTCATTTTCAGGGTGATATTAAGCCTCATGCAACTCAGGATTAGTTCATGAGGATAGCAAAATTATTTGATAATATATAATGTTCAAAGGGTAGGAAGGTCTTTTTGGTTGTGTTCTTATAGGATAGACAAGTAGAGTGTTGGTAGACAAGCCTGCAGAGGTTGCAGGGAAAGATTCTAGGGAAGGTCAAATGTTTAGATCATTTAAAGAGAGTTTGTAGAGACCTTTAGGAGATGGATTGTGTTGCCATCTATAAGGAGGCATATGTAGGGATCCTTTCTTCTGAGGTTGGTCTAAGAGAGTAAAATAATGATGTAGTATGAGACAGAGTTCATAGCTCTTACAATGTATGCTCCTTAGTTGGTTAATACCCCTAAGAATAAGTTTTATAAATTTCAATGAGGTTTTGAGAGGCAGTCTGCATCACCAGTTGTTTCCATTTCTCATCCATGACTTTTTTGAGCTTATGGAGAGAGTCGGGTTGGTAGAAAACGATCTGATATCCACCCAA
Organism: Dendrobium huoshanense; assembly: GCA_016618105.1. NCBI lineage: Eukaryota > Viridiplantae > Streptophyta > Magnoliopsida > Asparagales > Orchidaceae > Dendrobium > Dendrobium huoshanense. Next base: position 16,756,391 of record CM028359.1, on the reverse strand, counting down.
CACTGATGGAATGCAAGCAGGAAGAGGTTTACTAGAGAGTCCTCCAGAAGTGCTTTTAGTGGGAAAAGGTTTAAAGTTTTAGAAGATCTATGTCTGTCAACAACACTTTTATTTATGATTTATATAGAAGAAGGCATACTGGTTGATGCTTTTTGTATATTGGTCAGTGCTTAAGGTTTGGCTAGGTAGGTCACAAGGTGGCGCAGTGTTTGTAAAGAGGGCCAGAAGGCAGACTTGAAGTTGTGGGCGGTTAGAGTCATAGGTAGAAGTCAATTTCTTCTAGAACAGTTAATGAAGCCTTATTGACCCGAAGTGGAGGCAGATTTGGAGGGAGACCATCGGGTGGATCAATAGAAGGAGCCCATCACGAGTTGATTCCAGTGGTCAGTACAGCCTTGGTGCAACCCAGAGTGTACAATCTAAGGCAACATGAGGCACCATATGTGGTGACAGTTAAGACATTTATTTTTGCATTCTCTTGACATATTTTATTTGACTCTAGTGTGAGTCATTATTTCCTATTTGAGTACATGTTTGATAAATTGGGTTTGGTCCCAGATCTGTTAATTTCTAGTTTAAATATTATGTTGTCCGCTAGAGATTTTTTGGTAGCTAATGAATTATGTAATTGTTAGATTGAAATTACAAATAGAAAGTTGAAATCGTCTAACATCCACACAGTCATCATCATTGGACATTCGTTGCCCAACTACTCAATCATAATATTATTGTTTGACCATAGTCATTGAACCACTGCTATTACCACACCAACAATTACACATTGTCATTGCTTGACGGCTACATCAAATCACCACTATCAAACCACCATCATCGAACTGCAATTTCTTGACCACTATCATTTGACCATCATCGCAATATTTTGGCCTCCACCATTAGATCACCAATGCCTAATCATTGTTATTTGGATCACCATCGTCCAACCAGCATTGTGGACTATTGTCAATAAGTCACAACCATTCAAGCACCTTTCCTTCCATATCAACTATGTGGTATTTTCTACTAGCTCAGTATACTCACTTAATCTTGTCGTCTCAAAACTAATGGATGAGAAAAATCTTTATAATCAATGCTAATATAGTGAAATTATTTCACTGCGCAAGGCCCTATGATTTTTTCCTTTTCAGCTTTTTTTAGTTAAAAATCTAATGTCACATATGCTCCTTGTGCAAAATTAGAACATAAAACTATCTAATGCTACCTTCGCGAATTTTCCAGCCACAACATTAATAACTAAATATAATGAAAAATGTAATACAAAAATAAAACTAAATTCAAATTATAAATATTAAACAAACAAAAAAACTTTGAAATTTAAAGAAAAAAGATACATCAAACCCCGGCCAACCTACCAGACCACCCACACCACTGTACCTGTAGCCGGTGCTTTGGGGCCCCCACTTAAGGGGCGACTGCCGCTTGAGGGAATCGAACTCGGGATGTGGGATTCCCAACCGAGGACGCCCACCAACCGAGCTAAGCATCGGTGGGTCATCAAATATAATTTGGAAGTATAATGCATCACATTTCAAATTTAACAAATATATGTTGTATAAATATTACATAAATGGTTGGAAATTACCATTGTATGGCTATTTATATGCAAGAGAGATTGACTGCTCACCTTTATATGGACCGGTAGGTCCGGTGTAAGGACGTAGAGGACGTCCGGTCGGAGGCAAAATCCCGCCAAAAAACTCGGTATTTGCTCGGTATTACTAGGTATTATTTGATAATAATAAGGAATACCGCTATGTGAAGATCAATACCAAGTTATATCGAGCTATACCGAGCAATGCCGAGTTGTACCGAGTTTTTTCTAGGAAAAACTCGGTACAACTTTTGTATAACTCGGTATAGCTCGGTATAACTCGGTATTGGGTCTTCACGTGATGGTATTCCTCGTTATTGTTTGGTATTGCTCGGTATTTCTCATGTTTTGGCTCGATTTGGCCTCCGACCGGACGTTCCTCTACGTCCAGTCGGAGGACGTAATAATTGTTCCTTGACTGCTCACCTTTATTGGATTCCATTTGCTTTATTGGATTCCATTTGCTGGTTGGCGGCTGGACAAAGCGATGTTTTGTTTTTTGTTTTTTTGTTCTCGTACATTTCGACCCATTAAGATTAATTCCTCTGGATATCACTAAATTGGTAGTTAAAATTATGAACAAATCGATGAAGATAGCTACGTTAAGAAAGGCACAAAGCCATGCTAGTTGATTTATTTTGATAGATCCAACTGGCTACTACAAGTCTACAACATAGCGAATGAGATATTTTAGGTTTTTTTTTATCTTAAATGAAAATCATTTCGCCCATTATCTCATTGCCGGCCATTAGTAATTGCCACCATTGGCTATTATTGTCATTTGTCATGTTATATTCTATAAAATAAAAATAAAAATTATTAATATCAAAATTTTAATTTTATATTAAAATATAAAAACTTCAAAATGATTCTAAATAATCCTTTAAAATTTTAGTGAGATACCTAATTAAGAGATTGTTTGTATACAATATTTATGTAGGATTTGAGCCGGATTTATATCAAATCTTGCAAAATATAATTTAATGATATCTTAAATCTCACCGTGAGATAAATGGATTCACGGGATTTGGCTGAAGAAGCGCATGAAAGGAGTGTAAGATGGTTATCATCATGACAAGCAAGCTCCTATATATCGTTACGTCCGATCCAAAAGAAAGAACATTAAGGTTCAAACCGCAGTTACTTCCGATATGACAGGAAGAAACATTGTCAAAGGAGATAAGAAGATTTTTTAGGGACTCGTTCAAAACATAATGATTACCCACCGCGGGGTGTCTTGGTGGTGGAGACTTGGCTGGCCAAAGGCCAGGTACTAAGTTCGAATCCCTTGGCACCTCGTGACAGCATTAAATGTCGGACCGTATAAATTGGTGTGGGTTGTATGCTAGGTCGACCAGGGAGATTAGTGGCCGAAGGCCGATACTCCCTGCCCAAAAAAAAAAGAAAAAAAAAAACCATAATGATTGCGAAGCAGGCGAAGACAAATTGAAAGGAATTAATTGAGAAGAGAAAAAAGCAAACCCTAGTCGAACAATATTGAAGTGAACAACAACAAGAGAGCTCCTGTCGTTAATTTTGATCCAACAAATAATTATATAATTAGTAATTAAAAATATTTAAATTATATTTAAATTATTAAAAATTTATTAATAGTAGAATAGTAATTAAATAATTAGTTCTTTCAAATTATAATTATATAGATCAATACATTTGAACAACGTAATTGATAATCAAATATTTATTAAAATAACATGCATCTAAATAAATAATTAGATAATTAGTATTGTAACTAATATATAAATTATATTATATTTAAGTTAGCTATAATTATATTTTTTACAATTATAACTTATTGATTATAATTAAATTTAAAATTAATAAGTAACTTGTATTTAAAGCATAAATTCAATTTTGATTTTTTAACAAACTGGCCATCTTAAATTCTGAATTATAATGCCAAACATTATTGCAGTATTTATCGAAATTTAACATTTTCTTATCCAATAATTTTGAAATTAAGATCATTTATTAGACTTTTTAAGGGGTTGTTTGATTGACTAAAAAGGGATGAAATATCAAAATAATACTTTGGAGTTGTATGAATAAGTGTAAAGTAAATTCAGATGAATGAATTTTTGTTTCATTTGAAATAAAATGAATGTAGCGTAAATCATGATTTTTTTTATTTGGTTTGAAATGAAATGAACGCAGAGTAAAGTTTAAATATGATTGCGACTGGCGAATGGCAGTGGTGGGCAACAATGGCAGGTGACAATGGATGGCGTTGGTTGTGGCCCACGTGGCGATGGTCACCGATCAGCGCTGAGTGATCAAGCGTGTTTGCTTGTGATCTAAATAGTTTTAGCTCAAAATAGAGCGACTTTGATTAATCTAAAAAAAATGATTTAAAATGCTTTACACTACATTTATTTTTTAAACTCTTATATTTAAAATACTTTAGACCAGCCCTAAATACTACTTAAGAGGCAATAAATTAATATCTAAAAAAACTGTCGTCAATATTTTGTCGTTTAATGCACGGTGTGGGGACGTTGTTTTCCCAGGTGCCATCCCAGCGCAATTTATTTTCAATTATATCGACTTCAAAGAGAAAAAGAAAAAACTCGTCGTTTTTAGGATTGATTTTTTATTTATTCGTCAGGCAGTAGGCGCATATGTTCTCCACGTGGTTATGGACGAAGTTAATTGCGATTATAGGTGTTGTGCGTGGAGTGAAATTGATGCAAATGTTGAGATCCAGGCTGTGAGGTGAGAGAGACAAATGCCACGTCACTAGTATTGAGTTGGGTATCGAGGGCTGATGTGACGTATTCTGATTGGTCTCTGAATAATTGCACATAATAATTTGTCTTAAAGGGGGGTAATTTTACGTATTTGTTAGAGAAAAAAACAAAATGATGGGTTGGAATTTTATTTTATTTCTATAAAAGATTTTGGAAATAAGTATATATTAAATTAAATTATATTGTAATAGGATTGAGTTATGTAAAATTTAAGTCCACTCAATTTTGAATTTAAAATTTGGATAATATTTCTAGAATAATTAAAATAATTCTTTAATTTTTAATATTATTTTAATAGGTTTAAAAAACTTACTAAAACAAAACTATTCATTTTTTTTTTCAAAATTTATAATATTGTGTAAGATCATATATGTCCCGTCACCGGACATTCCGTCAGACTTCAACCCATCGTCGGACTTCTGCTCGTTACCGGACATTTGTCAGACTTCTATCTGATGCTGGACTTATGTCCACTACTGGACTTCTACCTGACGTCGACCTTCTAACCTCTTTCGTTAGACAACAATCTTTTATAACCTCCATTGCCCGCCAACTACAATCCTTACGATTTATATCTCCTTCCGACTACAGTTCTTCCTACCTCCGTTGCCCGCCAGCTATGATCCTTCCAACATATGTCGCCTGCCAACTACAGTCCTTCCGACTTACGTCGCCCATCGAATGTGGTCTTTCCGACTTACGTCACCCATCGACTACAGTCCTTCCAACCTCCGTCTCTTGTCAACTATGATCCTTTCGACTTATGTCGCCCACTAAAGACGGTCCTTCCGACCAAACAAACACATCAACAGTGATTCTTTGTATTCCCAGCATGTAATGTACTCTATATGATTTACACAAACTAAGACCTTCCCCCAAGGAAATGCCTCATTTGTAATCAATTGTAAATACTAGTGGATTTATTCAAACTAGGCTAGAATCATGGTTTTTCACCCTTTTCAGGGATTTTTCACGTAAAAATCTTGGTATCTCTTATAAATGCCGCACCCTCTCTTTTTATCTGTATGCGTGCTGAATCTTCGTACAAATTTGAGACGTTAATACTATATGACGCAACAAATATATTTGTGTATTGGTATTTATATCTAATATACAATAAAAAAAAGTATTATTGAATATAATTTGTGTATATGATATAAATGATTGTTGTGTAACGAAACATTTATGCCGATAGAGATATAGAGAGCATTTATTATTCTAGTTTTGCATGAAGAACCAGCTAGCATACACACAAATAATAGAGAGGGGTGCAAGATTCCACTTATCATGATCTATGTTTCTTCGATTTTTTAGGGCTTTAACAATGTCAAAATTAATAGATCTTGAGCTCGTTGTTAGACTCATTTCATCGAGCCGCTCAATTCTACTATAAGCTTACCGTATTTATCACCCAAGGATTTTTCTAAAGCTTCTAATTACGTTCTAGGCCCTTGATTTGGTCTCACTTGGGTCCATATTGAACCATTTTTATGCCGTTGGATTTGTTTATTCGAAACGCTCAGTTTATTATAAGTCTATTAAAATCAGAATTTAGATGGTCTTGAGTTTAATTTAAAAAAAAATTACAATCAAATCAAGACAAATTGGGGTGACTAGTCAATGATTATACTAAAAATCTAACATTTAACTAAAAAAATATCTAATTATTATTTGTGTATAAATAATAATAATAAGTTTAATATAATTCTCTTTAATGTTGTGTTTTATTATGATTTTAATTATTTTTAAAATATTAATCACGTGCACATGGTGCACACTATTATATTTAAAATATATCATTATCATTAAAAAAAACATTTGCTTGCGTGCACTTTTATATTCACAATATTTCTCCGAATCGTATTACAAAATATATAGAGTCAAATATTTATGGGTACTTACACAATTAATTATGAGTTTTAAATAAATAAATAAAATACTACATAAGTAATAATAATTAAAAAAATATATTAGTTTGGTCGGGATGAATTGGTGATGTGGACAAATACTCTCCTGTTGGATGCTCATCTGACAAGAAAATACAACAACAACAACAAGCCTTTATCCCACTACGTGGGGTCGGCTACATGAATACTTTTTCTCAATTGTGTCCTATTAAAAGTCAAATTCTCGTTTAAATCTAATAAAGAAAGGTCATTCCTAATATTTTCTAACCAAGTCTTTTTAGGTCTACCCCTACCTTTCTTAACATAAGTCAAATCTAATACCTCTACTCTCCTAACCGGGTCATCGCAAGGCCGCCGTTTTATGTGACCAAATCATCTAAGGCGACTCTCTCTAATCTTATCTTCTACTGGAGCTACTCCAACCTTTTCAAGAAAATCTGTAATTTTTTTTTTTTTTTTGATAGAATCTTTAATAATGTCTTACTATTCTCATCCAAATACCTCGATGTGCGTTGTACCATCTGCTTGAACTGGATTATTGTCTGTATCACGTGTTGCTTGTTTGTCAATGTATACTTAGATTGGTTTTTTTTTTGGGCAAAATCTTTGGTCCTGTAAGAAAAATTTTCAACCACAATACTTTACAAATTCCTAAGTCCATTCTTTTGTACTCAACTTCCACACTCGATCATGCAACAACATTATATTTATTAGTATTCTATATAAATAAGTTTCTCATACGTCACCAAAAATCATCTTGATCGTGCTTGAATCTTGAAGCAAATTCAAGTTGAAAACTTTTTAAATTAAATTTGGGACCTTATGAATTCCAATTTCAACAAGTAGATAGTCAAAATGAACGTCTCAAAGAGACGAACGTAACTACACTAAAATTGGTCTAATCCGAACCCAAATGGGTCTAAATCGGGGGTCCGAAGCTTATTTGGAATGTTCAAATCCTAAATTGGATGACTAAATGATATTCAAATATGACATGCTTATAGTTGAATCGAGCGGCTCAGCGAGACAAATCCAACAAGTTCAAGATCATTGAATTCCATCATCATTAAGGCACTTAAACACTTCAAAAATGGTATATGATTGGGGAAATCAATATGGGTCGTCCGATGGAGCACTCTAAATATGCCCAAGATGTTCTCCATATTTACAGGGCATGCCACTATAAAAATCTAAAAATTGACTCCCACTATCTACATGAACAATGACCTTTTGAATAAAGATTGGAGAGAGCTCTAATGTTTCAAGAGCTCCAGCAGCACCACCGACTACGGTCCCTCCAACCAACATCGCCCGCCGACCTTGCGACCATCATCGTCCACCGACTATAATCCGTCTGACCAATGTCACCCCTCAACTACGGTCCCTCCGACCAACGTTGCCCGCTTACTACACTCCCTTTAACTAACTTTACCCGCCAACTACGATCCCTTTAACCTCTCATCGCCCACCAACTACGTTCCCTCCAACCTTTATCGACCTCCGAGTACAGTTCCTCTGACTTCTGTAGCCCGTTTACTATGTTCCATCTGACCAGCGTTGCTGGTCGACTGCGATCTCTCCAACCTCTGTCACCCACGAACTATAGTTCATTCGACCATTGTCACACGTTGACTACGGCCCCTCTGATCACCGTCTCCCACCGACGATCACCGTCTCCCACCGACTATAGTCCCTCCATCCTCTGTTGCCCGACGACTATGGTTCCTCCAACCACCATCGCCTGTTGATAGATATTTCTTCGACCACCGTTGCCTACCGATTATGATTCATCTAATCACCGTCGCCTGCCGACTACTGTCCCTTTAACCTCTATCGCCCATCGACTATAGTCTTTCAAATCTCCATCGATTACCAACTACGATTGCTACGACCACCATCACCCACCTGCTATGGTCCCTTTGACCTCTATCGTCCATCGAGTACGATCCCTCCAACCACCATCTTCAACGGACTACGGTCACTTCGACCACCATCGCTTGCTGATTATGATCCCTTTGACCTCCGTTGACTGTCATTTACAATCCCTCTAACCTCTGTTGCCCGCCAACTACAGTTCCTCCAACCACAATCACCCACTTACTACAGTCCTTCCAACCACTTTCTCCCTCTGACTATGATCCCTCTAACCACTGTCTCCCTCCGATTACAGGCCCTCTGATCTCCATTACCCAAATACAACCCTGTCAAATAAATAAACAGGCCAACAATTTCTTAAGAATGACTCTCTTATCTTTAAATTGTTCCAACCCCAACTATGTAATGCTCTCTATATGATACATTGAGCCAATCCCTTCCCCCCACAGAAGGACACAATTTTGTAATTGTCTATAAACACTAGTTAAATCATTTTAACTAGGCCAACCCCCATTGTTTTTCCACTTTTTAGGATTTTTCACGTAAAAATCTGTGTGTCTCTTATGACTCTTATACACCTCTATCTTTATCTGTATGTGAATTGAATCTTCGTTCAAAGCTAAAATATTAAGCTCTTTATTTCCCTATTGTCGTAAATGTTCTAGTCCGCAACAGTTCCCACTAACAAAGATAAAGTATCAAGATGTTGGCCACCTATCATCACTTCTTCTTGCCCAGTCAACATCTATATATAGCTCGATAATTTGCTTAAACATAATTTTAGAGAATAAAATTCCTTTCCATAGGGCTAATTTGAGATATCTCAAAATATATAACTGCAAATATGTTTTTCACCAAGATTATGCATGAACTGAATGGTTGTACTTATAGCATAGATAAGATTTTATCATGTATGATCAATTAGTTCATTAGACTTCCAACAAGTCTCTAATATTTCTCCTTATTTATTGGTACTTTTCTTGTCTCAATGCATAGCTTCAGGTCTTCTTCCATTAGAGTATCAATTTGTTGGGCTAGCTAACATACCAATTTCACATAGTAAATTTAAGGCATACTTTCTTCATAATAGAAAAATTCATTTACATGAATGAGATACTTAATTCCAAGAAATTGTTTTAAAAGACTTGAATCATTCATTTAAATTTTTTTAAATAAGTACTTATGTAAGGCTTTCATTTCTTCTGGATCGTTGCCTTATTTATGCTATGAAATGAATTATGTGCTTTACTATATAAGGATAAGAATTTCTAAGGAAGCTTGGTGGAGAATGAGGAAGTGTGTTCTAGTTTCTATAACACAGGTTTTGGTGGCGAAAAGCTATGTTCTGATAGTGAAAAGTCATATTCGTATGTCTATTGACATATTCTGGTGTTATAAGCACATTTTATTTTGACGTTAAGTATTAAGAGTTATAAGGAGGAATTTTATTATTTGTTGCTTTGAGATATGAAGTGCTTGTTTATTTAATTTCTTATAATGAAATTTAGGTTATATGATAATTGCAAGTATGATTATGTTTAGTGTATTGACTATTATGAAATAAAGTATTTGAAAATTAAGATTGATAAAATTGTGGTCTATTAAGTTGTATAAGCTCACATATATTTTATTTTTTATTTTGAGGGTTTGGAAAAGGTAAGAAGCCAGTTGAGTAGCCGTTTCAAGATTTGATTCGAGTCAATATAGGTCTTTTAACTTTATGTACAATCATGACTAGTCATTATGATGATCAATTGTGTACCCTCATTGCATTCATGTATTTTAGTATAATTATTATATATATACTCTGATGATGAAATAATTGAATTTTTAAGGTTAAGTTTATTTTCTATTATTGTGGATGTGGTTAGTAGCTTTGTTGTAGTGGTGTCAATTTCGGGACACGAGTCGGGTTCGGGTCGAACCCGAAACTGACTCGGCACTATTCAGGTCAACCTGAACCCGACTCGTTTTTTCAAACGATTCGATTTTTCGGACCCAAACCTGACCCGCATTTGGATTGGATCTACACAACACGACCCGAGTGACCCAGTGCCAACAAAAAACTGCTAGTTTTGGGTTCAAAAATGGGTCACTATCCGCTTTCCGGGTAAAAAACAAGTCATTCTTGGGTTGCCGGGGCAAAATTAGGTTTCCGGGTCAAAACGGGTCAATTTCGGGTCAAAGGGTCAACCCGAACCCGACCCAATTTTTCAAATTGGTCGAAATGTTGACCATAACATGAAATTTTCAGGTCGGATTCGAGTCGGATTTTCGGATCGTGTCAAATATTGACACGTCTATTTTGTTGTATGTTGTTTGTTTTAATGTTTATATTGTAAGAAAAAAAATTCTAAAACTTAGATATTTAGATATTTCTATTGCAAGCCAACGCAGTAGGAGTAGGACATATACAGTCTGTGGATCTTATCGGGTTAGTGACATGCCTTTTCGGTATCAGAGTAGTTGTTTTGAAAATTAATTACACAATAAAGCTATAAGAATTGATTTGTAAGTCAAGTTAGGTGATTTTGGATATGTCTCGACATTCAATCTTAATTGTTTTCATTTGCATGTATGTTTTGTTGAGTATTCTATATGATTGAGGTTGTATGCTATATTTTCTAAATGTTATTATAAGAAAATTGATTTATAAACAATTTATTTATTTATGATAAGAGATGTGTAAATACATAATATTTTATGGGATATCTTACTTTACTAGACAAAGGTTCATATGTAGGTCTTGTAATACCTCTGAGAGGATTTTGTGTTAATTTTCTTTTGAGAATAAGTATTGTGCAAGGATTTTTCTCAAATAGTGATTAGTATTGTGTATCAATTGGGAGAGATTCGGGCTCAGTTTTAATAATTGTTTGGCTTTCTCAGTGGGCATTTTGATCTATGTTTGAATTACCATGTTCCAATTCATGCGACTCTTCACTTACTGTTGTTGTGTCAAATCTATTTTAAATCTACATTTTCCAAACTAGGATCTAAATCACCCATGTTATATTATAATATTTTCACATCATCTTTCCTAAGATTGCATCCAAGAGTTTGAATTTTCTCAAAATACTCCACCTGAAAAATGATAATGGCTATGTGGTTTAATTGTCCCTTGGATTTGAACTTTTTTGTCTATGTTATACATGCCCGACCACTATATCTACCATCCTAGCTTTTGCGACCTGGAATATTTGCGGGAGTACAGACATATAAAGTTTAACGTCGTAGTTTTGTATGAAGATCCAAAACACAATCAGATAAAAAGAGTGGGTGTAGTATTCATAAGAGACACCAAGATTTTTACATGAAAAACCTTGGAAAGGGAAATAGTCATGAGGTCTAGCCTGGTTTTAATGAATCAACTATTATTGCAATCGATTACAAATGAGGCCCTTCATTGAGGGAAGGCCTTGGCTTGATGTAATGAATAAACATCATATAAAATGCATTACATGATGGGACTTGAAAGACTCATTATTGATAAGTTTGTTTGGCTAGTATAACCATAGTAGGCGGGCGACATAGGTCAGAAAGACCATAGTCTGGTGATGGTGGTCCAAGGGACTATACAGTGGGCAATAGTAACCGGAAAGACTGTTATCTGGTGAAAGAGGTCGCATGGACCATAGTTGGCTGGCGACGGAGGTCGGAAGTCCAACGACCGATGAAAATCTGATGTCAGGTAGAAGTTCAATGATGGACGAAAGTCCGGCTTCAAATAGAAGTCTTACGAAAGTCCGGCGACAGGCAGAAGTCCGATGACGGGTGGAATCCGACATTGGGTAGAAATCTGAAGATAGGCGGAAGTCCGGCGTCGAGTAGAAGTTCGGTGAAAGTTCGAGATCGAGTAGAAGTTCGACGAAAGTCCGACGACCAGAAGAAGTTCGGTGGCGGGTAGAAATCCGACGTCAGTCCAACGATGGACAGAAATCCAGCGCAAGCGGAGGTTCGGTGTTGGGTATAAGTTCGACGAAAGTCCAGCGACAAGCAGAAGTCCAGCATCGGGTAGATATTTGGTGATGGGTGGAAGTCAGACGTTTGGTAAAAGGCCGTAAAAAGTTTGGCGACAAGCAGAAGTCCAGCATCGGGTAGAAATCTAACAACGGGCGAAAGTCTGGTATCATGTAGAAATCTGGCGACACGTAGAAATTTGGTATAAGATAGAAGTTCGATGAAAGTCAAACGACGGGCATAAATTTGACGACGGGTGGAAGTCCGGCATCGGGTAGAAGTATGGTGATGGACATAAGTCCAATGATGGGCGAAAGTTCAGCGTCAGGTGGAAGTCTGACAAAAGTCCGATGACGCGCAGAAGTCTGACGTCGATCGGTGGACGGGAGGTGGTCGAGGGGGAGCTTAGTGGCAAGAGAACTCTTCCTTTTCTTCTTGCTTGGGCCTCCTTCCTCTCATGTCATGAGAAATGAGGGGTCTATTTATAATTTTTTGAGAGTGACATTGTTAATAAATAGGAGGAAGATCAAGGATAATTTGGGAGTGATTTGAATGGACAACCATTTATTTGGTATTTGAATGTATTAATGATATCAGAATTTGACGATCATAGGCTCGTTGTTTTGTCTCGTCGAGCCGCTCGATTCAACTATAAGCATGTAACGTTTGGAAACAATTTGGTCATCCAAATTGTGGTTTGAACCTTCCAAATGTGTTTCGCTCTTTGATTTAGATCTATTTGAGCTTCGGATTGAGTCAAATTTGGTGTCGTTTGGTTCATTTTTTTTTTAGACGTTCAGTTCATCTGTAAGTTTGTTGAAATCAGAGTTCAAATGATCTCTGATTTAAATTTTGAAATTTTCAACTTAATTTTACTTCAAGATTCGTGCCTGATCAAGATTATATATATATATATATATATATATATATATATATATATATATATATATATATATATATATATACAAAAAGGCAAATTTATTCATAGAAAATAAAAGTTGGGGGGAGTACAACATCTAAAGGCCAACAGCCCAAAATAAAAGAGTAAAAACCCTTAAAACCAAACAGATCAAAACAAGCGACGAGAGGGGACTCAGGATTGGAGGCCCCAGCACCAACCTCGCAGCCAAGCACGGACCATCTGTAGGTGACCGTTATACGAACACAGTCCAGAATCCACCAAGTAACAAACCGAGGCACCAAGGTTGCCAACCAGCCAAGCCAACAAGGGGAAGCAGGGACCTCCGCATCATCGTCCACTAAATCATCAAAAACCTCTAACGAAATCGCAAAGGCCAAAACACAAGCCCTCTTACTTCTTTCCTTTTCTTTTATACTTATTATCATTCGCATTAGGGAAACTACGAACGACATAACGACCTACCATATCTTGCTCATATTAATGAAAATCTGATTCTTCCCCACTAGAAGGAGAATAAAGGGAATCCTCTAAAATCAGACAGTCAGTTTAAACAAAATAGAGTTTTTCACTGACTTAGACACATGATATTTCATTTCTACATTAGACATAACAAAAATAGATATATTAATAAAATTAACATTGCTCTCAAAGCCATCATTGGAAGCTAAATCTGATTGAACCTACTTATCCAAACCCAAATCAATAGAAGAGGCAGCATCCCGGTTCACGGGAACCATTGGGGAGGGTTCACCACAACCAGGCAATTCCCGAATAAGAGAAACGGAAGAACCAGACTGCTCAGTGACCACATAAGGCACATCAGCCACAACCAAATCGCTCAGGGCAGACACAGTACCCGCACAAGACAATGCCGGTTTAAAATTAAGACCACAATTCAATTCACCAACGTCACTAGCACATAACCGAGATGGTCGGGGAAACAAGCTCGACCCCAACCACTACAAAGTCCACCTGAGTTAAATTAGGAGTATTAATCGCAGGTTTATCTGCTACCCGAGCCAACCCGACATTAATAGGGGAATCAAGCAAAGCAACCGAATCACTCAAAGCAACTGGAGACCCTCCCATAGAAGACAAAACATGAGAAACATCAACAAGAGAAACAGAAAAATTAGAAGGTGCGGGCAATTCAACATCCAAATTCACGAGTAAACTGTGCACAACATAATCATCACAGATAATGCCATCATGAGCCACAACCACAGGTCCAGAAGGAGCCACCACAGGGCCAGCGAGCACATGAGCAACATCCCCACCCTCCCCCATCATATTATTAACAGTAGATGGAGGCAAAGCAGAGGAGTAAAGGTGAGGGTGTAAAATCCTACAACCAGCCTTCGAATGCCCTAAAGAGAAACATTGTGCACAATACTCAGGAAAATCTTCCATAACCACATATTGAGCATAACCAATGTTATCCGGGCCAATCCAAATTTTATTAGGATAATGTTTGGTCACATCCAGTGTAATATCACAAACTGCTCCAGTATCGTCCAGGCCGATTTTGGATCGTCCTGGGACGATCAGTGTATTTTCAGCTCCAGTTTTGCCCAGAATTTGCTCTAAGTGTTTTCCTGTAGGGATCGTCCAGGCCGATCGAGGTATCGTCCCGGGACGATCAGTGGATGGCACAAGTCAGTGAGTAGAGGTTTTTATCGCCTATGAATAGTAAACATCGTCCTGAAAAATCGTCCCTGGACGATGGGATTTTGGTCTGATCGTCCAGGCCGATCTGGACGATCGGCCAGGCCGATCTGAAGAGAATTTAAGGCAAATCAGCTCATTTGAAGAGAGAGAAAATAAAAAAATAAATATCTGATTTCAGCTCTGAGGAGAGAGAAAGAGAGGATTTTGGAAAAGTTGATTTCGGGAAGACGCGGAGCCATTTTCAAGCGAAGTAACTGTTGAAGAATTTGCTGTGCTCGAGGTAAGGCACATTCCGTCTTTCTCAATTTTCAGTTCCGTCGCGGTTGGCGGTATTTTTCTGTCCGGATTTCGTTTTCGTTACGGTTTTTCGTCCGTATCTTTCGATTGGTTCAGTTTTTACCGCGTAAGTTTCTGTATATCGTTGCCGTGCCGGGTGTGCACGTTTTGACTATATTTTGAAGATTTTCGTCCGGGTGTTTTTGATTCGACTGTGTTTTTAGTCGACCGGAATTTTCTGTGAAATCGTAAATTCTCTGTGCAGTAGAATAAATGTTCTGGAATGTGATTATCTATGTTCTGTGCGAATTCGGTAAATTTTCTTTGCAGGAATTTTTGTGTAAATTCTGTATACTGCCGTTGTGCTGCCCGATTTTCGGGTAATTTCTGAAATGTCCGAATTTCTTCTGATTTGAAATGCTATGTGTATAAGCTATAAAAAGGGAGTTATAAGGGGCCTGAATCCTATGAGATTCAGTTAGTGAAACGGGAAATCTGAAATGAGCTCAAATCTGAAATCTGATATCTGTTCTGTTCCGGATCCGATGAATTCTGTTCTGGTGCTATAAGCACATCTGTTTTGGTGCCGTGAGCACAAAGGGAGACATAAGGGGCCTGGATCCTACGAGATTCAGTCAGTGTCTGGGAAGGGAGGTATAAGGGGCCGGAATTCGTAGAGATTCCGTCAGTGTCAGGGCATTTAGCTATATGTATCTGATCTGTTTTCTGTATCTGTTCTGTTCTGTACGAAATTGTGATTCTGATACGATATGCTCCGTACGATTCTGATTTTTGAATTCTGATTCTGACTCTGTGGATTTGTTCTGATATGATCTGTACGATTCCGATTCTGATTTGATATCTGTCCGTATAAGTTCTGATTTCCGATTCTGTTTCAATTTCTGATCTGATTTCTGTCTGATGAATTTGGTTTTGGTTTCTGAGAATTTAGATTGGTGGTTTGTTGCTTTGCTGAGCTGTTGAGCTCACCCTTGCTTTCTGGTGGTTTTCAGGTTCTGGGAAGGGCAAGGAGGTCCAGGATTAGTTTCAGAGTCTGATCCGATTAGGTACTTTTGTACTTTTGATTTTTTGTACAGTCATGGCTTTTCTGTTCTGTCTTTCTTTCTGTCGAAAGCCATGCACTGTTCTGTAGATGATTATTTTGAGGAAATGAAAAGATAGATGTTTTGTTCCGCTGCATTTGATGTTTTTAGTAGCTCTGTTGTTCTGTGTGTTTCTGTTGAGTTAAGAATTTGAAAGATCAGTTCAGTAACCTAATCCAAAGCCAGATCCTGGATAAGCAAGTTTAGTAAGCGCTGCTCGTCGCGATCCGGCTCGGGCGGGATCCGTCCCCGTCGGGTCGGGTCGTGACAAGCTTTTGTGGTATCAGAGCACTGGTTTTGGAAACTGGTTGAATTGTGAAACAGAGCTTTAGGAAGTGATCAGTTAGTCTGTCTGGGAGGTAGTTTTGGGTCGTTTGGCTTTTTATTGTGTTGTTTTTGTGTTGTTTTTGTGATAGTTTTCCGGATTTTCTGGATTTTTCTGTATGGATCAGCCAGACCCAGACATGACAGACGGTCAGAGTGATGATCAGGCAGCACCAGTGGGGAGTACAGCCCCAGTGGTCGGTGCTGATACGCTTTCACAGTTTGCGTCACTTGTTGCTCAGATGATGAGCGAGACCCAGAGCAGAGCTTCTACTGTTAGATCTGAGGATATTGACCGACACCTGCAGTTATTTTTGAGGTTGAAGCCTCCGAGGTTTGAGGGCGCTGTTGAGCCCAGAGCTGCTGAGGAGTGGCTGAGGAGATTAGAAAAGACTTTTGACGGGATGCAGTGTCCTGCAGACAGGAAGGTTCCGTTAGCAGTTTTTCTGTTGGATGGAGAGGCTGAGCACTGGTGGGATGGCCAGCAGGCAGCCAGATTTCAGGGCAGATTGAACTCTTTGATCACTTGGGAAGAGTTCACTGAGGTATTCAGAGACTGGTTTGTTCCCCCTTCTGCACGACAGCAGATGCAGGAGAGTTTTCTGAGGCTGGTTCAGGGGAGCAAGACGGTGATGCAGTACGAGGCTGAGTTTACTGCATTAGCCAGGTACGCTCCGCAGCTGGTTAGCGCTTCTGCTGAGAGGTGCTACAGATTTCTGAGAGGCTTACGAGACACTTTGAGGCAGCCTTTGATACCGTTCCGGATTACTGATTTCTCTGAGCTTGTGGAGCGAGCTCGTCTGATTGAGAACGACATGACGACTACTCAGCAGCGGTGGACTGTGAGTAGGAAGAGGTTTGGAGGAGAGACTTCTGGCAGTAGTTCCTCTGGGAAGAGGAGATTTGTTCCTGGTTCTGGATCTGGAGATTTCAGAAGGAGCGGAGGATCGTCTGGTACTGTTACCAGTACGACTGGTTCTGGATCTGTCAGTTCGGCACCTGTGTGCAAGAGTTGTGGACGGCGACACCATGGCCAGTGCTACAGGATAGCTGGTCTTTGTTTCAGGTGTGGTCAGCCGGGACATAGGATTGCAGAATGTCCACAGATGGGATATGATCAGCGATCTGAGGGTTTAGTCAGACCTGTTGGTTCAGCAGCAGGAAGACCGAGGACTGTTCCTCCACGTCCTGAGGGATTTGCTGGTAGAGGTGGTGGTTCTAGTTCTGCACCACGGAGACCACCTACGATTCAGAGGGAGCAGAGTAGTTCTGTTGCTTCAGCTCCTGCTCCAGTTCAGCCACGAGTTTACAGTTTGAGTCAGCAGGAGGCTCGTGATGCTCCCGATGCGGTGACAGGTACGGTTTACATTTCTGATCAGCCCTGTCGTGTTTTGTTTGACTCTGGAGCGAGTCATTCTTTTCTGTTCGAGCATTGTTTTGAGCTTTTACATTTGGATTCGATGGTTTTACCGGTTTCTTTGTCTGTGATTTTACCGGCTGGGAATCCATTGATTGCTCAACAGTTTTGTTTGTGTGAGATCGAGATTTCTGGCAAGAAGTGGAAATCGAGTTTGATTCGATTGCCGATTTCTTCGTATGATGTAATTCTGGGAATGGATTGGCTGAGTCGGTATGAGGCTCAGATTGACTGTCTGAAGAAGCAAGTGAGTTTGCTTGTGGCTGGAGAGAGAGTTGTATTTCAGGGATTACGAGGTGTTCTCTCCAGTCTGATTTCTGCGTTAGAGGTGAGCAGAATGTGGAAGAAAGGATATCCAGTATTTTTGGCTTCGGTGCGGGATTTGAACCTGGAGGTTGGTTCTGTTTCTGAGATCCCAGTGGTACGGGAGTTTGCTGATGTTTTTCCTGAGGAGTTGGTTGGTTTGCCTCCGGATAGAGATGTGGAGTTCTCTATCGATGTTTTTTCGGGTACCGCTCCGATATCGAAAGCTCCGTACAGGATGGCACCGAAAGAACTTTCTGAGTTGAAAGTTCAGCTTCAGGAGTTGGTTGACAGAGGATTGGTACGTCCTAGTGTTTCTCCTTGGGGAGCACCTGTTCTGTTTGTGAAGAAGAAGGACGGTACACTCCGTATGTGTATTGATTACAGAGATTTGAACAAGGCCACGATCAAGAACAAGTATCCTTTGCCTCGGATAGACGACTTGTTTGATCAGCTTTCCGGATCTTCGGTGTTTTCGAAGATTGATTTGAGATCCGGATATTATCAGGTAAAGGTGAAGGAATCTGATGTGGTGAAGACTGCTTTTAGTACTCGGTACGGGCACTACGAGTTCTTGGTTATGCCTTTTGGGGTAACCAATGCGCCTGCGATTTTCATGGATCTGATGAACCGAGTATTCAGGGAGTATTTGGATCAGTTTGTGATCGTCTTCATCGACGATATTCTGGTATATTCTGCATCTGAGGATGATCATGCCAGACATTTGAGGATTGTGTTGGAGACTCTGAGGAGGCATCAGCTGTATGCCAAGTTCTCCAAGTGTGAATTCTGGCTGAAGAGCATTTCATTTCTGGGGCATGTGATTAGCGGAGAAGGCATTTCTGTAGATCCCCAGAAGATTCAGGCGGTTGCTGATTGGCCAAGGCCGACTACGGTATTTGAGGTACGTAATTTCTTGGGCATGGCCGGATATTACAGGAAGTTTGTGAAAGGATTTTCACAGATTTCGACTCCTCTGACGAGACTGACTCAGAAGTCAGTTCCTTTTGTTTGGACACCGGAGTGTGAAGCTAGTTTTCAGCGATTGAAGGATTGTTTGACTTCAGCTCCAGTGTTAGCTCTTCCGTCAGGTACGGAAGGTTTTCAGGTGTTCAGTGATGCTTCACTAAAAGGACTGGGATGTGTCCTGATGCAGCATGGTCAGGTAATTGCTTATGCTTCGAGACAGTTGAAACCACATGAGAAGAATTACCCGACACATGATCTGGAGTTAGCTGCAGTTGTTTTTGCTTTGAAGATTTGGCGTCATTACCTGTATGGCGTCACATGTGAGATGTTTACTGATCATAAGAGCCTGAAGTACATTTTTACTCAGAAGGATTTGAATCTGAGACATAGGCGGTGGCTCGAGTTGATCAAGGACTATGACCTGACTATTCAGTATCAGCCTGGGAAGGCGAATGTGGTAGCAGATGCTTTGAGCAGGAAGTCTTCTGGATTATCAGGTTTGCAGCTTACTTGTGATGACTTTCTGATTCGTGATTTGGAAAGATTGCAGTTGGAGGTGATTTCCTCCAGTGATTTGGAGTTGGCTCAGATGAGTATTCAGTCTTCTTTGGAAGCAAGGATTCAAGAAGCCCAGAAGTCAGATTCTGATTATTCGAAGTTGCTAGCTCAGATTGGATCTGGTAAGACTCCTGAACTTCGAATTTCTGATTCTGGTGCTATTTTCTGTAAGAACAGGTTGTGGGTACCTGTGTTTGGAGATTTGAGGCGGGAGATTCTGTATGAATCTCATCATTCAGGCTACACTGTTCATCCAGGCAGTGGTAAGATGTACGCTGATATGAAGCTTTTGTTTTGGTGGCCTGGGATGAAGAAGGATGTGGCGGAGTTTGTGTCGAGATGCGAAGCCTGTCAGTTGGTGAAGGCAGAGCATCAGCGACCGGGTGGACTGTTGCAGTCGTTGCCTATCCCTGAGTGGAAATGGGAGGAGGTAACGATGGATTTTGCTATGGGTTTCCCTCGATCACGACAAGGACACGATGCTATTTGGGTAGTTGTGGATCGATTGACGAAGTCAGCCCATTTTCTTCCGATCAGACAGACGGATTCAGTTGAACGCTTGGCACAGGTATATGTGAAAGAGATAGTCAGATTGCACGGTGTGCCTCGTGTGATTGTATCTGATCGAGATGGACGTTTTACTTCCAGACTTTGGAAAGGCATTCAGCAAGGCTTGGGTACGAAATTGCATTTCAGTACAGCCTTTCACCCTCAGACCGACGGACAGTCTGAGAGGACTATTCAGGTACTGGAAGATCTGTTGAGACTTTGTGTTCTGGACTTTAGCGGAAGCTGGGAAGATCATATTCCGCTGATTGAGTTTGCTTATAACAACAGTTTTCAGTCCAGTATCGGTATGGCACCGTACGAGGCTTTGTATGGCAGGAAGTGCCGTACTCCTTTGACTCTGACGGAGGTCGGAGATAGACAGACTTTGGGTGCCACTTTTGCTGATGAAACTGCTCAGAAGATTCATTTGATAAGAGAAAGATTGAAAGCCGCTCAAGATCGTCAGCAGAAGTATTACAATCAGAAGCACAGATTTGTTGAGTTTCAGGTTGGTGACTTTGTGTATGTCAAAGTCAGCCCGATGAAAGGTGTGAGCCGATTTGGTCAGGTAAGCAAGCTTAGTCCAAGGTATGTTGGACCATTTGAGATTTTGGAAAGAATTGGAAAAGCTGCTTATCGCCTACTGCTTTCTGACTCTATGCCTGATGTGCATAATGTGTTTCACGTATCCACTCTGAGGAAGTGGGTTTCAGACTCTGGGAAGAAGGTATCAGCTGACGAGGTTGAGATTCAGGAGAATCTGGCGTACAAGGAAGAGCCAGAATTGATTTTAGCGTACGACGTCCGCAAGTTGAGAAATAAAGAGATTCCGATGGTTAAAGTCCAGTGGAAGCACCGGACTGCACGAGAAGCAACTTGGGAAAAAGAGTCTGATATGAGACGGTCGTACCCGTACTTGTTTTGACTGCGTTTGGATTGGATAATGTCGAGGACGACATTTTTCTGAGTTGGGGAGATTGTAATATCACAAACTGCTCCAGTATCGTCCAGGCCGATTTTGGATCGTCCTGGGACGATCAGTGTATTTTCAGCTCCAGTTTTGCCCAGAATTTGCTCTAAGTGTTTTCCTGTAGGGATCGTCCAGGCCGATCGAGGTATCGTCCCGGGACGATCAGTGGATGGCACAAGTCAGTGAGTAGAGGTTTTTATCGCCTATGAATAGTAAACATCGTCCTGAAAAATCGTCCCTGGACGATGGGATTTTGGTCTGATCGTCCAGGCCGATCTGGACGATCGGCCAGGCCGATCTGAAGAGAATTTAAGGCAAATCAGCTCATTTGAAGAGAGAGAAAATAAAAAAATAAATATCTGATTTCAGCTCTGAGGAGAGAGAAAAAGAGGATTTTGGAAAAGTTGATTTCGGGAAGACGCGGAGCCATTTTCGAGCGAAGTAACTGTTGAAGAATTTGCGTGCTCGAGGTAAGGCACATTCCGCCTTTCTCAATTTTCAGTTCCGTCGCGGTTGGCGGTATTTTTCTGTCCGAATTTCGTTTTCGTTACGGTTTTTCGTCCGTATCTTTCGATTGGTTCAGTTTTTACCGCGTAAGTTTCTGTATATCGTTGCCGTGCCACGTTTTGACTATATTTTGAAGATTTTCGTCCGAGTGTTTTTGATTCGACTGTGTTTTTAGTCGACCGGAATTTTCTGTGAAATCGTAAATTCTCTGTGCAGTAGAATAAATATTCTGGAATGTGATTATCTATGTTCTGTGCGAATTCGGTAAATTTTCTTTGCAGGAATTTTTGTGTAAATTCTGTATACTGCCGTTGTGCTGCCCGATTTTCGGGTAATTTCTGAAATGTCCGAATTTCTTCTGATTTGAAATGCTATGTGTATAAGCTATAAAAAGGGAGTTATAAGGGGCCTGAATCCTATGAGATTCAGTTAGTGAAACGGGAAATCTGAAATGAGCTCAAATCTGAAATCTGATATCTGTTCTGTTCCGGATCCGATGAATTCTGTTCTGGTGCTATAAGCACATCTGTTTTGGTGCCGTGAGCACAAAGGGAGACATAAGGGGCCTGGATCCTACGAGATTCAGTCAGTGTCTGGGAAGGGAGGTATAAGGGGCCGGAATTCGTAGAGATTCCGTCAGTGTCAGGGCATTTAGCTATATGTATCTGATCTGTTTTCTGTATCTGTTCTGTTCTGTACGAAATTGTGATTCTGATACGATATGCTCCGTACGATTCTGATTTCTGAATTCTGATTCTGACTCTGTGGATTTGTTCTGATATGATCTGTACGATTCCGATTCTGATTTGATATCTGTCCGTATAAGTTCTGATTTCCGATTCTGTTTCAATTTCTGATCTGATTTCTGTCTGATGAATTTGGTTTTGGTTTCTGAGAATTTAGATTGGTGGTTTGTTGCTTTGCTGAGCTGTTGAGCTCACCCTTGCTTTCTGGTGGTTTTCAGGTTCTGGGAAGGGCAAGGAGGTCCAGGATTAGTTTCAGAGTCTGATCCGATTAGGTACTTTTGTACTTTTGATTTTTTGTACAGTCATGGCTTTTATGTTCTGTCTTTCTTTCTGTCGAAAGCCATGCACTGTTCTGTAGATGATTATTTTGAGGAAATGAAAAGATAGATGTTTTGTTCCGCTGCATTTGATGTTTTTAGTAGCTCTGTTGTTCTGTGTGTTTCTGTTGAGTTAAGAATTTGGAAGATCAGTTCAGTAACCTAATCCAAAGCCAGATCCTGGATAAGCAAGTTTAGTAAGCGCTGCTCGTCGCGATCCGGCTCGGGCGGGATCCGTCCCCGTCGGGTCGGGTCGTGACATCCAGTTCAACCAAAATGCAAGCAACAGACGGACGAGAATCAGAGGAGGTCGCATTATCAATTTTTAAGAGTTTGCCAAAAACAAAGTCTAAGCCATGAATATATATGTATATTACTAAACTCTAGTCACCTTCTTCTATGAATTAGAGGTTGTATTTATATAATTTTGTTTAACACTAACTTTATTGCATTTAGCCTAATTAATTATAGCTACTCTAGTGCGTTCCGTTGCAAGAGCTAGTTGGCACTACATTTTTTTTTTTTGGGAAAAGTTGGGACTATTATAATAGTAACTAGTTTGAATAGATTATGAGGACGCCGAAATCATTTTCGTCTTGTGTAGAGCATCTTTTCCCAATTCACCCCTTTCGGCTTCGTCCTCTTCCCTGTTCTTAACTTCTTACACAAATTAAATAAGCACATCCCATAGTCGCTTTCTGTCAAATATCTATAAATAAATGGTGGTAGGTATGTAAATCCCCCAAATAAATATCAACACATGAACCTCTCATAACTTACATCCCTTCACCGCTGCCGCCAATGCCTTCCATAGACCCCAATAGTGGCCTCTGTTCCGAACCAAAAACCTTCCATAGCCTCCGGCCAGCTGTCCCACTCCCTCCGCCTTCGCATCCTCTCTCCTTCCACGTCTTCGCCCTCTCCCTCCTA
Source organism: Dendrobium huoshanense (assembly GCA_016618105.1). Taxonomy (NCBI): domain Eukaryota; kingdom Viridiplantae; phylum Streptophyta; class Magnoliopsida; order Asparagales; family Orchidaceae; genus Dendrobium; species Dendrobium huoshanense. The sequence continues at coordinate 16,732,716 of CM028359.1, read as the reverse complement.
CCCTCTCCTCTCCCCTCCCACCCCGCCCTCATCGACGCCGCCACCTCCGCCTCCGTCTCCTTCCCAACCTTCTTCTCCCGCGTCAACTCTCTCGCTTCCGCCCTCCACGGCTACGCCGGCCTCTCCCGCGGCCACGTGGCCTTCATCCTCTCCCCTGCTACCCTCGACATTCCCATCCTCTACTTCGCCCTCCTCTCTCTCGGCGTCACCGTTTCCCCCGCCAACCCCGCGGCCACTCCCGCCGAGCTCTCCCGTCTCGTCCGCCTAACCAACCCATCCATCGCCTTCGCCGTCTCCTCCACCGTCTCCAAGCTCCCTTCTAATCTCCCCACTCTCTTCCTCGACTCCCCGACCTTCCACTCCTTCCTCGAAACCGACGCCACTTTCCCCTCGCCTTACGCAGCCATCGAACAGTCCGATGTCGCGGCGATTCAGTTCTCATCCGGCACGACGGGCCACATGAAGGCTGCAGCGCTTACGCATCGCAATTTCATCGCAATGACGGCCGGATTCCACGCCCTGCGACCGAGCCGGGCCGGGCCGGACGTGAATCTGCTTTCGGCGCCGATGTTCCATTCGCTGGGATTCTTTTTTGTGCTGAGAACGGTAGCGCTCGGGGATACGTTGGTGGTGATGGATAGGATAACTTTTCCGGATATGATGCGCGCTGCGGAGAAGTACGGCGTCACGCAGATGACGGCGGCGCCGCCGGTAGTTTTGGCGATGGCTAGGTCGGAGGACGTGATTCGGCAAGACCTATCGGCGTTGAAACGGATATTCTGCGGTGGGGCGCCGTTGTCGGAGGATGCGGTGGAGAGATTCTCGGCACGTTTCCCTGGCATCTTGATATGTCAGGTGCGTTATATTTTTGTATTAATCTTGATTTGAATTCCTAAGAACATAATATGAGTCGTTATTAGATTCTTAAATATTTTATTTATAATATTTAAAGACTGCAAGGAGTTGTTTGTTTCTGTTGAAAACATACGACAATAGTATATTAAAATTATGTTTGGGAAATTTGATTTATGAAATTATAAATATATGGCTTTATTTTTCTAACTTGCTTTGAAATATAGAAAAATATAATAAAATATCAATAATTAATAGTGGGGTAAAATGGTGAGTCAGTGACGCGCAGCTACAATGAGCAAAGAATATTGATAGCGATTGGTTGCAAACAATAATTTTTGGCAATAGCCAACTATGTATAAGGTGGGCAACTTCACTTTTTATGTAGGGACGGAATCAGACCTAATTTTCAGCGGGAGCAAACTTATAAGGCATATATGTCGGGAGTTCAAGAGGTGCAGCGCCTCATGGCGGGGTTCGACCTACCAGGGACAATTACCTAAAAATCATAGTATTTTAAAATTTTTAGAGGGGGGGGCAATTGCCTAAAAACTCTTATAATAAAACTAAAAAAATGAATGAAAATAAATAAATTACCTAAAAATCATATAATTAATTTTTATTTATTTATTGAGGGGGGGCAATTGCCCGTCTAACCACCAAGGGGTTCCGCCCATGCTTTATGCATTCTGCATTTTGAATTTTAACAACTTGAATTTTAACAACTTCAAAAATGCTGAAAAGAAACTAGATAAAAGCAGTCCAAAAAGCCAAAATTTGAGAACTACTGGATTTGTTTTAAATTGGTTTGGGGTAATTTTTTTTTAATGCTTTTTAAAATAATTTTTTAATATAAATATTTTTTAAACAAAAAAAATTGTACTAAAAATCTAAAATAATTATTTTAAAAAATAGTAAAAAAAATCCAAAATAAAATTTAAGGTTTCGTTTAGGACAGCTTTCTTACTGCTTCTTAAAATGACTTTCTAGTTAAATTTTTGTACTAAAGAAATCTTAATTTACACACAAATCCCAAACATTGATGCCAAAACTTAGGAATACATAAAAACAAATGGTAAGATATCTTGATATATTTAATATGATGACAAATTTAAAAATTATGAAATTTAATTTTAAATCAATGTAATACAAAGTTTGCATAAAACAGTAATTTTAAAGTAAGACAATAATTATAAAATTGATTATCATATAAATTGCATTAAGATAGCTTTGACATAATTTATTTTTCCACTTGTAAATATGTAAAATGATCGTCTCATTAAACTATATAAACAATAAGAACAGAATAATACAAAATCTAAGATGCGAAGAGGTCTGCTACTACTCGGGTCACGAGTCAGGTTCAGGTATGAAAAAGTGACATTTTTATAACAGCTCTAGGTTGGACCTAAACCCAATCCGTAACTCGATTTTGACAACCCTAAAACAATATTTAGGCATCAAATCCTTCGTTAAACTGGGTAGTTGTCACATGTTACCACCTAGCCTGAAGACTTTTTATTTAATTGAAAAGCATCCAAATAAAAACTATAGGTCAAAGTATTTTACTTAGATTTTAATTAGATTAGATGTTAAAATAATTAGATTTATTTTAAGATATTGTGATTTAATTGATTAATTAAATATATATTATACTCAATTTAAAATAATTTCAAAATTTATCTTAATCAAATATTGATCATGAAGTTGAAAATAAATAAATTAAATAGTAATTATATAAATTTAAAAAAAACATTTTAAGATATGTAAATTTATTTTTATGAAATAAATAATTATTATTGTTAAACAAGTGCTAATATAAATAAAATTATTATTAAGTGCATATTTCATTTACCTTCCAAAAATTTAATAAAAAAACTTATTAAATAAAAAATCCAATAATCTATATTCTTCAAAGGACGAAACTCTTTAAGCTATTAAACTTCACAATTAATGGAGCACAAAACCATTCACTCTGACAAGGCAAAAGCAACCCACATGCCATCTGTGTATAACAAACACTCTCATTATGCTCATATATATGTAAAGCTACCTAAGCTCAAATCTAAATAAACACATGCATTGCTAGAGCTATGATATATGAAAATGACTATTCACCTAATAGTTGTGTACTATATGCTGCTCTAATTTATTATCACTTTTCATGTTTAGCTCGCATCTGCAAACAAGTACATTGCTTTCTTCATGATATCAGGGCAGACATTTTTCTCATGGCACACTATTGCTTCCCAAATAGGCAAATCCTTTGTAAAAGGTCATGTTGAAACATCTACCATTCCCCCATCCCTCAAATTTGTCGTCTCCAATATCAAAAAATATTGTTCCCACCTATTTGCTGACAACTACTCCCTCTGGCGCTCACAAGTCAGTAAATTTCTTTAGGCAAAACGGCAAGCTTCCTAGAACCCACCTCCACACCCTAACTTTATGAATATCTTACTCATATGAAACCAAATTTTATGTGATTTTATGAGAATCATCTACATCAGTTGCACTATCAACAAACAACAACAATATGTCAAGATTGTTCAACAAATTTTACACTGGTTGTCAACGACATAAATCAGCCTTCTATTTTTCTCATTTAGGACGTGGGACATGACAACGAATAGTGTTTTAATTGCACTACAAAACTTAAATAATGCTCAAAGTTTTAGGGGATATTGAAATATTATATTTCATTAGAGATGGGGAAGAAGCAAACAGCTTACTATCCTATTTTTTTCTCAAAGTTAAAATCCTAAAAGCTCTACTACTTCACAAAAGAAAAAAAAAATCGCCACCAAGCATCAATATTTTTTATTCAAACTAAAATGAGGCACACCTCCTTACTTGGGTGGAAGCGTGTTCTCCCCATCTCACAAGTACAAAACATTTCTTTAACTTCTTCAATTGTAAATTATACTACCTCAATTGCTACAGAGTTTCAATTTTTATAGTGCCCTCGGTTGTTATAGTTCCTTTGGTTTACTATAGTTCCCCAATTGCTATATGCCCAGTTACCATTTAATATAGTTGTCAAACTCTTGTTGTAATTAAATCATCATTCTCTCATTATTAACTACATTTTAGTTATTTATTTCAAGTGATTAATATGAGTTTTATCATTTATGACTAATTATTCTGTGCCGGATTCCGAACGTCGTTCAGAGACCGATCAAAATGCACAACGTTGCCTCTTGTTTGGTATTACTTGATACCGCGACTCGGTACTATTTACGTGGCGCATTCTAGTTGGTCTCCCAACAGCGTTATGAGCCCAGCCTCTCCGCATGAATAATTTCTCATGATTTAGACCCCATCTTAAGGCCGGCCAAGACATGAAAAGTGATGGGTTAACTTTTCATTCATGGCCCTGAGTTTGAGAAAAGGGAAAAAAAAAATAAAAAACATGCAACGTTCGCCAAGTTTAAACTTCGCAATCAAATATAACGTCTTAAGCATTTTAAGGACAGATAATAATTTTAATTTGATACAGGGGTATGGCTCGACGGAAGCAGGAGGGATTTCCAGGATGATTTACGCAGAGGAATGCAAGCAACAAAGGTCTGTTGGCCGCCTTAGTGAGAACCTTGAGGCTAAAATCGTCGATCCCCTCACCGGAGAATTCCTGTCTGTAGGCCAACATGGTGAGTTGTGGGTACGAAGCCCTGCAGTCATGAAAGGTATGTAACAGCTACCTGAAAATCAAAATTATAAAAATTGGCCTCAAATGAACTTTTGTATTTGCCATTTGAAATTGATACAAGCAATATTTGAATAAGTTGAAAAATACAGATTTAAAAATTGAGAGTATTTTTGCCCTTTGAGCAAATAACTTCTCAGTTCCTCCATAGCATAGCATGATCAGTTGGAAGTTTAGATAAACCTACACACAAATTAAGAAGGTGATAGGAAATACTTGAGTTCGCAAGTAACGCTAAGGGTAATTACTTGAGTTCACAAGCAAACCTAATTAATAATAATTGGTGAAAACAACGAGAAATCTGTTGATTTCAAAAAGAAATCAGTAATACGATTAAAAATTTTCAAAAAATTAGAGAGAAAACACAAAGAAACTTCTTCTATGCAATCCACGAACAAGAGAAACAATACAAGATGCAAATCTCTTCAATTCGAGAGGAGGAAACAACTCTCTAAATCTCTAGTAAAGCCTAAAGATCAAAAGAATAAACCATAGATCTCAAATCTATTATCTCAAATCTCCTCTCTCATTGAAGGTAACCCTAACCCTGGCCAGAAGAAAGTAATTAAAGCAAAATGACAATTACTAATTCCCAAAACAGCCCTTAATTTCAAATTTTCCCTCCAATTCATCACTAATTAGTGCGTGGGCCACATCACACCAGTCGACCCCCTCTTCTCTCTCTCTCTCTGGTTCCGCCCCACCCTTGGCCCGCCTTTGATACACCTGAGCAGGTCTTGGATGGACCGGTTCAGCCAGCCGTCCTTGGGCTGGCCTAATAGAAGGCAAGATCAACAAGGAAAAAAAATGGAGTTTCATTAAAAAATAATGGAAGAAATGAAATTCTTGTTTCCTATTTCTTATACGATAGCCAAAAAACACTTGTTAGTTAAACTCCATGATTATCACAGAGATATAAATGCTTATAATTCAGGCAAAGCAAATATCCCAAGGAGGCTTTCTCTCTCTCTCTCTCTCTCTCTCTCTCTCTCTCTCTCTCTCTCTCTCTCTCTCTCTCTCTCTCTCTCTCTCTCTCTCTCTCTCTCTCTCTCTTCTCCTTTCTCTCGAAATGGAAGGAGCAGGTAAGAGACGTTAGCAGGAGGGAAAAAGTCCCGAGGAAGCTCTGCTAGGGTTTACTGTTTTGCCTTCGCCGCCTTTCGCCGGGGGGCTCATCCCCCATGGACGCTCATGATTTTCCCTCTCTCTCCACCTCCTCCACCTCTACTGCCTCTCAGGCTACCTCTGTGCTTCCCTTATGAAAGAACCTTTTAACTACCACCCCCCAAACTTCCAGTGAGTTCACTCACTCCCTTTCCTTCGTCCCCGCCCAAAACTTCACTGCTGAGTTCACAAATGAGCAGTTTGTTGCTGCTGCACCGGAATGGTCTATGTCGTTGATTGGATACTCGATCGGGAAAAGGCCTTTCTATGAAGCTTTGCTCTCGACCATCAAGAAAGTTTGGCCTCTAAAAGGTTCTCTTACTCTTCTTACCCTTGACGATGGTTTTTTCCTACTAAAATTTTCCGCCTTGGAAGATTATGAGCATGCTTGGTCCGGAGGACCTTGGTTTTTCTTTGGTAAGCCGTTTATTTTGCAAAAATGGTCCCCGGATTTTGTTCCAAAGCGGGAAGAGTTCCCTTTTATCCCTCTCTGGATCAAAATCATGAATCTTCCTCTCTCTTTTTGGACCCCGGTTGGTATCTCAAAGCTGGCAAGCTGTATAGGTATTCCAATTGCTGTGGATGCCCTAACTGCGTCAAAAACTAGATTGACGTTTGCGAGAGTTTGTGTCCAAGTCACCAGTAACTCTCAGCTACCTGAAGAAATTTTTAATTCGATTGATGGAAAATCTTTTCCACTTCGTGTTCATTACGATTGGAAGCCAGAACGATGCACACAATGTGGTTCGATCATGCACCCGCCCACACTTTTTCCCAAAGATCCTGTCTTTAAAACCCATATTGTCACTCGCCCTAGAGGCAGAAGCTCAAGTCGCAAGCCGAGAATTACACCACCACCAAAACTGGCAATTCCCAAGCCCATTCCGCCGCTCAAGCTGCCAAACACCTCTGCAAACCTACCTCTGTTAACTCTTCCACCTCCTCCCCAGAATCTCAACAATTCCATTCTAGGGGATTTTAACAGCATGGTATTTAATACTGGATTATATGACCTCTCTTCCGTGGGTCATTTCTTCACCTGGCATAATCAGCAGCAACTCAATCCTATACACATTAAGCTCGACCGGATCTTGGTAAATGATAACTGGCTTATGTCTTTTCCTAACTCCTTTTATAAAGTTGCAGATCCAAACTGTTCTGATCACTCACCTTTAATCTTGCTGAATACTGTGGAGCAAAGGAAAGGTCATAGATTCATGTTTAAAAACTACTGCACCAGATTCCCTGATTTCTGAAACTCACTTATGGATGTTTTTTTCCCAACCTAATGAGAGCAGCCCCTTAAGTTCTTTTTGCTTCAAACTTAAGACCCTTAAGTCCATTTTGAAGTACAAGAATTTGTCCAATGCTAACAACATCCAACGTGAGATAGATGATCTCAAGATGCAATAACACTCTGTTCTTTTCAACATTCAAGCTAGGCCTCTTGATTCTCAGCTCAATGCCAATCTTAAAGACATCAACACAAAGCTCAATTTCTACCATTCTACCCTTACGAGCTGGATGAGTCAAAGAGCCAAAGATAACTGGCTAACGCACGGAGAGGATGATCTAAAATTTCTGTATTCCAAAATCAATATCAGCAAAAACCACAATCTCATCAAACACATTGACACGGAAAATGGGACTTTTACTACTCACAAGGATATTGCTAAAGAATTCATCAACTATTTTACTAGACTTTTCAACTCTCCCACCTCAATGTTAGATCAGCTTCCCTATAACATTCCTCCTGGAAATGTTGTCCCAACTCATCTCCTTTCTCAGCTTACTGCCCTGATCACAAAAGAGGAAATTAAGAACATTGTTTTCTCTGGATCAAAAAACAAGGCACCTGAACCTGATGGTTTCACGATGGAATTTTATAGAGCCTCTTGGAATGTTATCCAACCCCATTTGTACAATGCTGTTTCATCCTTTTTCAATACGAGCTACATGTCTAATCAAGTGAAAATCACTGCCTTAGCACTCATCCCTAAGAGTCAACATGCTACAAACATTAAATATTTTAGGCCTGTTGCTCTCTGTAATGCCATTTATAAGATCATAGCAAAAATCATTGCTAATAGAATGAAAGAAGTGATGCCCTTCATCATACATCCTAGTCAAGGAGGATTTATTCATAAGAGAGTCATTTCAGATAATATTCTCCTTGGTGTTGATATTCTTAGCAATTTTAATCATAAAGGCAAGCACAAGTATTTTTGCGCCAAGTTCGACATTACCAAAGCGTTTGACACTATCTCCAGAGATTTCCTTTATAAAAGATTAGAAGTTAAAGGATTCCCTGTGAAGTTTATTAACTGGATTAAAGCTTGCACTACCAATGTCCACTATTCTATATGTCTCAATGGGGCTCTAGAAGGTTATTTCAACTCCAACTCTGGTATTCGACAAGGCTGTCCACTATCTCCCTACCTTTTCAGTATTGTCATGGATTGCTTATCTACAAATTTTGAATTGGCCTCTTCTAATTCTTCTTTTGAGGGCATTAAGGCCGAGGATTGCCATATCTCCCATCTTATGTACGCTGATGACCTGTTAGTATTTGGGATTGCCTCTCCTCATAATGCTACAACCTTAACTGCTATTCTTGGGAGCTTTGCTGTTAACTCTGGGCTTCATGTTAACCCATCCAAAAGCTCTATCCTGCTCTCAAAAAACACCCCGAATGCGGATGATATTTGCAGTATTCTAAGCATCCACCAGTCTTTTTCCCCTATGAAATACCTGGGATTGCCCATCTTTTACAAAAAACTCAAAGTTGTTGATTTCCAACCTTTGATCCAAAAAGTCTCTTCACTTTTAGATGGTTGGAAAGCAAAAACTCTTTCTTTGGCTGGCCGAATCCAATTCATCAAATTCACCATTAGCAACAGTATTTCATACTGGATTAGGGGGTCTATTATTCCTAAAAGCTGTTGCAAAATGATTAATAGAATGTGCTCTAGATTCACTTATTATGGTAACATCAATGAGAAGAAACTTCATTTGATCTCTTGGAAAGATACTTGTATACCTAAGAGCAAAGGGGGCCTGGGTATTGCTTCGCTTGATTCTCTGTATCATAGCACCACTTGTTCGCTCATCTGGAGGTTTTTAAACACGGATTGCTTACTGTTTAGCTGGTGGAAATCTAACTATCAATCTTTATGGCGTGGTACATCTGGGCATTGCTCAAAATACTGGAAAGTTTTATGTGAGAAAGCAAGCAATACCAATGAATTATTTCCTATACTATTTCTACTAATTGCAACCTTTCTTTACTTTGGGACCCTTGGTGTGGAGGTGTCTCTTGCTGCCTACTTGAAAGAAAAGCAAACTCTTACTAATTTCTCCCAGTTTTATAATACGAAGGTTTCTAGTATTATACATGGTGCGAGGTGGGTTATTCCAAGCTATTTTGATAACCATGTTTGCAGCCTCATTCGTTCGGCTAAAATTGAAGAGCAACATGCTGCTCATTACTGGCTTGGTAATCAAAAACCTCTTTTTCGTAATTTCCGTGCATTTTTATGATCACCTGGAGAAGGTTGATTGGTATAAACACATCTGGCACAAAAATTCCGCCCTTCGTTTTGCTGTCTACACTTGGTTAGCCTTTAAAAGAGGGTTAAAAAAAGCTGATGCACTTGCGGCTCGTGGAATCATCACTCACAACCTGTGTTGTTTCTGTCACAATCACCCGAAATCTATCACACATCTCTTTTTTGAATGTGATTACACTTTTAACATTGCCAAAACTGTCTTGCCTTGGCTTAATAATCTGTTGATGAGACCAAACTTATGGCAGTTATTTGATAGCATCATAGATCAAGGTTACTCTGCTTACTTCACTAATGTTTATTTGCTCTCTGCTTCTGCTATGGTTTATTTTTTATGGAGAGCACGGAATGATCGAATTTTTGGAGGTATTTCTGATTGCCAAGCCACTGTGATATCAAAAATTAAAAAGGTTGTCATATGGAAGACACAAGGATGGAAAAAAAGCTAAGTTTTCTTGGACTTTGTATTCCTGGTGGTTGCCCGCTTACATTACTGCTACTCCCTTCTTGCTGTTGGAAAGTTCAGGGCTGCTATTTTTGGTTTCATTCCTGTCATTTTGAGATGCATACAGGATTTTTTGGAAGGACGATGATGAATGCTGTCATACAGCTGCCTCTAGGATGGTCTTTTTGGCAACCAGGGGCTTCGCTCTTTTTTCAGACCCTATTCGACTGCTATCGTGCTTACTTGAGCGACCTGAGTCCTTCGTGGCCGTTGCCACTTTGTTTTTTACTTGCTTTTGTAGGCTTTTTGTCAGGTTTTTTGAGTCCTTAAGAATTCTAAATCTCATTTTTCTTGAGATTTAGGATTTTAGTTTCTTCTTGTATTTCTGTTTTTTACCTTTACCTGTAATTTCTCTCATATTAATGAATGGGCTCTGCCCCTAAATTTCCCAAAAAAAAAAAAATCCCAAGGACGATGTGTGGTACAACAATTAACTAATTGACCTATACATTCCTGATAAGGAAAAATGGAAGGCTCTTCCCTTGCAATAATTATAATTATTAATCTTATTGTGAACCTTTTCAAAAGGACATAAAATTAAACAATTTTTATCCCAGTTGATTGCCGAAGTAGTCACATCTTTCAGTTTTAACCCTATAGTTCTCTGAGATTACAGATCAGTCATTGGCTATTAATGCCAGAAATTTAGCTCATAGTTTGTCCATTGACTGTATAAATGCATTTTTGGCTATGTGACACTAAATATGAACCTATTTATGAGTATACTCAAGAAATTCCAACACAAATTTTGATGCTTTACTAGTTATAAAATTAAGTATTTCCATTTCAGGATACGTTGGTGATGAGGCGGCAAATGCGGAGACATTTGATGCCCAAGGCTGGTTGAAGACTGGAGACCTTTGCTACATTGATGAGAATGGCTACATTTACATTGTTGATAGGTTAAAGGAGCTCATAAAGTACAAAGCTTATCAGGTATTTCATGTTTGGAAACGCACCCAAGGACTCTGTTTGGTTGGTGCTTCATCTAATATATATAACTAAAAATTTATTTAGAATTTAAAATCAAAAGATTACTTATTGTTGTGTGCTAGAAATTGAAAAAACTGTATGTTCGATAAAAGCGAGAAATGAATAATAAGAAACAGAAAATCACAAGAACTTGGGCCTCGTTTGGGACGACTTTGTTATTATTTCTTAAAGCAATTTTTTGGTATAAAAATTAAAACTTTTGTATTAAAAAGCTGCTTTAAGAAGAAGCAGCAAGAAAGTGGTCTCAAACGAAACCTTAATTTCATGGAGTGATATTGATGGCCTTCCAGGTTCCACCAGCCGAACTGGAACAAATTCTTCAGACTTCCCCGGAAATTGTTGATGCTGCTGTTATCCCGTAAGTCTTTTATTTCCTTATTGACAGCAGTAATATTAATTTCTTAAATGCTTTCATTTTAGTTTTACAATCTCTTTTGCGCAAGTATAGATATCCACAAGAAGAAGTTGGACAGATACCCATGGCATTTGTGGTGAGGCAACCAGGAAGCAAAATTAGTGAAGTGGAGGTGATGGATTATGTGGCAAAGAAGGTATATAAATTATAACAAAAACTGCAGATATCTACAAATCTTTGTTCTTACTATTAGTGAGTGATGAAGGCTTCGTTTGGGACGGCTTTCTTATTGTTTTACGAAGCAGTAAGAAAGCGGTCTCAAACGAAGCCTAAGATGCAAAATAGATAACATGCGATGTTTCTGTATGCTCTAAGCAGGTTGCACCATATAAGAAAATACGCAAAGTCTCTTTTGTCAATTCCATTCCAAAGTCTGCATCTGGAAAGATCTTGAGAAAGGAATTGGCTACCTATGCAACGTCTGCTCCAGTGTCCAGGCTATAATCCCACTAGGACAGTACCATCTTCCTAATGAGTGCAAAATAAGGCATAGTGATTTGTCGTTGGGTTATTATCCCACCAGGCTTGTATGGCAAAAATCAGAGGAAACCTGCTCATTTATATTGAGAAATGTTAATAACAGAAATAATTCATTTTCTGAGTAAGAAATGTAAGTCATGTTCATTTAAGAAGAATGCATTGGTTGTCCTACAAGGTCCTCTCAAAAAAATCCTAAATTCATATGGGATGGGGGAAGAGTACTTCACCACACAAGAGCAAGTACTAATTTCAGCACAAGAACAATTACTCTAAACGGCGCTATAAATTAATTTTCCAAAAGAAATAAAAAAGATTTGATAGCCTGCATTCTTAGAAATCAATAACATTTCTACAACATTCAATTCACACATTAGAGTTTTGTTTGGGACGGCTTTTTTACTATTTCTTAAAGCAACTTTCTAGTATATAAGTTTTAATTTTTGTATTAAAAATTGTTTGAAGAAACAATAACAAAGTCATCATGAAGTCCAAGTTAAGAGCTTCCACCAAAATAAATACCTCAAATGTTAGGACTCAGAAGCATGCTTATATAACCTTTTACTCAGTCAAACCCTTTCCTTTTCCTGAAATATTAAAAGAAACAAAATGACCACAACCAGCTTAGTAGACTTTGTTCCTGACCCATCACATATATTAATGTTTAATTTAAAAGATAAAAGTCAATATAATAAAAATGCATTAAAGAATTATTAAAATATTAGTACAACAGTAAAATAGTGAAACACAACTTTCAAGATCCTTGAGCATACTTAATATTTTCACTTACTTGTAAATCCACTTGCATCGAGATTTCAAATACTTCACATAAGCATTTTAAAATCATTATATAACTATTGCGATTACCGAAAAAATCTCAATCGGACTATATACTAAAAAATTTGCATAAGAAAAACCAACCAATAAAAAAATTGATTTCTTATAGTTAAAACATTCAGAGCAATACATGTAACAACATATAAAAGTTATGTAGTGAAAACTTAATAAGTATGAGAAAAACATGTTTTAATCCATAGCTTTTCATAAAACTGATGAAATTAAAACTAGAGACAGATGGTTCATACGTAAATTAATCTCGTGCTTAACAATTTTCCTAATTGGCCCAATAAATGAAACTCGGGCTTTGGCAACCAAAATCAATCCCTCTCTTTCTCTTTCCTCTTCTCTTCTCCCTTTCTCCTCCCTTCTTCAGCTAGGTGAAAATGGATTTGCAATTGATTTTAGATATTTTATTATTTAAAATCCACTAGCTTAATCTAACACCATAGTGGTCACCTCTTCAGCACTGCAACGCCCCTAGAGAATCTTCCATATTCTCCTAAAACTTTTCTAGTTGAGGGATGGCGCCATAGCGCACCCCTAAAATCTTTTTTTTTTTTTGTTTCTTCTCTTTTTCTTAAGAGCTCAATGCAACGACTTTGTTAATACCAGCACTGCAGTGCCCGCAGAGTAATTTTCTAAACTTGCATTTTTCACTTCTTGAATGCTACCTTTGGCCACTTCAATGCCCCATTAAACAAGCTAAGACTAATAATTGCAAATTAAAGCAAAATCAGACAGGCATTTAGTTGAATTATCTTAATTACCTAATTTTTGGGACAACGGATATTACAAATGGCATGTGCAACTCATTAAAAATAAAGAATAGGAGAGGATGTCTCATGAGATCTTATTAGAGAGAGGCCATGGATGGGATTGATGACATATGCAGAGTAGGAGAGGAAGTTGCAATGAGATATCATTGAGGGAAGTCATTAATGAGACTTTCATCATGTGCAGCAGTAATAAAACCCTCGATGAGGATGACGAGTTTAGAAAATTGTCGACTAAAGGAGGGCATTGGGGAAGTTAACGAGGTGTATTTTTAATATTACTAAAAAAATTTGAGTGTGATGTGAGTACAAACTAAGATTTAGTGTTAAAATTATTTTGGGAGATTTGCATACAAAACACTCAAAACTATTTTAGCAACATGTTCACGTAAAACTTACTATATGTACTCATATAACACTCAAAATTTTAAATAACATAAAAATTAATACCCTCCTCATCATCTCCATTACAATCCCATTGTTGAACTCCTTGCCCTTCACACACCACTTGATCTCATGGCCCTTTATCAATGAGATCCCGTTGCCACTTCTTTAGCACCTTCTTGCTCATTACATGCTATCAGTTAAGTGGATTCCTTTCTAAGTGAAGTCTCATCTTGACTTCCTCATCTCTTTTTTGTCCTTCACATGTAATCTGCTTTGTTGATGCTCATCTGAACACAATCCCATCACAACTACCTCGTCTCATTTTTTATGATGCTCATCCCAACAAGTTTTTTTCACAACTTCTTCGTATCTTCTTTATCGTGCGGTGTTAACTCACCCTGAACCACCACAACTTCCACTTCATTGTCAAGGATTTTGTTAAGGAAGTTAACACTTAACAAAGTATTATATTACGTAAGTGGTAACATTTATACATTAAATATATAAAATAAGATTATTTTGAATGTTATATATGTAAATCCCTCTAATTTAGTCATACCAAATAGGTCTAAATGCTCCAAACACATTGGGGTAGATTGTGATAATTTATATTTGTATTTTTAGCCTATTTTTATATTTTATTGTATTTATAATTTAATATAAAAAATATGTTTAGTATGATAAATAAGTTTCATTTTTTTATTGATATTGCATAAAATGATGATGGTAAATGACAGTGAATAGTAGCCAACTGTGATATTCAATGTCTTGGACGGATTTCATTTGAATAAAATGGGGATACATAAGAAATACCTAACAATTATCTTGAATATTTTTTGAAATATGCATTTTATTTTCAAAAGTAAAATTGAAATTAACTAAAATATAAATCAAATGTTTAAATAAATAATAATAAACACATGCAGCTTATTTTGATATGTTGGTTGGGAGTTTAGGCTATCAAAATATATTAGGTACAATTCTTATATACATGATATGAGTATGGATATTAGGTCAAAAGAAATTCATCGAAATGTTCAAAATAATAATAATAAATAAATAAATAAATAAAAATTAATATAAAAAGTGATCCCGAAAGCCTTTGGGTTATCTTTTGCTTCCGCGTCTTGGTCTCATCCGCAACTCTCTGCTTTATCGGCCTCGGCCATGGCGTTTCTGGCGAGTCTTCTGTTCGAGATCAATATACTGGAGACCAAAGTGAAGAATCCGCTATTCTCCGCTATTGATGAAACTGACTATGGGAGGAGAACGCAGCTTGCTAAAAGTGCACACAGCAGAGCTAACTGTCGATCAAATGTCCTCGCGATAACCCAGCCTGGGAGAGTCTCAGCCGTCTCAGTTTCAAGGTATCCATTCCTTTTTCTCTTCGTAACTGTATGTAAATTCTTCTCGTTCTGTAAAAATAGAAGTTCAATGAAATGCATAGAAGTTTAACTGGAATTTCCAAATATCGTTAGGTTTCTCCATTTTAGATTCTTCGGTTCCGCTGCTTTTGAATGCTAATTTTAGTTCCATGTCTGCTTTCCTGTTTTGCGTGAATAATTTTATGAATATTTGGAGAAGATTTCTTTCCATTTTGTTTTTTGACACTAGAGCGTGTAGGGTTAAGTGTGCAGAGAAAAGTATTGGGAGAATTTTTGTATATTCATATTGAAGTGTTAGTGCACTATTTACAGAAACAGATTTATGTAGAAAAGGAAGATGTATTTACACCGATACTACTAAATGTATAGAGACAAATTAAGTAAATACATAATGGGAATGCTAAGTGTCATAATCCTCTAATAAAGAACCCTCCTAGTGGGAAAATATATACAAGGGAGTTTTGATATCTAAATAGCTTCTATCCCTTCCAATATGTTTACAAACATCAATCTTTACCCAAAAAGAGGTGAAATTTTCCATTGTTTAATATATGCAATGCAAAAGGAAGGAAAAATATGATGACCCAAATCGAATCCAATATACTTATGATGGACAACCAGTGGCGAAGCCAGAAATTTTTATGGGAGGGCCAACTTTAGCCTTGCTTGAACTGATTTTTATATTAAGAAATTATTCATGTTTGATTTCTAAAAAACAAAAAAATAAAAATAAAACCCAATTAAAAGTTTAGGGCTGTTTCAACAATGGCACCAAATAAATTTGATTTGCTTATAAGTTTCCAATAACAGAACTCTTTCCCTGACCCATATTATAAAACCAAGTATTATTACCTCCTGACCATCAAATTAGAGGAAGGCTTTTCTAAATTTCGGACAACTATAAACCTAAAAGCTTAAGATAATTGGCAGAACCACTACTTATGTATTATGAATTCAATGTTGTTGCAGTTTTTATGTGGGACTAATTCCCACTCTAATGTGAATCTTAATACCAAGAGCCTGATATTGCTTTTTCTATACGCATGGACATATGTAAAACTAACTCTTTCCCTATTATGTGAGTTCATTACTTGTTGAAGTAATATTTCTTACTGTGAATCTTTCAGTATATAGTCAACGCATAAAAAATATAAATGATGTTCCATGTATAATTTAGCAGCCTGATTAATGTAAAATGAAAGCTTGTGATTCTAATCCATCTTCTATCATAATTGTAGGCTTGGTATGCCTGTTCTTTATGATCTTTGCACTTGTTTGTACAGGTTCCTAATTAGAAGCTCTCAAGCTTGTCTTGCCTGCAAAACAAAGACATGTAAGTACCTAAATTATTCTTAATCCACTTCTAGTAACATTTTTAACTTATCTGTCCTTACCTAGAAGACTCTCAACTATTTTTCGTTATGATCAGATGAATCAGGAGCTGATGATCACAGTTTTGAGGCTGTTCCCTTAAGCCTGTTGGCTGCAGAGAGGGAGGAAGCAAAGGCTGTTCTATCACTATTCCTTAGAAAACAAGGCTTCAGTAATGCTGTGGCTTTAAGGATTGCCAAAAAGTCAGAGCTTTTTATTGATCACCTTACGTCAAAACTCCGAAGTTTCTATAAATCTTGGTTTCTTGTAGGTTTGAACTCTAATAATTGTTTGAGCATCTTCACTTCTTAATTTATTTAGAACATGACAACTAATTTTACTTGCTTTAAACTATAGGAAGAGAGCTCACCACAATTGAAATCAGAAATGCCCTCATTCCTTACCTAGAATCCCTTCATGAAGAGAAAGGTGATCTTCTAGTTGATGTGGTGGTGAGCTACCCAAATCCTCCTGGTAGGGAAAAGGCTAATCCAGTTGCTCTAACAGTAAGCTCTTGCCTTGATAAGAAAGAAAGGGCTGTTGCAAGAGTTTGTCAGAAGAATTCTGATGGACTCCTACCTGCTAATGTCAGATACCTCATTGACCTTGGTATGGAACTTGAAAAAATTAAGAGCATTGTAAGTAGATTCCCTGCCTTTGCTTTCTATACTTTGGACCGAAAGATCAAGCCCCTTGTAGAGTTCCTCCTTGAGCTTGGTGTGGATAAATCAGATATACCGTCCATCCTTCATAAAAGGCCTCAGTTATGTGGGATTAGCCTCTCAGAGAACTTGAAGCCCATGATGATCTTCCTCGAGAGCTATGGGGTTGACAAAAGCAAGTGGGCTAAAGTGATATGCCGCTTCCCTGCACTTCTCACATATAGTAGGCAGAAGGTAAAGGCTTCAGTGGATTTTCTCAGCGAGCTCGGTGTTTCAGAGAAGAACATAGGGAAGGTTTTGACGAGATGCCCCCAGATAACAAGCTATAGTGTGGAAGGAAAGCTTCGTCCTACTGCAGAATACTTCATGACACTTGGCATTGATCCTGCCTCTCTTATCTACCGATGTCCGCAGACCTTTGGTCTAAGTATTGATGGGAACCTCAGACCTGTCAATGAATTCTTCCTTGAGAGAGGTTACAGTGTGCAAGAAATAGCCACCATGGTATCAAGATACGGAGCTTTGTATACCTTTAGCTTGTCTGGCAACATGATACCAAAGTGGAACTACTTCCTCACCATGGATTATCCACGATCAGAACTTGTCAAATTTCCTCATTACTTTGGCTATAGCTTAGTTGAAAGGATAAAACCTAGGCACTTCCGGATGAAAGAATGCAATGTAAGGTTAATTTTGAATCAAATGCTGTCCAGCTCTGACAGTGATTTTGAGAAGGTCATGGAGAAAAAAATGTGGAAATTATCATGTAATCTTGGCTCAACAAAAGTGTGAAGATATGCATTAAATAGTTTGTTTTCCTAGGGTTAGGGCGTCTTGAATTTTGGCTGAATTTGAGATCTCTTAGACTTAGGTTTTTTTTGGGCTCTAACGGCGTCTAGAGATTTGGGAGAGATAGATCCTCCTCTCGAATAGAGGATCAATTTGTATCTTGCTATTTTCTTCCATTTGTGTTCTTGCAATAAGATTCTTGTTTTTCTTGATTTTCTGTTGGATTTGTGGAAATTTCTTGCTGTTTTCTCAAGATTGATAGGATTTACTTGAAATCTTCAAGTGTTTCCTATTAGAGAGCTCAAGGAAAAATAACAAGTGGGCGGTATACTTCTATTCTTGCTAGCTACTGATAGATTTCCTGGTCAACATTCCAGAATTAAACATCTTATTGCTAATTCTGAACAAACTAAATCAAATCTAGAGCTTTTTTATAATTTTCCAGATTATTGGACCTTTTGGAGCTCTGTGAACTGGGTGGGGTCGTCCTCCTGTATTGCTTTCTTATGAGTTATGAACATTTCTTTTCCAGGTCCAAAGGCCCTGTACTATCTTTCTCTTAATCTTCATAAGCCAGTTTACTGAACTGATGAAGTCCTGCAAGTAGAAAATGCATTCTGTAGTTCAGATGAGGATTCTTTGTTTCTTTGAATAAAGTTTAAGCGCGGTTTCTTTCATTTGCTTCTTTCTTAGGCTTTGTTTGGGACGGTTTTCTTCCTGCTTTTTAAAACAATTTTTTAAAATCTTTGTATTAAAAAGCTGCTTTAAGTAATAATAAAATCGCTCCAAACGAAGCCTTAATTAGATGCACCTTAAAGCTTCATCCCACGAGCTCATTTTCCACCCTGATCCATTTGCATTCCTAAATCTTTGCACTTCAGAACATCAGAATAAGATGTATATCATTACTTCCTTTTCCTTTCAACATAATATGATTACAAAAATGTCATAAAGATTGAAAATTTCATATTCTGAGGGTACCAAATTGCCTAACATTTTAACACAATCTTTAATTACCAAATAAAGCGCATGTTACAAGAAATTATAATTTTATTTAAGAAAAAATAAAGCAGGTCGCTATAATGTCAGTTGTTTACTTAGATGGCATCTTCAGTTAAAAATTATAATTTTATATTATCTTAAATATATTTAAAACATAATTTAAATGTGAACATCCACTATTTTAAGTGATAATAAATAATCAAACCCCACACATAAATTTTGAGCATTGTTGATATATTTAGTAAATGGGTTGGGATCGGGCCCGAAACTCTAAATTATTTAATTGGCGAATTGGATTTGGGTTGACTCATAAATCCAATTTTGACTTGATAGTGACCTACTTTATTTTTTCTTAACTTTTTTGATTTGTTGGTATACTCCTCATACTTTTGATCAATTATTCTAAAATTTATAGTTAATAAATTATACTTTTTTTAATTAAAATGGGTTATCGAATTGAATTGGGTCATTCGGGTTGTTAACGGGTTCCATTCGAATCCACTCTTTTATCTATTGTTAAACTGGTTGGATTTGGGTTGACACTATTCAGATCCGACACAATTCATCTTGATGTGTTTATTGAGAGATTTGGCAACAAATCAAGAAGTTGATTTGAAGCTTGTATGTACTGTGTGTATAACTTTGACTTAATTGGCTCAAATATCCCCGAACATTTTCAAGTCATCCGTTATCCTAATTTTGATCACTATTATGAATAAATTGGGCGAATTAAGTGTTAATTTTTAATAATTATGATTTAAGAAATTCTATCGTCGCAAAAGCGAGTCTCTCGTCTTCTACTATTCCTATGATCAAACGCTGCTCCAAGATTCATGGTGTACGATGAATATCATAATATGTATTATTATGGTGAAATCATTATGTGCGGATGCCGAAAGGCATTCGGAGCCAATCAGAATATGCCACGCCGCCTCCAACTCAATGCTGCTGAGTACCGAACTCTGAGTCATTAATGTGATGCATTCTAATTGTAATTCGGACAGTGAACTGAGTTCTATGTCCGCACGGAATAATATCTCGTTATTATGCGACTGCCCGCGGAATACAACGTTTGGTGCAGCGTTGAAGCGGCGAATGGCGTACTGTGCAAAGTGTCGTCGGTGTGACGCGTATCACCCGATGATAAAACATCGACGGAAAGAAACGGCGTGTGAATTCAAATTTAGCTGTCGAAAGCCTTAAAATAGTGATGTTTAACTGAGCTTTTACGGGTCCCACCTGCTCCGGCTAATAAAGGGTATGCGTTATTAAATAGGAAATTATTGCTGCTGTATTTATCCGAAGAAGGGGAATGACAATTTTATCCTTTTGAACCATAATTGACAAAACGTTTAAGAATCCTTATTATAAAATAAAAGCGATTGATACATACCATATAATACTTAAATTTTGATATTTATTCATATAAAAATATAAAATATAATTTTTAAAATCAAATAAAAAAATATATAATTGTTGCATACTGCACGGTGATAGAGAAAAATAAAGTTTAACGTCTTAATTTTTTATGAAGATCTGAAATATTCAGCAATCCTCTTTTTACTATTTATTTATAAGATTTAGAGGGCTACGAAAAAAATTAAATTTAAAAATAATAAGTATTGAAAATACATTATATGATGTGACTTACAGACTACATCAAACATGTAACCTAACTAATTGATCTTGGCATGGATCTATGCCTCCAATGCAGCCTTATGTCCTAGGACCCTTGTGTGAGTCTTTATAGGTCTTGAGCAAATCCTCGAGCTAGAGCGTATAGGGCTAGTGTATGAATGCAAATCTTATGGACATGATATCATTTTTATGGCATATCATGTTACTTATATTATATGTATCAATCTCATGTATCATGTGTATCACATATGTATTTGTATATGATATATCATCAAAACATTATCTTGACCGGGCATGAATCTCGACGCAAAATCAATTTGGAAACTTCAAAAATTAAAATGGATGTCATCTGAACTTTGATTCCAACAAACTTACAGTCAAACTGAACATCTCAAAAATATGAACCCAACGACACCAAACAAGACTCAATTTGATCCAAAGGGGTCCAAATCAAATACCCGAAGCACATTTGGAATGTTCAATCCATAATTTGAACTATCAAACAGTGTCCAAACATGACATGCTTATAATCCAATCAAGCCGCTCATTAAATGAAATATACTCAATATATATCATGTTGATATCTTTATCAAATCTCTTCCAAACAAATATTTTCATTCTTCAATCTAAATTGAAGATTCTATGGGACTCTTTAATTTAAGGGAAGATGATAACATATTTCATCATTACAACTAATGATATTTCAAAAAGTTGCTATTCTTTATCATCTTGCAATCACTAACTATACTATGCTTATCTCTGCCATTCATCTACAACAACACATGTCATCTCAACCATTCATTTCTTATTTATGTTATGAACAGCTGTTGCCTTTCTTATATAAGGCCATTTCATTTCACTATTAAAGGATAGTGAAATGAATAGTGTTGATTCCTCTAATTTTTCTCTTCTTCTTTGCTCTACTAAGTTTCTTATTGTAGGTTGAAGTGAAGTAAGTTCTCATGGATAGGTGGTCTGCTCAATTGTTCCTCTTAAAAATGAGAAAATGACGACTAAGAAGATAGGTATTAGCCTTAGTAGCATCAACAAACATCGACAATGGTGGCGATATTGAGCGTCGACCAGTTTGCAAGGCCGAGCATTCACATTGCCACATTGTGATGACGTCGAACACTATCTATGGTGGCAATAATGGGCTTCAACCATCAAGCAACGATGGGGTTGGTGTTGGTGTTGACGATGGACATTAATATTGTGGTTACAAGAAGCGTTAATCTTATCGAAGTGGCTATAGCATTGTTGCCAATGATATCGACAATGTCGTTAGCTTTAACATCGTTAACTACTATGAGTGATAACATTGTGGAATATGACGGACATCGACATTGTTAGAGAAGATGATGATTAACATCATTGCTGATGTTGGATGACCATGTCATTGGTAATAATGAGGTTGTTGGCAATGACAGAAGTTTGCGTTATGACGAATACGAGCGAGGGTGGGCATCAATAGATGTTAGGCCCACGTGCATTTGATATGTTTGGATTATTTGATTTACAAATTAGCTGAACTAATTCATTTCTTATATAAAAAAATAGAAAATCAAACCAACCAAACTAAATCTAACTAAACTTTAATTTGATCAGTAAAATTTAATTTTGGATGAACCAAAATGTAATTAATTTTAACGGTTCATCTAATTATCTTTAGAATAATATCAAATAATCTTTGTTAAAATTTATAGCATTGACATGTGGAATAAATAATTCCAAGTTGATATTTATATCACTTATTTATTTAAATGATTTTATTAATTTAATCTTTAAAAAATTAATAAAATTCAAATTTTTTTTATTTTTTAAATTAAATTTTTTATAAAAATTTTAATTTTTTTTTAAAAATATTATTTTAAGTAATATTAAATAAGTCATGACAAACGAAGCTAAGTGAGTTCATGAGCTGGTCGGATTAGACTTCATAGATAACTCCTGAGTCAAATTTAATAAGCTATCAAGTCAAATTTAAGTCAGCCCCGACTGAATTGATTGCTGATTAGCTCGCTAGTCCGCGAGCCGAAAGTTTCCGGCCGTTCAGCCACCGTGTCCGTCTTTGCGGCTGTAGTGTAATCAACGCAAAGAAGAGTGAAGCGATTAAGCGTCGTTTAAGAGAGGGGCTATTCTGTAATTTAAAAATCCAACGCTTTGTATTTCGCGTTGCTGTAATTTTAAATGTTTTACCTCTTCTCTGTCTTCT
This sequence comes from Dendrobium huoshanense, assembly GCA_016618105.1. Lineage (NCBI taxonomy): Eukaryota > Viridiplantae > Streptophyta > Magnoliopsida > Asparagales > Orchidaceae > Dendrobium > Dendrobium huoshanense. Next base: position 16,709,979 of record CM028359.1, on the reverse strand, counting down.
CCCGTACGCCGCTGTTTCTTCCACCGGAAGAAGCTCTGACTCCAGACTCCAGTAGTTTGCTCGCTGCAATACCAAGTATAACACCATGGCTTCTCTCCCCCGCTTCGTCATTAGCGGAGTAGAAGAACAACAACAAGAAGAATAAAGAAAAGGGTGAACAACCAGCCATGTTTTACTCACTATCTCTTCTGTCGAGGAAAGGACCTTTGGGCACCATTTGGATTGCCGCATACTGCTTCAAGAAGCTCAAAAGGGGGCAGATTGATTCTACTGACATTTCTTCAACTGTAGGTATTGGCAACCTTTTTCTCTCTTTCTTCTTTTATTTTTATTTTTTCAGTTGCTGCGTAGCATTTTAGAAGGATGGGAATGGATATCTTCTTCCTTTGGGTTTCGGGTATGGTTAGAATGGATATGGAGTATTAATATATGAAGGGACAGAGAGGGACTTCTGATGATGATGCCATTTTATTTAGCTACTTATATTTTGTGGTTGATTCGAAGTCCAGGGTTTTTTTTTTTTGCCTGTTACCGGGTTTTTCATGGAGAGGCTGTAAGGTCAGATGCAATGTAGGAAACTTGGGGAGTTTCTATTGATTTTAAATATCAAATAAGCGTTTTAGAGTCTATTGTCAATAACCCAATTGCTTGAACTGTCAATCTAAACACTCTACCCAAGAACTCATAAATTTGTAGTTTGTGATGTTTATTACATTAACTAAGCCTTGATTGACTAAGCCTTCTGATATGTGAACTTTCATCTCTGCAATCCCAGCGGGTTTGAGAAGCAGTAATCTTGTCCGGTACCTTTGCAAGAGTTCTTAGATAGTTAATTTTGGTTAAAAAAGGCTGTGATTAGAGTTGTGTATTACTGAAATCTACCAATATCTTTGTAGGAGTCACGTCCTTGTTGCTATTTTTTATGATCCTGTTGTTCTATTTTCAAGCCAATTTTGAATTGAATCAACTTAATTTTATTTTAGTCGAAGTATAACCCTATCAATTATCAACTTAGGTTTCATTTGGGACGGGTTTTTTAATGTTTCTTGAAGCAATTTTTTAGTTAAAAAATTAAAATATTTGTACCATAAAGTTGCTTTAAGAAGCAGTAAAAAAAGTCATCCCAAGCGAAGCCTTAATTAGCAGATTGTAAGAAATATCATTTTTCAATTGTTCAGAACCTAATTTGGAAGCTTTGAACTGTGGTTACTATTATTCACCTAGCTTCTCATTCTGCTAACTTACCTTCTTCCTCTGCTTAACGATTCTTACAGATAAAATTATGCCCGAAATTCAAATTTCTCATAGAGTATTGGCTCAACTTCTTCTTGGTATTGTCAAGATATTCTCAAAGAAGGTGGACTTTCTCTATGATGCGTGCAATGAGGCATTAAATCAAATGAGAAAGTCTCTTCCTTCTACACAAAGGATTGCACAGAACAAAGCTAGTGCTAGGCCAAGAAAGCGTCTCAGAGGCAATAAAGAAGTAACTTCTGCCATAGATCATGTAGCTAAGACAATGAAGGAGCATGCCAGCGAGCAACAGATAGAAACAATGCTTGCCTCATACCATGAGGTTACTGTCACTCTTCCAGATCGATTTGAACTTGATTCATTTGATTTTGGTATCTTGGATGATGGGTGAGAATGAAAAAAAATCTTGTAGTTCTCAAAGTTTAATTTTTTATCAATCATCTGTTCAAATTATTTTCTTTCCATGCAGAGATAATGGAGGAAGTCATCAGCATCCAACTCCTCTAGGTATTTCTTTTAGAACTGCCTCTCTAATTTGTATGCTATCTTATATCCTGTATGTACGTGTCTTAACTTAGATGGTTGATAGTTTGTCTGGATGTATTTTATTCTGATAATTAGATACCAAAGGATTTCTCGCTATGTATCGGTTTCCTTGAATTAACTAGTCAATCTTATTGCTCTTTTTATATGCCTGCTAAACGAGAGATTATTCTGTGCGGACACCAGGCGGGAGAACCGTCCTGTACCCATTTGGTACCGTGCTCAGTACCGAGCGCGGTACATTTTTATTTGACGTGGCAGATTTTTGTTGTCTTCGGACGACGTCCGGATTCTGCAAGGAATAAAAATTCCTGCTAAACAGGCAAATTTGCTCTTTTATTTTTATATCTGAAAGAATGGATAACATCTGAAAGTCCGCTTATGAAAAGTGAGAATGAATTGGAATTATGCCTCTCTGATTTGGATTGTTGAGATTTTTTTTTTTTTTACATTTTTTTAAATGCTGATATGAAATAGTTACGTTAATACCTCTTAGTCTTTTAATCCTTGTTTGTGATCTAATAAAATGTCTTTGTTGTTAAACATTTGATCTGTTCTAATTTTCTTAGTTTTTGTCAGAAAGCTTTTTTTTTTTTTGTTGGAAGTTTTATACAGCTTGGGTTCAATAGATGAACTACATGCTTAGTCTTCTTAAGTTATTTATGGGTGTGGTGTGACTCAAGTTTTTTGTGTAGCAGATGAATGGAACGACAATAGGAGTTCTAGGCCTTCATATTTAATGGAGGTATCTTTCCTTGTTTTAATTAATGTTCTCATAGAAACTCATTTTTACATGCTAATGTTACTTTCTAGTTTCTATTGTATTCATTGCCAAATGATGGGAGTTTTACTAAATGCAGTGTCTCGCCAATGAGGTTGTCGGTCTTCCGGAATATAATTCTTCTTGCTTTACGCCTCTAGCTGAGTATGTTGTCCAAAGACCTTTTTTACTTTTTACTTAGAAGTACCATTGAGGATGATAACGCCTTTTCTTAATTTACTAAGTTCTGAAACTTCTATTACAGCGTTCTTCCATCCAGCATGATGGATGTTGATCTTGAGTTTAGTGATGCTCACCACAACTCAAGCAACTTTGCTAGCGTTCAGAAATCTCTGGAGAAATTGCACTATGGAGGAGAGCTTGAGAAGCCAATATGTTTATCTGGAAACCAGCCTTTACAGGATGAGATACAGGAGAGCCATGTTCCTTTAAATCATGAACAGACAGGATCTTCAATCGAAGATGAGATTCTACCTGTTGAAGAGCAAAGAAATGTAACAGAGATAATCAACTTACAGGGGGAAAAGACATCAGGCATAATGAATGTTGATCCTGAGCTTAGTGAAACTCACAATCCAAGCAGCTTTACTGGATTTCAGAAATCTTTGGAGGAATTTCCCCAAGGAGAAATTTTTGAGAAGCAAGCGTGTTTATCAGGAAGTGCTCATTTAGATAATGCGATCCTGGAGAGCCATATACCAGTAAATCATGAACAGGCAATGCTGCCAGATGGAGATAATATCCTATCTGTTGAAGAGCAAATAAAACTACGAGAGAAAATCAATTTACTGGAAGAGTTAACATGTAAAAGTGGGAAAGATAAATCTATCAGTGAGGAGCATCCTGATGCTTTGCCCTTAGATGAACAAAAACCAAGCATCTCAGGTATTATTCCAAATAATTGAGCTGAAATTTGGAACGTTTGAATTTTTTTTGAATTTATTTGTTTTTTTATTACCAATTGCTGTGTTACTCAATGCAAGGTAGATTGATGACCCTTTGTTTCTTTGGTTCAGAGACAGTCTCTCCGAAATTTATGCTTCCCACTCCAGCTATTAAAGAAAGCTCTAGGGTGTTGAGGAAGAGAAAGAAGAAATATGAAGAATGCATCATTCTGTCGAATGAGTGAGTATTGCTTTTTAATGATATAAGCAAATTGTATTGTAACTGATTGGGCGTTTCACTCAGGATTCATAGCTTTGTGCCAAATTCTAATTGTCTCTCTGCTTCCCATTTTTACCATTAGATCTCTCAAATTTATTTTTTTTTTTCTTTGAATTCCTCATTGTTCTAAAAGATAAATTAATGGCTAAATGACCAAATGCCCTCCCTATCGGATCAATTTCAAATAGTAGAAAAGTATGCAGTAGAAATATCAAGTTGTTATTCCTCTGTCATATGTTCTTGAATAGTTGAACAAATTCAGGATTTGATCACTAGTATATAAAGTTAAATTTCAACACCTCTTGGTCCCACTCCTTATTAAGTAGTATTAGAGTTAATGGTTCAACTGAGTTTGAATAATTTATGTGATTTGTAGGTCTCATAAGTATTTAGTACCTTCTTTTAGGGCTGGCTTAAATTTTGCAATTGGTGACTCTCATAGTGGGGCATCATGTGGGTATGGAGAGCTTTAAGATCATTTGCAACCGAACTGCATGCCACCATATGCCCTTGGCCATTCGGTCCATTCGAACTCCAAATGTTATGTCAAAGTTAGGCAAGTGAACAGTGCGACACCAATATTGGTGCCGAACTGTTCACCTACGCCAAATAATTAGGCTACAGGATTTGCTCAAGAAGCGCACAAAAGAGGGGAAAAGCGCATGAAAGAGGTCAAAATGGTTACCTTCGTAGGAAATGTTTGAAAGAAGAGAGAAAATGCCATTCAATTGGAGATGAATTACCTCATTTTGAAATTTTGCTACATTTTGGAGTGGAAAATGAGTTTTTCCGTTGGAGATGCCCTAATGTGGAGGAGAATTTTAAGGCACATAGGCATTTGGTTTAGAATTATATAGGATGGTTGAAAAATATATTGATGTAGAAATACTAACAGTTAGTTCTCATTGATAAATTTTTGGGCTTATAGCTGGTACTAATTTATCAAGCTCAAATTCAATCCCCCATCAGACAGCATTAATTTATGCATCTTTTTGGGGCATTACTCTATTGCATAAAAAATATGTTGAAATTAGATTATGCATTCTTTTTGGACATAGCATGTAATTTTTATTTGATGATTTTGAATTTCCCATCTTTTTCTTGCTTTTGGCAGGGTTATGAGGCAAAGCATACATGACGCAAGTGATTTACTATGTAAACGAAGGAAATTACCTCATACTTATCTTGACATTTGGAAGTTCTCGAGATTCTCAAATAGTTGCCAGAGTTTTACCGATCCTTTGATTCGTTGTATGCTTAGTCCTCTTTATCTTTTTGTTTTGGAGCACCTTAGCGCACAAGTTTTCACAATTTTCATGACTAACATTAATGAGCTAGTTTCTGTCACAGTTTCTGCTCCAGCACAAGAAAAACTGCCTCAGAAGTCATTGCACCAACTTTCAAAGAAATCTGCAGATGTCGTTATTGATTCAACCAACTTGAAAGATGGAATGCCTCGTGAATCTTCAAATACGGAAATAGAAACAGAAGGCTTAATGCAAAAAATGGACAAAATGCCAGAAGCTTCGATGCCAAATCTGGACAGAATGTCTCATTATCTGCCAAAGGAATCTACAGTTTGCCATATCGATCCAACCAACATGGAAGATAGCATGCCTCATATCGATCCAACCAACATAGAAACAGAAGTTTTGATGCAAAAACTAAACAGGACCTGTCTAACCCCACCGAATTCCTTAGACCACAGAGTTAATTCCTTGGAAACTGTTAGCAAAGAGTTCACTTCGCCAGATGCTTCAGATTATCAATTGGAAATGATGGTACAGTTTGACTTTGAAGTTTCATTTGGGATGACTTTCTTGTTGCTTCTTAAAGCAGCTTTCTAGTATAAAAATTTTAATTTTTTTACTGAAAAGCTGGTTTAAGAAGCAACAAAAAAGCCGTCCCAAACGAAGCCTGAGTATGCATATAAATTTTCTATCTGAGGTTTATTAGGTTTCATAGAATTGCTGTGTTTGTTCAGGAGCTTTGCTTTCTTGGGGATGATATTGATAAACAAGGTATTCATTCATTTAAACAGTGTTATGCACATCAATTTCTGTTGTCCTTCGGTTCCATATTCATTCTTTCATTGTCTTGCAGATAATGGATGGTCACCAAGTACAAGGTAGGTAGACATATTAATTAAGGCTTCGTTTGAGATGGCTTTCTTATTGTTTCTTAAATCTATTTTTTAGTACTAAAAAATTACTTTAAAAAGCAGTAAGAAAGCCGTCCCAAATGAAGTCTAAATGTCCTCTTAACTTGAATGTTATTGAAATTTTGGCTACATAATATTTCACAGAGCAGCAGCACAGTACCTTTATAATAGGTTTCTGAGACTTAGGGAGCAAAAACAAGATATGGCTTTGAGTTTGGCACAGATTCTTGAAGGAAAAACCAGAGCAACATGTGCCAGATTCATTTACGAGGCACTGGTATTGTTCATACTGCCTCATATTTTTTATAGTTCATACAAGAAGACCAATATTTATCTACAGTTACTTTGCGTGTGATGATGACTCTGTTGCGCCATTTAAGTTATATAATTTGTTTTGGTTTTTTCAGACATTGAAGACATATGGATGCATAGATGTTACACAGAACATTCCTTATGGTGATGTCTCTATATCAGCAACTCCAGTACTGGAGTCTTTTCATAAAGTTTCCATGTGAGGAGGCTTTTGTTACAAAGGAAGTTTTGCAGGAGTCCATTTTTGTAAATGTCCATGCTTTATTTTATCTCGGACTCCTTTTTTTTTTTTTTGAAAAAAAAAATGTCTGTCGCTGTAAATTCAAGATTTTCTTTGGCTTTTTGAAAAAAAAAGTTTTTTTTGAGGAAATAGCCTTTGTAAAGTCTTAAATAGAAAGCTTGTTTTTTAAAAAAATTATGTTTTAGACTTTATTTATTGTGTATGTTTTAAGCTATATATGACTGTTTTTAGAGGTCTTGCTGCATTGTTTATTAGGGCATCTCCAACCGAGAACTCTATTTTTCACGCCAAAATACCGCAAAAAGCAAAAATGGCGTGGTGCTGCTCCAATCCAACGTCATTTTTTTGCTTCTGCGCCAAGGTAACGACCCTTCTCCTTTCCAGTATTTTTCCGGTTGACAGAAAAATGGCGTGGGTGAACAGTGCAACGCCAATATTGGCGTTGCACTGTTCACCCGCAAGCAAATGGAGTATTTTTTGGCGTTCGGCTGGAGCGAAGGAATGACGCCAAACGCTCGTTTGGCGTTCGGTTGGAGATGCCCTTAGAAGCTTCTTGAATGTTCTATCAGACAATAATGATAATGGATCGGCCAATTTTCTAATGCCCTAAAATATCTTTGCTAATGCTACAAAATGACTTATATATGAGCGAAGATTATGGTATTAATTATGTTTGAAAGGTAAAATTTGTTTGATAATCATTTAAATTTTAACCGATATTCATTTTATGATGTAATAAAAAAGTTAAATTTGAATATTTTTTATAATTAATAATTTTGATTATGGATTAGGGTTTGCGACAATACAGGAAAATATATATTATCTATTTTACAAGATAAAAAAATATCAAATTCTTTTATATAATCACTGTAAAGAGATATTTATCGAAGATATTGATTGTGTGGTAACATTACATTTGCATGAGCTCGAAGACTTAGGCTTCGTTAGTGATGATTTTTTTGTTGTTTTTTAAAACAGAATTTTATGTAAAAATTAAAATTTTATACTAGAAAATTGCTTTAAGAAGTAATAAGAAAACAAACAAGTGTGAAGTGTGAACTGAGGAAGCTACTTTAACAATGCTTTTCCCATCGCGCTGCTTCCGCCGCTAGGGCTCCGCCCTAGCGCCCCTTCGGCCCGTCGCTGGAGTTGCTTTTTCTCGCGGACGGGTCTCACCGTGGTGCCCTCACCCTCGTGCTCTGCTCGCTGGCCGAGTGTCCCTCCATTTCGCCTGATTCCAAGGGAAGTTCTTCTCTCTTGTGGGTTTTTGCTACTATTGTTTGCCTCTTTTTTTCTCAACTTTTTGCGGTAATTTTTTGGTGATGTCGTCTTCCACGTTCTGATCCGGGTTTTCTCGCTGGTAAGAATCATTCGAAATCGTTCAAAGAGGTTTTAGCTCCTTCGAATGCCGTCGGTGAATTCCCTGACCTAAAAGTTACTACACTAAGGGGTTTGCCTGCGCTATGGATTTCTGAGAGTGAGGTGCTTCATCTTGATAAGCCTTTTGAATATGTGTTGGTTGGGAAGTTTTCGCTTCGCCGGCCGGTGCTTGATGCCATTAGAAATTTTTTTTTCAACCTCAAACTTTCTGGCTAGTTCTCGGTCACTGTTTTGAATCCAAATAATGTCTTGATCAAGCTTGTCAATGATCTCGATTATGGGAGAATTTTTGCTCATAGATCCTACTTTGTGTTTGGGTGCTTTATGAAGATTATAAAATGGACCCCTTATCTCGACTTGTCGGAAGAATCCCCTATCGTCCCCGTGTGGCTTTCTTTTCCTGAACTTCGCACTCATCTTTTCTCTCCACGCATTCTCTTCGGCTTAGGTTCTGTCTTTGGACAGCCTCTTCAATCAAATAATGCCATGGCGATGGGTTCTCGTCCTTCTGTGGCGCGCATTCTGGTGGAAATGGATATTTGTAAATCTCATCCCGAATCAGTTTGGCTTGGTCCTGATAATTTGGGTTATATTCAAAAGGTTGTTATGAAAGGTTTGCCTAGTTTTTGTTCTCATTGCAAAGTGGTGGGTCACATAAACTCTGATTGTGTTAAATTTCATCCTTTATTGAGGAAGGTGGTTGCTCCTATCATGCCGGCTCTTGTACCGGAAGTTGTTGTGCCTCGAGTTTTGAATGTTGTTGTAACGCCCCAAGATCTAACTTGGAAAGAATTTCAATCAAACCATCAGCAATTTACCAGAGCTGTCTATAACATCAATATCACAGTCTAGCAATAATCTATAATAATTAAAACATCAATATACGATACTATTCATATCACAAAAGATCATATACAATACTCAGGAACTATACCAAAAACACATGAACTAAAATCTATCCTGTCCTGAGTACAAAAGAATCACTACAATAAAAAAGGACAGAAACCTATAGATCCTGATCAACCTTAATCACCTGCTCCCTTGACCTGACATGAAAATATTAACCACATATAATGAGCTTCAAAAAGCCCAGCAGGTCACCTAATACCTACAACTGTAATCAAAGCACAATACTGGAAACAATATGCATGTCAATCAGTCGAATCAATAACAATCAATTACACATGATCAGTGAATCAATGCAGCAGAAATCAAATCAGTAACCAATGTAGCGGTAGAAGAATCATTAAACAGTAGAACAGCGATCAATCAAATCAATTGTATCAAATCAATCAAAACAATACAATCTGGTCAATTAAATCGATCGGTATGAAATCATAAAATCAATACAATAAAGTCCAGTCTATAGTAGCAATGAATCAAATGCAACAGTTCAATACAATGCAGCAGCAATAGTATCAATGTCCGTATCCATGCAGTATCTATAACAGTAGAAATGCGCAGTGGCAGAATGAAGATATCAATGAAATCGTAAGATAATAGTAAGTCCGTAAATCCGTCAGTAAATCCAAATCAATAAAGCAATAAATCCAACATGAGTCAATGCCGAACACATGCGTTTCAATACAATAGTCTTACTGAACAAGTTCAATTACTGGCTATTCAATAATCAATAGTGCTGTTGTAGAAATCCATATGCTGTTGTAGATATCCATATGTTGGTTCAATAAGAGTCGTCACTCTGTGCCCGTCGGCATAAGAATCTCCTTATGCCTCCCAATCAATATATCAATGATCAATAGTTTAAAGGAAAGCCCGTCGGCCCACCATCCTGTACAGGTCAATCAATATCCAACCAACAGTTCAACCAATCTTCACTTGTCTTTCAGTATCAATCATATATTCACATTCGTATGCATATCAGTTCAAATCATCAATTTCAAACAAATCGGAAAATCATACGAAAATCCAGCGGCATAACGGCAGTATACGGAATTTACACATAAATTTCTAAAAATCACAATTTATCAAATTAATACAGAACGTACACGACAATAATATAAGACTTCTATTCTACTGAAGCAACATCAATCAACATCCTGATATTTCTCTATTCGATCAAAATCGCACAGAATCCAAAATAACCGGTAGAATCATTACAGAAAATACTCAAAACGTGTAGAATAACATATCAAAAGTTGTGCGGTGAAAGTTTCGTCAATACCAAATGCAGCATGTTTATCGGTAACGAAAACACAATACTGTGCACAAAACGACCAAAACTCAACATCTTCGAAAACAGAGACAGGATTCGGAGTCCTTACTGCGAGATAAACACTTTACTCAACAGCGGCGACGGACGAAAAGCGCTCTGCGGCCTCCGAAACCAAGCTTTTCCTTTGCTTTCCTTCTCCTTCTCTCTCCTCAGATATTTTGAAAATAAAATATGATTTTCTCTCTCCTCAAAACGAGCTGATTTTCTTATAACCATGACCTGATCGGCCCGGCCGATCGCCACATCGTCCAGGACGATATCTCAGGCCGATAATTAATTTCCTTGGACGATAAAATCCCTTGCTCACTGACTTGACAATGAACTAATCGTCCCAGGACGATCCAAAAATCGGCCTGGACGATCCTGGGAGGAAAATCAAATTTTTGGAAGGCAAATCAAAGGAACGAGCTCTTACAGTTGTAACTAATGACAATGAGGGGTGTGGTAATATGAGCTCCCGTGATGTTGACTTTCATGATTCGGTAGGGAAGCTGGTGGGAAATCTAGATCCTTCTCCAGGTGTTGCATTGGCCGATTTTGATCTTGTGGGGCCTTCTGATAATATGTTGGTTTCTTTTGATAAATTGGGTGGTGTTACCCAACTGCCTTCGGATGTGGCTGTTGATCCTAGTATGGGTGATATAGTGGTAAGTGATAATGTGATTTTGGCCGTGGAGGTTAGTCATAATGCTACACCGTCGAATACTTTGCTTCCTGTTTGTTCGCCCGGTATGATAAATGAGGAAGTGGTTGAGCCCTTTGCTTTGTGTCCGTTGGGGAAGATTGGTGTTGCCTCTTCGGCCTGTTCTGATTTGTCGGATGTTGTCGGGGTGGTGCAACAGCTTGATGTTGGTGATAATGGTGCTGCTACACCTGTGGGTGGTTTTAGGTCTGGTACTATGATTACTTGGCCACTTTCTGATGGTGATGATCCTTTGTCTAAAAGTTTTGATGATTCGTTATTTATTGTTCCTATAACTATTGTTCCTAGGGATATGATGCTTTCTCATCTATCTAGGGATAGTGAGGTGTTATATGGTGATTGGCTACATGATGAAAATTCAGCAGATGATGAAAGTTTCAATGAGGATGATTTGGCTTCTCGAGATAATTTCGACTTGAGTAGCTTTCAAATTAGTGACGCTGACTTTAGCAATAAGAATGCTAAATGTAAGAAGAGGAAGCCCAAAAAGAAATGAGGTTGCCTTTTTTGGGTTGCCTTGTAGCTTTCATTGGTTGTTCGACTCTTCTTTTTATTGGTTGTTTTGTTTTTTTAGTAGGATCATAGGCTCTTTTGGGAAATGTTGTTTTTTTAGTTGAGCTGTCGATCCTTTAAGGACTTGTATCCGTTTATTTTTATTTGGATGTACCCCCTAGTGGGTTTTATCAAAATAATAATAATAAGAAAACAATTTCAAACAAAACTTTAGGCTTTGTTTTGAGATGACTTTCTTTCTGCTTCTTATTGTAGTTTTTTAGTTAAAGAAACAAAATTTTTTAATAGAAATTTATTTTAAGAAGCAGAAAAAATGCCAATCCAAACAAATTCTTAGAACTCATTTTGAATGTATAATTCCGTCTGCATTAAAGAAAGGGAAAATTTTTAAGATCATGACATTCCAATTTAATTTGAAACATGATGAGATTAAAAGAGTTATAAATATTTAGGCTTTGTTTGTTTAAGCGTTTTTTGGCCTTTTCCGTTTCCGAAAATGGAGGATTTTTTTTTTTTGGTTGTTTGGTTCGTCAAATCATGCTCCCAATAACTCTTTTTTTTTCATTTTTCTACAGTTTTGAGAAAGCTTTTGATATATGCTTCTCCGTTAGAAAACTACATTTTCTAAACTAATGTTTTTTAAAACTGTCTTTTACAAAAGCACAAAAAAAATAAACAAAACCTTAATGTCTTCAAAAATTTTACTTAATCACATAAATATGAATGCATTTTTTGTGTTAGAAAAATTTAAAATTAAGTGTAAGACTATTCAAACTCTAATTTCAAACATACTTGTAGTCAAATTGAATGTTTCGACAAGATGATCTTAACGATATCAAAATAGATTCGAATCCAAATGAATCTAAATCAAGTACTTGAAACATATTTAAAAATGTAAATACATGCTTATAATCAAATAGAGTAGTTCCATGAGATGAATCAAATAGATCAAAATTGCTGGATCATGAAATTACCAAAGGAACTTAAATTGTGAATAAATAATCTATAATTACAGCATTTAATATAGGTTATCTATAAGTGGTTCAGATTTTCATGCAAAGTTAATATGTCAAAATCTTTCTTTGTTGTCTTTAGCATGCAATACTATTTTTTATTATATTTAAATAAAATTAAAATAACATATTTTAAATTTGTAGATAGATAAATGATAATAATTTTTATTGTAATAAGTTATATAATAAATAAAATATTAACATATTAAGATATTTATACATATTTGATAAAATAATATCTAACATTTTTTAAATTATTTTGATTAGGTTAAAATATGTGAATTAATTTTTTTTTGAAAATTTTTACATCAAATATAATTAAATTTATACTTGTTGCGTGTTAGAAAATACGTGGCGGTAGAGTTTATAAATTCGCGTCCGAGCGTTGCACGTAAGTTTAACACACTGTGAGAAAATAAAATCTCGATCTAAATTTTATTATTTTTTAAATATAATTCTTTTATGTAGGAGTTTAATTTAATAGAATATAATAGAATTTATATTATATAATAAATTTATATTATTTAAATAAAGAAAGAGAATGAGAGAGAGAGATAGATTTTTTTAAAAAAATAATTTTTGAAATAAAATCTATCCTATTCTATTTATGGAAAATAATTTGCTTTATTTATATTTTTTTGAATATTCTCTTTCAATTAAATCTGTATATTCGGATATCAGACCGCCTCGAAAGACAGACTGATATCCTTCTATTGATTCTGAAAAAAAGAGAACAGACAATTCGTTTTCCTAATCAGGTATGACATAGGGAATATACAAATCACCCAAAAGGACGATCCGTATTTTCCCTAGTTACCTAATTAGATTAGTAAATTATCGATTCATCCCTAAAATCAAGTATACAGACGATATTTGATTTACTCGTGAAAATAAATCAAATACCTATCTATTTCTTGATTATAAGGAATGAATCTAAACAAAAGTATAGATAAGACAGGGTTTTCTATTTAAAAATAAGAATTTTATCTTCTCACATGATTTGCTTTATTTATATTTAGGATATATTTCTCCCGATTAAACCTACATAGTCGGATACTATACTGCCCCGAAGGACAGACTAATATCCTCCTATTGATTTTAAAGGGAGAAGCAGTACAATTCATTCTCCTAATCAGGTGTAGTATAGAGAATATTCAAATCATCCTGAAAGGATGACGAATACATTCTCTAATCGACCTGATTAGATTAACGAATTGTAAATTTGTTTCTATAATTAAGTATAGAAGACATTTGATTTGTTAGTGAGAAACAAATCAACTATCTATCTATTTCCTAATTATAGAAATAACTCCTAAATGTGAATAAAACCTAATCTACGTCCACAGATCTTTCCCCTGCCTCAGAAAGGAACTTTGGTAGGGTTTAGATTATTCTGGGTTTTAGACTCCCTACAGGGGCAAGCCCCTGTTGTTAATTACATCTCCTAAGAGAAAACTCTCGATTTAAATGAAAACTAATTAATTCCAAAATTATATATAAATTTAATTAAATATTTGGGCTAATTTAAATTTTCACGATCAGGCTTTAGATTATAGAGTTGAATTTATAAGAGTTAGAATTGATTAGAAGGAGGAACGTGCAGAGAGAAGTGTATACAATCTGGACTTACCACCTGCCTAGAGTGGGCTGCCAGCTAACAATCCTAATCACAACAATTCGCCGATGATGCAAGAGTTAAGGTAGCTCTATCCTAGGAATCAAGGAATTTATTAAAGAATTTAAAAATAAATGCAAGGAGATATGCTTACAAAAATAAAAAATCTACTCGTATGCGAATGATGTATGAAAAAATTATATATGAAAGAGCTGATTTTATTAATATAATTTTCATCGGTTACACCCCAGAATTTGCAGTAAAGTAATGGTGGCCAGGATCCACCGACAACAAACCTGGGTTCTAAACCTACAAGAAAATAGAATTAAATATAACTGCTTATGGTCTTTAGGCTCCGAGTCTTCTATGGAATTCCAAAAAGGAACTTCCTTCTGAAGGAGGACATTACTTTTTGGAGCCCCATTTGTATATTTATAAGCAGTTATCTTTAATTCTTTTACAGACTCCAGACGCTGTACATACTCAATCTATATACAACAATTCTAGGAAATGAAAAGCAGTACATCAGATCCTAAAAACATTTTACTGTTGCAGTAATATAAAAGACAGGAAATAAAGCAGTTATATAATGATGCATGTTATGAGTGCATTGTGTACAGTTATAAATGCAGGAAAGTAAAGACAGAAAAGTAAAGTACACGGCCCTCACTTTATTCACTCCGCTCTCTGGTGTACAGACAGAAAAGTAGATATGCATGCTAATGCAGTACAGAAAAGTAAGCAATCACGCATAGGTGCCCTCTAGGCAAGACACCCGCAAGCAAACCACAACAAGCCACCGGCCTAACTTAGGCTAGAGTTGGTTGTCCTAACAAGCATCTAAGTGTGTGAAGAAAGTTGTGTGGCTTGGATAGGTCCTAATAGGTTTATTTGTTTAAATTACATGTATTATTAGGATTGATTTATTATAGGTCAAAGGAATTTAATTAAAATTTAAGTAAAGTATATTTGAATTTATTAAGAATTATTTCAATTTTGAATGTTGGAATTATTTAATTTAGTTATAAAGAATCTATAGATTGATAATTCCCTAAGTGCAGGAAATCATCAATTTATAAATCCTAGGACTTTCAGAATAAGTACCCGTCTTATCAGAAGATAGGTATTTATTTTGAGAATCCTTATAATTTATTAATGAGAGAGAAAGGGACCTTATAAATGTAATACAACTTGCCCTCCCGAAGGAATCTAGCACGTCGTATAAGGTCGGTGGTTTATTATTCTTTATTTGAAAATCTCCAAATCCAAATGGATTAGTGCATTCCTAAAAGGAGTCAAGCACAATCCATAGGAGATCTCTTTGTTATTTAAATGTTTTAAGGGTCTTTAAAAGTCAAAATGCCCAAAGTCCTCCAGAAGGAATCAAACTTTAGGCATAAAAGACCCGAATTCATTTAATCTAAATCAATTATCAAATTTGATTGATTAAGATAAATCTTAATCAATCAAATTATCTAATTAATTTAAGTTAAAGGAATATAGAATTTAATTGAATTATTAATAGATTTTAATTAATAGAATTCAGAAATTATTAAGAATTAAAGGTTTATTAAATTATTAAGGATTTGAAACTAATTTAGAGATTTGATTTTTAATGATTGGTTGGATACCACCTTTGTTTCACACCGAGGCCGTGAAGTTTATTTCACCTTCCTTAGGGCTAAGCTAATAGCCTCGTAGGCCTGGGTTACCCAGTGGTACCCGATATAGTTAAGTAACTTAAGTTGATTAAGAATTAGGAATTAAAGATTTTTATTAGAAATGTGTTAGGATTACTGATTTTAGAAGTTTGATTAATTTAAATTTGTCATTAACTGATTCGTGGCGTTGTGCCACCAGGCTCGAGGAACCAGCCTCCTTAGGACACTTAGCCCCGCAGCCCGGAGTAGTCCAGCCGATAAACCAAGTTAATGTAGTTGAATTAGAAGTTTTAAAAGGTTAGATAATTAATAATTAATCTATTTTTAAGGTTTAACACCCCTTGGAATCCATTCGTGGCGTTGTGCCACCAGGCTCGAGGAACCAGCCTCCTTAGGACACTTAGCCCCGCAGCCCGGAGTAGTCCAGCCAATAAACTTCATCTTTAGGATGGTTGTTACGTTTTAAAAGGTTTGTTAAATGTTTTAAATATTAAGTTAACATTTTCTGGAGTTTCAAAGCAATTTGAATTTTTAAGAATTTTTGAATATTTTAATCATTTAATTAAGGGTTCAAAGTTTGACTTTTTGATTAAGCCCAAATTCTGGAATTTTTTTATTTTATTAAAATACTAGACCTTACTACAATCAGTTAGACAGTAAGTACGTTGAATTCGGATTTTTCTGGATTTAGTTATGAAGGTTTGAAGTTTTGAACTGATTTTTAACCTACGGTTGACCAATCTGTTGACTTTTTCTATTTAATGATTTTCTGGAATTTTTATATTTTTAATAAATATTAGGCCTTATTATAAGTTGAATGCAACTGAGTTTGGTCAATTTGGATTTTTCTTGAATTAGTTATGATTTTTCAAAGTTTGGGTTATTTAATGAAATTTGGAAATTGTTTAATTAAGGCTCTTTTTATGGTTTTGCTCCAAATGGATTCCAAACCTCTTGAAATCAGCTCCAAAGGTCAGAGATGACCTAAGGAGGGATTTTCAAGTGTTTGGGAATTTATTGGAATTTTTAATTATTATTAATTAATTAAAACAATTAAATATTGAATTTCACTTAAAATTAAATTAAGCTTTAATTTGCTGTCAAATTGATTTGATTTTAATTTTCATTGGTTAAGAATTAGATTATGGTCAGTTAGAGGTATTATTTATAATTTTTAGATTTAAAATGGATTTATTACATTTTGGAAGTTTAGGGTGATTAAGGGTTTATTAAGAGTTGATTTGGGTTTAATAGGGTTTGATGAGTTTTGGATTTTTTTATTATGATTTCAAATGACTTGACATGTGTTTTAGATTAGTGGGAGGGACTTAAAATTTACTTAGATTTTGTGGAGATATTTATTAGATTTATTTGAATTTATTGAAATCAAGGGAAGGAGAGAATCCTTAATCTACTAGTTGTTTTGAGATCAATTAGTGTCAAATCAAAGTGAATTGGATTAGGGGATATATGACACTAGTTTTCTATGTTTATGCTTAATCCCAAAAGGGATATAAGTGTGATTCTTCCTAAAATAAACTAAGTTGGCTAGACTAGGTCCTTAATTATTGTCCTTACATGTCACTAAGTTGTAGGATTAAAATCAAAGTTTACTAACCCTTTGGAGACTAAATACAAACACGACAAAACAATCATGAATAATATAGAAGTGCACCTAATGTTCTATGGAAGGAATTTTACAATGAATTACTTTAATCTTAGGTTATATGCTAACCTATGAGCTTAAATAATTAATTGTAAAGGAATAGATAATGAAATTAGGTTAAGTTTATTAGAGATATATGTAAATATATCTTTAATCAAAGCTAACTCAATTCCATAGCATGATCATATAAGATTTGTTAGCTTCTCAAGTTAGGTTAACATGCTCTTGGAAATAAAATTTAATTGAGTTATATATGATCATGGGTCTAAACCTATTTTCAGTGGAAAGATGACTTCACACTTATCCCATAGAACTCTAACATGCTTTGAATGGGTTTTGGGTTGAGTGTATTATGAATTTATAAAAATCAAGATCAAATCATCATCAAGATTTTATAAAAATCCATAATTCAGTTTGTATTACATCAAATGGCCTAGGAAAAATATGGGGCATCACCCTTGGACCCTAAAACATCTCTGCCAAATTTTGGCTCAATATAATCTGTATATTTTTTATTTAAAAATAAAATAGAGATTTCCGTATTATTGAAATTATTAAAAAGATATTACTCAAAATAATTTTTTACTATTTTTATAATAAACTATTTAAAAATACGAACAAAACAAGCCCAAGAACTCCAAAATCGGATCAGAAATGAAATTCTGGTGATTTTTGGAAGTTCTGGCAAGTTTCTGAATTTATTTAGGCATTTTTAATTATCCAGTCAACTGGCGGCGCTGACCGAGACACGCGGTGGGAGCGGACGCGGCCACGCGGATGGCGGTGGTCACGTGGGACCCGCCACTTAACCAGCTCAGCAGGGCGCGAGTCCGTCCGATCTCCCGCGGTTCTGATCCGACGGCTCAGATCTGAAACTGCGGTTAACTCGTTCCGAGAATGATCGGACGGTCTGATCCGAGCCCGCGGTTTGGATCAACGGTGTAGATCTGGTCGAACGAAGCTATGGCCGACCACGATTTCAAAGGATTGAAACGGAGGTTGAGCTAGACTCGATCTCAACCGTTGATCCGAATAGAAAAGATCAAACGGCTGAGAGGTCGTCTTCTTCCTCCAGCCAAGCCGCGAGACCTAAGCCCATTTTTTTTGTTTCGTTCTCTCAGGATACTGAACCGGATGACTCAAAATTTTAGACAGAGATGCATTAGAGTCTAATGAGTGATGGGAAGGTATTTCTAAGTCATTTGATGCATTTCTTAGCGTGTTATTTAAGAACCTAGGAAAATGCCTAGGGTTTGAGATTTCTCACCGAGAGATGGATGGATTCGATTGATTTTATAACGGATGAACTTGTAGACTGTCCACGTGTTGATCTCCTTCAGACTCGGAGCTCAAACGATCACTGGAAGCTAAGTTGGACGAAGATAGCTCTCGGTCAAGCAATGATCTCACCGCTGGCAGCTTCTAAACGTCAAAGATCGATGGGAGAATGGAGGTAAAGCTTTCTGGAACTATAACGAACACTCAAAGGCTCTAGAGATGGACTGGGATGCAGGATTTTTTCGAATGAATCTCTCTTGTCACCTTTTCTCTACTCAAACCGTTTCCAGGTAAAATGGAAGGCTGAGATCTGCATGGAGAGTTGCTGGATGGCTGCCAAGTGGCCTGGAGGTTGTTGGGGTGCAGAGAATCAAAGGACAATAAGGACACGTGACATGTAAAGGGATTTTTGTCCTCACACAAGCATGTGGAGATGCTTTGGGCCATTTGATTTAAATCCAAAGGCTGTGATAGAGTTTTAGAAGGTTCTAGAGCACCCTAGAGCTGCTGGAATAATTTGATATTGAGTGGATTAGCTCATGGAGTTAATTTGGTCATGCTTAATCTATTTAAAGCTTAGTTTGACAATTTGACCAGTCAACTTGGGCTGTTGACTGATGAGGTGGCAGTGAGGCAGGCCATAGGGTGTTCTAAGACTATTGGATGAGTTTGAATTGGGCTGGATTCATTGAGTTAGGAGGTTGAACCAAAGGGATGACTCTTTAAAACTTAGGTTGACTGGTTTGACCAGTCAAATCAGTCAACACTTGATAAGGAAGGTTATGAAGAGTCTATGGTATGTTAATTGAGTGATGGGACCTTGATTGAGGGCTTGAATGAATTAAATATCCCTAATGGGTTGAGATGACCCATTAAGACCCTTAAAGGGAAATGAGTCAACTGGATTGACTGGGCCAAACAAATTGACCCAGTAAGTGGGTCTGGGTTGATCAAGTTTGATTAAGTATTTAAAGCCTAATGGAAGTGATTTTGGGATTTTAAAAGGCTGTTAAGCCCAAAAAGGCTTGATGGGCCCTTAAAGGGCTTTTAGGCCAAAACTGGTTGACTTGGTCAACCAATTAAGTTTCAGGGGCTGGAAATGGATTGAACAAATTCAGAACATCATTTTGAATTTAGTGAATGTGGTCCCAGGGTCTGGAAAGATCAATTTGGTCAAAATCACCATTTGAACCCTTAAGGGCCTTCTTGGGTCAACTCTGTTGACTTGGTCAACCAGGTTGACCCAGGGGCTGGGAATAGGTTGAACAGGTTTGGTTTGGCATTTGGAATTTGCTGGAAGTGGTTGCATTCAATTTGGGGCTCATTTGGTTTGAAATTGCTGTTTGGGCCCTATGGGGGTATTTTGGTCATTTTGACCCCTGGCTAAATAGGGGTCAAATTGAGCCAGCCCAGAGGCGGTTTAATGTTCAGGGAGTCAGGATTAAAGGTCTGAAAGTGATTAGAGACTTTGGGGAGGTCTCTAAGGTCAGGGTCTAGTTAAGGGTAGGTCCAGTGGCATGGGCTGTAAATATTTGAAGGTTTTACAGCCTTTAGATTTCGATTTAGTAACTGGGGTTAGAGAGCTCAGAATGGGCTCAAATTTGGAGGGTTGACACTAGAGACATGCCCCATCAGTATGAAACTGATAGAGCTTGAATCTGAGTTCATTTCACTAGGTTTTAAAATTCTGGAAGATTTGCTGGAAAAGGCCTTTAGGACCAAGCCTTAAGACCTTGGATTTGGGTCTGGAATTGATTGGGATTTGGATTGGCTTGAGTCTGGATTGGGTTGGGATCTTATTGAAGACCTCATACAAAAATGAGGTCAACACACACAAACAGAAAAGAGGAGGTGAACACCAAGAGTTTTTACGTGGAAAACCCAAAAAGGGAAAAAACCACGGGGCCTCGCCCAGTTGCAAAATTCCACTAGTGTTTTCGTAGATTACAAATGGCGGATTTCGTCCCACAAGTCGGGATAATCCAAATACAACTTGTTTCTTCCACGAAATTCACAAAATCCTGCGAATTCCCTGCGTTTCCTGAAAATCCGACAGAGCTCCAGCGTCTTCAGGTGGCAGGAAAAACTCCGGCGGCGATGATCGAGGAGGTGAGGAATCTCCTATTCCTCTTTCTCCTTCTCCTTCTCTTCTTCTTCTCTCTCTTCACTTGAGTCCCTTTGGTGTAGAATGAGTGCTCTATTTATAGTTTTTCTGGAGTGGCATAGCCCGTAAATAGGCGTGAGATCAAGGGCGAACAGGGAGTGGTTTGAATGGACGGTCGATATCGAATCCTTTGATCATGCACCGTTAGTTGGACATTTGAAGGCCTTAATGAAATTGGAATTTGATGATCTTGGGCTCGTTGGATTTTTCTCGTCGAGCCGTTCGATTCGAGTATAAGCTCGTAAATATTGGATACCGTTTGGTAACTCAAATTGCGGTTTGAACCTTCCAACAGCGCTTCGAACACTTGATCCGGACTCATTTGGGCTCGGATTAGGTTGATCTTGGTGTCGCTGGGTTTGCATTTCCGAGACGCTCAGTTTAACTGTAAGCTCGCTGAAATCGGAGTTTATATGCTCCTGAAATTAATTTTTGAAGTTTCCAACTAGTTTTTCCTCGAGATTAGTGCCCGATCAAGATTATTTTTGGGATGACGTATCAGTTGCCCCCTTATTTTCGGACGTCGAAGCATTAGGAGTCTGAAAATATGTATTTAAAAAATTTGTATCAGGCAGAACGCCGAAAATTGCGTTCCAAAAATTAACATCTTTCTCGAATTACGTCGTAGAGGCCCCGTTGGGTTTCGAAAGTGTCGTATTCGAGTCCGGAACGTCGAAAAACGTGTCCGGGAACCGCAAAAACGTCCAAATCGGACCGTCTGGGCCAAAAATCTGGCCCGAACATGCATAGGCGGCCGAACCGGCCGGACCGGCCGGCCGCCGTCGCCGGCTGCGGCGCGGAACAGCGGCCGCCGTTCACCCCGCGCGGTATCGCGGTCCGCTCGCGCGAGCGCGCGCGCGAGTTGCGAGCGGATGGCTCCACGGTCCTCTTGTGCGGACCGCTCTGCGGTCTGTGCCGCCGCTGGGCCTCCGCGGTCCATCCGCTGCAGCCGCAAGGCTGCCTCCGGTGGCCAGCCAAAGGCTGGCCGCGATCCGCGTGAAACGCACGCGGATCTGTGCGTTGTCCGCACAATTTTGAGGAAAAAAGGCGTGTCGGTTCGGCCCACCGACCTTGTGGGCCCCACATGCACGAAAATAGTTATTTTTTGTCATTTTTTTGGTCCAAAAAATTCTCAAAAAATCCCAAAAAATACGAAAAAATTTCAGAAAAATTTCCTAAAAATAGAAAATTTTGAAAATGATTGTAACTTCCATTCATTATCTCAAAAACCTATAAATAGGCCTCCTAGGCCCTTAGGAAACTTGCAACTCCTCTTTCTTTCTCCCTCCGGTTCTCTGGCGGCTGAGGCATCCGCTTTTTGCGAGTTGGAATTTTTTCCTACTCGAATAGCGCCCCTCCTCGCGTGCAGAAACCTACGGGATTTCTTCCTCCCCCTCTGGTTTACTGAAAGTTGAAGCTTCCGTTATTTACGAGTTGGAATTTTTTCTTACTCGAATAGCGCCCCTCCTCGCGTGCAGAAACTTACGGGATTTCTTTCTCCCCCTCCGGTTTACTAACGGTTGAGGCTTCCGTTATTTGCGAGTTAGAATTTTTTCCTACTCGAATAACGCCCCTCCTCGCGTGCAGAAACCTACGGGATTTCTTCCTCCCTCTCCGGTTTACTGACGGTTGAGGCTTCCGTTATTTGCGAGTTGGAATTTTTTCCTGCTCGACTCAGCGCCCTTCCTCGCGTGCAGAAGCCTACGGGATTTCTTCCTCTCCCTCAGTTCTTCTAGAGATTTTTTGAACTGCTGAAATACGGCGTCAGGTAGAAAACCGACAAAATTTCTACGACAGTCAGAATTCCTACGACGAGTAGAAGTACGGCGTCGGGCAGAAGACCAACAAAATTCCATCAACTGTCAGAATTTCGACGACGAGTAGAAGTATGATAGAAGTCCGACGGCGAGGAGAAGTCCGTCGTCTGGTAGAAGACCGACGAAAGTTCATCGACGAGCAAAAGTCTGAAGACGAGCAGAAGTCCGCTGACGAGCAGAAGTCCGACGATGAGTAGGAGTCCGCTGACGAGCAGAAGTCCGACGACGAGTAGGAGTCCGCTGACGAGCAGAAGTCCGATGTCGGGTAGAAGTTCAACGTCAGGTAGAAGACCGACGAAGATTCGTCGACGAGCAGAAGTCCGACGACGAGTAGGAGTCCGCTGACGAGCAGAAGTCCGACGATGAGTAGAAGTCCGCTGACGAGCAGAAGTCCGACGTCGGGTAGAAGTTCAACGTCGGGTAGAAGACCGACGAAGATTCGTCGACGAGCAGAAGTCTGAAGACGAATAGAAGTCCGCTGACGAGCAGAAGTCCAACAACGAGTAGGAGTCCGCTGACGAGCAGAAGTCCGACGTCGGGTAGAGGTCCTATCCGAGATTTTATGTCAGAACATTTGTTCGATGACATTAACCTGTGTGGAAGAGATCGAGAGAATCCACCAATGATGTAAGACCTATACGAGGTTGTATGTCGGAGCCCTGCTCGACGACGTTAACCTGTGTTGATGAGGTCAGGAGAATCCACCAAGGATGTAAGACCTATCCGAGGTTGTATGTCGGAGCCCTGCTCGACGACGTTAACCTGTGTGGATGAGGTCAGATCAAATCCCCCTGGGATTGATTATCCGGTGATTGAGATACAATATGGATTGTGTATTTCTTGAATCATGGAAAAAAAGTTTGAGGATTTTTTTCTTATCTTTCATAAGAGAAAAAATCATATCACAACAACTTGAACATTCTATTACTGCATTACGTAAGATAGTACAATAGTTCTCTGGTACGACTTACAAATTACAAAGTACTCAACACACAAAATCTACGCACGGTGACAATACGACAACATTTAACTTGAAAGAAGACATTAGAGATATCAAAGTAACACTCTACTCAATATAAGAGCGACAACAAGACAAGTAATATTGCTAATACAAATATACGAAGTGTGTGATCATTCAATCTCTCCAACCATTTGAATATTATTCAATGGTTGTCTTTGTTGTTGACTTTGCCCCCCAGCGGGACGAGCTTCCTCTCAGGTTGGCGCATTCCTGATGAATTGTTGGAGATATCCTTGCCGGATTAGTCTCTCAACTTCTTCCTTGAGTTGCCAACATGCTTCAATAGTGTGCCCACGGCTACGGTGGAAGTGGCAATATTGCTCCTGGTTTCCGACGTTGGGCTTCAAAGGGTGTGGCCATTTTACGTTCTCCTTATCCCGGATGGCCATTAATACATTTTCTTGGGATGTATTGAGTGGGGTGTACTCCTTCTCCTGTCGGGATTCTCGTCGTGGTGACGGAGACCTATGAGGTAGATTATTCTTCCCATGCTTTTTCAGCTGTGAGAAAGAATTATCCATCCCAGGTGCACCCTTGCGCTTCCCGCTGATTTGCTCAAACTGTTTCCTGTGGGCATTTATAGCTTCATCCGCAGAGATTTGTGCCTCCACGCGATGGATCAAGTCAGCGTATGAATGGACGGTGTCTCGCATAAGGGACAAATAGAAGGGACCAGGATGAAGACCTCCAAGAAAGACCCCTCTGAGTAATTCAGGGTCTACTCCTAAAATTTGTCGTGCTTCAGTGGAAAATCATTGAAAATACTCCTTCAACGATTCTCCCTCATTTTGGCGGATCCCAGAGAGGTGGGAAGAATCCTTAGCAATTCTTCGATTGGCCACAAATTGTTCGACGAATACTTTGGCCAATTTGACAAAAGAGGGGATTGTTCCAGGCGAAAGCGAGTAGAACCACGTTCGGGCCTGTCCTTTAAGGGTGGCGGGAAAGACCTGACAGAGAAGCGCGTCTGATGCTCGTTGAATATGCATGATGGTTCTGTAGTAGTCAATATGCTCATACGGGTCGATCGTCCCGTCGTAGGACTCAACGTTTGGCACTTTGAATCCGACCGGAATAGGGTGCTGAAGAATGGCTTCAGTTAGAGGTGATGACTCATGGAAATTCTTCTATCGGAGAGCATGCCTCACATCTCCTCGGGGGAACTCTTCCCGTACCAATCTTCGTAGCTCGAGACGTAGGACATTGTGAGGGAGTCCCGCAATGTGTGGTTGGGGAGAGCGTTCGGGGAGATCCGAAAAAATGCGAGGATGTGTTGAACTCGCTGTATCGGCAAGTTCATCTTCCTGTTGTGATTGAGGATGTCTCCTAGGTGGAGGAAGATGAATTTCTTCTTGACGATGCTCAAATTGAATATCTTCAACCCTTGGTGGATCCCGAGGGAAAAGGATCTCCTCCAACGTCGGTTGTCGATCATCTCGTAGGAGTTGGAGGATCTCGTTTTGCGATTCTTCCATCTTCCGGATTCTTTCTTCTAAAGAATGTCTCAAAGTCTCTTCTACGGCAGCATTCTGCCCCCCAGGGTGAAAAGATGCTGACATTGGTCGTCTATGGTTAATAGATGAATTTTTGGACTGATGAGAGTTGGAGCGAGAAGCTCCAACTAAACGACTGCTGCGCCTATTCACCATCGTAGCAGTACTCGAAGTAGTGGGATTGTGTTTCCCATAGACGGCGCCAAACTGTTGCGTGTTAGAAAATACGCGGTGGTAGAGTTTGTAAATTCGCGTCCGAGCGTTGCACGTAAGTTTAACACACAAACAGAAAAGATGAGGTGAACACCAAGAGTTTTTACGTGGAAAACCCAAAAAGGGAAAAAACCACGGGGCCTCGCCCAGTTGCAAAATTCCACTAGTGTTTTCGTAGATTATAAATGGCGGATTTCGTCCCACAAGTCGGGATAATCCAAATACAACTTGTTTCTTCCACGAAATTCACAAAATCCTGCGAATTCCCTGCGTTTTCTGAAAATCCGACAGAGCTCCGGCGTCTTCAGGTGGCAGGAAAAACTCCGGCGGCGGTGGTCGAGGAGGTGAGGAATCTCCTATTCCCCTTTCTCCTTCTCCTTCACTTTTTCTTCTCTCTCTTCACTTGAGTCCCTTTGGTGTAGAATGAGGGCTCTATTTATAGTTTTTCTGGAGTGGCATAGCCTGTAAATAGGCGTGAGATCAAGGGCGAACAGGGAGTGGTTTGAATGGACGGTCGATATCGAATCCTTTGATCATGCACCGTTCGTTGGACATTTGAAGGCCTTAATGAAGTCGGAATTTGATGATCTTGGGCTCGTTGGATTTGTCTCGTCGAGCCGTTCAATTCGAGTATAAGCTCGTAAATATCGGAGACCGTTTAGTAACTCAAATTGCGGTTTGAACCTTCCAACAGCGCTTCGAACACTTGATCCGGACTCATTTGGGCTCGGATTAGGTTGATCTTGGTGTCGCTGGGTTCGTATTTCCGAGACGCTCAGTTTGACTGTAAGCTCGCTGAAATCGGAATTCATATGCTCCCGAAATTAATTTTTGATGTTTCTAACTAGTTTTCCTCGAGATTAGTGCCCGATCAAGATTATTTTTGGGATGACGTATCAATACTCATATTATATCGTAAACTTCAAATTAAAATGAGCTACTACTTAATTTTTAATTAAATTAAAAAATACACTTTCTCCCCTCCGCGTGGAAGGTCGATCCATAAGTCCGTCCAACCGTCCAGAACGCAGAAGCTGTGTTTTTTTACTCCTTTTAAAATTTATGGATCGGAGATTTTTCACATTAGGAACTATCACGTTGGTTTCCGATTTTTTTTTTTTTTTTAATTTAATTTTCGCAGCCATGATGTAATGGTTTATTGTTGAGGCTGGCCGTAGTACGGCACGTGAATAACTTGTTTCGTGCATTGCTTTATCTTATACTATTTAATAAGTATTATTAATTATTTTTTAAAAATTATTTTACGATCATAAATTTATAAATTATGCTTATAAGTCGCGTGCTTCTAGAATGCAAGAGGTTCTCATCAGTAAAAAAACTTGGCCGCATTGAACTATTCATCAGTTGACTCAAATAAAAATGATCATAAATCTAGAACTCAAAAATATAATTGATTATTTTTTTATAATATGACACGAAACAAATATTATATTTTATATGTTTATAATCAAATAAATGAAACACAATCTAGAATAATGATTCATGCACTGCATGTAGTCGATCCCACATCGTGGGATAAATGCTTAATGTTGTTATTGTTGTTGTAATCAAATAAGCATGTCATAAGAGGGATTCAATAACCATAAAATTTTGAATTTTGATGTCATTAAGATAATTAATTGCCTAAAATAAACTTTATAAAAAGTGAATCATGTTAGACACGTCATCATCTTGAACAGTTATCAAGAACACACGTGGCTTCCTATCATTTGTCTTTCACTTTTCCACTAGCCTATTTATACATGCTTGTACTGTACAATAGAATATGAATACAACAAACCTTTATGTATTTTCTTATTCTTGTTTCCGTTGCCCTCTTCTTCTTCCTCCGTAGTTTTAGGCTGTTCTTGGTTAAGCTTTCATGGTATCAGAGCAGGTCTTCCCGTGACTCCTCACCTCTTTTTTCGCCTATGTTTCTCTCTGGTGCTCCCTGTCCCACAATGGCATCATCTTCTTCAGCAACCGACACCAGGCACGACTCCTGTCACTCCCTTCGATCAACACACGATCCCTCAACAGCTCAAATTCCTTACGAGCAACAATAAAAGCGTAATCTCTCTCACCTTCACAGCTGAAAATTAAGTTCTCAAACTATTCAAAGCCAACGGATTTGATGGCTTCCTTGACGGATCTTATACTTGCCCTGCCCCAAACGATCGATCCACATCTTTCCGCTCAAACATGGACACTTCTTGACCAAAATCTTGCTGCAGCTCACTACTCCATCATCTCTCCAAGCATTCTTCCCTACGTTCTCGGTCTTGACCACTGCTCCGAAATCTGGGACACACTTGCTCGCCGTCTCCAATTCTCAACTCGTTCTCCCATCCAGCTCCGCAATGAACTCCATCACATATCCATGAAAAATCAGACCATGTCACAATACCTATTGGCAATCAAATCCTTAGTTGACGCCAAAGCTGCTACCGGCTCGCCACTTGATCCAGAAGAAGTCATCTTCTATACCCTACACGGCCTCCCTCCCCATAACCAGACATTCAAAACCGCCATTCGGACGAATCTACAACCGCTTAGCCTAGACGATCTTTACACGCTCCTCTGCAATGAAGAACTAAACTTAGCTCAAGAAACCACCACTAATCTCCAGAACCTCCAACATACCGACCCTTCAACTGCTCTCGCTACTTACCGCGGACGATCGAGGCCGCGGTCGCTACTCTAATAACCATGGTCTGTCCTCCTCCTCTGCCCAGTTCTCACGCAATAGAACATACAAAAAGAACTCAACAGTAGTTACATGCCAAATTTGCTTCAAGGTCGTTCACTCCGCCATTAAGTGTTGGCATCATCACGATCCTTCATATACAAAAGAATCAACCAAAACGGCTCTATTTGCACCATCCGACTCAACCAATTCAAATGAATGGTTTCTTGACACTGGCGCCACCAGACACCTCACCTCCGATTCATCTCAAATCCATTATATTAAACCTTACGCCGGTACACATCAGATCACTCTAGGGAACGGTAACCAAATTCCCATTCAAAATTCTGATAAAGGTATCTTACCCACTCCCTCAAGTAATCTTTATCTCCAAAACTTACTTCATGTTCCTAATCTCTCATTCAACTTAATTTCTATCCATCGCCTAACAAAAGATAATCAATGTACCATTAAATTCTCTGCTAATGGATTTCAAATTCAAGACTAATTGTAGTCTTAAACCATTTGATCTAGTGCACTCCGATGTTTGGGGACCCGCCCCCATTACTTCCTCTCAGGGATTCAAATATTATGTTTCTTTCATTGACGACTGCTCTAAATTCTGTTGGGTTTATCCCCTACTAAGTAAATATGAAGTATTCACCAAATTTCACAAATTTAATAAAATGATTACGCGACAGTTCGATTCTAAAATCAAGACCTTCCGGTCAGACGGTGGTAGTGAATTCCTGAATCACAAATTCCAATATCTCTTCAATAACCTTGGTATAAACCACCAGTACACCTGCCCCTACACACCCTCTCAAAACAGCGTTGCTGAACGAAAACACAGACACGTCCTCGAAACCATTCGTACCCTTGATACGGACGCTCACCTCCCTCATTCTCTCTGGGCAGAAGCCCTTCTTGCATCCATCTTCTTAATAAACTAGCTACCCACTCGCACTCTTAATAATCTCAGTCCATATCACATTCTATATCGCCAACCAACCAGCTATAACCATCATAAAATCTTTGGCTACCTTTGCTATCCTTGGCTTCGACCCTACAACAAATCTAAATTTTCACCTCTATCTACACCTTGCATTTTCATCGGCTATGCAACATCACAAAAAGGATATCACTTCCTTCATCCTCAAACAAGTCGGGTCTACGTCTCTCGGCACGTTATCTTCAATGAAGCTATCTATCCTTACTTCCACAATGTCAACACCAGCTTACCTAGCTCCACATCAAGACAAATCCCACCTCTTCTTCTTGTCCCAAATACAATTCCATCTAAACCCAACCACAATACTCCCACGTCAAGTATCCCAACGATTACCCCATCACTCAGCCCGTCTCCTATTACCATCACTCCACAACACAGCCCTCCCATCTCCAAGTCTACACCAACACCTAAACCCACTCATCCCATGGCAACCCGATTAAAAAACGATCATCTTAAACCAAAAATGATTTTTACACTCATTCACACAAATCCTCCCTCCTACCCAATTACGTATAATGAAGCGGCCATATCCGATCACTAGTGGCGTGCCATGTCCGAAAAATTCCAAGCTTTCCAGTCATAAGGCACTTGGGACCTTGTTCTTACATCACCACACCAAAACGTCCTTGGCTGCAAATGGACGTTTCAAACAAAATACAAATCCGACGGAACTACTGCTCGCTACAAAGCCCGACTCGTAGCCAAAGGTTTGAATCAACAATACGGTCTTGACTACACATAAACCTTTAGCCCTGTCGCAAAAATGACCACCGTACGCATTCTTCTCGTTACTGCTCTACATCATGGCTGGCCAATTCAACAACTCGATGTCTCCAATGCTTTCTTGCACGGCAGCCTCAATCACGGCGTTTATATGAAACAAACTACGGGCTTCGTTGACAACCTTCATCCCAATTACGTCTGCCGGCTCAAAATGGCTCTCTACGGACTTAAGCAATCTCCTCATGAATGATTTGCTACACTCTTCGGGCACCTACAAACTCTTGGATTATGTTTCAGCAACTCCGACACATCTCTCTTCATCTACTACAACAACAACGTCGTCATGTATTTTCTAGTTTACGTCGACGATATCATCCTCACAGGCAATTGTCAAAATGAAATCAAGAAACTCATTACCAATCTCAGCTCAAAATTTACCATGAAGGATCTCTGTACAATTTCTCAGTTCTTAGGAATTAAAGTGGTGCATACTACCTACGGCTTGCATCTCAATCAAAGCCAATTCGCTCAAATGATCCTCTCTCGAGCATGTATGTCTAATTGCAAACCCATTTCTACACCGTCTCAACTTAAAAGTTCTCATAATAATTCTGATCCTAATGCATTTCCCAATCATTCTCTTTATCATCAACTCGCCGGATCATTACAATATCTTTCGCTCACGAGCTCCTTCTCTGTCAACAAAGCATGCCAA
Organism: Dendrobium huoshanense; assembly: GCA_016618105.1. NCBI lineage: Eukaryota > Viridiplantae > Streptophyta > Magnoliopsida > Asparagales > Orchidaceae > Dendrobium > Dendrobium huoshanense. Next base: position 16,679,614 of record CM028359.1, on the reverse strand, counting down.
TGCTCATTTCGAAGCAATCAAACGGCTATTAATTACAATTAAAAACAGTTTTTAGAGTTTTTTTGGAACTACAATTACCGCCTCTACGGATAGAAGGCAGACATGCCGATAAAAAAGAAGATAGACGTCACAGCTTTTTTTCTTCACCGCCACTGCTTTCTTCTTCACCGTGAATCGACGGCTTGCGACGGGACGGACGGACGAGCGGAGACTGCAGTTGGCAGTTTTCCTGTGCTAAGTTCTTGCCTCTTTGGGACATTTGAGGAATCAAAAGGTAATATTCGTCATTTCTTCTCCTTCTGAGTTCTGATTTTATCAGGAATCAAAAGGGAATACACTAATATCTTCTCCTTCAGAGTTCTGATTACTATCATATTAATAATTAAAACTAATCCAGGCGAAATCCTATAATTGTTTCATAGTTTTTCTGCTATTTCTTGGTTAAGCTGATTTTGTTCTGTTATGCAATTTCCTATAATTGTTAATGTTGTAATTTTTACATTCAGAAATATTTCCATAAGCGAAGGATTGCGAGTGCTCTACTGCTATGTTACCTGTGTAGCAGTTCACAGTAATTTTTTTTAGTTATTTATCTTTTAACTAGCATATTATCTTTTGACGATGACTTGATTGTACAATCGATGAGAGACTTTGGATGAATGAATGTTTAATTACTTATGTTGAAAAAGATATATAATAGATAAGAAGAATATCAAAATTTAGTATTATCAATTGTAAGTTTTTTTATCATATATTTTTTCTTTTTATACTGAATCTAATGATTTAAAAAAAATTAAAACCGTCTATGCTGATTCCAAGCCTGAATGAAAAAAATTGAGATTTTTTTTTTTACTTCAATGATTTGTGTCTTCACATGAAAAAAATTCTGGCTCCGCCCTATATATATATATATAACAACCACTACATATCAATCACAGTTGAGACTGGACAAACAAAGAGTCATGATTACATAAAAATAAAGTACATAGCTTAGGCAAAATTTTGAAAATATGAAAATGTTTTATTAACTAAACTTAGAGTACCGACTGCTAAAATATTTTAGTGACCTACAATAATTCAAGTTAGCATTTATGACAATGGAGACATAAATTTTTCTTAACAAATGCTTATAAATTAATTTTATTATTTTAGAGTAGCATAAATTAAATATTTGTTATTAAAAATATCAAATATCGTCACAAGATTATTATCCTATTTGAATTAAAAATATATTGTGTAATTTATATATTGATATCTGATATGATAAAATATTCAAAAATAAGTAGGTATTTTCATTTTTTTTTAAGGAGCTTTTTGGTTGGAAGTAAAGAGAGTGTAATAAAGTGAATGTATGTATGGGTTTTAAAAATTTTAATTTTTGGTTGAATGAAAATTAAATCCAAGATAAATTAAAGTAAATGTAATGTATTTTATTCTAGTTCATTTATAAGATAAATCATTCTCGCTCGGTTTTGAGCGAGAACCATTTAAATAGCTCTAAAGCTTGCTTGACCACCATCAATGGCCTCGTCACCCTGCTGTCATCTGCCACCCTCTATCATAGCCCTCCATTTCCAGTAGCCGGCCACCGTTGCCACCCAAACATAACATTTTTATAATTTACATTGCATTCACTTTACTTCAAATCAAATAAAAAAAATAAAATCATGAATTCCTCTACACTCATCCAAATAATTTCAAAATATTACTTTTACAGTGCCTTCACGCCACATTCCTTTTTCATGTACTAAAATGCCCCTCAGATAAAGTTAATTTAATTTTTAATTTATATTTAAAATTAAAAGTGCTTACTAAGGCTTTGTTTGAGACGACTTTCTTACTGTCTTAAATCAAATTTCTAATAAAAAAATTTATTTTGTACTAAAAAAATAATTTAAAAAATCATCCCAAATCAAATCTAAATCAGCCCCACCTTCCCCACCCATTCCTTATAATATTTACAAGATTGTCAAAACTAAGCTGTTTTAGCAAAAAAGTCAAAGTAGCGTTCCAAACCGAACCAACTCTGACGCGTTAAAAGACGGAACAATATGTATCTCGTTTTTTTTTTGGGCCAGCAACTGCTGCAAATAAAATAAAGCTAAAATACTACCGTTATTTGTATCCGCAGCCTAATAAATCCTCTCTCTTTCTCGCTAACGCATTTCCTCTTCACAGAAAGCGAACATGGCCGACCCTGCATCAAAACTCGCCGTTATCTCTCCCTTCCTCATCGTCCTCCTCCTTTCTCCGCTGTCAAATGGCCAGCTGGAAGTTGGTAAGCAAGTTCTCTGTTTTACTGATCTCCCTTTTAAAGGCTCATTTGCAATGATAAGATTTTTTAGATCACTTTAGCTTTATTGCTAAACGGAGATATTGAAAACAAACTTCACACGATCACAAATAAATTAACTAAAAATGAAATTTTTTTACCATTTGGTAAAACTCCTTTACAGAGGATGAGAAGGAGTTCAGCTACGAGGTGGGGAGCGAGAACGGGCCGGATAACTGGGGGCAAATCCATGAAGACTGGGCGGCTTGCGGGGTCGGAAAGCTTCAGTCGCCCATTGATCTTAAAGACGAGCGGGTCAAGGTGGTGGATGGGCTCGGCCTTCTCCGGCGAACTTACCGGCCAGCTCCTGCCGTTATGAAGAACCGAGGGCATGATATCATGGTAACGCGTGCTTTACTGATTTTGATCTAATTTTTCAGTAAAGTTGGAAACTTTTTTGTTTCTATGTAGATTTGGGAATCAATTTGGTGAATATTGATTTGTGTTGTGCAGTTGAAATGGGAAGGGGATGCAGGAGGTTTGTGGATTAATGGCACCGAGTATAAGCTTAAGCAACTCCATTGGCATTCTTCTTCGGAGCACACCATCAATGAACACAGGTAATTAAGAGTTCTTTTCTCTGTTTGGTTAAATCTTGTGCACGATGTAGTTAGGTGATTAGATCATCTCTTTCATCGATTTGTTTTGGGGCAGTTACTCGTGAGAAGAATTTTGATTTTATTTATATTTGTAGAATTAACAGTTTATCATTCAGAACATTAAAGTTCCAATAAATTATCACCTTCAGAGTGTTAAATTTGCTTCTTTTTTAATGATGTTTTTAATTTGGGAGTTATTTTTTGAATGAAAATAGTTTAATTTAGACTAATGCTGCACTACAAAAAATTCACAATTGATAACCATTAACTGCTCATAGGATAGTTGATGTTGACCCTCTTAAAGTAATTAAAATCAGGTGGGATTGATCTGATTCAATGTTTCTTTCATACAACTATATATTTTTTCTTGAAAATAAGCGATCAAATCAATAGTATAAAAGTTTAATTACAGGTGATGCAATTTATTTGTTATAAACTAACATAGATAGTAATACTAAAACTTTTTCCCAAAAAAAAAAAAAAACTAAAACATCTTTTTATTAAAGATAAAATAGCTCATATATAAACTTGATGTGTGTCGCATAGCAACATGCGAAATGATTGAATTTAATAATGTTAATATTATTATTCATTACTTAGTGGTTTTTAGAACACATGATGAAAGAGATGAGGATTTTACATTGAAAGGAATCCAATGGTAGAAAAAGAGATTGGCGCCTATTTGGATGTTGGTACAAATTTATGTTTGGATTTTCAGTGGTACTTTTTTTATGTTCTTTTGTAGCTTTTGTGTTGTCATTACAGTCTATAAATAAGTGTTATAGTCTGTAATAAAGGAAGTCAATAAGCCAAACAATAATCATTAATTTTGATTTCATCTCTCTCTTCCCTCCCTCTCTCACTCTACATTCAAGAAAGTTTATATCTTCCTTCAAGATCTAACAAGTGATATCAGAGATATGTAGAGCTGAAGAAAGTTTCTCATATAAGAAAATGAATAAGAAGAGAGGAGGCGGTTGTGAGGTCAGACGGAGGAACACTGGAGTTCGCTTGTATGGAGTGTGGACGCGGGCATGGTCGCGAACAACCTGGTGCCACAATTAGGGTGGTCGCTCGGGATTGGGCGTTGCACTTGAGCGGAAGTGAGCATGCGATCTAACGGAGTGTGTGTGGCATGGAGACACAAGGTCGAGCTCGAAAGTTTGGAGGCTAGACACAACCACGGGAGGTTCCGTTTGGGATCAGACATGGCACGGAGATTCAACCAGGGTCGAACACATGAGGCGAGCGGGAGACGACTTCGTGGCCTGTAGTTCCCACAGGTGCCATGATCGGGAGATGTGACTTCGATCACTCATGAGGCAGACGGCGCAATTCATGCGATATGCAGGAAGGCGGGAGTGTGTGCGATGCAGCATGTGGTCACCTAGGTTAAAATCATATCGCATGCGGGAGTTCGAGTGATTGCACATGAACATGTGCTATCGTGTAAGGCCGGATTCATCCACAGGATCGAGAGAAGTGGAGGATTGGAACGGAAGAGTGGCTTCGGGTTGGAGGTGCAGGCTCATTCACAGAAGACCGATAGAAAGCAGAGAAAATCATGTCAGTACGAAGATTTGAGATCAACATATTCACTGTAGAAAACGATTTCAGTATGTGGAGGATCAAGATAAAGGTAGTGTTAGTCCATTAGGGGTTGTTGGAGGCGATATCCAAAAATGGATTTGCGTCATTGAAGGATCGGGTGTAGCTAAGGGAAATGCAATTGAAGGCTCACAGTACAATATTGCTTTCTCTTTGTGACGAGGTGTTACGAGAGGTTGCCGAGGAAAAAACATCCATCGAAGAATAGGAGAAACTAGAATCACTGTTCTTTGCAAATCGTCTGATCTTGAAGAAGCAGATATATACCGTCTAAATGGCAGAATCAAAGGATCTTCGAAAGCACATGGATGACTTCAGCAAGATAATTCTTGATCTTATGAATGTTGATGTGCGAATTGATACAAAAGATCAGAGCATCATCTTGCTTAGGTCGCTACCAAAAGCCTGTGAGCACATCATAGATAATGTTGTATGGGAAGAAGACTTTGACAATGACAGAAGTTAAGGCCATTTTAATGTTAAAGGATGTTAAGAGAAAATCTAAATAGAAAGAAGAAAACATTGTAAATATTTTGATTACAAGAGGAAGACCAAAGTTCAAAGGAATCAAGTCTAGCAAGAAGTGCTTATACTACCATAAAGAGGGGCACTTTAAGAGAAATTGCCCGGATTTGTTGAAACTGCAAGGAGTTGGGCTCAAAACAGACTCCAGCTTAGCAGTGATGATAGATTTGGGAGATGGTTGGATTTATTCAGATGTTTTGTAAAATATGAATCAATGTGGAGATTGTTAGGACATTGATCCATATTTAAGTTTGTATTTTCAGTTGTACTTTATTTAAATATTTGTATAACTTTTGTGTTACCATTAGAGTCTTTAAATAGGTGTTATTAACCCATTTGTAAAGATGTGCTATTTGTAGAATAGTAATAGAAAGAAGTACATGGGGATTAATCTCTCAAGGACTTCTCTGCTAATCTTTCTTTGGTTTTTACTTTTTACTCAACCAAGAGATGGTGTGACAACTTTATATAAAACTTAAAGTCGCATCAATCCTTTTGGATCTACTTTGTAATTAGCTTTCATAATTTGCACCTTGCAACACATGGAGTTCTCCAATTCTCCTAGCTTTCAATACAGCCAAAGAACACTTGTAAACTTTGAGGATCTTAACATTTAGGTCAATTAAGATAAAATTAAACACACATCACATATATAAGACTCAAATTTAAGACCTCCTAATGCAAGCTAAACCCTAAACTAATAGTTGGAGATGAACTTATTAATAATTTCTATTCAACAAATAGAGCTTTTTTTGGAACCATCTGTATTAATTCCATATTATATCGTGATAAATGTAGGTATCATTTGGAGCTGCACATGGTCCACGAGAGCGCTTATAAAAAGATCGCTGTGGTGGGCATCTTGTACCAGCTGGGACGTCCTGATCGGTTCCTGGCAAAGGTAATTCCTTTTTATATTCCTCCCAATAAATCGGTATTCAATCATACTTTCATAGTGAACAAAGGAATGGGTGCTTTTATTATTTTGCTATTTTTGGCCTTAGCTTGTAATTATAAATTGAGGAAATTTTCTCAACAATACAATAAGAAAATTAAAGAAGAATGAAAAATAAAATAATAATAATAATAATAATAACATACAGATCTGTATGAGTGGGGAAATTATTCTGTGCGGAATCTCAACGTATTTGGAGGCTAATCCGGGCATGCCACATCTCCGGGGTCCAGTGCATCCGGTGACGTGGCGCGTCCGTATTCATCTCCGAATACATTTGATTTCTGTACAGAATAATCTCTCGTCTGAGTGGCACTGACTATATATTGATTTATGTTGAACAAAGGTGGCTAGTTATATTAAAAAACTGACGGATTTGGAGGAAGGAGCGGAAGAGAAGTTGGGTTGGGTGAATCCGTGGAGAGTGAGGTGGGGTAGCAAAAAGTATTACAGGTACATGGGCTCGCTTACAACTCCACCTTGCACCGAAGGCGTTACATGGACGATCATAAAAAAGGTTTGTTCTCGAAATTATTTACTACTTAACCTGCATTCCACTCTCTTTCTCTTTCTTCTGCATATTTGATTTTTAGAAAGTTTTAGTTATTTAATTTGCTTAAACTTTATATAAAAAATGTTTAGATAGTCTAATGACATCTATTTTATGTTTCAAAAATTGTGATTAAAAATTTTAACTATAATTTTGAAAATATTAATAAATAGTTATTTTTAGTTACAATATCTATAAATATATTCTTGAAAAAAAAATGTGATTATGGGGCTGTTTATTTCGATGCATTTATTGTTGAATTTGGAAACCACCCTTTAGTTCATTTAGTTCAATTTTGATTTTGAAAATCGTTAGATTTGACTGTTTTTTAAATACGATATAAATATCTACCATTGCTATCAGAATCCTCAATAGTTGCACCTTATTGCCACCAGCGGTGATCTTTGTTGCCTGAAACTAACCACCAATCACTACCTACTCCGCACTCGCCACCAATCGCCACTGCCCTCGTTGGTCACTGGTCACCACCATTGTTGGGTTTTATACTATTTTCATCTGAATAATACAATTATCTTAAGCTTCGTTTGGGACGATTTTTTTATTGTTTTAATTTTTAAAATAGTTTTTTAGTACAAAAAAAAATTATTTTAAAAAAACAATAAGAAATCCGTCTAAAACGAAGCCCTGAACGCCCTTCTACTAACGAATTGGGTGTAAATAGGTTGAGCTGGTTCTTCCTGCCGAGTCGTTCCCTAAGCGACAAAGATTTAGCATAAATAGCTTCTTAATGTTTTTTTTTTTTTTTGGGATATTTAGGCCATTTAAGGCAAACTCACACACACAACGCATACGCATAGACTCGAACCTTGGACCTCTTAGTTGGAAGCCTAAGCTCTCAACCAATAGGCCAAGGGGAGTTGTGTATAGCTTCTTAATGCTAGAAACTGAAGAGATCTCAGGATCAATCCTGAGTGGTTTCAATGAACAAGATAAGATACAGACAGAAGAAGAAACCGTGAGCTTGAGGAAAAGGAAATGGAGCTTATTATCTTGTCTACCCTATTCTACACCTATACATCAGTATATATAATATATGTTTGGCTAGCTTTACACGTGTCCCTCTACTATAGGATTACAAGAATGAATATCTTTGTTCGGTTGTTCTAATAGTCCCCCGCAAACTGATGATTCGTGGTCAATTGTCAGTTTGGCTCGAAGTTCTTTGAATCTTGATGTGGAAAGCGGCTTGGTAAATATATCCGCTATTTGATCAATAGTACTAACTGGAAGGAGACAAATGTTGTTGTTGTTGATATGATCTCGAATGAATCTCTGGTCGATCTCGATGTGTTTCGTTCTAGCATGAAACACAGTATTATTTGCAAGTGCGATGGCGGAGGTGTTGTCGCAGAATAATTCCACCGGTTTGAGATGCTGAATGTCGAAGTCCTCAAGTAACCTTTTTATCCAAATGGAGTATGCCGTTGCTGCCGCATGTGCCCTGTACTCAGATTCCGTAGAGGAGCGAGACACTTTGCTTTGTTTCTTGACTGTCCATGATACCAATGTGTCTCCTAAGAATGTGCAGTATCCTGACGTCGATCGGCGAGTGGTTGGATCTCCAGCCCAGTCTGCGTCCGAGAATGTCTGCAAATTAAGAGTTGAGTTAGTTATTGGAAGACCAAATTCACGGGTTCCCTGAATATATCTTAGTAGTCGTTTGAGATGATTAGCATCTGTGTTTGTTGGAGCGTGCATGTGTTGTGATAGCGCGTTTACTGCATATGCAATGTCAGGTCGCGTTATTGTAAGATATTGGAGCGCTCCTGTTATCCAGCGAAAAAATTTAGGATCAGAAAGTGAATTAATTTCTGGGCTTTCGGTAGACTGTTTTGTGCAAGACGGATTTGCCGCTGAATTGCACTTGCCCAGATTTGCTTGATTAATAATAGATTGCGCATAGTGAGATTGAGATAGAAATAGTTTGTCTGGGAGTGATCGGATTTTGATGCCGAGGAAATGGTGTGCAAGGCCTAGTTGCTTCATGTTAAATCGTTGATGAAGTTTGTGTATAAGCTCATTGATTTTTGTATTCTTGTTGCCCGTAAGAAGTATATCATCAACATATACCAATAGATATATTTGATTGTTGTTTTGATTGAACGTCAAGAGGGACGGATCTGCCTTGCTTTGTTGAAACCCGATGGAAATAAGATAGTTTGTAAATGTGTTGTACCACTGTCTTGGGGCTTGTTTTAGCCCGTATATGGCTTTTTGTAGGAGGCAGACGTGCTCCGGATGAGTTGCATCTTCGAATCCTTTAGGTTGTCGCATGTAGACTGTTTCATTTAACATTCCGTGAAGAAAGGCATTTGTGACGTCCAATTGTTGAACTTTCTAGCCTTTGGATAGTGCCACTGTTAGCATGATTCGGATGGTTGGTAGCTTAGCTACTGGGCTAAATGTTTCCCTGTAGTCCAAACCATATTCTTGTCGGTTCCCTTAAGCCACTAGACGGGCTTTGAGTCGAGAAACTGATCCGTCCGAATTATACTTTGTTCGATATGTCCATTTGCATCCCAAGATTGATGCCTTTGGTGGAGACGGTACGAGACACCACGTGCCTTGCTGTTGCAATGCATAGAATTCAAGTGCCATTGCTTTCCTTCATTCTGCATTTTTGTTTGCTTCACGGAAACTGATAGGATCGGATTGGTTTGATTTTTCTGATTCTTGATGCAGTAAGTTAAGACGTCTGGTAGGTTTTAGAGAACCCGTCTGTAGCCGAGTAGTCATAGGATGTCTGGATATCTGAGGATCTGCGGGAAGTATATGCCCAGTGGTATTGGTGTCTGGTATGTCAGCATAATCAGGAGCATCATTTGAAGTTGTTGAGGGTTCAGGTAAGGTTGCTGTGTGCAGTGGTTTAGGAAGCGTATTTGAGACAGGAATTGTGATATGGTCCGATGCCGGCAGAAGGAGAGAATGAGGGAGCTGTTCTGTAGATAAAGAAACAGAGTTAGTTAAATGTTGTAATGGAAAATGTTGCTCATTAAATTGAACGTGTCGAGCTATGGTTATCCTTTTTGTGATGGAATTCATGCACTTGTATCCTTTATGAGTGTCTGAATATCCCATAAATACGCATTCAGATGCTTTCGGATGTAATTTCGTGTGATCCTTGGATAAGTTTAATGTATAGCATGCACATCCAAATGTACGTAGCTGATCGTAAGATGGATCGATGTTGAACATTAGTTTCAGCGGAGAAACGTTTTTGTTGGTTATAGTTGGTAGTCTATTGATCAAGTAGACTGCTGTAGATGCTGCGTCGGCCCAGTATTCAAGAGGCATGAATGCCGTTGCAAGCAACGTCCTGGTGGTTTCTATTATGTGACGGTGCTTGCGTTCCGCAAGCCCGTTTTGTTCTGGTGTGTAGGGACAAGACATTTGGTGTAGAATGTCGCGTTCTTGAGTGAATCTTTTGAACTGATTGTTGAGGTATTCACTTCCTCCATCGGTTCTTACCGCTTTGATTTTCTTGTTCGTTTGTCTTTCAATAAACGCAGTAAAATCAATAAAATACTTGGTAACATCAGATTTATAAGCAAGGGGAAATAACCACGTAAATCTAGAGTAATCATCTATGAATGTTACATAGTAGCGAAATCCCTGATGCGAGGGAATAGAAGAGGGTCCCCGCACATCAGAGTGGATGAGCTCAAGAATATCATGCTTCCTGTTAGCTGATGGCGGAAGAGATATTCTGTGGCTTTTACATGTAGTGCATGATACACAAGAAGTAGGATTCGCTGGTATATGCAGCAAAGAGTTTTTGCTAGCAATGTCTTTGAAAATTCTGTGACTTGGATGGCCAAGCCTATTGTGCCATGTTTGTGCCGTTACAGTGGATGCCACGAATGCTTCAGCGTTGTAGCCATTCTTTTTGAGTGGTATCATGTACAGACCTTGCTTACAGGGTCCTCGAAGTAGTATTTGATTGGTCAGTGAATCCTTAAACACAAAACCATTAGAATCAAATATAATAGAGATGTGATTATCTTTAACTAAGTTAGAAATTGATAAAAGATTGTGCGACAGAGACGTCACATGAAGAATTTGTTCTAGACGAAGCTTACTGGACGGAGTTGGTAGTATTCCCGAACCCGCATGGGCAATGGGAAGTGTTCTGCCATCCCCTATTGTGATGTTGTCTGGTCCCCTGTATTCTTGACTGTTATCAAGATTTCCTTGAGTGTGTGTCATGTGTTGAAGCACCCGAGTCGAGGTACCAGTCTGTGATGGATGAGTCCCCGGATGCGATCAGCGCGTTGGTTTGTTTTGACGAAGGCCCCGTTGGTACGTAGTTTGGATTCAAGCGATGCCAACATACATCCGCAGAGTGTCCTTTCTTTTTGCAAATTTGGCAGACTAAATTTGAATTGTTGTTTTGCCTTCCTTGTTGATTCCCAGAGTTACTTTGATTTCCTCTGCCCCGTTTATTACGTCCACGATTCATGTATAGCGCCGCATTGTGATCTGGTTGATTTGTTGCTCGGAGCACATCCGTTTGGATGTGAATTTCCTCACTTATGAGAAGTGCATATAGATTGTCGAGTGGCAGCGGATTTTGCATAGTCCGTATGGACGTTTTAAACGAGTTGTATGCCGGTGGAAGGCCATTTAGTATATGATGAAGAATGTCCTCTGTGTCCACCGTTGCCCCAGCGTAAGCAATTTGATCGACGAGCTTCTTGATCTCGGTGAGATATTGAGTCATAGACATCGTCTTCATGGAGATGTTTTGTAGTTCATTCCTAAGTTGAATCACTTTGGACCGGTTTGTTGATTGAAACCGAGTTCGGAGCGTTTGCCATATTTCTGCGGTGGATTCCAGATGAACCACATACGGCAAGATTTGCTGAGATATTGTAGCACAGATGGCTGCGGCCAAGTTCTGGTCTGTAACCCGCCATCTTTGTCACATCAGGTTCGGATCATTGTTTTCTTGTTCTTGATCGGACATGACCTGTGCTGTGGACACCGATTGATCAAGAAATTGTTCAAAGCCATTGGCCTTGAGCAGCTTGATGGTTTGATTACTCCAGATGGGGTAGTTGTCGGCCGAAAGAGGATGAGGAATGATAGATTTGAGGTTTGCAACCACAAATTTGAGCGAAGGATCGATTTGCCTCTTTACCTGGGATTCCGTTGGAGCTGTCCTGGCGTTTGAGGCTGCGGATGCCGAGCTTGTCATAGATAACAAGACGCAAGAAAGAAAGATCCCTAGAAAACGAGCTGCTCTAATACCATGAAGAGATCTCAGGATCAATCCTGAGTGGTTTCAATGAACAAGATAAGATACAGACAGAAGAAGAAACCGTGAGCTTGAGGAAAAGGAAATGGAGCTTATTATCTTGTCTACCCTATTCTACACCTATACATCAGTATATATAATATATGTTTGGCTAGCTTTACACGTGTCCCTCTAATATAGGATTACAAGAATGAATATCTTTGTTCGGTTGTTCTAATAGAAACACAAAATTGAACCCAAATTACAGTACATGCAATGCCTATTTTCAGGTCTAATGAGTTGTAATTAAAAAATAAAAGTTATTCTGATGATTTTTATTATAAATTAGCTTATTTTGGAACAATACTATAAAACAATTTTAAAAAGTAGTAAGAAAACTGCTCAAACAAAACCTATATCAAAGAAGTATATTTGATTCACATCTGACCCATTCAACTATTTTTGGCATCCAGATTCGAACTGTTTCAAGAGAACAGGTGAGGCTACTTCGAGAGGCTGTCCATGATGTAAGTATAAAATTACATTATAATATTTATTTATTAGAGAATAATGATCTATTTGAGATGGCTGAATTATTTTATAAGGGTGATTATGAAGCTGTTATGAAGAAAATATATTTTTTAAAAGTCATTATAAATGTTATAAATATTTTCTTTTTAAAAAAAAAAAATTCAAATTAATGTTTAACATATTAACAATTCTGATTGTAAAAAGAAGCTTTTCATCAAATTAAATTTTAAAAACTTTGAGAAAGTAACAAAAAAAGTTATAGTCAAATGAAATTATATTTGCAATTTAAAAAGTTAAATGAGAAAGCTTTCTCAAATAATTTAGATCTATTTGGGATAGCTTTTTCATTGCTTTATTTTTCACACCGTAACAATAATTTCGTCGACTACTGATTTTTTACTATTTTCACCATTTCTTAGAAATTTTTGTCACAAAAAATTGTTTTTTGCAATCGACATATCAAAGTTATTTTTTCTAAAATAATTTTACAATCAACTTTATGAAACACTGCAGCTATCTCAAATAGACTCTAAAGCTACCACAGTATACGTTTACGAAATAATGATTTTATTAAAACATGATAAAACTAGCGAAGTGGTAGGAATTTTTATTAGGTCTGGTGTCCTGACGTAGCTCTGCATCCGGACGTCAATAATAGGTCGCCACGTGCTCTTACTCTACCGCGCGGCACAACGATCCGACTCGGACCGGAACCCGGTATTGCTATGTTCGGGTATTGCTAGGTATTGTTCGATATTGCTAGGTATTGTTTGGCAATAACGAGAAATACCGCTCCGTCAAGATCAATACCTAGCAATACTGAGTAATACCTAGCAATACCTAGCAAAACCGGGGTATTGCTAGGTATTGTTAGGTATTGGTCTTGACAGAATGATATTTCTTTTGTACCGAGCAATACCTAGTAATATCCTAGTCTGCACAAATCAGCCTACATAGCAATACACTGGGTCGGGTCGTCGGGCCGCGTGGTAAAAAATAAGAGCAGGTGGCACCATTTTACTGGTGTCCGAACATAGAGCTATGTAAGGGCACCGGACCTAATAAAAATTCAAGTGATAGGCTGGTAGCTTCCTGATTCCTAAGAAAGTAATCTAGTTCTCATGTAAAAAAGCCTAATAATTCTAATAAATAATCTGGTTGTTTGGCTTGCAGGAATTCGAAAACAATGCTAGACCTACACAACCAATAAACGAAAGGGACGTTTTTATGTACCGTCCAAAGTATAATTGGCATTAATTATTTCGATTTATGCCTGTTCTTGTTTTAAACTATGATATATAAACAGTTTTATTTGTATTTATAACATAATTTTATGTCAATTTACATTTCTGCATGTAAGCATCTTTCTTTGATCTATTAATTGGAAGCTTTGGCTGTCAACTAAGACTTCATTTTAGACAGTTTTTTTATTGCTTATTAAAACAACTTTTTAGTACAAATATTATAACTTTTGTACAAAAAAGTTATTTTAAGAAGTAGGAAAAAAGCCGTTCCAAACGTGGCCTAAGAGGTCTTGAATTCGAGTCTTCTATATGTGATGTGTGTGAGTTTATTTTAACGAACTTAAATGTCAAAAATAAAAGCATCGTTGTGTGCTTTTTATGATTAAATTAAACTTGTAGGCAGTGGTGGAGCCAGAAACTTTTCATAAATGAGGCCTTTTTTTTTTTAAATCCCTCAACTTTTTTCATCCGGGCTTTGGACCAACATTGACAGTTTTACAATTTTTTTATTTAAACAATAAATTGTTAATTATAATATGCAATACACTTACTATTTATACCTTATGTTCTTCATATTTTGAAAAATATGAATAATAACATCATTGTCAATACAATCTAAGAATTCCTTTTCAATATAAGCGAGTAAAGTATCGTTCATTCGCTGATCTCCAATTCGATTGCATAGTCAATTTTTTATGATAATCATAACAGAAAATGCTCTTTCAACTCATGTTGTTGCAACGGGTAGTACTAATGCCAACTTCAATAGCTTAAAAATAAGAGGATAAAGTATTGCCTTCCTGACATGAATCATTTTTTCAGCAATACTTCATATATCTTTCAACATTAAAAATTGAATATCAAATTGCATATCCATAATATAAGCTTCCAATTGATTATCAAGAATTATCAAATTGGAAGGAGTGAGATCGCTTGGATATAAGTTTATCATTTTAATTAACTGTTCTTTATTGAATGCATGGAACGAATTTGATGGATTCAAACAAACAACACACAAAAGTAACTCTTTATTAGCCTCTGTGAAATGATTATTCAATTTTTAAAGTTGCATATGAAATACTGTGTAGAATATACCAACTTGATAATGATGTAAATTTGTCGTTTCTTGAAGTCCACGTCGGGGTCGTCCACGGGTAATCATTGCGGAGAAGAACATATTTATATATGTACAATTATCATTTCAATTTAGTCTAATCCCATGTTTTCCACCTTTCATGGGTTTTCATGTAAAAATTTATAGTTTCTCATAAAATTTCTACCTATATATACTAAATTTTTTTGCATAGCTAAGATATTAAAATATCTCTCTATCTCTCTCTCTCTCTCTCTCTCTCTCTCTCTCTCTCTCTCTCTCTCTCTCTCTCTCTCTCTCTCTCTCTCTCTCTCTCTCTCTCTCTATATATATATATATATATATAGCTAATCCACTATTATTTAGAGTTAATTACATTCATGGGCCTTGCCCAGTTTGAATCAATAATCTAATATTGGTTATAGTTAATTACAAATGATGTCATTCCTCATGGGAAGGCATTGGCTCCATATACCTAATACACATCATATAAAATACTTTACATGGCATGAGACCAAAGAACCTAATGTCATGAAAGTTATTCTCAAGAGAGTAATGATATGTTCTTTTGGCTGGAAGGATTGTGTTTAGGCTACAGTGGCCATAAGAATCATAGCCGAACAAATGTGGTTGGAAGGACAGTAGTCTAAGGGCATTGAAAGTTGAAAGGATAGTAATCAAACGATAGCGGTTGGAAGACCATTGTTGACGAGAAGAAAGTCGAAAGGATCGTAGTAGGACGACAGTGGTCATAACGACTGTAGTCGAGCAACATTGGTCAGAGGGACACTAGTCGGCAAGCGATGGTGGTTGGAAGAATCATAATCGGATGACAGTGGTCGAAAAAATTATAGTTGGGCAATGGCAGTCGAATGGACCATAGTTGGGGGGCTAGAGTGGTATGAAGGATAGTAGTCAGACAACAATGGTTGGAAGGACCATAATTAGTGAGCGATAGAGGTTGAAGGGATCATAGTTGGCAAGCGACTATGGTCGAAGAGATCATAGTGGTTAGAGGAAGGCCCGATAAAGGCTACAAAATGAAGATCCAATGGTGATGGTTGAGCAGAGGTCCAGTAGCGACAGTTTGGTGGTGCAGATTCATCGGCAATGGTGTCGGGTTCGAAGTCCAAGATTCTTCAAGCCTCAAAGCTTTTATCTTTTTCCTCCTTTCTTTCCTCTCCCCTTTATGTGAATAATGGAAGACTATTTATAATTTTTTGGGAGTGACATGCTGAGTAAATATGGAGAAGATTTAGGGTAAATTTAGAATGTTATATCGAACGGCTAATATCAATTTTCTTGATCATAGAGAATTCTTTAAATAATTAGATATCGTAATGATGTCAGAATTCAATGATCTTGAGCTCGTTGGATTCTTCTCGTTGAGCCGCTCAATTTGACTATAAGTATGCCATATTTGAATATCATTTGGTCATCTAATTGATGTTTTGAAGTTTCCAAAAATATTTTGATCCTTTGATTCGGGCTCATTTGGGCTTGGATTGGATTTACTCTCATTGGGTTTATCTCCTTGAGATATTCAATTTGACTATAAGTTTACGGAAATTGAAATTTGGATGGTTCTTAATATAATTTGGAAGTACACAATTCAAATTTGCATCGAATTCATGCCAGATCAAGAAGATTTTTGGTGATGTATCAAGTGTAAAACCCCAAAAGAAACAAAAGAAGAATCTCCTCGATTGTCAAGGTGTTAATATGTGTAGAATTTGATTTCATCAATCAATTGGGTTGTACTATTACGTCGAACCTCAATTCAATTTGTCATGCTCGCTGGGAGGCGTGAGGGTCCTCCCCCTGCTTAGGTTCAAGTGCAAAGCTTTGATGCTATGCACTCGAGTGCCCTAAGAATTATATTCCAGAGCACCCCGATGCTCTAAAGTTTACTGGGAGAAAGACATAGAGCTTAGCGCTGCATTGCTTTAAATTAGACATTGCAGTACTGCTAGATGGACCAATGATAGAGGTTTGAGCACCGCAACGTTGCAAACTAGCGCCGCAATGCTTCAAGGTGGATTGGATAGGTTTCTTTCTCGTTTTTTTCTTAAGGGTGACATCATTTAATGTTGTTTAATTTACTTTCTCTTTTGTTTTGAGTAAGAAAATGATGCAAGAGTGGTAAAAAGTAAAGAGAGAAGAGAGATATCTACAAATTTCTCCTAAATTTTATAGTATATTTATTAGTGTGATGTGGATCGCTTTTTTTTATTTCAAATTTTGTTATATTAAATCTTGACATTCTTTAATTTTTTTTTTAGTTTTCTATTTTTTATTTTGTATTCATTATACAGTTTACTTCCAGCTCCTACAAATTTACAATTATATATATAATACGTACAAATAAGATAGACCGGCACATCCAGTACATCATGATATTTTATTTATTACAGCAGACAAAGAGCCCGTCAATGCCGTAAATATAAATAAATAAATCTAATATGTCAGCATGTTGATTATTTAATTGTGCGCGAAGATCAGTGGCCTTGTTTTGTTTTGTTGAATTTGAATCCCTACTTCTGCGATTGACTAGCTTTTCAACGCTCATAAATGATAAGAACCATTCAATAGGTAACACTAAAATCATAACAACTATAAAATACTGTTTTGTAAGAGTTATAATTCTAAAATATATTTAATGTACTTGAAATTTTTAACTTTATAACTTTATTAATGTAGTCTAGGGGTGTCAATATTTGACCCGACCCAAAAATTTTGGGTTCGGGTCAAGGATTTCGACCTGTTTGCAAAACCTTGTCGAGTTCGGGTTGACCCGAAAATCCAAAATCAAACTGATTTGACCCGTTTTTAATTAATTTAGGAGAATTTTAAAATATTTTAAATGATATTTCTAAAAAATAATAAACATGATTGCCCAAATAAAAATAAGCTTGATTTATTTTAAATTGATGGAAGAAAATCTTACCTTAATTTTGGTTTAGATTTAAATAAATTGAATTAAATAAAAAAATTTAGTAAAGCATACTTGAAGCGGGTCAGGTTCGAGTTGACCCGAACCCAAAGCGGGTCGGTTCGTGTTCGGAAAACCGACCCATTTGCAATAACAAGTCAGGTTCGGGTTAGGTCGAACAGTGTCAAGTCAGTTTAGGGTTGGACTCGAACCCGATTCGTGACCCGATTTTAACAGCCCTAGTGTAGTCCATTGAAAATAAGTCTTTTTTTTTAACAAGAGTATCCACCTGCTATCACACCACTTAGGAGTTGTTTGGTGGAGTAATTAATCCCTCGGCCAGCCTATCAGCAACCAACTCCGCAGGTGCAGGACCTACAGTTATTTTCTTTCCACTTAAGGGTCTCGCCGCATAAGAGAGGATTCGAATATAGGTTGGGGGATTCCCAATCATGCTCGCCCATTAACCCAACTAAGCCCGATAGGATTATATATATGTGTGTGTTATATGTTAAAATTCAAACATCGGCACGCTCATTAATTTTAGCATTTAGCAAATTTATTTTTTTAATTAAATATCAAAGACAAAAAAAGGACAATTGACAATTGTGCAGTTATTTGAATCCGAACTCCCGCCAAAGACGCTGAGGCTATTATCCAATTGGCTTATACGCTGAGCCACTGCTTGATTGGTAATTAATGAGCAGAGTGCTGATTTTTAACTATGGTCCTAATTATAAAAGTCAAATCTTTGTCTTGTGGCGAGGAAGATATTAGCAAATATAAGCAGCCAGATTGATAAGTTGTTCCACGCCTCCACGTGCTGAACGCAAATTAATGTTTATGTCTTGAGAGTTTAATTTCAAAATTTTCATAATTGTTACAATAATTTACAACTTTACCCTCATTTTATTTTCATCAGAGCCCCAAAACGAAATTTGTACTATTTTTCTATAGTAATTATTTTGGCAATAAAGATATATTCTAAGATGCAACTTAGGATTATTTTTACTTTCATTTTATTTATATTTAATATGAAATTAAACATATTTTATATCCTAAAATATATTTTTAGGATATAAAATATGTTTTTATTTAGGGCTTTTTACATACAAAACACCTAAAATTATTGTAATTATATATCTAACACCTAAATTATAATATTTACTTTTCTACCACCTAAATATCATTCCACCCATATAAAATACAACTCTGTTAAGAACCCAACCCCAACCTTTTCCGTGGACGTGCGATTCATCTTCAACAAATGAGAGAAAAAGGATTGCACGCTCGAATGGATCGCACGTAGGCTCCAAAGCTTTGTCCGTCCGTTCCTTTCTCCAACTCTCTAGTTTTGCTTATTCGTCGAAATGAATAGCACGAAATTCCTGGTTCACCTGCTATCTAGATTGTACGAACATGAAGAAATCACAAGTCCCCCGCTCTCTTATTTGATTAGAATGCATGGATAGAACTCATGAAAACTTGATACCTCCACCTCTTTCACCCATGTGCTGAATGGATCTCACATAGGCTCCAAAGCTTCGCCCATCCATTCCTTCTCCGGCTCTTTAATTTCGCTAATTTGCAATCTCCTACCCTCACTCTGATGTAGCAAATATGCTGACAAATCAAATCTGCTAGAAGAACACTCCCAATCCATGTAACAAACAGAAGCTTAAGGCTTCAAAAATATATAATATTCATTAATATTCATCCTACTACAACATTCTTTATATAAGCTAACATGATAACTTTCTAGAAATATGTATAAAACTAGATCTACTATTTATAAGGAATACTATAACTAAAATATTTCACATCATTCTTATTTCTCTTATTTAATTAGAATACATATATAGAACTCATGAATACTTGGTACCATCCACCTCTTTCTCCTATTTGTTGAAGATGAATCACATGTTCATGGGAAAGGTCAGGATAGGATTTTGGCATGAATTAACCGAGTGATATTTTAGATGAGTGGAATGATATTTAGGTGGTAGAAATATAAATAGTATAATTTAGATATTAGATATATAATTACAAAAATTTAAGATGTTATATATATATATATTTTTTTTATTTATTTATCGAAAGGTGATGACATCGCTTATGTTACTTTGACAATTGCGCACCTTACTGAATCCCAATCGGTTATCTTTTAAGAACTTATGATATTATTATTATTATTATTTAGCACTAACTGATGTGATTTGTTCTACTTCTTCAGCAACTTTTTGGGGAAAAAAAAAAACTTTTAGTAGTTTCTCAAACCACTTGCATTAATCAGATAACCTCCACATGGCATTTCATAATTATGTCCCATTTTGCCATCTCAACCGCCATAGCATGTTGGATCACATTCATCATATTTTTCTGCGATCAAATGCAATCGAATGTCAAATGGAAATTTATAGTCACCGTGAGCTACAATCAAACGATCGATTCAACAAGAAATTATTTTTTTTGGACATCAAATCGTCCGCAGGTGAATCAAAACGCGTTATATCACCCAGTACACGACGTAGCCCGTTATGATTCGCCTCTTGATTATGTCCGTATCCGCACAGAATAATTTCACCGATTCAAGGACATTTTTTTGTGAAATGATCATTATGACGTCAATATTGATATCATGCTGCTCACAAACACCATTTTTTTAGTTGGTTGGAAAAAGAATATACTCATAATATTCTTTCTGATTTCATGAGATGAAATTCTATTAGAGATTAATAAATACATTTTGAAGCGTAAAATGAGTTTTTCCGTTGGAGATGCCCTAATAGATGTTATTTTTTATAAAATTATGGCGAAAAAAATATCTTTTGAAAATTTATTGTAACGGAAAAGAAGCATAAATTTTATTTAAAAGGAATAAAAAAGTAGTGGCTAAAATTAATTATAATTGCATTCTGAAATATAAATAATTGAAAAATTATTCCAAACTAAATCTCAATCAGATTTTGATGTTATTGTAATATTTTTTAAAGGAGAATGATGATTGTTTTTGTGATTAACATTAGTTAAATGCCTTTGATATGACTAGCCAGAAGTCATAACATATTAGTAACACATCATTCAAAATTATAGTAAAAAAAAATGTATGGCTTAAGATTAATATTACTACTTATACAAATAGTTTTATAAAGTATGGCTATAGATAAATATTTAGGCTTCGTTTAGATTGGCTTTCTTATTGTTTTTTTAAAGCAAATTTTTAATACAAAAATTAAAATTTTGGTATTAGAAATATTAAGAAGCAGTAAAAAAGCCTTCCAAAATCAAGCCTTAGGCTTCTTTTAGGATAGTTTTCTTAATTACTATGTTCTAATGCTGTTTTTATAGTACAAATTTTTTTCTTTCTAAAAATTTGTGTGCTTGAAAGCAGTTTTAAAAAATAGTAAGAAAGCTATCTCAAATGAAGGCTTCGTTTGGGACGATTTTTTTTATTGCTTCTTAAAGCTACTTTCTAGTTAAGAAATTAAAAAAATGTACTAAAAACTGTTTTAAGAAGCAGTAAGAAAGTCGTCCCAAAAGAACCCGAAGTCTTAGGACGGCTTTCTTTCTGCTTCCTAAAGCAACTTTTAAATGTAAAAAATTAATTTTTATATTAGAAAGCCGCTTCAAAACCAGTAAGAAAGTCATCCCAAATAAAATTTTAGTGTAATTATGAATCAACCTAATATAAATGATCGTATATTAATTGGTGATACGGTTTGCAAATTTTATCTATCAAAGTGCAATTTCATATGAATACGGAGACTTTCATATTAAAGATGACTTTACGATATATGACATTGGATAATTTGATAAATTATAGAACTTAGATAGCTTCAATATACTTAAGTATAACCTTTTATAATTGAATTCGCGAGATGTGTCCTTAGGCAACTTGAAGCTTGGTGAAATGATTCAAAGATGATTTATAGAAGAACTTTCGAAAATTTACATGAAAACTTAGACTTCATTTGAAACATTTTTCTTATTATTTTCTAAAGCAGGTTTTTATAGTGTATTTTTTTTAAATTTTGTATTAAAAGTCTGTTTTAAGAAGCAATAGGAAAGTCACCTCCAACAAAGCCTTAATTAATCTGACCAATGCAAATATAAGTGTACACATCTTGACATCAATTCCAACAAATTTCTACTTAAGACCACACATTTTGATGACACAAACTAAAGAGAATAAAATCATCTAAATCAAAGTCAAACTGAGCCTGAATTAAACACCAAAAATATTATTAAAAGAGCATCTCTTTATGAGATTATTTGAGTGATCAAATGTTTTTTAAAACTTACATAATCATTGTCGAAATGAGCATCTTGATGAGATAAATCCTATGAGTTCAAGATCACATAATTTTGAGTATATTATAAGCTCAACATAGACAATGTTTGAGACCCTCAAAGGACTTCTAACTTTTAAATCCTTATAATCAAAATAAGCAGCTTGATGAGAATAGATTGCACAACTCTAAGTTTATTAAGGCATTTAAATGTCAAAAAAGTTATGCAAGATTCAAAAGGTCTTATGTAGCTCATTTGATGAAGTATTCACGATTTCTAGTATCTATAAGTAGAACGCCCACCCTTGATATTTAGAAATAAGCCTTATTTCTATGTATTCATGTGAGATTTTTTTATAGTGACAAATATGGGATTTATAAAAGTTTTGTCTATTATTGGTCAGTACCCAATCCTAGTCATTGACTAGCACTAATCCCTATGATAGCAACCATTTATAAATGTTGATGCTCATTATTTTTGTCATATGATGCTAAGCAATATATAGTTTTCGTCATACATTGATTTTTAATGCATGTTCCAATTGCTCGACCCCCCTCATTTTATAAGAATGATAAAGTTGATCGGCCAACATCACCTGACTTTCAATATTTTATAGATGTCACTTGATATTTTCCAACACCTACGAACATTCTGGCATCCCAACTAATCATTGCTTGATAAGATACTAACGAATGAAATCCATCATCCCCAACATCCGTGATCCTTTTCTCGGTTGTATAGTCTCCCTACTATCATGAGAATGACCAAGCCAATCACTTATTATTGTCTTTTTAATGTTTTCATCAATCATTAATATTTGATTTCTTATAACTTGTTCGGCTACATGAATTATTGTCATGATGATTAGAGGTATTGCGGCTATTTTATTTTATTATTATTTAATTTAATTTTTTTTTTGAGATATGGCTTTTAGGGAATAACTTGAATGGGGGTGGTTGGTATTGGATGTTTCACAATGAGGTTTTGTTTGTCTAATGGATGGTTTTTGTTAATGGTGCTAGTTTGGGGAGTTTTCATTTTTGTTTGCTTATGAGGTTCAAATTTTAATTATAGTGGTGGTTGAAGTTTCTATGCATATTCTGAGAATTTGTTCTCTTGTTGATTATGCTCTGGTTGGTGTTGCCTTTTTTTTTCTTTTGAAGGTTTTTTTTTATTGTTCTTTTGTAGGGTACTCTACTTTGGAGCTTATTGATATATACAAATTATTGGCAGATCTTTCTGCTAATTTTTTGAGCTTGATGTTCTGTCAACCTTTTGTTTTATTTTTGTTATTAGTCGGGGACCTTCACTAAATGTGGCTTTATTCTTCTCTTTGTTGTAGCTCTTCTAGCAGTAGTGAGTTTAGGTCCTCTTGGAAAACCTCTGGCCTTTTGGTCTTTTGGTTTATTTTTCGGAATCCTTTTGTGCATTAGCGGGCTGTATTTTTCTTTTAAGTTTGTACTTCTGTTTTTGATTTAACGAGTAAGCCCACATCGTCTCATTTGTTCAATTTCCTCTAATATGAGGAGAAAAATCAAAATAAATGTCCACTATTGCCCAAACTACGACCTTCATTGCCAATTGCAATTTTTTCCCTTTAATATACATTATCAAGGCTTTCACTGTTTGCCAAGAGATTCGAATCAGGGACCTAAACTTTGCCCAGCCGGCTCTTCACCACCCGAATTTATCTTTTTCTCTTTTAGTATTCTCTCCAGCGAACAGTTCTAACAGTATGAAATTCTGTAGAAAAGGCCAAGCAAGGCCAGCCTTTGTCCCTCCCCACTTCAACTACCATGTGGTAAAGCACTGTCTGCCCTATCCTGTTGAGGAGATAGAAACCAATCCCAATCCCAATCCAATATAAGTGAACAATTTACTTTGTTTTTTCTTTTTTATTTATGCTCTTAATTTGTATTCATAATTCTTTTAATAATAAGTGATAAATCTTAAAATGTACACATGTAACTCAAAAAATAACATTTTTTAACCAATAAGTTTAATATTCATTTTAGATTTTTTGGGACAGCTTTCTGCTTTCTAAAACAGCTTTATAATATAAAAATTTTTAGTTAAAAAATTTGTATACGGCTTCGTTTGGGACGGCTTTCTTATTGTTTTCTAAAACGGAGTTTTAGTACCAAAATAAAAAATTTTGTACTAAAACTCTGTTTTATAAAACAGTAAAAAAGCCGTCCCAAACGAAGCCTAAAAACAGCTTTAGAAAGCAGAAATCTGGCCCCAAACAAAATTATAGGCTTCATTTAAAATATTTGTTTACTATTTTATTTATCATATCTCAATTATAATTTATATTTAATTATTATTTTCTTACTATTCTCAATAAATTTTTATAACTAAAAATTATTTCGAAGAAATAAAAGTTGTGTACTTTTTTTTTTTTGGGTAAACCCGGGGCAAAAGAGCCCATATATTAAGAAATAGAATTCAGATTACAAGTAACAATAAGTAAAGAAAAGCAAAGAGCTAAATCTAAACAAAATTACAAAGACTATAGCAGAAATAGGAAATGGAAATGGCAACAACATAAGACTCAGAATTTAGGCACAGTCTCAATCATCAAAAAATCAGAAGCGAGAACTATATGAAGCAGACGGTGGCACTGGTTGCCCACAAAATCTGAGTAAGCATCAAAATAACCCAGCAAAACTGGCCTTCACAGTGCCTCCAGCCTGTCCAGAATAAGCCACAAAAACGAGCCAGGTTGCCCTTAAGACCCACCATGGCCCGGAAAGACAGTCCATGCTCATCATCGTCCGTTATGCACATGTTCTTCCCACAAATACTGCCATAATCTTTGATGTATACCCGAGAGTTGCTTGTAAAAAGATCCAATGAAAATCTGGAATGTGAATGCAAAAAAACAGAAATCCACATTCCAAAAAAAAAAAAAAAAAAGACAACTTGTCCCAGGTCTGAAGAAGAATGAAGTTCAAAAATAACCAGACTGAACCAAAAGTAACTGTCCTCATAACTTTGCTTCCAAAAATCAATCCCAAACAAGATGGCAACCAGAAATGTTTGGAAACAGTCCAAACTAAATAATCTTGAACCTTTGTAGCAATAATTTCCTGTTTTTCCATTTTAGAGTTTTCAATCTTAAAGCCATGGAGATATTGCAAAACAATTTAGTCACATTAACACTGGTTCATAAAGTTGTGTACTAGTCAGACAAATAAAAAAGAAAAAAAAAAAGTGGGAAATAGAACTTGTCGGGTTAGACAGAGAGTTCAGGGAATCTTAACTCCATGATCTTTTTATTTTCCAGTTGCATGCATATTTAATATTTTAGCTTAAACTTTACTGAATATTTTATGCTCATATGTACGTATATATTTTAAAAAACAAAAATATATATATAGGATTAAATTCATTCAAAATTCAGAATAAAAAACAAAAAGAATGAGTTGGCTCAAAATCAGACTTTTTTAGCTCAGAGGTTGACTGTTTGGAAGAGCTTTTCATCTGTCGAGGTACTAAAAATAATTAGTAAAAATTAATATTTATTTGGAAGATAATTTTTTCATCCTTTTTTTAAATCTGTCTTAAAAAAAAAACTGTTTTTTTAGAAATAATTTTGAACACAACTCCCCTTGGCCTATTGGTTGAGAGCTCAGGCTTCCAACTAAGAGGTCCAAAGTTCGAGTCCATGTGTATGCGTTGTGTGTGTGAGTTTGCCTTAAATGGCCTAAATGTCCAAAAAAAACAATAAAAATTAAAAGAAATAATTTTGAAATTGTGAATGAGAAAAAAGTTTTTAAAGATAAAAAAGCTTAAATTGTTCATCATTAACTATTATAAAAATTATCCAAAGCGATTTTATTTTCTTATATCTTTGTTGAAGCTAATATATATATTACTCAAATAAATACAAAATGCTATTATGATATTTATATGATATATAAATAAAATTTGATGCGATTTCTAAATTATAATCTTTTTTAAAATTAAAAGAATTAAAATATATTAACAATATCATATTAGATGAATAATATTATTTTTTTTATAAAGCTATGATATTTATGTAATGTTATAATATGGGATTACTTATATAGCATGTAAATATTATATAAAGTGTTATATGGTTATATATTATTATAAAATATTTATTTAATATCATCTAAGTAAATCTATAAAATAAATATTATAATATTTTAAAAAAGAAAAGCGAAATACAAATAATTCTATTCTTATGTGATTTACTTTCACATTTTCAGAGCAAAGTAGCGTTATTTATTTTGTTGCAATGTGGAAATAAATTTTGTAATATGGAACATAAAAAATGGTCATTATCGCATCATATTTCCTAGAGCTGTCAACATTTGACCCGACCCGAAAATTTCGGGTTTGGGTCAACCCGAACCCGAACCGGGTTCGGGTTCGGGTTCTAGAAATCGACCCGTTTGAAAAACGGGTCGGGTTCAGCTTGACCCGGCGGGTTGCCGGGTCAACCCGAAACCCGTTTATTTTTTAATTTTCCCGCTCCTGCCCGCTGCCCGCAAAGCTGCCCCGCCTACCCGCGCTGCCCCGCTGCCCAGGAACTGCCCGCGAAGCTGCCCGCTCTGCCGCGTTCCGTGTCGGGTCGGGTCAACCCGGCAACCCGCTGGGTCGGGTCCGGGTTCGAATTTTCGACCCGTTTCTCTATCCGGATCGGGTTAGGGTCGACCCGTTTTGCACACGGGTCAGTTCGGGTTCGACCCGAACCCGACCCGTGACCCGAAATTGACACCCCTAATATTTCCTGAAGACAAAAATTTTCATGATTGTGAATTTAATTATTTCACGTGGAGAAGCAAAAATTTCAATTAGGAAAAGGATTTCAGGCAGTTTGATATATCATTAGTATAATCGATTTGTGTATGATAATTTTCTTAGGCTTTGTTTGGAACGGTTTTCTTACTATTTTTAAAAATATTTTTTTAGTATAAAAAATAAGTATCCATTTGGGACAATTTTTTTATATAATTAAAATTTTGTACTATGAAATTGCTTTAAGAAGCAATAGGAAAGTCATATGTCTATATTTTTTTACTAAAAAGCTGATTTAGTAATCAGTTAAAAAAGTCATCCCAAACGAAGCCTTAATATTGGGTTGGGTCTTGATAACTTAAAAAATAATCTACAAATATGATAAGATTTAGGTTTCGTTTAGGACAATTTTTTTTATTATTAATTAAAGCTGTTTTCTAATGCAATAATTTTTAGTTTAGAAAACAGTATGAAAATTGTCCCAAATAAAACTTTAGTTGATATAGATATTGTACCATAAGTACACTGATTACAGAGGGATGTATAAAAAAAATGTATTTTTTTTTGTTATAAATGCAATTATCAAATAATTCATAAAATGTTGATATGCAATATCTATATATGTTTAATTTTTCTACTTGTAGAGTTCATGCAGGGAAAATAAACAATTGTAGTGCAAAATTGTTATACAATCTACGTCCGACCACCGATTGCCTCCGAACATTCGCCCAGCATCGACTGTCACCAGACTTATGCATGGACACCAATGTTGCATGACAACTGCATTTTTTCTGGCCTTTGTCGCTCACTAACTACTATCCTTTCGACCATTGTCAACCAACTATGATTTTTTTCAACCAACATTGCTCGTCGGCTACGGTCTCTTCCACCATTATCTCTAGACTACGGTTGTCACGGCCAAACCCGACCGGAACAAATCCCTTCGCGTCGGGTCGGGACGGACTAATCCAGGATCTAGCTTTTAAATTTGCTTTCATACTTTCTTCCAATAAACAGACACATAGATTACACAGATCTACTATAAACATTCAAATATATAGAAATTCATCTGAAATTTTCTTCTTTATTTCATCAAAATAATCATGTACATTACAGTGCATGGCTACCAAAAGAAAGAATAGAAAAGCCATAACTGTACAAAAATAAAAAATACAAAATACCTAATTCCAGATCAAACACTGAACGGCTAGTCTAAGACCTCATTCCCTTTCCCAGAATCTAAAAACCATGCATATAACAATAATGAGCTAACAGCTCAGCAAGACTACACCAGCCAATCAAAATCTCCAGAAACTCACATCCAAAATACATCAGAAAAGTAGCCGTACATAATTCAGATAATTGTAAAGAAAATCATATAATCAGACATGATACAGATACTTGATTAACAGAATATTCAAATTACTGATACAGAAGAATTCATTTCGTATAACAGAATATTCAAATCAAATTTCAAATCAGAATTATCTTCAAATCATAGAACAGACAGAATTGTACAAATCATAAAGCACATTGTCAAAATAGATCAGATCACATATCACATATCAGATCAGATTTCCGGACCCTGATAGAATCTCAACGGATTATGGCCCCTTATGCCTCCCTTCCTGACACAGATAGAATCTCGACGAATTCTGGCCCCTTATGCCTCCCTTCCCTGACACAGACATAATCTCAACGGATTCTGGCAACTTATGCCTCCCTTCCCTGACACAGACAAAATCTCAACAAATTCTGGCTCCTTATGCCTCCATTGTGCTTACAGCACCAGAACATTTCAGAGATACACAATTATCATATCAGAACTTATTTTCAGATTTCAGATTCCCGTACCCTGGTAGAATCTCAAAGGATTCTGGTCCCTTATAACTCCTTTGATAGCATACAAACACATCAAATCATCAAATTCAGAAATAAAATTTCGTCAGAAAAATCGTCAGCGACATAACGACATTATATGGAAATTTTACAGAATTCACAATTTTTGAAATTTACCAAATTACCACAGATAGCAGAAAACATAATTTTAAGACTTTCATTGTACTGAAGCAAATATTTTTAACATCCAGATAATTCGCTATTCGATAAAAACTCCGCAGAATTCAAAATACCCGGTGAAAATCTTCCAAAAAATACTCAAAACGTGTAAAAACATCATCTCAGAAATATACCAAAAGTTACGCGGTAAAACATTTATCAGCACGAAATGAAACCTGATATTCGCTAACGGAAACAAAATTCGAAACAGAAAAGTCGTCAAAATCCATATTTCTGAAAATTGAGAAAGGCAGAATGTGCCTTACTTCGAGTCGATCAACTTTTCCAACTACGGCGACGGACGAAAATGGACCGAAGTCGCCCAAAATCCACTTTTCTTCCTTTTTCCTTCGTTTTTCTCTCTCCTCGGATTTTTTTTTCTCTTCAAAAAGATCTCAAACAGATATGTACAAAACAGGATCGTACGGGATGATTCCTATTCGTCCCGGGACGATTTCTCTCCTTCGGACAAAATTCGTTTAGACGAATTTGTTATCGTACATGGACGACTTGCTCTCTGGACAAATTTCGTCCCGATGGACCTAAATTCGTCTTGGGACGAATCTCTCTTCCCCCAGGTTTGGAACTGATCGTTCCGAACGATCTCAACTTCGTCCGGACAAACCTGGAAGGAAAACTGGGTTTCACAACGGTATCCTCAACCATTGTCGTCAACTATAATGCTTCTAATTGTTGCCGCCTGACTACGTTCCCTCAGGCCAACATCGTCGTTTACTATGATCCTTCCAACCAAACGAATATGTCAACACCGATTCTTTCAACTCCCACCATGTATTACAATCTATATGATATATTGGCTACATCGATCTAAGGCCTTCCCCCCATGGAAAGGTCTCATTTGTAATTAACTGCAAACAATAATGGACTCATTTAAATTGCACATAGCCCCATAATTTTTCTCCATTTTCAAAAGTTTTCACATATAAATTCTCAAATATCATATAAATGCTAGACCCCAATCTTCAATCCATTTTGCTTAAATTTTATATTTCTCTGCCGCTACTCCAAGACGCAACAGTAAGTGATGCATTAGATGAGAAATTATTAGGTACGGAGTGCGGACGGGAGAACCGTCCGCACACTAGTATAAAACCGCGCTCGGTACCACTCGGTACCACTGGGTACCGCTTAGTACCCTGTATCTGTGCAGACGGTTCTCAACCCGTCCGCACTCCCCACCAAATAATTTTTCGCATTAGATAACATGGAATTTTCTTTCGAGCATTGTAACCATTTTTTTTTCAAAAAGCTGTTGCCATGGAAATTGCAGTTGTACCCACCAGCAGAAATTATTAACACTCAGCAGTCAGCAATGAAATTTAGAAGAACATTCCAACTGGGTAAGCCTGTAATTTTCATATATATCAAAACCCTCATGAGTGGAAAAGTCCAAATGCATCTTGACCATGTAATTTCAAATTTGCAAAGAGGAGGTGGAGACGGAAAGGTGGCAGCCGGAGTTCAGATGCTGTTCTTTGAGGACCCAACTCCTTTAATGGCGAGGACGTGGTATCCTGCTGCATTGGGAACGGCCATGTGGCCGCTTTAAATGTGCTCGCACCCCACAACTGTTCCTTCTTGGCTCATCAAAACACCTCTTTCCTGGTTTCTGTTGCCATTCAAAGCTTCCGCAAACCAACCGACCTTCTTCTACCTTTTAAGGCGCTCACTTGTTCTCCGCCCACTATTGCCGACAGGAGGAAGGTAATTCTTCACCGTTACAGGTAGAAATCTCGGTTAGGTTCCTTTTGTTTGGTTTTCTTCGTTCTGCTCGAAAGCTCTCATCTTTTTAATTTTCTACGCCTTCTCTTTGCGAATACTGCTCAATTTGCTTTAATCTTCTTTTTTATTTGTGAAAGCATGCATTTTTTTTTTGCAGTTTATCTTGCCGAGCCCGGGAAAATTTTCTGCATGATTTTTGTATTGCCCTGGAGATCTAAATTATTCACGGAAAGAAGCCATTTTTTCTACTTCCTCTAACCGATTTTAAACATTATCATGCTCAACTGTGTCTCAGTCCGCTGAAGGTTTTCTCAGGAAAAAGCCCATAAATCCTTCTTCAATGCCGCGTTTTCTCAGGGCTCTTGTGCTTATTCTCTCTTGTGTTTGGCTGACACCCATTACTGAGCAGTACACATCATCTCAAACGCAGGTTCTTCAGCAGTTAAGGAAGCAGCTAGAGTTTCCCAAACAGCTGGCACCGTGGAACAATACCGAAAATATCTGCTACCTTCCCTCAACGCCTGTTCTAGCTGTGATCTGTGAAGGCAACTCAGTGACTGAGCTCAAGATTGTTGGTGATAAGCTTGTCAAGCCTGATACTTTCAATGGCTATTCTATTTGGGGAAAAACCTTATCTCCCGCTTTTTCTTCCGATTCCTTCTTTACTACTCTGTCGAGATTGCCTAGCTTGAAAGTTGTTATTTTGGTTTCCTTGGGGATATGGGGTCCTCTCCCTGATAAGATTCATAGGCTCTCTAAGCTTGAAGTGCTTGACCTTAGTTCAAATTTTTTCTATGGGACAATTCCTCCTAAGATATCTTCTATGACAATGCTACAAACATTGACATTGGATGGAAACTTCTTCAATGAAACTGTTCCGGATTGGTTTGATTTGCTGTCAAACCTTACAAATTTGAGCTTGCAGCACAATAGACTGAAGGGGCCATTGCCTTTGTCTATTGGAAGAGTCCATTCTCTTATTGAAATTTCTT
Organism: Dendrobium huoshanense; assembly: GCA_016618105.1. NCBI lineage: Eukaryota > Viridiplantae > Streptophyta > Magnoliopsida > Asparagales > Orchidaceae > Dendrobium > Dendrobium huoshanense. The sequence goes on along the minus strand of CM028359.1, from coordinate 16,648,135 downwards.
TGTCTTATAATAGTATATCAGGTGAACTACCTAATTTGAGTGGGCTAGTTAGCTTGGAAGTATTGGATATTGGAGACAATGAGTTGGATTCTGAACTTCCACACATGCCAAAAAGGCTCGTCACTATGTTACTCGGTAAGAATAAATTGAGCGGAGAGATTCCTGGGCAGTTCGGCGAGTTAAGTCAGCTTCAGCACCTTGATTTGTCATATAACTTGCTACAAGGGACTCCACCAACATCAGTCTTTGCATTGCCTAACATCAGTTATGTAAATCTTGCATCGAACAAACTCGCTGGCTCTCTTCCAGTCAGTTTAACTTGCAGTAGCCAGCTTGGATTTGTTGACATTTCTGCTAATATGCTGGTGGGAAGATTGCCTTCTTGTTTGAGCTCTAACTCAAATAATAAGGTTGTCAAGTTGGATGGTAATTGTTTGACAGTGGACTCCCTGCATCAGCATGAAGCTTCATACTGCCAAACTCACTCGAAGAAGAAGTTTTCGAAGCTCAAGAGCTTGGTTTTTCTGGTTGCTGTCATTGGAGGGGTCACTATTATTGTTCTTCTGTTGCTGTTCTTTCTACGCTACTGTAGAAGAAAGCAGGAGGGAACTGTTTCAGAACAAGGTTTATTACCTAAACCTGCTCTGGATAATTCAGCTTCAGGATTGTCATCTGAGCTTCTTACAAATGCTAGTAAGTATTGTATATTTGTAAATATATCTTCTCAAATTGATTGATTGATCATAGTTTTTTTTAGCTGGTTGTGAGGACAGCACTGTTGTGCTTTACAACTATATTGTTGCAGTGCGTCTGTTTTTTTACTGTTTGCTTGGTTATTTTGATTCAAACAAATGCATGTTATAACAAAGTTCTTCAGAGTTTAGAATTCGCTTTTATCTTCATTTTGGTTTTGGACAAAAGATGCTAGAAAGTATCTAACGGCTGGGTTCTGTGATTTATGAAAGCAAGAGGATTTTTAAAGAAGCTTGTAAAACAAATAATTCTCTTAAATTCTTCTCCCAATATATATCTTTCTATATTTCCATGTATCTCAATATTTTCTTCACATCTACTGCCTTCTTGCCATATTTTCATAACTTTCTTAATGGATTTCCAGAGAAATCAAAGTCATCTTGATTTTTTTTTTTGATAGGTTCATGAACCTAGAATCGTACTAGTTTTCTGTGGTTAGTTACACCTGGTTGTATCTGCTACTTTTTGCTTCTTATGAAGTTTATAAGTTGAATTGGGTCATCATGGGTTATTTTGTGATAACAAGGCCTCATTCATGGATATAAGGGTTTTCTGTTCTTTTTTTTTGGCCATATATGTTATGCCCTAGCTCTTATAAAACTTAAACCTTTTAAAAAATTTTCAAAATCTCCTCCATACCCTTTATATGTTGTAAAATATGGGTGGAAGTGTCTATCTTGTAATATTTTTCATTATAATGGAATTTCAAGTTCTTTACCTTCTCTCATCCTTCCTCTTTTACATGTGTGTGTCAATTTTAAGGCATTGAATAGCTCTCCTTTGGAAATAATGCTCTTTTGGGTTCAGTGAGTCATCACAAGCATTCGAAAATCATTCTCTTCATCAAGTTCTCTGGTTTAAGAAGATTGTCTAGTTTGTCATGTTCAGTAAGCTGCTATCTTCCTTTTTTTCTTTTTCAATCTTTCCATACTCTATTCACCATGTGCTATACTCCAACGCTAATTCTTCAAAATCTTGTCCGACTCCATTGAACATGAGCTATATTTTTCTTAATAGATAGGGATCAAATTTGTCATACAACTTGCTTGATCTACATGTTATGTTACATGCGATAAACTTTGAACTTAGTTCTTGAAGCAATACTATTTCCATTGTAGGTTAAATTGTTGAGGATTTAGTTAATAGAAGGTCTAACATGGTGCATCCACAAGAGGAAAAAGCACCCATCTTGCAACTATGGCTTTGTTTGAGATGACTTTTTTTACTGCTTATTAAAGTTGCTTTGTAGTATTAAAATTTTAATTTTTAAACTAGAAAATTGCTTGAAGAAGTAGTAAGAAAGTTGTCCCAAACAAAGCCTATGTAAGCTTGAAATGTGGTGACGAAAGACGGAGATACTTAAGACGAACTTTCACTAGGTGTATGCTCCTTCTAATTGTTTCCGTAATCCTTGAACAATATTTTAGTTATAGTATGATTTAAGCATTGGCACTAGCTTAAATCATCTTATGCTTTAACTTCATGATTTGTTTTGTATTTAGGACTACCCTCTTTTGTTCAAATATATATTTTCTTATTAAATTGGTATTCAGGATTTGTTTCTCAGGCTATGAAGTTGGGTGCCCAAGTGCTACCTACTTATAGAGCATTCTCCTTGGAGGATTTAAAAGAAGCAACCAAGAACTTTGAAAGTTCATCATATATAGGCGAGGGCACAGCTGGAAAGGTCTTACTAAAATTCAAACTTTTGCTGAACATCTATATATTTAAATTATCTTCCTTGTGGTTCTTGCATATTTCTGGTCTGAGAATAATATTAACTTTTAATTACATTGGAATTGTAGAAGTAAATAAGCAAATTTCATGTTTTTGGGTAATTATTCATTTTCTATTAATTAGTTTTGAGCCAGACACCCAACACATGATTATGAATAAAATTCACTTTCATTCTCACCAATTTTTGTGAAACCAAATTTAGCATTAATCAGTTGCTTTTTTTTGCATAAGGCTGAGTTTGGTTTGAGTGTGATGGGGAAAAGAAAGTGAAAAAGAAAGAGAAAATACAATGAAATTTGATTCTGATTTACTTGAACCCATATGTATTGCGAAGATAGAATTGCTAGGAAATTGATTTCTATTTATTCGTTGGATTGAACTTTGACGGAAAAAAGTGAAGTTTAGCTTGTTCAATCTCTTAACCAGAAGCAGAGAATGGAATTGATATGCTTTCCTCTACCCCACCCGTACTCTTACATAAAAATCAGCCCAACTTCCCACCCATCCATACAATCACTCCACAAGAAACTTACAGTGATCCCAACAATCAATGTTTCATCACTGACAACTTTTTGTCAGGGAGAATGAATCACTTTTCAATTAATTTTCTTAGTTTAAGTCCATAATTATGTTTTGCAAGTATTAGAATTTAAACAAACAAATAAAGCACCTCAAGGATAATGTATGTTTTGTAATAATGATGGGTGCAATCTAAAAAAGTATAATTTATAACATATGCTGAAGCCTTGGAAATGTTTCAATGTTTTTGTACTGTTTTACTTTCTAGGTGTCATATAGGTTTAAAGTGATGAAGTTTGCTCCTTTCTATTGTTTTACAGCTTTACAAGGGGAGGCTAGAAAATGGAACATTTGTTGCTATAAGATGTTTGGTATTGTCTCGAAAACATTCAATAAGGAACTTAAAGTTAAGGTTGGACTTACTTTCAAAGCTTCGCCATCCACATTTGGTTTGCCTCTTAGGACATTGCATCGATGGTGGGGCAGATGATTGTAGTGTTGATAGGGTTTTTCTTGTTTATGAATATGTACAAAATGGAAATTTTCGCTCTCACTTATCAGGTTAGTAAATTAAACTAAATAGCCAGAACAATATGACTTTGATGAGATTTTCTTGTTGTTTGCAATTAATTATGTCTTTGGCATTTGAATAAATCCTCCAGAGCGCAGTATGGAGAAAGTTTTGAAGTGGCAAGAAAGATTGGGAGTTCTCATCGGCATAGCTAAGGCAGTACACTTCCTTCACACTGGAGTTATTCCTGGTTTCTACAATAATCAACTGAAGTCGCATAACATTTTGCTAGATGAATATCTTGTAGCAAAAGTGAGTGACTATGGCTTGTCGATCATTACAGAAGAAATTCACAAAAATGAGGTACTCTAATAATCTTAATCCCTATTTGACAATGGTTTCTTGTAATATACAACGTGGTGCTATTTTCTATTATGTTCTACTACGATTTGCTGTGAAAGAAAATGCATTACTAGTTGATACAATTGTTGCTTATTTTATTTTTCGACTTATTGTGATAGATGAACTTGTTATAGAGCATGCTTGAGATTAATGTTTATGAGAACTACCTTCATTCTCTATTGGGTAAATTTATAGTAATATGTTGTTTCATGTGGTTTGACATAGCTTAGTTGTGATCATTGTTCTCCAAGTTCAAAATTATGTTTGTAAGTGCTTACTATTTTCAGATTTTTTATTTTCTATTATTGGTTGCCTATCAAAGATAGTGGTTTCCATGCGAGTTTGTGTTGACCTCAATATTAGTATCGGGGTTGTATCGACCGCACGAGATGAGTTTCTAAAGAAAAAAAGAGCACAACGTCGTGCAAAATTTGTCCGACGTGTATCGACCGAAAATTCAAATCGCTGAAATGGACCCCATTTGCAAAACGGGCTTTTGCGCATGTGTTCGAAGTAATAGAAACAGCTAAGATCGACACCTATATTGATTGGACACTGCTACTTATGCATTAACATATGTACCCGCGTTCGTTTCTCCGGGCACATAAGCGATATGGGTGTCGATCTGAGCTGTTTTCGTTGCTCCGGACGTATCAGTGATGTTTGTTTAACAAACGGAGGCTATTTCGTCAGTTTAAGTTTTCGGTCTACATGTGTTGGCCAAGTTTTACATGACGTTGAACTCTTTTTTCTTTTGAAACTTATCTTGTGCGGTCGACATGACTCTGACACTAGTATTGAGGTCAACTGTTTGTTGAGAGCCATAGTTGATATTCCAACCATTGATATGCTAGGGTGGTGATTTTTGACTATTTTTTAGATGCTAGTTGCTGAAGGCAATGGTTTCATGATTTGTTTTTAGTGGGATTGGCTTGGGCTGACCTTGCGGGTTATATGGGAATTCAATTGTTGTGATTGTTTTATAGGAAAAGTTTAAATTGGAAGGCTTAAAGCTGCAAGAAACTTTGGGTTGCATGTAGTTATAAGGTTTACTGTTAAATGTGTTGTATTAAGATAAATTTGCTTTACCCAGCATACAAAATTTTACCGGCCATTTTGCTCCCAACTTCTATAAATTTATCACTTGCCACTCTTCATCTAACATCTAAGTTATAATTCCGACTAGTATCTACCAAATAAATTCAAGCATGCTACCTATGACCTCCAAGCCCTATATAATGAATTTATTCTAATGTGTCGACACACTCTACAACCAGAAGTAAATAGGAACAAGAGGGAGAGAGAGAGAGAGAGAGAGAGAGAGAGAGAGAGAGAGAGAGAGAGAGAGAGAGAGAGAGAGAGAGAGAGAGAGAGAGAGAGAGAGAGAGAGAGAGAGAGAGTAGAAGTGTTTAAGCTTTTAGCTAGAATCTCTTGTAGTAGAGAAGAAAAAAGAATAGAAGAGAGGAAGAATCTCTCATAGCTGAGAAGGAAAGAGGATAGCAATTTTTTCTTCTCCACATTGAGCCCTTATTCTCGTAACACGTGATTGCATTCCCTCTCAATCATTGATATAAAGAAAGAGGTATTTTTATACTCATCTTCTTATGCACAAAAGAAATATTTGATGTACTCTTTTAAAACTTTGTATATTCTTTTATCTCTATGTGCCATAAAATTAGGTGAATATCATAAATCACATAAGGTTGTGTTTCTTGTATATGAGATTTTTTGTATGTTTATTCTTTTGACTTTATTTGATTGTGTTCAAGTTTTGTCCTTATCCTAATAGTTGGTGTTAAAGCTTTTGGGCTAAGCTATATAGAAATTTGAGCGGAAGGCAGAAAAAGTCAATATCGACAAATTTGATGGCCAAGATTTTGACAATTGAAAGATGCAAATAAAATATTATCTTTATCAAAGAATGTTTCATCCTGTGAAGGGATCTAAGCCTTCTACTGTTGATTAAGATTAGGAGTTTTTAGACAGACAAACTTTGGGTTTATTTATCTATCATTGATCAAGAATATTACTTTCAGCATTCTCAATGAAAAGAACACAACAAGCCTAATGAAAGCATTATCAAACATATATGAGAAGCCATTTGTTGTTAATAAGATACCTCTTATGCGTAAAATTTTTAATCTCAGGATGTTTGAAGGGGCCTCTTTTATTAAGCACGTCAACGTGTTCAACCTGATCGCAAGTTGATTGAGCTTCATGGACATCAACTTGATGATGAAATTCATGCCTTCAGTCTTTGTTGCTTCCTAAAAGTTAGAATAGTGAAGCAAAATCCGTTACCAACGCTTATGGATCAAATATATTTGATTGATATCAGGGGCGGATCCAGCTTCTTTTTTCAGGGTGGGCAAAAAAAAATTTTTTTTGCTGGGGATGGGCAAAGATGGTTAGGATTGATAAAATTAGGACAAAAAATTTTTTTGAGAGGGGGCAAAATACCCAAAATATACAAAATATTTCAAAATCCTCTCTAAAACTTTTTAAAAAAAATTTTTGAGGGTGTGCATTTGCCCCCCTCACTACCATGGGGATCCGCCCATGACTGATATTAAATATTTCATCCTTTGTGAAAGTATAAAGAAAAAAAAACTCTGAATATTGTTTGTTGACCTTAATACTAGTGTTGGGATCGAGTCGACTGCGCAAGGTGGTTTTCAAAAGCGAAAGAGTTCGAAATCGCGCAAAAACTCACCTGACGCGTGTTGACCGAAAACCCGAAATCGACGAGATGACCTCCATTCTCGAAACGGATAACGCCGATGCGTTCGGAGCAACAGAAACAATTAAGATCGACAACCATATTTATGGGATTCGTCGATCGGCAAAAAAAATAAATTTTGGGCGCGCGAATCGAGGCAACAATGTGTGCGAGCGGCATGGGTTCTTGTTGAAAAATGTGTTTTATTTTTTTGTTGACTTAGAATATTTGGTGGATTTTAGATTTTTTTTTCTAAGTCATGGGTTCTTGTTGAAAAATTCGGCAGCACTCCAGCATCGTCCCCACGTAGGGGGCTGCATCAGAGTGTGTAAGGCCTTCCCGCCTGCTAAGAAAGACAGTCACGACAGTCACGGTAGGTGTCAAATGACATCGTCGTGGCCGCAGTCTCGTTCCCCGCTCGCTAACAAAAGCGGTCACGGGGTCCTTAAGTACATGTATAAAACACAATATTTTTCCCGCCTAAAAGTAATGACGGGTACTTAATTAAACAATTCTTTTACAAATAATAAATTTTACCGCTCGCTAAAAAAATGGTCACGGGTACTTATATTTCATGCAATACGAATTTTCCCGCTCGCTGATAATAGTGGTCACGGGTACTTAAGTTTCCTCGCTCATTAACAAAAGCGGCCACGAGTACTTATTTCATGTATAGAAATATAAAGTGCTAGTATCGGGCTTTTTACCTTGGGTGTGCAATGCTCGAGGCGATGACGGCGAATGGTGGTGACTGTGGGAAACCTGCGATGTACAATTTAAATTTTTTTTAATTATTTGTGCAATTTAATTAATCATATATGCCTTTTTTATTTAAAACAAAGGCTAGAGAGAGAAAAAGAGAGAGAGCTCTCTTTTTAGAGAGAGAAAGAGAGGGAAAGAGAGCATTTGATGGGAATTTGCATGGAGAGGGATTTAGGATGTATAAGGAAATGAGGGGAGAGGTTTAGAGAGAGAAAACCCCTCTCTTTCCAATTTTGGAGAGAGAAAGTGAGTGGAATTTTTTTTTCTCTCTCTAGGATGGGAATTTGGAATGACCTTTCTTTATTAGATTTAAACGAGAATTTGACTTTTAATAGGACACAATGGAGAAAAAGGATTCATGTAGCCGACCCCACGTAGTGGGATAAAGGCTTGATGTTGTTGTTGTTGTTGTAGGATGGGAATTTGGAGGCATGTGGAGAGGAGGATGCTTGGGATGAAAAGGGAGCCATACATGAAGAAATTTCTTTCTCGTTCTAGTGAGAAATTTTTTTCTCTAGATTAGAGAGAAAGTGAGGGATGATAGAGATTTTGATAGGAAATGTGTAGAAATATTTTTTGTGAAGGGTGGTGGGTGGTTTATGGGATGGATATGGAGATATGAAAGCTGAGCAAGGTCAGACACATCCTTGGTATGAGAAGAAACTTGACTTCTATAGGCTTGCAATTATGAGGATGTAGTTTCACATTCAATATTAAACACCTCGAAGGTGAACAAATGAGTTATGGTGAGGTAAAATGCAATTGTTAGTTAATTTTATTTGATTTGAATTTATTGTTGATTTCTTAGAATTGATTCAATTATTGCATTATCATTTGGGTTTTAATACTTGCATTTATTAGTTTGCACTTTGCACATTCCAAAAACAAGTTTTGTAGATTTAGTTGTCTTTAATCTGTGAATCCTATGTTTCTTTGCATGATCTGAATACATTCCATCATTTATTGGCATTAGAATTTTCTAATCTTAAATTATCATGCATCAATAGGAATACTTGCCTCAAAAAATTTCAATGTTGTTTTGACTAAACAATGCTTTTAGAAAGTATGCTTGTTCAACTTTCATAACCCTCATTTTTTTAGTTTTTGTACAGCTTAATTTTCCCACATAACAACTGAATTAACTTTTACCAAACACGTTGAACTTAATTATTGCCTTAAATACGTAAGCAATTAAAAAATCATTACCAAAATGCCCTAATTCTCGGCCCCTTCATAAACTAGAAGTTTAGCATTCAAGAATTGTATTGTGCTGCATTATCTTATAGTAGTGAATCTTGATTTGCAGGCCAGGGCTGATGGGCAGAGAGCCATCCAAAGCATGTCTAAAGCATCGTAAGTCAGTTCTCTTAATTATATCTCATTGAATGCATTTACTAGCAATCTTAAATTATTTATCTATTTAAGTTATAACTTCATTTTTTAGGTAATTTAGTCAGGGGAAAAATTTAACCTTCTCTGCTCTCTTTCTAGAATTGCAAAATGCATTATACTGTATTTTTTATCTACAGAATTTTCTATGTATTTGACATTAGCTACAGACTTACTGGAATATCAATCATTAATTGACCTTGAAATATATATAAAAAAGTTTTCTTTTTCAAATTCCAAATTAACTCGTCTTTGCCAAATTCCAAATTAACTCGTCTTTGCCAAATTCCATTACTAATAGCATAAAAATTGCTATTCCATGTATTTTCTATTCGATGTTAACATGATAAAGTTAATAATAGGAGACACTCGAAAATTTCAAGTAAATCCTACTAATCTCGGGAAAACAACGAGAAATTTTCACAAATTCAACGGAAAATCAAAGAAAAACAGGAGTTTTATTGCAAGAACACAAATTAACGGATGAAAAATAGCAAGATACAGTTGATCCTCATTTCGAGAGTAGGATCAATCTCTCCTAAATCTCTAGACACCGTTAGAGCCCAAAAACCTAAACCTAAGAGATCTCAAATTTCATCCAAATTCAAGATACCCTAACTCTAGAAAAACAAACTATTTAATGCATACAATTCAAAAGGAAATCCTAAACAGTCCCTACTTTGAATTTCCCTCTCAAACCCCTTCAAAAACCTTTCTAAACAGCTCTGTGAAGAGTTGGGTGGTTGGATCCTGCATACAAGAGACAGAGAACTTCCGCCTATTTCCCATAAGCCGGTCCCGTATGGACTGGCTGGACTGGTCTAACAGTTTACTGATATGTTTTTAATTTGTTTAACTACATAGGATCCTGCATTTGGGATTGATATAGAGATGGCAACTGGCAAGTGTGTAAAAAAGGAAATGATTGCTCGATGTGAAGTATTTTGCCTGTTAAAATAGCATTTCTACGGATCGTGATTTGTTGCAAAATATTTCTTATTGTAAAAGAGTATAATACTAAAATATCAAATTGGATTATGCAATTGGATATACCATTGTTAGGTTCAAGCATTTCTTAGAGTCTCCTGTTGCGGCGTATGCAGCTTTTTATTAATCAATTGTGGCTTTTTATATTGTCTCATAGTTTTTTAGCGTTTGTACAACATTTTTTTCTGTTGATTAACAGGGAAGGATTATGCTTGGAGGATGATGTGTATTCCTTTGGTTTAATCTTACTTGAAGCACTTATTGGATTACGAAGGTCTGAAAAAGGAGGAGCATTTCTCCCATATGAAATGGTATGTCAAAATACGAATTTTATTGAAATAAAGGATGAAAGATCTGGTTTTCCAACAATTGAAGGAATTATATTAATTAGATAGCAGTCATGCTTTTGTTACAGGCATATTTCATTTCTATTTTATAGCATATTTGATAATATATTTAGTGTTACAGAAGTTGATGTGATTTAACGTTATGAACATGATGTTGGTGAAGCAGATCCCGGGCCTCGTGAATTTGGATTTGTTCATGACATATGAGTCTGATTTTGTTTAGGAGGACATGATCATACATCATAGGTTGTGTTTTGCAGACATCTAAGTGGAGAACACCTTCAACTAATCATGTCATTAAGGAACTTTTCTTATGCATATATACTTTATAAAAAGTCCTCAAGAGATCAAAGTGCTACTAAGGCTTGTGATTTTTTTTTGTTAGAAGTCAAAATATTAAAAAAGGTAGAGGTAGACCTAAAAATACTTGGTTAGAAAATATTAAAAAGTATCTCTCTTTATTAGATTTAAACGTGAATTTGTTTAAATGAGAATTTGACTTTTAACAGGACATAATGGAGAAAAAGGATTCATGTAGCCGACCCCACGTAGTGGGACAAAGGTTTCATGTTGTTGTTGTTGTTAGAAGTCAAAATGAAAGGAGTATAACATGAAGTACTAGAATTTGTTAGATGAAAATGTAAAAACTAACACAACTATAAAAAATATGATTACAGAAGAGAAAGTATCCATTTAATAATAGATTCTCAAACCATGTTTATTTATAGTTCCTTGCTTGAAGCAAGAATAATCCTATTATATGCCAATATTTTTTTTCCTATTTATGCCCATCCTGGCATACATTATTTAAAACATTCTATCCAATTGAGTTTATATATTCAGTATGCTAACATCAGAATCATAACGTTGCTCAGAATGTGGGTCAACATCTGCAACAATAGGATGAGGATTGGGAATTAACGCCTTTATATATATGGATCAATATTTTTTGGATGTAGATGTGATGGTGAATTTCTTGGTGCTTAGGACAGCAAAGTGTTCTGAAAGATCTGGTTTCATAATAAGGTCTAGAGCTTGTTTTAAAAAAATTTTGTGTGCAAACTTAATGAATGTAGGCGGATAAGTCTCCACATGAAAATAATTTTTATTCATTTTTATGCTCCTCTTTGTTCTTGAATGTAATGATCATTAATAGATGATTTTCTTAATTTTATGCTAGCCTCAACTTATTTGTAGTGGTTATTTCCAAAAAATTTGTAACGAGCATAAGAGGGAATGCCTTCAAATTCAACAATTTGCTGACAACCTCAAGAGGAGAAATGAATCCAAACTTATATAGATTGTTTAGTTTTGATATTGCAACAAGGGTTATTTAATTGGGGGTTGTATATGAACATATTTGATTGCATGATGCATGTTTAAGGCTTATTGTATCTCAATAATAAAACCATTTCTTATGTGGTTTGAGAATCAATGTTAACATTTCATTTATGTTAAATCTATAATATATATAACTTATGAATGAGGGAATAATTAATAAAGCCCATTACTTTCCTATGCATGTGTATGTTGTTCTTGACTTACTTACTACAATGCAATACCTGTTCCACGCTCACATCATATGCATGTTCGTGGCCCCACTTACACCACTTCCTGTTGCTCACTAGCCTACGTCATGCACCTGCTTGCAACCTCCACACTTTCTGCTCCCTCGCATCACTTATAATCCGACATTGCTCACCCTCGCATGCCACTTCTTTGCATCCTACATCAACTCATGCCACAAGCTCGCAAAACTTGCTTCGTGTTGCTTCCTTCATCACTTCCACTCCATACTACTTTGCTTGCTACGTTGCACCCTAGCCTTATTTTTGCTTTAGTCATTGGTTTCCTTACTGCCTACAAATGACCTTTAGCCCTCCTCTCTCCTTGATCCTTGCTTGTTTAATTAAGGGAAGTGCCTTCTCCTCAATGATCTAAAGAAATTTCTTCTCCATCATACTTGGTATATTGGCTGCCTCTATGTTTTCTCTACTTTATGTGAAATTCTCCTCCACCCTTCCATGTCAATAGAGGAAAATAGCTTGCACTATAAAACATAGCATAATGTAGCACACTTCCTGTGCTATTTACAAATAACTTTGTACCAAAATGCAATATAACACGTGTTATGTGTGCTATGTTTGCATTATAATGCAAATATCTCGTGCTACTTTATTAGTGATGCAATATCTCGTGCTACTTTATTAGTGATACTCTTGATCTCTCTTTTGTCCATCAAATAATTATTTATGATATTTTCTTCTTAATATTTTAATGCATTTTTTTCATCTATTTCACTTCAATTTTTGTTTGTGTAATGCTTGGTTCTGCTTAATATGATTTAGTTAATTGCTAGTAATATTGTGTCATTTATTATTGTTTCGAGTTTTTTAATTATTATTATTTAAATTGTTCAATTTGTAAACGAGCATCTTGTTGTGAAATATTGTTACATCCATTAGCTACAAGGAATAAAAAATTCTCAAATTTAGATCAAATTTGTAAAATTAATTTGGCATGAAAGGTTTTTCCCTTTCATTAATATCCACGTATGTCTAGTCAATATTTTGTTCAATTTATATTATAAAGTTATCCTCATATTTTGTTCTATTTTTGTATTCGAATATTTTGTCTCTTATGTTATTGATTTTCTAATAAATTATGAACATCTTTTAATATTTTCTAATATATTTAAAATTGTGTGTGTTGTGCTCCATTGTGGTTCTACAGTACCTTTACGATATGTTGTATTATTTGCTATTGGTAGGTATGCCCACCATCAGTATATCAATCAAGTTCAATGGTATCAATTACCTATTGTGGTTAATGATCTTTCATTTTCTTGTTGATTCACAACAAACTCTCTCATTTTGACGCATATTCTTTTGCTCATGATAATGTTAAGTTCATTAAATGGTAAGCATCCAATTATGCCATTCCCACTTTATTATTGCATCATCAAGCATCCTATTGTTTTCACAACCTTGTTTTCATGATATTTCCAATGCTATGTGAAGCTTTCTTCACTCTACTTACTTCAGGAGGGTAATATGTAACACCCCACAATACGTCTTAATAGTACTGGGATATTATTAACATAAGTTTAACATTTTCAGCATTTGAACATAAGATACTTTGAATATTTGATAATATTTACAAAACATTCAATATTTCAGTTTCCATACATCTCATCAAACATAAGCAACTAATGACTTTAAATTTCAACATAAGTTACTTACAGAGTTACTATAAAAATCCAAAGTAATACACCACTGAGAAGTTTGCATACCTCAAGTTTAGACTTCAAACAAAGATAAACACTAATATAACATAACATAGCATATGAAATACTTGACAATTTAATATGTTATGATCTTCTCCTTGCCCTTTCATATAATAACAGCCAGTAAGAAAACACTGATGAGTTATGAGGCTTCATAAGTTATATAACTTTTAAAAAATAATTAATTTGCATGATTATAAAATTCAGATCATTAAAAATATAAATAAAAGTTAAACTACTTGAGAAAATTTCATAAAAAAATCTCATTTAATATTAACATTTATTTTATCTTAAATCCATACTAAATATCAATTTTACTAATTAAAAGATTTGGCTACTCTTTCATAAATATATTCAATGGTGCTCAGATAAATCTAGCATTATCATCATTGAGTTACACAGAGATCCCTTTTGCATCTTTAGGGATTCCTTTTTCCCCACCTATTATGTAGGTCTTATTTTTTGGGGTTCATTTTGCCCTACTTACAATGTAGTCTCATGTTTGAGAACTCTTTTTATCCCAATTACACTTATAAGTTATATATCATATATAACCAAACTGTTGACCTCCACGGTGAAGTCAAAAAAGGCACAGACAAATCAAAATAAAAAAAAAAATTTGCTAAAATGATTACCTGTAGTCGCTCATTCCGATTCTCCGCAGGAAATCCCGCTCGAATCGTCGGCTGCCCATCCCTCGTATCCGGCAGAAATCCCGCTCCATATCCTGCTCCCTCTGCAAACGGCGCCGAAGTGTCGTATCTCGCGTGCGAAGAGGTACCGAATTGAGTCGTTAAATAGACGACTGAAGCCCTCACTCGCTCGCTGCTTCCGCACGACCCTAGCTCCCAATTCCTCTCTCTCGCAAACCCGCTTTGAGCTCTCGCTCTGCTCACTCGTTCGACTTCTCCCTCCGATCTCCTTCCCAAGCCCCAACCATCTCCGTCCAGAGAGAGAGAGAGAGAGAGAGAGAGAGAGAGAGAGAGAGAGAGAGAGAGAGAGAGAGAGAGAGAGAGAGAGAGAGAGAGAGAGAGAGAGAAAAGATTTCCCCTACCTGCAGCCGAGCTCCATTTCCCCCCTCCCATTCGCACGCTTCTCCGACTCCAGCCCGAGCCTCCCCTCTCTTGTTCGCAAACCCCTACCCTAACGCCTGGAGCCGCCCGATCTCCCCTATGCCTGATTTTGCTCACTCGGTGGCATTCCCTCTTGTCCGATCGGAAGCAACACAGGAGCCCGCTTGCTGTGTAGGTAACTTTCTCTGTTTCACGCACTTGTCCGGCCAAATCCCGTAAATTCCAAGCCGAGAGCAGTAAGGGAGGGTTTGGGGTTGTTTATTTTATTATTATTATTATTATTATTTATTTTAAAAATATATATAATTAATTAGTTTAAATTCTGAATCAAATTAATTAAATTTAATTATGATTAATTATGTTAATCATAATTAATATTTGATTAAACATAATTAACTAAGTTAATTATGTTCAATTAACCTTAATTATGATTATTAATTAATTAATTATGAATTAATTTTAATTAGTTAAAATAATTATAATTAGTTATCTTTAAATTATAATTAATTATTAGTCATTATTAATTAATCATAATTAAATTATTTTAATTATGTTTAATTATAATAGTAATTAATTATTAATTAAACATACTAATTATAATTAATTAAACCTAATTTATTCTAATTAATTATAATAATAATAATAATAATAATAATAATAAAATGCAAATGCTTGCACCCCCTCCACTCTCCTTCCTCAATGTCCGTGTCGGACCGGCAAACCACCTAAGCACGCCTTTAGTGGCCGTGGTAGGAGGGAACCCGGTGCGACACCTACGACGAGGTAGGCGAGTGACCCCTCAATCCATGTGTCAACCACGACAACCCCGCGGAGGTATGAACTTTTCTAAACTCAAAACCCTACTTCAATATTCGTGGCAAACTGGAGAATTGTCCTAAGCACGCCTTTATTGGCTGTGGTAGGACGGAACCCCGGTGCGGCACGTACGGCGAAGCGGGGTCACTTATAAGTACCCCGGGCGGGGGAAATCAAAATTGCTTATAAAAAAAAATACTTTTTTAAAACCCCAAGCACGCCTTTAGTGCGCGTGGTGGGAGAAAACATAAAAATACAACCGCCGCGGTGTCTCACCAACACCAACCGTGCACGTATTTATTTACGTGGTGGGTAGGCGGCCTCTTGGTTTTTCCCCTTAACGGGGGAGACGCCGGGAGGCTGCCGAAATTTTGTCTGAAATTCAGACAAGGACTTGGAGAAAAATGGGACTTGTGGACTTGAATCAAATGGACTTAATCAAACTTGAATCCAATTAAAAAGAAATGTGCAAGTAAGATGGAACTTGATTTATACATCAAGTGGATTGAACTCGAACTGAAGTCAAACTTGGAACAATTTGGGACCTGGACTTGTTTGAACACAGAAGAACAGCAGAGGACTACACTCGAACATGACTTGAACTTTTACATTGAACTTAAAACAAGATATGGACTACTTGAACTCTTGCAAAGGACTTGATTTGAACTCAAGTGAGCTTACAATTGGGACATGCATTTGAACTTGATTTAAACCAAGTGAAAGGGACTTATGAACTTCAAAATGACATAAAGAGTTTTAAATCAATTTGAACCTAAATGAAAAATACAAAAGGGCACGCTATAATTTGAACCTCATTTGATCATGATTTGAACAATCATGGGAACTTATAATTTGACCAAGGAAGACTTGAATCAAGTCTAATCAAGAAAGACTGAACTTGAACTAAGTTCAAACCACTCAAAGCTTGATTAGAATTAGATGACAAAGAACCGCAAATTCAAGTTTTACTTAAAAGGAACATGATACTCCTTAGATAAGAACATTCAACTCATGGTGATCACCTCAATGGGAAGGAAGAAATTGATGATGATAACATCAAGCTCTCAATGCGTTCAGGTGACGAATGATGAAAACAAAATGGGCTCAGAGCATCCAACCAAATTTACTGGAGAATGACATTCGTATCAATCATCCAATCAACTCCAAAGATCTGCAATACATACATTCTCTTTATATGGGCAGATGCAAAAAAAAGACTTCAGTAAATGCAGTATCCTGAAGTCAATTTCAATCTATGAAGGAATACATCTACCTACCAAGATGCAGCAGTAGCGGATGTATTGAAAAGACCAAAAATCACAACAAAATGCCTGAAGAATATGACAAGTACGAGCTCATACGATCATAAGGCAGGAGATTAGTTAGCGCACTATGATCCGCCTACAAAAATCAACAAATAGTGCACGACAGTCTACCTATACGAAGCAGCGAACAATTCTATCCAGAAGCTGCTACGCCACGCCACCGGATCTGCAACATTCGTACAAGCAGACAGAAGGCGTCCAAAACTACAACATCACGCCACCGGATCTGCAACATTCGTACGAGCAGACAGAAGGCGTCTATTCCAAGAATACCCCCGCACGTGCACAAAAGTTTGTATACACATAGATACACTAAAAGGGGTAAATACAATCTTAACCCGCATGGGCCCCGGCGAGCGTGTTATTGGTACACACGTGACGTCTAGGGATGCTGCGCGGGTCAATAAGTGAATTCATATTCGAACCCGATCCTTCTATACAGATCAATAGGAGTCGACAGGGTTCGAACAATTGAACAAATATACGGTCGTGGCGACCAGTATATTTGCTTTAAAACATTCATATTAGACCATCAAGGCCTACAACAATAAGAATTCACTATCAAGGGCAGAAAGCCTACGAAACCCGATCCTCCGTCGACAGCCAGACAGAGTCGACAAGGTTCAAACTTTAAATGGAAATAATCCCCTAGCACCCCGATGATGGCCGTGTTGAATGTTTATCTCAACCGGAGGGGTTCACAAACATTTCAAATGACTCTCAAATATCCAATTGTCTTCCATGCTCCATCCAAAAACCCAAAAAACTCCACAAAAATCTCAAAAACCCAAATTCCCAAAAATATTCAAAATCCCAAAAATATATTTAAAAATGAAATAAATCCATCAACGCACTTAAAGCAAAAATCATCCGCCCTCCGCAAAAGTTTGTCGAGGCGGACAAATATGAAATATTACTTCAGCTCACAAAGAGCGAAATGCCTAGTCGAAAATATCACTAGGATCCATTCTCAAACAATCTCTTGCCAGTAAGGGCGTGGTACGTGTCCTCTAACCGGCAGTTTCGCCGCCAAATGGCACTGCAGGTAAACGGTTATGACCCGGGGCCCTCTGAACCGAGTGGTTTTGCCGCCAAATGGCACCATAGATAGCGGTTATGGCCAGAGCCGATACGCTCCTTAATGGCGTTAAATCCTTGAGATATGAATCAATAGGATATGATCGATAGGGCACAAAGCCCTCTGTTAGCTAAGGTGGATTCAAATTTGTCCCCTTAGATAAACATTCACCCAAGGTCTACAAGGTCCCCTTGGACGAAGCAACCCATGGCTGCCGACAAGGATCCTTCTGTCAGGTTGGGTCGACTACCTCCTCTGACTAAGTAGACCAGGGACCATGATGGCCCGGGACGACGGAACCATGGGATCTTGATCGGGTCCATCATCCATTCCCCCACCATCCGCTTTAAGTGCTAGATGGTGAAATTTCCATTTTTAAATATAAAATTTTCCCAAATATCTCAATCCAAATCTTCCAAACTCAACTCTTTAATTTCCAACAATCAAAATCCATTGCTGCTACTATATGCCAGATAACACGTATTTCTATACGTATATGATCGATGACTAGCCTTAATCGAAAGTTCTCTCTCGTTATCGGGAGGGGTAATTAACTATAGGGGCTTGCGCCTATAGGAAACCAGAACTCAGATCATAAAGTCCTCACAAAATGAGGGCGAAATCTCTGGGTAGTGTCTTATCTACAAACCCATCTGCCTTCCAAAATTTACCTCGGAACTTAGCTCGTTAAAACTCCCTCGCCGAATAAAAGAAAAGCGGGCGGAGGCCGGGGCCGAATTTTCGGAGCCCACACAAACTTTATTTTAAATTGATATTCAATACACTTTATATTATCAGATTTCATACTTTTAAAAGGCTTCCATAATCATTCATATTATGATATGTATATCATAAATATGCATATAATAAGCAAAGAAAATGACATCTTTTCAAAACATTCTCAATATAAATGAACATAATAAACCTTGATTTAAATTTACATAATTAATTTACAAGTGATTAATCATACTTAAAAACTTGTAGATATATTTGTTTTTTAGACCTTTTACAAAAAGTTGATCAAATATGTCTAATATCAAGTCATCTATTTTCATGACTATATTCTAAAGTGCTATTAAAAGCATTGTACATATCTAATGATAATATATATAATTAAAAAAAAATACTTTCATCACTTACCTTTTGATGATTCTTCTTTTCAACTCCACCTTATACTCTTCTTTTATTATAAGTCACTATGAAACCTTCTTTTTGCATATTACCAGATGAATCTATGACACCATAAGATACTACATTCTTAATGGTTTTACTATTAATTGAAAATCCATTCTAAGCATATAATAGAATAATTTATTTTGATTTCTCTTTTTTTCTTAATTTTCTTCTTCCAAAGAGGGTTACAGATGAAAGTAAAAGAGTTTGAAAAATATTGAACTTCATAAGGATTTGACATATGTGGAAGAACCCGAAAAGATATTGGAAAGGGATATTCATAAACTGAGAAGTAGAATGATTCCTTTTGTAAAGATGAAATGGAAGCACCGATTAATAAAACAAGCTACATGGGAAAAAAAGTAGATTTGAAGCAGGAGTTTTCTCACCTGTTTGAAGAGGTATAAAAGTTGAATTTCGGGGATGAAATTCTATTAAGGAGGAACGATTTGTAATATCCAAAAATTACAGATATATTTAATGTTTAAATTAGAATTTTAATTATTATTGACAATAAATAATTTAAATTATAATTATTGTTTAATGTTTATTCCTACGTTATTATTAATAATTAATATTTTAAATTAAAATTCCCTAATTCTTGAGAAGTTACATGCATAGGTCGGTTAGATCAATTGCTGAATTGATCTGAAGGTTATGATGAATTCAATTACAGTGAATTCAGTTATAGGTGGGCTACCCTTTTTTTGGGTGGAACGAAATCAATGGGAGTGGAGAGGAATTCTGTTGCTTTGTGAGAGTTATTTCCATGAGAGAATTTTGAGGCGTGAAGCAAGATTGGCATATTGCAACAGAGATCAGTATTGTGGGCTGGACAGGATCGGCACAGTGCTTGGGAAACCTGTTGCAATTTCGGCACAGGAACATCAGAAAACAGCGGGAATTCAGATTTTTGAGTCCTGTAGTAGAGTTCGGTTGGCTCAGGTATGGAATTCTTGTAGAGAATTTTGATAAATTGCTTTAAGTATGTGGCAGCAAGATTAAGGGAAAATAGAGAAACGAATGTAGAAGAGAAAGAAGGGTTGAGGATAAGTAAAATTCAGAAGTTTTATTTGGTTTAACAATATAATTTGGTTGGTATGACAGTGTTATTTGAATGTAGAATCTATATCCGGTAAAGAAAATTTGTCATAGAAGGGAAGAAAAAAATTAAGGGAAAATAAGAAATCAAGGTAAGTTATTTTGTTATATGTTTTGTATGGATTTCTAATTAATATTAAAATCATTAAGAATGTGGTATCTTATTGTGTTTTAGATTCATCTGGTTACATACAAAAAGAAAATTTCGTAGTGACTTATAATCGAAGAAGAGTGTAAGGTGGAGTTGAAAAGGCGAATCATCAAAAAGGTAAGTGATGCGAGTATTTTTTTGAAGTATATATATTATCATTAGATATGTATAATGCTTTTAATAACACTTTAGAAAAGAGTCATAAAAGTAGATGATTTGATATTAGTTATATTTGATCAACCTTTTGTAAAAAGTCTAGAAAAAATATACCTACAAATTTCCATGTATGATTTAACCACTTACATAAATTAATTATGTAAGTTTAAATCAAGATTTATTATATTTATTTAAATGTTTTCCTTATTGAGAATATTTTAGAAAGATGTCATTTTCTTCACTTATTATATGCATATTCATGATATATATATGATAATATGAATGCTTATGAAAGCATTTGAAAAACATGAAATTTGATAATATAAATTATATTGAATATCAATTTAAAGTAAAGTTTGGCTATATATGATGTATGACTTATAAATATAGTTGGGACAAAAAGGTTCCCAAACATGAGACTATATTATAAGTGAGACAAAATGGATAAAAAAAAAGAGACATTCTTAGCAAGTGGGGCAAAGGGACCCCTAAAAAGGCAAAAGGAACATCTATGTAATTTAATGGCGATAATGTCAGATTTACTTGGGTTTCATTGAATATGTTTATGAAAGAGTAGTCAAATCTTTTAATGTGTAAAATTGATATTCAATATGGATTTAAGAGAAAATAAAAGTTAATATCAAATGTGATTTTTTTATGAAATTTTCTCAAGTAGTTTAACTTTTATTTATGTTTTTAATGATCTAAATTTTATAATCATGCAAGTTAATTATTTTTTTTTAAAGTTGCATAACTTATAGAGCCTCATAGCTCATCAGTATTTTTTTATTGGTTGTTGTTACAGGAAAGGGCAAGAAAAAAATCATAGCATATGAAATTGTCAAGTATTCCATATATTATGTTATATTATATTAGTGTTTATCTTTGTTTGAAATCTAAATTTGAGGTATACAAATTTTCCATTGATGTATTATTTTGAATTTTTATAGTGGCTCTGTAAGTAGCGTATGTTGAAATTTAAAGTCATTAGTTGCTTCTGTTTGATGAGATGTATGAAAACTAAAATATTGTATGTTTTGTAAAGATTATCAAATGTTCAAAATAACTTATGATCAAATACTGAAAATGTTATGCTTATGTTAGTAATACTCACAGTACTATTAAGAGGTATTGTGGGGTGTTATATAATATCTCTAAGATCTATTATTTATACTATGACTTATTTTCTTTACAACAGAAGGATACATCCATTCAAGATTTCTACATCATCTTACAGGTTTAGTGGGATGAGTTACTTCACTATTGACCTTCTGTCATTGATCTCAAAGTCTAGCAACATCAAAATAAAGAGTTCATGGTTACTAAATTTTTCTTAAGCATTCAGTCCTCCCTTCAACTCATGCAATCTTAGTGTTGATTGATTCCAATGTTTTGAATCTTGCAAATGCTCTCTTACATGTTCTTGGCATCATTGAACCATTGTCTCCTTCTCCACCATCCTTTAATCAAATTGCCTTCTCTATTTGGCATCATGGTGAGTGGCGGTTATGGAGATCATACTATATTGGATGTAATCATGGTGGAGGGTTCTCAACTACATGAAGATCATACTATATTGGATGTAATCGTGGTGGAGGGTTCTTAACTCCATATTCTCATAGTGGTTATACCAATCCTTCTTTGGAGCATTGTTGGGCTAAATTTATCTATCCTCTTATACCAGCATACCTTGGAAACATTTATTCCAAGTAATGGTTCTTCCACTACTGCCAATCCTTCATGTATTGTCAAGGTTTATCACTAAGAATATGATTGAACCAAACATCTTTCAGAGAGATGTTCGGCTATATGTAGTAATCCTCTTATTGACTATATGCTTTGGGAACATCTTTCCTTTTGGCTCTTCCACTACCACCGCCCATTTAAGTTTCCTCATGTTTTCTCAAGAGGAATATATGCTCACTTGATTCTGAACTCTCAAACCTTTTAGATTAAACCGAGCATCCATCAATCGATGAAGCATCTGACCTACATCTTTATATTGTTCTTTGAAGTAGTAAAAGGCAATTTATTGCTATTCTATTCACTCCAATCTTTCATTTGGCCAACCATCCACTTTGTTTAATACTTTTGTTTTGTCTCTATCATTTGCATATATGCCCAACATATATGAAGATGTGTTTCAACATCTTTATGAAAACAAGCTAGAGACATTGAAATGGATTCCCTTCTTAGATATCATAATTAGGATTAAGTTGTTCCCCTTATTAGGGCCAAACCTATTGCTTTACGGTGCGTGTTCACTATCAAATTTCATTGACTGATCGCTCAAAAGTTTTCCTGATCCATTGGTTTAGTTATTTTAATTCATTTTCCCCAATTGTATGCTAAAATTCCATCAAGATCCTTTTATTTGTGTCTGTCAATCAACGTTGGACAATGCTACAACTTATTGTCAATGATACTTTCCTGTATTTTGATTTACACGAAGATATTTTTATGAAGCAAACCCCCATGCATTTTTCTCAGGGCGGAGAACCGTATACGCCTTCTTAGGAAATATATCTTTGATCTTAAATAAAATACTCAAAGTTGGTTTGATAAATTGTGCTAAGTCCTAGCTTAAGGCTTCGTTTGGGATGGCTTTTTTACAGCTTCTAAAAACAGCAAAAAAGTCATCCCAAACAAAGTCTAAGATTGGTCTTTGAAGCAGCACTAAAAATCACTTTTCCTTCTTTATGCAAACTCCCATGAGATCCATTTTATTTATTGGTTATTTTGATGACATTTGACTTATTGCAAGTGATTATCATGGCATTTTTTAGGTAAAGTATTATTTGCAAAACTGCTTTGTCATCAACGATCTAAGATTATCCAAGTACTTTCTTTGCATTAAATTCACCTATGATCTACTTATATGTCACTCATTTCTTTCGGCAGGCTATGCAATTTAGCAGCCAGGAGGAGCAAAAGCGCATCATTGATCCCATAGTCATTGGAACTTCCTCGCAGGAATCTTTATCAAATGTGGTTTCCCTAACCAGCAAGTGCTTATCTCTGGAATCTTCATTGAGGCCTTCCATTGAAGATGTTCTCTGGAACTTGCAGTACGCTGCGCAGGTCCAGGCAACAGCTGATCGAGATCAGAGGTCAGATGTTGGCTCACAAACTTGATATGAGACCTCAAAATGTTGGTAGAGAAAAGAATATAATCTTTCACAGTCAGTATGCCCACTACTGAACTGAGTGCAGGGGAGGGGACTAATTGGAGTTCAGTTTCAAAGGCTGTTAATGGCGGTTCTTTTGAGGCATTTGCTGTATTCAAGTTCGCAAAAATGGAAGTTGATGCTTGCCTTGCACCATTATGTGATGTATTCTTTCTCTTCACCAAGTCATACTGATGCTGTAGATAAATGGACTTAGATTTCGTTTGGGGCAGCTTTTTGTTGCTTTCTAATTCAACTTTTTAGTATAAAAGTTTATTGAATTAGAAAATTTTATACTAGAAAGTCGTTTTAGGAAGCAGTACGAAAGCTGTCCCAAATGAAACCTTAGATTCTAGTCTAGAAATTTGGGTTTTTAACTGAAGTTGGCTTTTGTGTCAATAGAGAAACTGTTGATGATCCTAATGAATCATGCTTGATAATCTCAAGCTTTTAGCTAATCTCCTATGTGGTCCTGGCAAAAGCACTCAAAATTCAAAGGCTGTTTTTGCCTTTTTTGTTCTGATGCAATTGATTAGCAAGCGCTTGTGGAGCAATTTGCCTTATAAATAGATTTGTGCATGAATACTTTGAATAAATAATTCAGTAAATATGAATAAATTCATTATACAACAACAACATTCAGCCTTTGTTCCATTATGTGGGTTCAGCTACATGAATTTCTTTTTTCGCACTACAATTCATTATAATAAAATAAAATAATATAAAAAATAAAATTAATTCTCTTTAAAATAAAAATCATGTACCTAAAAAGGCTTGGCTAGAAAATATTAGAAACGGAACTTTCTTTAGTAGTTTTAAATGAGAATTTAACTTTTAACCGGACATAATGAAGAAAAAAAATTGCTAAAGGTTTAATGTTATTGTGTTATTGTTGTTATTATTGTATCATTATAAAATTTAGAATTATAATTTGAAGTTATAAATAATTGTGAATAAATTATACATAATATATTTTTAATTACTTTTGAAATTTATTAATTAATAATTATTATATTGATATATTATAATAAATATTAAATATTTATATTAGATTATTTATTATTTTTAAAATGAGACTTAGGCTTCGTTTGGGACGGCTTTTTTATTGCTTTCTAAAACGGAGTTTTAGTACAAAACTTTTTAATTTTGTACTAAAACTCCGTTTTAGAAAGCAATAAAAAAGCCGTCCCAAACGAAGCCTTAATCGTTCCAATATCAAGTATTTGTTGAGTTTCTTAATAAACTTGTTTACCATTTTTGTATTAAACATGAAATAAATTTTTATTGAGCTTATTCATATGTTTTAGATAATGTTGTTCATGAATATAAACAAGTCTTATAAATAGTTGTTTAAGGCTGTCTATTTAACTATCGAAATATTTTAAAAAATATTGAGTATTGTTTGATTACTTGATCAAGCGATCACCAATGAGTTTTAATCGAGCTATGTCACGAGCAGCCTGTCAAATGCTTGATTTGTATTTAGACTTTTAAATAAAAGGTAATGATGAATAGTTTGGATCGTTTTTGACTCTTATGATCTTAAGCATTTTTGTTACTTATACTATAAATTTTAGATATTGAAATGTTCTTTCTATTCTCATATAAATTTCCACTTTATTTTTTCAAAGTTGATTTGCTAGTGGTGCGGATAAATTTGAAATCCAACAAAATAATTTTATTCATATTATTCATATTCGTAGAAAAACAAATAATGAAAATCTTCCCATATTTAATGAAAATTATTTGAATATATATATGAACTATGTATGTGAACCGCTGGATCGTAGTCGGACGGTTGATGAGTGCTAGTGATCAACTATATATTGGCGGCTTTGAACCTCATCGAAGACCTAGACGAAGATCTTCACGCATTCCTCTCGCGGCGGCTGGGCTGTTCGTTCGATTCCAATTCTCGAAGCAAGGTGAGCGTTCCATGGATTTTCTTTCACAAATTATCATTTCTTCGAGTGCTTTATGCTTTTTTTTTTCTCTCTCTACTTCTTTAATCCCCCCTGCTTGAATTAAGTTTGAATATGGTAGCTCTAGATAAACGGTCGTTCTTATGAATAACCTATATGCGACTGTTGGGGCTGTATCGAACTTGGGAGGTACAAATAATGGTGGAATTGTTATATTCTCTAAAAGTTCAGCAGTGTTTCTTATTGGGGATAGATTTTAACAGTCGCTGTTATCAATGTTGGATATGAAGGATTCCATATTCAACAAAGTGGTTTGGCATGCAATTTTTTATGTTAAAATTTGATACCATGAAGCGAAAAATTGATGGATTGCCGAGAAAAAAAAAAAGGCTAAACAAGTGCTGTAAGTTTGTATCGATTGACCGCGTGCATTTGCAGTGAATGATTGCAACAATGTTGTGCAGAACTGTAGAAGGTTATGAAATGGTGGAACACTGCTTACGATGCAACTGTAGTTATTGTTTAAAGCAATCTTGGTCGAAGGTTAGGAAATATAGGAAGGCTGACAAGCCTTTTGTTTTTTGAAATTAGACATCATTAATAAGTCAGATTGTTTGAATTTAGGTGGTGTTTCATTTTGTTTTGAGAAAGCTTTTATAGAAAGTAGTAAACCATCAGTTTGGGGCAGGGTGGGTGTCTGAGCTCATAAGCATTGGTTAAGAACATCATGTGGAATTTATAGCTTTAGAATTCTCCTATTATTCTAAGATTTTAAATATCCTAAATAAGTATAACTTGGTTATATTTATGGATTGCAAGGGATATTTTGATCCTTATTTTGGTCATATCATAATGTTCTTGTTCTTGTCCATAATGGATGAATCATATCACATTCTCTCATGTTCGAGAAGAGACTTGACCATATTTGTCAATGGTGAATAGTGCACCATACCACAAAGGTCCTCGTAGAGCTATAGCACATGGCACAGTACACGCTTTTCTAAACATGGGGAAAAATATTAAAATTTATGGATAACATTCACTGATTAATCATTAAGGTTTCAAAAATTAGTTCATAGAAATTGGTCCTATTTCCAATTCCTTGTAGTTTTCTCCATCTAATATATTTGTTAATAAGTTGTTACAATGTTTTGTTTAACTACTAATTCTGCACCATTAATGGATCAATTTCTTCAGTAATATCTTACTGCATTGATTCTAATATAATTTATTCTTCATTATCAAGTTGGACATTATAGATAGAGCTATAATGTGTCATTATTGAAGGATGCATGGGGAACTAGCTTCATTTTCTAGAGGGATTTTGAAGTACTACAAATTTCCCATACATTGATAAATGTAGATAATGCACAAGTGATGTAAGAACAAGTACCTTTGTCGATGCACTATTTAGCCCTTCTTCATTGTTTAGTGAGAGCCAGTGTCCATAAGAGTAACTTTAGGACTGTTTTAGTGTTTGGTGAAAGAGATAGAGATGATTTGTGACATAAATAAAGACATTCAACATGTGGCTAACACCTTAGAGTTGAAACCTAGAGAGTGCTGAGAGAGACTACCTAGAGTTGAAACCAATAGAGATGGAGCCCAAAGAGAGAGAGAGAGAGAGAGAGAGAGAGATTTTTCTTGGGGATTATTCGACGCCTTAAAAACTCTAATAAATTTTGATTGATATAAAATAAAATAAATAAATATATAATATTAATTTTAGATATAAAATTATAAAATTAAAAAATGGAGCTATGTGGGGGCTTCATGCTATGTACTAATGCCCATATATGGTGCAATATCATGCTTAATTTTCACCCCTTGTGGTGTGCCAAGCAAATAGCATCAAGGGTGTGCTACATCGTGCCATACACCATGGCGTTTTCTATTTTGTGCTTATCATATTACATTAAGAATTCCAATAGAAAAAACACCTTTTAATCTATACTTTTGCATAAAGGCTATCATTCCAATTGATATTAGTGTCTCAAGCCTAGAATATAAACTTTTTATGTTTCTAGTGATGAAAATAAGCTTTGTTATCATCTTATTTACTTATAGAGGCATGTGATATAGCTTCACTCATGAATGCTTCTTACCACTGTTGAATAATTAACTACTTTAATCAAAGGATAAGGCTTCCAACTATCTTTGTTGGAGATATAGTCTCACAAAATTTTCAAGCTGCCACGAACAGACCACCGTGCAACAACCTTCCTTCTTGGTAGGAACCTTATGCGGTAGTTTTAAGGGCCGTGGTAGGAACATTCAAGCTTAAGGAATTAGATAGTAAGATACTAACCTCAAATTTGGAATGACTAAAATTTTTGCAACTCTTATTAATGGATCCAAACAACCCCTGTACGAATAAAATCTTTCTGTAAATATGAGAATTCTTATAAGAAAGTTTAAGTAAGCTTTAAATCTTCGTGCTATTCCTGGTTGGATTTCTAATTCCTAAGCAAGATCACATCCATTCCTCGAAATGATAATAATTGTCTAAAGACAGAGCAATTTTCACCTTCGATTCAAGATGCACGTGACCTTCATCTTATCTTAATCAAGGTACAATCAATCTCAATGGGATTTAATTCAACCTTTCCCAGATAGGTTAATATTATCAAATAATACTTTTTCAAATAATCTCAAATAGGTAAAAATTGTTCATAAATTTTTTTTATATCTTTTGTCACATGTTAATGATTTATATAATAGATTAGATACTAAGGAGGGAGAAAGATATATATATATATAAGTTAGCCAAACAAAAAGATAGGAGTAGTAAGAATTTAGTTCAAGTGAAGTGTATCAAGGATGAATATCAAAAAGTATTTTTCTTAGAAGATGATATTTAACAAAGTTGAATGAGATATTTTGTTAAACTTTTTAACGAAAATTGTGAGAATACGATTAAATGTAGTGACCTTAGCACTCTAATTGAATATAAAGATTTTTGTTTTTATCAGCGTATTAGTAAAATCGAAGTTAGAGAGATTTTAAAGAAAATGAAGTGTGGAAAAGCTATTGGACTTGATGATATTCAAATAGAGGTGTGGAAATGTTTAGGAGATGAAGGAATTTCTTGGCTTACTAAACTTTTTAATACTATTTTGAAGACTAAAAAGATGCCAGATGAGTGGAGAATAAGTGTTTTAATTCCTATTTTTAAAAATAAAGGTGAAGCACAAAATTGTGCGAATTATAGAGGAATTAAGTTAATGTGTCATATTTTAAAATTATGGGAGCGAGTTATGGAGCTTAGGTTGCAGCGTGATACTAATGTTTCTCAAAATCAATTTGGATTCATTTCAGGTAGGTCTACTATGGAAGCCATACATTTATTGAGAGGTTTGTTGGAGAAATATAGAGAGAATGAGGATCTACATATGATATTTATTGATTTAGAAAAAAAAACATATGATAAAGTTCCAAGAGAAGTGTTATGGAGAGTTCTTGAAAAGAAAGGAGTTAATAATGCTTATATTCAAATCATTAAAGATATGTATGTATGAGCTATTACTTGTGTCCGAACACATGGTGGTTTGACCAAGTATTTTCCTATTTCGGTTGGATTACATCAAGGATTAGCCTTAAGCCCATACCTTTTTGCTTTAGTCATGGATTTTCTCACTAGACATTTGCCAGAGGATGTACCTTGGTATATGCTTTTTGCTGATGATATTCTTCTTGTTGATAAGACTAGAGAGGGAGTTGTTGAATTATGGAGGTAAACCTTAGAGTCTAAAGGTTTTCACTTGAGTAGATCTAAAACTGAATATATGGAGTGTAATTTTAGTAGTAATAGAGTAATAGACCTAGTGAGGGGATTGTGATTTTGGGCGATCAAGTCATTAATAAAAGTACACGTTTTTAGATATCTTAGATCTATTGTTCAGAGTGATGGTGAATAGATAAGGATATTATAAGTAGAATTCAAGTTGGATGGTTGAAGTGGAGGAATGCATCGAGCTTATTGTGTACTGTGATAGAAAACCCCCCCTCAAACTTAAGGGAAAATTATATAAGATAATGGTGAGACTTGCAATGCTCTATGGTGCAGAATGTTGGCCATTAAAAGAGAAGCATAATACTAAGTTAAGTGCTGCAGAGATGAGGATGCTCAGGTGGATGAGTGGATTTACCTTTAGAGTGAAAAGGTTGGAGTAGCTCTAGTGGAAGATAAGATTAGAGAGAGTCATCTTAGATGATTTGGTTAAGTAAAACGACGGCCTTCGGATGACCCGGTTAGGAAAGTAGAGGTATTAGATTTGACTTATATTAAAAAAAGTAGCGGTAGACCTAACGACTTGGTTAGAAAATATTAGAAAGATTTTTTATTTATTAGATTTAAACGAGAATTTGACTTTTAACAGGACATAATGAAGAAAAAAGATTCATGTAGCCGACCCAATGTAATGGGCCAAAGGTTTGATGTTGTTGTTGGTTTTCCGTCACATGTTAAGATTTGAGTTGGCATTCCATTTTAATAACGTAACATAGAAAAAATTTCAGAGGGAATATTTTATGCACTCATTAATATAGAGGAGCTTGATTAAAATTATAAAATCTACGATGCTTGTCATAATCATGCCAAAATATTAGTTAAATTTAAATACAAAAGAAAAGAGATGTAGATATCCATGAGTTGAATAAGAGAAGATTTTTTTCATGTATAAAATGAAAGCGCATTCATACAACACCATTATCTTAATCACTTAATTCTAGAGGTTAGCTCATTCGAGAAGAATCTTTAAAAATTAACGTTTGATTTCAGCAAATTTATAATCAAGCTTAATGTTTCAACAAGATGAATGTAGCTACACTTAAAATGTTCGATCCAAGTTCAAATGAGCCTGAATCAAACAATTGAAGCATTATTGAAAATTTGTAGCATACCTGTTAACAGCGAATGGCGCACCATGGCGCAAAGGTTCATTTGGAGCTATG
This sequence comes from Dendrobium huoshanense, assembly GCA_016618105.1. Classification (NCBI taxonomy): domain Eukaryota; kingdom Viridiplantae; phylum Streptophyta; class Magnoliopsida; order Asparagales; family Orchidaceae; genus Dendrobium; species Dendrobium huoshanense. Next base: position 16,617,808 of record CM028359.1, on the reverse strand, counting down.
GCGCATAGCGCACGGCGCGGCGCGCGCTATTTTGAACATGGCGCAAGTTATATAAAAATTATAAAATAATAAGCATGAATATGAAATATTATTAAAAATGAAAGACAATCTATCATAATAATAAAAGGCAACCATAACATATATAAGTTTGACTAAGTAACATTCAAATATCTCATAATTCAAATACTACAATCTTTTTTTTTTAAAGATCAAATAAGAATTTAATCTACTCTTCTTGGGAATCATCATCATCATCAAATGTTAAAAAAGCTTCATTATCTTCTTCAACATTGTCTCCTACTTCATAATCCTCTTCATCACCCTCGGTACCGCTACTTCATAATCCTATAAGAACTGAATCTGACATTTTATGATCACCTAAAAGCAAACAAATTTAAATAAAAGAAATATGATATTGTCCAAGAAACATAATATGGGGGCTGCTGGGGGTCCAAGGGGGCGCTGCCCCCTGGCGGGGTTCAACCTGTCCGGTCAGGTCGCGGGGTCAAGGGGCAGCGCCCCCGAAACAAAATTTATTTGTAAGAGAAATTTTAAAGTTCGTTTATATGAAAATTAGGGAGCGGTACCGAGCGTGTACCTAGTTGTACCGAGTGGTACAAAGCATGTACCGAGCTGTACCGAGCATGTACCGAGCGGTACCTAGCGGTATCATGCATGTACTTAGCGATACCGAGCGTGTACCTAGCGGTACCGAGCGTGTACCTAGTTTTACCGAGCGGTACAGAGCATGTAACTAGCGGTACCGAGCGGTATAAAAAATATTCATAAGTATACCAAAATTTAAAAATAATTTGACGTGCTATTTTGCTCCGTGCGCAATGCGTTATGGCTCACATGTGGCGCAAATAGCGCGCGCTATTTTAAACACATGCGCCTCGTCATGAACATGGCGCCGTAGATGCGCCGCGTCGCGCCGTGCGCCATGGCGCGCGCTATTTTGCGCCATTGACAGCTATGATTTGTAGTATTAATTGAGGAAGCAAATGTTCTCCGAGTGCTAATAGTATTATCGCGTGTCTCGATGAGATGAAATTCAATGAGTTTAAATCATTTAATTTTTATGTTATTAAGACACTTAAATGTTAAATAAATTGACTGCATGATTAATGTGTTCAATATGGACCGTCCTATAGACTGTTATGAGATTGTGGCTAGATTTATCAAGATGACACTAATAATTATAAATTGAGGCACTTTTTACATGAAGTGATCTTGGACTTGAGTTTGGAGAGAGCTTGGAGATATAAAGAACTTTGAAGTTTTACCTAAAATCAATGTTGATGATTATCGCTAGCCACTACTATCGTTCATCGTTTGACCATAATTGTTTGGTCATCATAGTTCATTCACCGTTTTCTGATTGTCATCGACCTACTGTTGTCGTCCAATTGCAATTGCCTGATTGTAGTTATCCAAACTATTGTTGGTTGAATGTCCTTGCCCGATTACCGTCGTCCGATTGCCATCATTTTTCCTCTACTACTAAGAAAACTCCACTACAATTACAAAAGACCAAAATTGAGTTTACAAATTTGTAATCATGTATTCTCCATTTGTTGGGAAGAGTGAATTTATATTATTTTACTTCCATTGTGGATCATTTCATCTAAACCAGATCCTGTAGTTTTTTTTTTTTTCCTCTTTGACTTCACACAAAATTTAGTGTTTCTTTTTTTATTTGTATGTGTGCAAGATTTTCGTGAAAATGTAGGATATAAAATACTCTCTATGACTACAAGTTTTTTTATCACGCAACAACAAGAAATAATCTGAGAAATTAAAATAAAATGTATTTAGCTTACATCGCTTTCTTAAAATAATTGAAGTTAAAATACTTGCAACGAAACGGACTTTACAAGTTCCTGCTATTTATAGTGAAGGCATTTCTTACAAATGACTGATGTATCTAATATTTAATTTGCTCAGAATGAAGGTGGTTGCTTCTTATTTGCTTGCTGTCCTTGGTGGAAACCCCAATCCATCTGCCGATGATCTGAAGCATATCCTTGGATCAGGTTCAAACTTCCTGTTTTCTTTTAGTGCTCTAAAGATTATTCTCCATATATGTTCGTGCATGCTTTTGTTGCAATTTATCTGATTTTCGTGTGTGAGATTAAAATTTAAGACTTATTATATGGACTCGTGATAATATTTAAGTTGTTATTTTACTCATTCTTACATTTCAATGAATTCTGTGAAAATTTTATTATTTATCAAAGATTTTCTTGCTGAATATATTCTCTTAGAATGCAGTTTTATTATATCTATTTCACTTAAATATTTAGAAATTTATAATCACATTTTTTTACTGTTCATTAGATATCTGTTATGATATAAAATTAAGCATGTCTAAATAGAAGATGCACTGTTGAATATCCTGAAAATGAAAATCGTGTTTATTACCCTTAGCGAAACATTTGCAGTAATATTAGCCCTGCCTTCTGACTCGTGATTTGCGTTGAGAACAAAAAACTATTTTATTCGCTTTTCTTTATATTTCCTCCTTTCTTTAACAAAAACAAAAATTTGCTTGTTTATGACAGTTGGAGCTGATGCAGATGATGATAGAATTGAATTCCTTTTGTCTGAAGTTAAAGGCAAGGACATAACTGAGCTCATTGCGTCTGGAAGGGAGAAATTTGCCTCTGTACCTTCTGGTGGTGGTGCTGTTTCAGTGGCTACTCCTGCTGGAGGAGCTGGAGCTGCTTCTACTACAGCTCCTGCAGCTGCAGAGACTAAAAAGGAGGAAAAAGTGGAAGAGAAAGAAGAATCAGATGATGTAAGAATTATTATGCTTTTAAGTTTCCTTTTGGAGCGCATACAGTAATAGTTCTTCCAAGCATCATCACCATCGGGGTCATCACTAGACAATCTATGGCCCAACTTTATATCTCCTCATTCTTCCTTCTTTGATAGTTTTATAAAATTATAAGTTGATCAAATCGTTTCACACTATCCATCCTCTGTTCTCTAGTTTCCCATCTTATTGGCGAATCTATCTTCTATCCATATGATTTCTAATTTAATCATGAATTAATTTAACCAGTAAATCCATTTCCAAGTGCCTTAGCTTTGGTTGCTACGCCCACATCACTCCTATGCAGTAATTTTCCGGACTTTAATTCATAGTTTTGCAACGCTTTCACTATTACATTCTTATTTCAGAATTTAAATGATTTCTTCCTCTCCGAACTAATGGGGACATCATTAGCTAAATAAATCCTTAGGAATAGTTTATTCTTTGTTAGCTTAGGTGTATGTTTTCTAGAGTCTTCTATTATGTCTTTGTTAGCTTAGGTGTATGTTTTCTAAAGTCTTCTATTATGTCTATATATACAAGATATTGTAAGAAAGGAGACATTGATGAATATTATTCTCCTTTGAAGCCTTTTGAAGCTTAGCACTTTGTTTCTTCTTTGGATTGGGAATTTCTTCTTGCATTCTCTTCTTCCAATGATCCAATGATTATCTCCACACATCAGTTAGTATAAAAGACCGGAGCTTGCGAAGAACGATGGACTGCAGAAGGTGGGCTGTCGTATAGGATCGAAGCCGAAGAAAATGGGTGGTCCGCGGTTGATGAAGATCGACACTGAATAAGATGGGCGGTCGACAACCCATCTTCTTCTGTAGTCTATCGTTCTTCACAAGCTCTGGTCTCTGATATCAACTGATGTGGGGAGATAATCATTGAATCGTTGGAAGAAGAGGATGCTAGAAGAAATTCCCAATCCATGAAAAAACACAAAGCACTCGTCTTCAAAAGACTTCAAAGGAGAATAATATTCATCAATATATCTTTCTTTCTTACAATATCTTGTATATATAGACATAATAGAAGACTCTAGAAAACCTAAGCTAACAAAGGATAAACTATTCCTAAGGATTTATTTAACTAATGATGTCCACATCACCAATGCTCATACCATCATCTAAGCATAATCTTATTATTAATTAGTCCTGTAATACTATGCTTGGTACCCAACATCATCTTAAGTCTAGCTGATTGGATTGGATTATATACTCATGCAAATTCTTGTCTACTTTCGTTAAACAAATTTAAGCTTCATTTGGAATGGCTTTCTTACTGCTTTTTAAAGTAGTTTTTCAGTACAACAACTTTTTAAAAACAGTAAATAAGCGGTGATAAAAAATTATCCCAAACGAAGCCGTAGCGAGTAATTTACTTTTAAGGGGATGCAGTTGCTTGGATTATTCATTATGTTTAGTTTTGTTCAACACATTTTAGCCTAACGCTTAGATGTTATAAAACACTTTGTTTTGTTTTGGTAGGATATGGGCTTCAGTTTGTTCGACTAATTGCTGCCAAGCTCATCAGGAATACGTCGTGGAGCTCATCGGTTTCATTCAGTAAATGTTGAACTTCTTTTATCAACCTTTAGTTTTTTGTTTGTTTAGTGTTTGGTGGTGCTTAATGACAGTTTGTATTTTGGTTACAATTATACATTATAAATCGCACATCAATTAGTACCAACTTGGTTTTTCTACTAGGTGCTTATGGCTTAAGTTTGTTCTAACTATCTTTTGCAGCTGAATAACTTGAAACTGTTACTTTTTCTTCTCGGATATTCATTATTATTGTTTTTGTTAGCAAATTATTAGCTAGTTCTAGGTGCTTATGGCTTAAGTTTCTACTGGCTTCATTTGGGATGGTTTTTCTTTTTTATAGCTTCATGATTCAAGAAATTTCTGTGCTAAAAAATCGTTTTAGGAAGCAATAAAAAAGTTGTCCCAAGGCTTTGTTTTGGGAAGGCTTTATGCTTAAAGCATTTTTTTAGTAAAAAATTAAATTTTTTTTATTAAAAAGCTGTTTTAAGAAGTAGTAAGAAAGTTGTCCCAAACCAAGCCTTATTTTTCATGAAAAATTTGTTTGGTTCTTGAATTAATATTTATATGAATAACTATATATTTTTTATATGGAGTTGACTACATGAAATTTTTGTGTTCAATTAAGAGTCATATTTTTATTTAAATTTAATAAACAAAAGTCATTTTTGATATTTTCTAATCAATTTGTTTTGTTCTATCTCTATTTTTTTAAATATAGAATGGATTCAATACATTTACTCTTTAGTCTCTTCTAATTTGATCATCAGAAGATTGTAGTTTTATTTGATCAAACAATCCAATTCTACTCTCTCTATTCTTATACAACAACATCAAGTTTTTATCCCACTGTGGGATTGGCTATATGAATCTTTTTTCTTCATTGTCTTCATTGACTACAATTTATAAATTACAATTTGAATATAAAAATTATAAATAAAAATAATAAACTGACATATATGAGTAAGCAACTGAGGTACTTGCGATGCATCTGGATATGGCTTGTGATATGGAAGTAATTGATGGGCACGAAATTGATTGGAGGAGATCAAATTGTGGTGTTGCAAACATATGACAGTGAGAGAAGACAAGGTAGTCATGTCGCAAAACAGGTCCTATCATCTCTCGAGATAGTGCTTCTGCATAGTGTTTGCAGAGTCAAGGCAGCCATGCAATATTATTCAAATGAGTTGAGTTTCTTATCTTATTACAAATTCTAAAAACAATTAAGACGTCATTTTTATTGAAGATAAAGACTTATATGTATTTTTACCAATCTAAATTTTTAAATAATTCAATTGCCAAATATGCAACTTAGTTTAAAACAATTTATATTAAATCACTGTATTGAATAATATCCTACTCCCAATCATCCAAAAACTTTTATAGCATTGTAGGAACATAAATAAACAAATATTTTGTATATCAGAACATAAAGTAACAACTTCTCTTCAAGCTCTTACGCCTCACAATGTCAATACTAGAATATAATATGCATATAGTACTCAAATATGCCTGTAGGCACCATAACATGCATGTAGCAATAGAATATGCTCATAAACACTAGAACATGACTCCTTCCAGCCACATCAGAACTCTTCATAATCACTCATTTTAACTAATTAAGTATATAATACATTTTATTGTGGTAATTAAACATAAATAAACTCATTCCATAATTTCACATAGAGCAATAATGGTAGACAATAGAGTATACTAATGTATAAAAATTTACTATTTCAGAAAATAATCAATTTACCCGGGATTGTGCAGAGAAAATCCATTATTTTAAGGGTTATAGATTATTTTTCAGACAATTAAAAGGCACACATTTTAAAATCCTGGGTGTAAAACTCCCCAAGGAAAACTTAAATGTCCAAAATCATTGTCTCTGTAACATACAAAAAGTTACATGATGAAAAGTTTGCATATATCAAGTTATCCTTATTTTTTGCTAACAAAATTATAAATTAAATTAGAAAATTTGTGAGATTTTTGCATTTATGAAAATTAAGATAACAAAAATGTCACCTACCTTAATCCGAACAATTTTTATAATTGGGTGATCATCTAAGAATGACCCAAAGTGGCACAAATCTCTCCTTTCTCTCTCTAAAATCACTCTCTCTCACTTGCATTGGCTGCCTTAAGAAAAAAAAAAGAGAGTTCAAATAGTGGATTTGGATATCTAGATATTAAATTTGACCTAGCACCTTAGTGGAGACATGACTCTCCCTTCAAGGACCTACGAGGCTACGAAGCCGCTGAGCTTGCCGCATGACAAAGCGCCAAATTAATTTGCCAAAAATCTTACAGTACTGGTGTCTAAGCGTCGCCAACCCAAGACCGCGATGCACCCAAGTAAAATTCAGATTTTTAAAACACGTAAGCAAACTTCTATTGCCACTCAAGAACAAATGCATACTCGCACATACACATAAAATATTCTCAGAAACATGCAGAAGGGTATAAATGCCAAAATTTAATAAATTTATCTTTTTTAGATCAGGCCAGAACATGTTGATCTGCACTAACTTTGGAGGTACTGTAATTGTTGTTTCAAAGTATTTTTTTTTTTTAATTATGGACCATAATGCATCCAAGTGGGGATAATCAATCCCCCTTCAAGAGAAAGATCAGAGCTTTTGTGCAAGGATTGAAAAAATTAGCTGTCATTCATAACTCCACTTATGAAGTATTATTTAGTAATCTTGAAAGATAGAATAAAAGAGCTTGTAGAGAGATATTAATTTGCCTATACAAGACATCAGCAAGTCTCTCTTAACAAATAAAACTAAAGCCTATTAAGAAAGAATTGAGAGATGTGGAGTGTTCTCACAACTTCACTTATCAAATATAGTGTAACAGCTCAAATTCTTAACGATCGAGATATAGTCCGCTTTGGCCTAAAGGTTGCACAGTTTTGTCCCATCCGTATACCTTTTGAGGAGGTCACCAATCCCAAAGATTTATTCGGGATGAGCACACTTAGCTGTGGAGATTTTTAATGAAATTTCAACCATTACGCAAAAAGGAGCCTCCATGTTTAAGAGTTTAGCTTTTTCTTACTTAATATATTTCATAATCTCATACACTTAAGTAATTGACGGCATTGTCAGTACCTTTATCCTAGAATTATCCACCAGACAGGTAGGATTCTTGAGGTGAACACTACAAGTTTAACTGATGACACCTGTCATGTAACACTTTGTCCCATATATGGTTCAAGAGGTGGCTCTCATGACGTAGAACTTTGTCTTGTATGACACTTAGTTCCCATCTTCCAACTGGTGCATTACTCTAATACCATTTGTAACATCCCAAACTTAATTATCGAGATATTATTCACTTTGACTTAAGGGTCACGGTTTTGTCCTGTTGGTGTAACTTCCCAGGAAGTCGCTCATCGCAAGGTTTTTTCTGGATGAACACATTTAACTGCAGAGTTTTTTCATAAAATTCTAAAACTTACATCAAAAGGCTCCTTGACATTTAAGATTTTAGCTTGTTTTTATTTAAGGGATTTCACATATAAATAGGTAAACTTAGTACATAAAATATTGGAGCTTGTAAAGAAAAAATACTTTGCGAATAAAAGTAGCCACAGGCCTCTTTTAAGGTAAGAAATTAGAGCCCTTAAAGGAGGAAATTAGGCATGTTAGATTTCTGCTCACTCATAGGAATATTTATTTTTGAAAAAGAGATAAAAGAAGTTATATATATATTTTTTGTAAATTCGAAAATAAATTTGAGTTTTTTTTTGGAAAATTTTTGGTAATTTTTCACTTGTTAAAACTATATATGCAATGTTTAAAAAAAATTTTTTGAAGTAAAGGGTGAGAGGTTACTATAGTAGTACATAGTTGCGTCTGTGCACACCTATTTGCATGGTTGCAATAAGCACATTCAATCTTGTGCCCACAAATGCCTATTCCCCTTCAAAGTATAATGAATGATTTTAATTAGGGCAAATCTTGTGGTTTTTTTTTCTCTTGCTGGTGTTTATTTTATTCTTTTAACTTCGATTTTACTGATACACCGATAAAAAAAGAAATCTTTATTTTCATTTAGGATGCTAAGGTCACTACAGTCAATCGTATTTTCACCTTCTTCATTAAAAAATTTAGCAAAATATCTCATTATGTAGTGTAATTTCAGTAGAAATAGACCTAGTGAGAGGATTGTGATTTTGGGCAATCAAGTCATTAATAAGAGTACATGTTTTAGATATCTTGGATCTGTTGTTCAGCGTGATGGTGAAATAGATGGGGATATTATCAACAGAATTTAAGTTGGATGCTTGAAGTGGAGGAATGCATCGGACTTGTTGTGTGATAAAAAAATATCCCTCAAACTTAAAGGGAAAATTCTATAAGATGATTGTGAGGCTTGCAATGCTTTATGATGTTGAATGTTAGCCATAAAAAGAGAAGCATAATACCAAGTTAAGTGTGACAGAGATGAGGATGCTCAGGTGGATGAGTTTTACCCTTAGAGATATGATACGAACTGAGCATATACGTGAAAAGGTTGGAGTAGCTTTAGTAGAATATAAGATTAGAGATAGTCTCCTTAGATGATTTGGTCACATATATAAAATGGCAGCCTTCCGATGACCCGATTAGGAAAGTAGGTATTAGATTTGACTTATGTTAAGAAAAGTAGAGGTAGACCTAAAAAGACTTGGTTAGAAAATATTAGAAATGATCTTTCTCTATTAGATTTAATCAAGAATTTGACTATTAATATGATACAATGAAGAAAAAGATTCATTTAGCCGATCTCACGTAGTGGGATAAAGACTTGCTGTTGTTGTTGGCAATTGTGATGGTATTTATTTTATTCTTCTCTTTTTATTTATATATGTACTTGATTTTCATGCAAAATTAATATGAAAAGCTTTCTTTTTATCGACATAAATTTTTTGCTCTCAATACATCTTGAAAACACTCCTTGAATTTTGTTTTAGTATGTAGCTCATAGATATCTTATATTTTTTTTCATTATTTATATTGCTCAGTAATTTTAGATTATATGAAAAATATTAGCAATATATATAATAGATATTAAAATATTAACAAATAAATATAAAAGGATGTTGGATATAGAATGCATGAAATATTTGATGGTATGCATGTATGTACCGTAACCTGTCGAACCCAAAACCTTTCTTTTCCTACGAACCTCTAATAAAAACCCCGCTCAAAAACCCTAGCGAACATCTTCGAGCTCTCTTCCGTTACCGCCGGCCTCGGCGATCTCCGGTGTTCTTCTCCTTTTACTACTTGATTCTATAACGTCTCTAAACGAGGCGGATTAACTCCACTCAACCTAATCGCCTTCGCCTATCCTATTATCCACCCATTGAGTGACAGGAAGAAAGAGATGTCGTCAGAGGAGGAAGCAACTAAGCTATTCCGCGTCTGGAAGACGACTCTGGAGATGCTTAGGGACCGCGGTTTCCTCGTCCTTGATTCGGAGATCAACATGAGCATGCGTGAATTCCTTGATAGGTTCGGCGAGTATTTCAAGCGGGAGAATCTCGACATGTTCAAGACCAAGAAAGATGACCCAAACGATCGGGTACTCATTGCTTGCTCAACGTTTATTTACTTTATTTTTATTTTTGTTTTTTTTAATGAAAATTTAGGGCAGGATTGAAGGGTAATGATGCTTGATTGGTGGAAGAATGAGGAAACATATAATAGGAACGCAGAAGCTTAATTTGGATAATATATTTATTTTTGAAGATTAGTATTCAACTTCACCACTTAATTACGTTCTGAAAAAATAATTCTTTGAGGGCGCTTGATTATGAACCTTTGTTTTGTTATTGAAAATAAGAATTGTAGAAATGTGAGTTTATTGCTGACTAAAGTTCTAAGACGAGCTCTACTTCTGAGAAAGCATCTTCCCCATTTGATTTGACGCATAGCTTAATCAGCGATTTGTAAATCAAGAAAAAAATGAGAATAGTTAGGGGAGGGATGAAGTGGGCATAGGGGGGGAGGACTTGAGAAGAATAATTCCTCTCTAGAGGTACAGGTTATGAATGAATGATGTTAGAATGTAACTTTTTATCATGAATTCTTAACATTGCTGCATCGTATTAGGATCACTATAGTGTGTTTTGAAACAGGGCTACAGACAATATTGTATTATAATCACAGCCATTTCAGTAAGCTAGGTGCATAGCATATTATTAGATTAGGTTTCCGGTTCCTATAAAACAATAACAAGAATATTAAGCCTTTATCCCACCCCATCGAATTCATGTATCATTTTTTCTCTATTGTGTCCTATTAAGAGTCAAATTCTCATTTAAATCTAATAAAAAAAAGTCATTTTTAATACTTCCTAACCAAATATTTTTAAGCCTATAACTACCTTTTTTAATATAGGTAGGATTTAATACATAGTCTCCTAAACAGGTCATCGGAAGGCCAATGTTTTATGTGACCAAACCGTCTAAGGCGACTCTCTCTAATCTTATCTGCCATTTGAGCAACTACAACCTTTTCACGTGTATATTCATTTCACATTGTCTCTGTGCATAAAAGTACTCATCTACCTGAGCATCCTCAGCTCTGCTACACTTAATTTAATGCTTATTTTTTAATGAATAACATTCTTCCCATAAAGCATGTCAGGTCTCACCACCGTTTTATAAAAATTTTCTTTAAGTTTGAGGGATGCTTTTCTATCATACAACATGCCCGATGCATTCCTCCACTTCAACTTTCCAACTTGAATTCCACTAATAATATCCCCATCTATTTCACCATCCATTTGAATAATAAACTCGCGATATCTAAAATGTGCATTCTTTTTATTGACTTGATCTCCCAATGTCATTGTCCCACCACTAAATCTACTATTGCTAAAATTACACTCCATGTATTCGGTTTAGATCTACTCAATTGAAAACCTTTAGACTGTTAAAGACTTAAGGTTGACCTTCATAATTCAAGTTTTTCTTTAACTCCCTCTCTAGTTTTACCAACAAGAAGAACTTCATAATGAAAAAGCATACACCAGTTTATATTCTCTTGTAAATGTCTAGTAAGAACATCCATGACTAAAGCCAAAAAATATGGACTTAAAGCTGATCCTCAATATTATCCATCTGAAATAGGAAAATATTTGGCCAAACCACCTTGTGTTTGAAGACAAGTAACAACTTTATATACATATCTTTAATGTCTTGAATATAAGTATTATTAACTCATTTCTTTTCTAGAACTCTCTAGAGCACTTCTCTTAGAACTTAATAATGCTTTCTCTAAATTAATAAATATCACCTATAGATCATCCTTATTCTCTCTATACTTTTTCATCAAATCTCTCAACAAATGTATAGCTTGCATAGTAGACCTACCCAGCATGAATCCATATTGATTTTGAGAAATATTAGTATCACGATGTAACCTATGCTCTTTATGGTTCCTATACTGGAAAGTTCACATGTAAATATGATTCTAAAGTTTTCATGTTGATCACATCCTCAATTACTAAACATTATTTTTATGAGAGGTTTGGTCTTTATGCTGGTTGGCACTCCAGAAATCTCTTATTTTGTATTTTGCTTGAATGAGGAAAAAGGCAATGTATCTGGGTTTTTTTCTTGCTATGCCAATTGTATTTCTAGCTCATTTTTTATTTCAATATATTGTCATATTAAACTCTTAGCATGACAAAATGGAGAAAAAAGATTCATGTAGCCGACCCACATAATGGGATAAATGCTTGATATTGTTGTTGTTGTTGTTGTTGTTGTATAGTGTCAAATTAAAAGTTTTTGGCCTATATTATATCATGAATGGAATTTTCTCATTGCTCACTAGGGTTGGGCGCATCAAATTACATGGAAGCCTGATTTTTCCGATACACATTGCTGAGCAAGTGCATGATCCATCAAAATAGATGTTTAACATTCTATATTATATTTAAAAAAGTTTCTTTGCTGTTGTAAATGAACTGAGTTATACAATTTTGGTAAGATTGTCTTTATTTTCTTATTGAATTTGACACATAATTGAGCTTAGTTAATTATATGTGAGGTGCTAACTATTTTAAAAGATAATGTTTTTATTGAACATATATGTTCTTCACAGTTGTGTCAAAATTGGCATGATTTACTTAATACTGTTCTTGCTGTTTTCATGTTTTGGAAATGTTTTAATGCAAGGTTCTTGATTTTAAATTCTTTAGCAAGGACATCTTTCAGCTCGTTTATCTCTTCTTCATGGTCCCCTATCAAAATGATGGCATTAACATAAACAATCAAGATGGAGATTTTACCTTCAGACGATTTCTTAGTAAATAAGGTGGAATCCAATTGTCCCTGAGTGTAGACATGTCTTTTAATTACCATAATGTATTCGTTGAACCCGGCTCTATGTGATTTTACTAAGTCATATAACAATTTCTTGAGTTTGCTGATTTGGTTTGTATTGGTCTCACTCTCAATTCCATTTCATATAAGCCTCAATTTTTATATTCTCATTTCGGAAGGCATTTTTTATGTTTACTTGGTGGAGGGAATAAGAAAAATTTGCATAAATGGAGAAAATTACTCGGATTGTGTTGATTTTAACAATTGGGGTGAATATTTATTGATAATCAATAGCATAGATTTGAGTGGAGTTTTTTCCACAAGCCTTGTTTTGTATCAATTGATACTTCCGCTTGCTTTGTATTTTAGATTGAATGTCCTTTTGCATCCAATAACATTTTTTCTTTGAGAAGATTTTAGAGGAGTATAATTCACACAATCTTGTGCATCGCCTTTATTCTTAAAAATAGGAATTAACACACTCATTCTCCACTCATCTGGCATCTTTTTAGTTTTCAAAACAGTATTAAAAAGTTTAGTAAGCCAAGAAATTCCTTCATCTCTTTAGTACTTCCACACCTCTATTGGAATATCATTAGGTACAACGGCTTTTCCACCCTTCATTTTCTTTAAAGCCTCTCTAATTTCAATTTTACTGATACATCGATATAAACAAAAATCTTTTATTTCATTTAGAGTGTTAAGGTCACTAAAGTCAATCGTATTTTCACATTTTTCATTAAAAAATTTAGCAAAATATCTCATCCACCTTTATTGAATATCATTTTCTAACAAAAGTATTTTTTGATCTTCATCATTAATACACTTCACTTGAACTAAATCATTACTACTACTATCTCTTTGTTTGACTAACTTATACATATATCTTTCTCTCTCCTCAATATTTAATCTATTATATAAATCATTAAAAGTTAAGATCTTTGCATCGCATATTGCTTTCTTAGATTTCTTACGTGCCTCTTTATATATTTCCCAATTATCAGAAATTTTTAAATAAAAACCAATTTTTATAACAAATCTTCATATTTTTTCACTTTTCTTGCACATTTGGATTCCATCAACTATTTTTACTATTAGGAGTTTTCCCTTTGATACTGCAAACACATCTTTTGCAATATTCTTAATATCACTTGCCAATTTTTCCCACAGCATTAACATTCTCATACACAAACAATATCTTAAGTGATGTGAATCAATATGCGAAATGATGTGAATCTAAAATGACGGCAAGAATTGCACTTAAGAATTAATAACTAGTTTGAACTTAGCGTACTTCCAATAAAAACACGTTTACTCAAGTAGGGTTTCAGAAAATAGCATGAGAGACAAAGCAACAGGAATTGATTACAATTGAGATTACGAGAACTTGCAAACTTAATAACCAAAAATATAGGTGATGCTAAAAGCTTATTTTATCAAAGCCCCGCGTTTAACATATAGATTCTTCACCTGGAGGTCCTTTAATCACTCTTGGAAGTGGAGGCTAGCGGAAGAGGATTGTAAGCAAACTAAGCGATACCACTAGTACACAGGTGATGCCGAGAGGACGAAACGGGAGTTGGAGAACTGGGTGGATGGTCGTTGATAGTCCAATCGTAGTCCTGGAATTGATCGTCCACGACGTCCACGTGAGTGGGAATGATGCGGTTCAAATAATCTTCAACGGTGTCTACGAAGTCAAACCCGACGTCGAAGAATGGTGAACGGGTGATGTGGATGTCATCGTAGGCGTTGAGTACCAACCCGCTATCAACTTCGGGATCCGCCATGCATCCTCACTCTGGGTTGAAGGTGCACACAAAAGGGGAAAGGTGGTGGTCGGTTTGGGGAGGTGGAGGTGAGAAGGGAAGGGCCGTGGGTTAGATGAAGAGGAGGTCACGATTTGGGAGGGAAAGAGAGGAGAGGGAGAAGTTATTTAGTGGAGAGAAGAAATCTGAAACTTAATTTCAGATTCTAACTAGGGGAAAGAGGGAAGAATCGATTTCAAATTTTAGATTTTTTAAATCTGAAATTAAAATCTTGGAAAACTGAAATTAAATCTGTGAGAGAGGGGTATTAAAGAGGTGTTTAAGTGGTGATGAGGTGGCAAGTAAAGAGAGAAACAATAGGGGGAGGTGGTCGGCTATATGGGAGAGAGAGAGGGGGCTTGGAATTAAATAGGTGGGGCCCAAGGGAATAAATAAATTAAGATCAAATCTGATTTTGAATTCAAATTTGTCTTAATTTAAGAAAGTTTCCCAATTTAGTGGAATAATGGAGGGAAAGAGGTTTGAATTTCAAAATTGAGTTAACTCCCCTTGAATGACTTTCCTAAATAGAGAGATGCTATCTTAGGAAAGTAAATTACTCCTTGGAATTTGAAATTCACAGAGAATTGTGGAGTCGGGCCGGCGGCACTACTGAGAAGCTGAGAGGGTCAGCAGGAGGGGCTGTCGGGCTGGACGGGTTTCAGCCGGCGACAGGTCAGGTGGGGACGGCGGGATGGTGGGTGTCGGGCTGGCAGAAGCTCCAACCGGCGGTAGGCTGGGAGGGGATAGCGGGTAGGGGGCTGGATGGTGAAAAACTGATGAAGAGAATGTAGGGAAAGGGCGGCTGGTCTTGGGAAAAGCTTGAGGAGGGAGATGGAGGTAAGAGAACCGTGGAGGGATGATGATCTTCAGCTAGGAGAAGAAAAAAAACTCTTCCTCAAGAACTCACTAAGAGATCTTGGGGAATCTCACTCAAGTACTCACTAAGAGATCATAAAAATGAAATTTTCATTCATAAAAAAACTAACTATTATAATGCATGGGGCCTTATATAAGTAGGCCAAAGTGAAATAAAATGAAATGACGCAAATGTCCTTCCGGGCTACATAAATGACTTAATGTCTACATGGGCAAACTGGGAAACAAGAAATACAAGCATAAAATAAAATGCAAATAAATCAGAAGTAGAGGCTCTGGATTGTAACCGTCGATTTGCTTCTCTGGCGATGGTACACGTGTCAAAATCTGATGTCTTCATCATTAAGATTTAAAATTTTACTCAAAAAAATATTTTTGTTAATATTCTTTAAATGCCCCCATCTAATCTTAGAATATTGTTTTACTTTATTTTTTATTTTCTTCTCATTTATCTTGAAGTCCAAAACTAATAATCGATGTTGAGTATATAAATTTTCACTCGGAATAACTTTACAATATTTACAATCTAAACGATCTAATTTTCTTATAAGAAAATAATCAATTTGAGTTCACGGGCATCAATCGAACTTAGCTGAACTTTGTCGGGTCCAATTCAACTCAATTCCATTTGCCTAGAATGCTAATTGAGCTCAACGAGTCTCAACTAATTAATCGAACACGCTCGAGAAGAATGCGTGCAAAAATGAGGTCAACAAAAAGGTTGGAGTAACTCCAGTGGAAGATAAGATTAGAGAGAGTCGCCTTAGATGGTTTGGTCACATAAAACGGTGGTCTTTCGATGAACCGGTTAGGAAAATAGATGTATTAGATTTGTCTTATGTTAAGAAAGGTAGAGGTATACTTTAAAAGACTTGGTTAGAAAGTATTAGAAATGACATTTTTTATTAGATTTAAATGAGAATTTGACTCTTTACGGGACACAATGGAGAAAAAGAATTTATGTAGCTGATCCCATGCAGTGATATAAATGCTTGTTGTTGTTATTCTCGTTGTCTTAATTCAATTAATTGACGGTTTCCTTGAACATTTGTTAAACTTTTATCCTTTTATTAATTTATGTACTTTTGCCTGTTCCTAGTGCTCAAATTGGCGGGAGGTGTACACCCTTCTATGAATGAATTGAAAGCATCACGCATTTAATTTGAAATTATTAACATATTAAAAAATGTTATCTAATTTTCTGTAGCAAGCTCAAACCGTTTATTAGATTTCTGATTTATTGACTTGGAACCGTTGCCGGAAACTGTCCACTTCCGTTAGAGCTATTTTCTTTATAATTCACAAGTCTTCTATCTGAAAAAAACTTGTATTGGGAACCCAATTTTCAATTGGAATTCTTCATATTTGTGTTCAGTCATTCTTTTAATTTCTTATTTATGTATTGAATAATTATTCCTTCTTGCAGATAGTTGTTTTCTTTCCAAATGAACCAAAGCTAACTATCAAGGTGGCGAAAAGATATGCTGAACGGATGAGAGTAGAGCAGGTATTAAGAGGAATAATAGTTGCCAAAGATGCTCCAACTCCAGTTGCAAAAGGTGCAATTGAAGATCTATCTCATAAATATTATATTGAGGTTTTCATGGTGAGGCATTTTTTTAAATTTTTTTATTTACTTATTTTTGTTTCGAGTCCACCATTTCAAAGCATCAACTATTTTGAGCATTTTTAATACATTTCAAAACTACTTGCAGGATGCAGAGTTGCTGATCAATGTTAACAACCATATGCTTGTTCCAAAGCATGAGGTGCTTAGCAATGAGGAAAAGAAGGAACTGCTCAAGCATTATACTGTCAAAGAAACACAGGTAAGTTCGTTGGTGATATAGATAAATTCAAATAGAAGAAGAACGCATGTCCAGTTTATGTGTTTAGAGCCATGCCCTAATGGTTGGGAGTTTTTCTTTCTCCGGCATAGATAGCTCTTCGAGTGCACTAATTTCGTTAACATTTCAACTTTGGTTCTAAAAAATGTTCAGGCTTATGGGTTTAGTAGAACATTTTTGCCTCCTGTTCGTTGGGACAGGTGGCACCGAATTGGCATCTGTTCCAATTTAAGCTTCGTTTGTGACAGTAAAAAAATAGTAATTTTTATACTAAAAAGCTGTTTCAAAAATAGTAAAAAAAGTCATCCAAAACAAAACCTTTGTTATTAGAAATTAGTGTTTTGGAGTTCAGGTTGTGGGATTGAGAGATAGCTCCCATCCACTCAGCACCCCTCTATTTGCCCTCCTAGTTTAAATTGTCACGACCCGGCCCGGTTAGCTCGTATAGACGAGGCGGGAACGGAAATCGGACAGGCAAATAAACCATAACTTCTAAAACTTTTTAAAGATAAAGTATAACTGTAAGAACTTCAACACGTAGGAAACAAACGCCTCTAATCATCATATAAACAAATCTAGCATTTCATATAACATATATGTACAAAGGTGACAAAAAAATATCTAATCAACATGATTCAGCCACCCAAAACAATCTAAACTATAACAAAACAACAAAAGAGACAAGTGGAACCTGTCACCCGGTGTACGACGGCTGTAAGTGAACCTTGGGTGGTCAGCCATCTCTCGCAGCGGTTTCTCCTGAAAAGTTTCCCAAAACTATGGAATGAGCTACGCTCAAGTAGGAAAAACTCTATCCTATGTTTTCATATGCCTTCATGTTATAAAGAAAAGTTCTGAACTGCTTGGATTTCATGCTAGATTTCGTATGCTTTACATATGTCATATTTTTCTCTATGCTTTATGTCACGTATGCCATGTCTTGTGTATGTAATTAATCAAGTCGTCAATTTGCCTTTACAGGTCATATTCTCCTTTTCATCATGTACATCATATATGTCTCGTATGTCATAAAATTTATGTCTTATACTTATGCTTATGCGTATGCTTATAATTGTTTATGCTTATACTAATTTATACAACCGTACAGAGTACCAGAGATGTACTGATCAGATACACCAATCATCTTTTTTTGGCCAATAATCTCATCTTTTGCCCCAAAGGGGCCATATTGTGCTTTCGCACCATAGTTGATACTCCGAAACAAAACAAACACATGCAATCACTTATAATAATTATCAAACACTTTCAAATATTCATATGCTTGGTCATGAACGTACATGTACATGAAATAACATTCTATGCATTAAAGTGCATTAAAGTAGTTGAACTTAAACACTTGCATCATCAATTTAACAATAAAAAATAAACATAAGGCATCAATTTAAACATAAAGATACATAAAATAATAGGAAAAGAGATTCCTACCTCAAGGCTTAGTTATCCTTTCATTTGCAAAGCTTTACTTGTCAACAATGTTCCCTCTTGAAACCTATGGATCCAAAAGTCATAACATAAGCATCTTGCGTATGAAGATCTCTCCTAACACTCTCCCTTAAACCTACTAAGAAAAAATTTCTATGGAAAATTTCAGTTTTTTTTTTACCTAAAAAAATCCCTAAGGTTGGAAACCAAATTTCTTCTAATAGCATTCCAATAGCATGTTAGAACCCTTCTCTTTTCTAATAATAAGATTAATACTCTTAATTTTCGGATTAGCAAAATTAGGAAATTAGGAAAATATTTTTCTTTTCCGAAATCTCATTTTTTTTAATTTAGAGGTCTCCTAAAGACATTGGAAACAATATATGTAAAGGTCTCTACACAAAAAACTAACATTTTGGAGAAACCCTAGATTTGCCCTAAAATCCAAAACTCAAAAGAATTCAACGAAACTTCATTTCCATCGTTAAAACTTCGTTCTAAAGCTATCCTATTAATTTCATTAAAAAATTTTAAGTTTTGAGAAAGCCCTAAAATATTACCTTGAGAAAAACTAGGGAAAAGTGAGGGATTTTTGCATGAAACTCTTACCTTAAGTCTTTCCTTTGCTTTCCCTAAAGGAACCTCGCCGGAAAAGCCGTCGGCCGCCTCTTGGAAGGAGCTCCCGCCGCTTCGTCCTCTCTCCCGTCGCCCTCTCTCTTCGGTCGGCCGAAAGAAATGACAAGGGACCGAATGAATCGGTCCCTAGGCGGTTGTGAGCTTAAGGAAAAAATGTTTAAAGGCTTAAGACGCATGTGCCCTTCTCCCTAAAGTTTTTCTTAAAGGCTCTAAGGGTAAAATCGGAAGTTTACCAAAAATTTTACTTAAACTATCTTCGTTGATTTTTAATTCTCAAACCGAACAAAATTTGGTATGGGTTCTTTATACCGTTTCGATCGAAATTTCAAAACGAATCTAATGAAATTTATTTCGTCAATTTCCGACGATATCGAAATTTCACTTAAGTTCGTCGCGGCGCATTGATATGCGTGCGACGCACTCAAATGACGAATTTCGGGTTTTACAATCCTCTCCTTCTAATAAAATTTCGTCCACGAAATTTAAAGAAAAGAAGAACAAACATACCTTACACAAAAAGATGATGATAGCACTTCCTCATTTCTGATTCCTTCTCCTAAGTAGCATTCTTCTCCAATCCATGTTTCCATAGAACCTTAACAAATGGTATTTCTCTGCTCCTGAGTTGTCTCACACTGATCTCCAAAATACGATCTGGTTCCTCAACATAAGTAAGATCTGGCTGAATCTCCACATGTTCAGTTATGATTTTAGAAGGATCATCTGATATGAACTTCCTCAAAGAAGAAACATGAAAAACATTGTGGACAGCGTATGTAGCGGGTAAAGCCAATATGTAGGCCACTTTCCCAATCCTTTCTATTATCTCAAAAGGACTAATGTAGCGGGGACTAAGCTTGCCAACCTTGCCAAAACGAAGTACACCTTTTATTGGCCTGATCTTAATGAAAACAAAATCTCATACGCTGAATTCCACAAAACGGTGCTTAGCATCATAGTACTTCTTCTGTCTGTCATGTACTGCTTGCAATATTTCCTTAATAATTCTGATCTTGTTTGTAGCATCATCAATCAACTCTGAGCCAATCACCTTTCTCTCACCAGTTTCTGCCCAATATAAAGGTGTCCTACATTTCCTTCCATAGAGTGCTTCATAAGGAGCCATTCCTATGCTGGCTTGAAAGCTATTATTATATGCAAACTCTATTAAAGGAATATGAGATTCCCAACCTCCGCCAAAGTCAAGAACACAGTCTCAGTAAATCTTCAAGGGTTTGAATAGTCCGCTCTGATTGCCCATCAGTCTGGGAGTGGAAAGCTGTACTAAACTTCAACCTTGTGCCCATAGCCTCTTGGACTTTCTTCCAAAGTCTAGAAGTAAATCTACCATCTCGATCAGACACTATAGATTTAGGCACATCGTGTAAACGTACAATTTCAGCCACATACAGCACTGCAAGCTTCTCAACTGAATCAGTCAATCGGATAGGCAAAAAGTGGGCAGACTTGGTAAGCCTATCAACGATAACCCAAATAGCATCACGACCCTGTCGAGATCTGGGTAAACCTGACACAAAATCCATAGCAATATCATCCCATTTCTACTCTAGAATAGGCAGGGGCTGAAGTAATCCACTTGGTCTTTGATGTTCAGCTTTGACCAACTGACAAGTGGAACACTTGGAGACATAGTCAGCTACACTCCTCTTCATCCCAGGCCACCAAAATAAATCTTTGAGGTCTTGATACATCTTGTTACTACCAGGATGAATGGTATAACAAGAATGATGAGCTTCATAAAGAACATCCTTCCTCAAATCATCAACATTATGCACACAAGCCTTGCCCTTATACAGTAAAAGATCTTCATCATCCATAGTAAAATCCTCCTCATGACCTGCCTTAACCAATTGAATGATTTTAACAAATTCTGGATCTTTCAATAATGCTTCAGCTATCTTACTCTTCAAATCAGGTTGCACTGTTATCTGTCCTAACCATACACTCCCTGTAGTAGGAAGTAACACGGACAACTCTAAACGTTCCATCTCATCAATTAACTTCTCCTGTTGGGTCAATAAACAATTTACCTTCACATGCATCTTCCTACTTAAAGCATCAACAACAATATTTGTTCTTCCTGGATGATATTGAATATTCAAATCATAATCATTTAGCAATTCCATCCATCTCCTCTGCCTTAAATTTAACTCCTTCTGTGAAAAGATATACTTCAAATTTTGGTGATCCGTGAACACTTCACACCGCACACCGTTTAGGTAGTGTCTCCAAATCTTCAAGGAAAAAATTACAGCGGCAAGCTCTAGATCGTGGGTTGGGTAGTTCTTCTCATGATTTTTCAATTGCCTAGAGGCATAGGCAACTACCTTCCCATGTTGCATCAGAACACATCCTAAACCCCTTAGAGATGCATCACTAAAAATCTGAAAACCATCACTGCCTGAAGGGATAGTAAGAATCGGTGCAATCATCAAACGAGTCTTCAACTCTTGAAAAGCTTCCTCACATAGACTGCTCCACTCAAACTTAACTGCCTTCTGAGTCAATTTACTCAAGGGTGCAGAAATCTTAGAAAACTCATCTACGAATATTCTGTAGTAACCAGCTAGCACAAGAAAACTCCGTACCTCTGTCACTGTCGTAGGTCTAGGCCACTCAGCTATAGCCTGCACCTTATGCTGGTCCACAGAAATGCCGTCTCCACTAATCACATGACCCAAAAATGCTACACTCCTCAGCCAAAACTCGCACTTGGAGAATTTGGCGTACAGTTCATTGTCTCTTAGAGTGTGTAACACTGCCTGAAGATGACGTGCATGTAGCTCTTCATTACAAGAATAAATCAGAATGTCATCTATGAAGACAATGACAAAACTATCAAGCATCGGTTTAAAGACCCGATTCATTAAATCCATAAAGGAAGTTGGGGCATTCGTTAGCCTGAAAGGTAACACTGTAAACTCGTAGTGTCCATACCTTGAGCTAAACACTGTCTTAGGGATGTCTTCCTCCTTAATCCTCAATTGATAGTAACCAGACCTTAAATCAATCTTAGAAAAGACTATAGCTCCTTCTAGCTGATCGAACAAGTCATCTATCCTCGACAGTGGATACTTGTTCTTAACAGTAAGCTTGTTCAACTCCCTGTAATCGATACAAAGTCGCATACTACCATCCTTCTTCTTAACAAAGAGAACGGGTGCTCCCCAAGGTGAGGTGCTCGGTCGAATAAACCCCTTCTCCAACAGCTCTTGCAATTGTGACTTCAACTCCTGAAGTTCCTTAATCGCCATACGATAGGGTGCTTTTGAAACAGGCTCAACACCAGGTACAAGATCAATAGAGAAGTCAATCTCTCTAATAGGAGGCATTCAAGGTAAGACTTCAGGAAATACATCAGGAAAGTCTCGTACTACAGCAATCTCCTTCAATTCTGGTACTTGCTTAGAAATGTTCCTTACATGAGCTAAGAAGTTTGGATACCCCTTCATAATTAAACTGCAAGCTTTCTTAGATGAAATGATCATAGAAGAGATACCTCTATCACCTTGAAAGACAAGCTTCTCTCCTCCATGAAGCCTGATCTTCACTACCTTCTTATTACAGTCTATAGAGATGAACTGGTTAGACATCCAATCCATCCCTAAAATCACATCAAATTTCTTAAGAGGTAGTACAATCAACTCAACTTCAAAATCCTTCTCACATAAAGAAAGCAGGGGTGAACATATACTTGAAGCAATCATGCTAGACCCATCCGGTAACAATACTGACAATGTAGTGGGCACACTATGGACATTCAATGCATGCTTCATAACAAACTCCTGACTAATGAATGAATGCGATGCACCAGTATCAAAGAGCACTCTACTAGGTACACATTGAACATAAATAATACCTGTGATCACATCAGGAGACTCTTTGGCTTCTTGCTGCGTGATAGCATAAACCCTCGGCTGCACAACAGGTCTCGTAGCCGGATAACCAGGTACTGAAGCCGATGCAGTGGACTCTTGAGCTCTGGGTCTACCAACTGTAGGTAGGGCTGCAAACGAACCGAGCCGAGCCGAGTATGTGAGTGTTCATGTTTGTGTTGTTTTAACATTAGCTTGTTCATGTTTGGTTCGTGTTTGATTCGAGTTTTATTATTTGTGTTCATGTTTGGTTCGTTTAATTTAAGGGTGTTCATGTTTGGTTCATGTTCGTTTGTTTAGTGCTTATCGAGCTTTATACAAGCTATGTTCGTGAACATATTTCGCAAACAATCTGTTGAACAAGCAAACCTTAAATTTGTTCATGAACATCCTAAACAAACAATCTAACAAACATGGATAAATATGAAATGTTTCTTGTTATTAATAAAAAATAATTATATTATTATGTTATAATTAAAGTTTTTTATATTATGTATATTTATCAATTTTATAATAACATATTATTTAAGTTTTTATCGAGCGATTTTAATCGAACCCGAATCAAGCTTTTTATCGAGCTTGTTCATGAACATCAACTGATGTTGTTCGATGTTGTTCGCGAACATAAACGAGCTGAACGCATTAGTGTTCAAGCTTGTTTATTTAAGAATCGAGTATTTAAAATATTGTTCAAGTTTGTTTGTTAGTTAATTAAACGATCACGAACGAGCTTTAATCGAACCGAACAACGAGTAGTTCATCGAACGTTTGGTTCGCTTGCAGCCCTAACTGTAGGTTGTCTCCCAACACTCTGCTGAGGTGGAGGAGCACTGGACCTCCCCTCCCTAGGACCCCTTGGGCAATTTCTAGCCATGTGCCCAGGCTGATGGCACATATAACAAACATTGGAGCCAGATAAACATTCTCCTCTATGAGTCCTGCCACACTTATCACAAGCTCTACTGCTAAAAGAACTCTCACTGCTGTCAGATCTACCTTTCTTCACACTAGGCCCACTAGAATGCGTCTGAAAACTCTTGGTCTTTTCAAAACCCCTCTTCTTCTGAAGGAAATCTCTCCTCTTTTGAGTAGCCTGAAAGTCAATCTCTATCTTTCTTGCTTTTCCAACCAAAGCAGGATAGTCATCAAAACTAAAAGGGATCAGTGGCTGACGAATAGCATCACGAAGTCCTGCCAAAAATCTCTGACACTTCTCCTCAGTACTAGGAATAATCTGGGGTGCATATCGAGACAACATGGTAAATTCGGCTTCATATTGCATAATAGTCTTATCTCCTTGCACCAATCTAATGAAACGCTCCTGCATCTGCCTCCTTGCAGAAAGAGGCACAAACCAGTCTCTAAAGACTCCAACAAAGTCCTCCCATAGAATCTGAGATGCATCACGGCCACTATACTTTTCTAACATCAGTCCTCTCCACCATCTTTCTGCTTTGCCATCCAGAACAAAAGTGGCTAGGGTCACCCTTCTATCTGCTGGACAGTGCATGCTCTCCAAAATTTTCTCCACCCTTAAAAGCCAATTCTCTGCATCTATGGGATCTCCTGCTCCCGTAAAGAGTGGTGGTCGCATGTCCTGAAATATCTTCAAATGTTTATCCACTAAAGTCTCTTTAGATGTCTCCTTCTGAAAACTAGGCTGTGGCTGCTCTTGAGAACGTTGGATCAACTGTGTCACAGCCATCATCATCTGAGTGAAGGCATCCATATTAGTATTGCTACTCCCACCAGGAGGCGGTATCATAAATGGAACACCACTAACACCACCAGGGGGTGTTACAGCTGGAACAACTGGAACTTCCCTTCCAGTCTGCTCAGTGTTGCCATCAGTACTGCCATCAGTGGCATCACGCTCCTGATCAGTGTTGCCATCAGTACTGCCATCAGTGGCATCACGCTCCTGATCCATAGCCCTAATCAATGAATGTAACCCAAATTCAATAACTCATAAAACAAACATCCTATAAACGTATGCTTCCTATGATTCATATATCATCCTAATGGCGCTTGTATTGATTCATATCTTAAATTTGCTCTGATACCACTCTTTGATTGTAAAACCCGAAATTCGTCATTTGAGTGCGTCACACGAATATCAATGCGCCGCGACGAACTTAAGTGAAATTTCGATATCGTCGGAAATTGACGAAATAAATTTCATTAGATTCGTTTCGAAATTTCGATCGAAACGGTATAAAGAACCCATACCAAATTTTGTTCGGTTTGAGAATTAAAAATCAACGAAGATAGTTTAAGTAAATTTTTTGGTAAACTTCCGATTTTACCCTTAGAGCCTTTAAGAAAAACTTTAGGGAGAAGGGCACATGCGTCTTAAGCCTTTAAACATTTTTTCCTTAAGCCCACAACCGCCTAGGGACCGATTCATTCGGTCCCTTGTCATTTCTTTCGGCCGACCGAAGAGAGAGGGCAACGGGAGAGAGGAGGAAGCGGCGGGAGCTCCTTCCAAGAGGCGGCCGGCGGCTTTTCCGGCGAGGTTCCTTTAGGGAATGCAAAGGGAAGACTAAGGTAAGAGTTTCATGCAAAAATCCCTCACTTTTCCCTAGTTTTTCTCAAGGTAAAATTTTAGGGCTTTCTCAAAACTTAGAATTTTTGAATGAAATTAATAGGATAGCTTTAGAACGAAGTTTTAACGGTGGAAATGAAGTTTCGTTGAATTCTTTTGAGTTTTGGATTTTAGGGCAAATCTAGGGTTTCTCCAAAATGTTAGTTTTTGTGTAGAGACATTTATATATATTGTTTCCAATGTCTTTAGGAGGCCTCTAAATTAAAGAAAATGAGATTTCAGAAAAGAAAAATATTTTTCTAATTTCCTAATTTTGCTAATCCGAAAATTAAGAGTATTAATCTTATAATTAGAAAAGAGAAGGGTTCTAACATGCTATTGGAATGCTATTAGAAGAAATTTGGTTTCCAACCTTAGGGATTTTTTTAGGTAAAAAAAAAAAAACTGAAATTTTCCATAGAAATTTTTTCTTAGTAGGTTTAAGGGAGAGTGTTAGAAGAGATCTTCATATGCAAGAGGCTTATGTTATGACTTTTGGATCCATAGGTTTCAAGAGGGAACATTGTTGACAAGTAAAGCTTTGCAAAGGAAAGGATAACTAAGCCTTGAGGTAGGAATCTCTTTTCCTATTATTTTATGTATCTTTATGTTTAAATTGATGCCTTATGTTTATTTTTTATTGTTAAATTGATGATGCAAGTGTTTAAGTTCAACTACTTTAATGCACTTTAATGCATAGAATGTTCTTTCATGTACATGTACGTTCATGACCAAGCATATGAATATTTGAAAGTGTTTGATAATTATTATAAGTGATTGCATGTGTTTGTTTTGTTTCGGAGTACCAAATATGGTGCGAAAGCACAATATGACCCCTTTGGGGCAAAAGATGAGATTACTAGCCAAAAAAAGATGATTGGTGTACCTGATCAGTACACCTCTGGTACTCTGTACGGTTGTATAAATTAATATAAGCATAAACAATTATAAGCATACGCATAAGCATAAATATAAGACATAAATTTTATGACATACGAGACATATATGATGTACATGATTAAAAGGAGAATATGGCTTGTAAAGGCAAATTGACGACTTGATTAATTACATACACAAGACATAGCATACGTGACAAAAAGCATAGAGAAAAATATGACATATGTAAAGCATACGAAATCTAGCATGAAATCCAAGCAGTTCAGAACTTTTCTTTATAACATGAAGGCATATGAAAACATAGGATAGAGTTTTTCCTACTTGAGCGTAGCTCATTCCCTAGTTTTGGGAAACTTTTCAGGAGAAACCGCTGCGAGAGATGGCTGACCACCCAAGGTTCACTTACAGCCGTCGTACACCGGGTGACAGGTTCCACTTGTCTCTTTTGTTGTTTTGTTATAGTTTAGATTGTTTTGGGTGGTTGAATCATGTTGATTAGATTTTTTTTTGCCACCTTTGTATATATATGTCATATGAAATGCTAGATTTGTTTATATGATGATTAGAGGTGTTTGTTTCCTACGTGTTGAAGTTCTTACAGTTATACTTTATGTCTTTAAAAAGTTTTAGAAGTTATGGTTTATTTGTCTGTCCGATTTCCGTTCCCGCCTCGTCTATACGTGCTAACCGGGTCGGGTCGTGACATAAATAGACATAGTACTCTTTGATATAATTTTTTTTTTCTTCATCTCGCATTGCCTTCTCACTAATAGATGCTTGTGCTGTTTTGAACTCATCTGGCCACTTGAGCATGTTCTTATTTAGTTTAGTCACCTTTCCCTTTCGAATGCCTCATCTACACTCTCTGCGCATGCATTGCATTTCCTAAGGAGCCAAAAAATTGTTGCTAATCTCCTGGTCTGAAACTTGAATGTTTTCCATGTTTCTTCTCTATCAATTAGATCTGCGATTTGCAACTTTCTCTAAGCATTAAGAAGCACTGGATCCTAACTATGAGTGGATTGATACTGTTTTGCAGCTTCCAAAAATGCTGTTCACTGATCCAATTGCAAAATATCTTGGCATTCGGCGAGGCCAGGTTGTCAAGATTACCCGAGACAGTGAGACAGCCGGGAAATATATCACCTATCGTTATGTTATTTGATTCATGGGCTGCGTGGTAATGCTTTGATGACTGTAATCAATTGATGTTTATTGCTTGCAGCAATTATTATATATAGGCTAAGAACCACTTTTATGTATTGTAGCCAAGATGCTTACTAAATTCACAGTTTTTGTTGTGTGTAACATCATCTATTAATATGATTCTCCTATATTAATCTTTGCTAACATTACTCAATTTTATGATAAAAAAGTAAATCAGTTCTATCACAATTAAGAAATGTAAGATTCTAAATCTTCTTAAAAAGAAAATTGAAGGTTCTAAAAGAAAGTGTAGCAAGATGCTACCATTTATATTGTGGGCCTCTAAACCATGCCATCTTCACTAATTGGTAAAAATCCCTTAATCCCTTCTCATGGAACCAAGGCATTTATGCCTATTGAGTGTAATTTGCACAAATTAAGGATTATCATTTCATCCATGTTTAATGAATGAGGTATAGGAACTTGCATGGAACTCCTCCTAGAAGAGTACACTTGGGGAAATTACTCTAATGAGTGTAACACTTGTTGTATTTAAAAAGTTTCATACATTACATTAGTTGAACTTGCTCCTCATATTAAAAAAATAGCTAACATGACAGCTTGAATGTTATAGTAATGATCTCTAATCCTAGAAACTTAGCTCAGAAGGACTATCAAGTCAACAACTCAAAGCAGTTAGAGAAATATTAGTACATTCAATCTTTTGCATTAAATTGACCAAAATTCAAGTAAATAAATTTGAGATGTTAGTGACTTCAATATAAAATAGAGAAACTTATTTCATAATTGCATACTCAAGTTAAGCAAAGGACTAACTAAAATTTTGTTTGGGGCGATTTTCTTACTATTTCATAAAGTAGCTTTTTAGTACAATATTAAAATTTTTTACAAAAAAATTACTTTAAGAAGCAGTAACAAAGCCGTCCCAAATGAAGCCTAACTCCTACGAACTATTAAAGTGATCAAAACTTCGCGGCTGCATGTAAGAGCATGAGACTGTTCATTACAAGTGACCTTGAACCTAATAAAGTTGGACAACTTATACTTGATGAAATAGCCACCCTAACACTTCACTTAAAACATGTGCTTCCTTTATGGATAAAACAATATGATGATCCATTATTGATAATATTATTCACTCCAAAAATTTATTTATATTTAGTTTATGACATTTAGCAAATTGACACAGTCTCATAATTTGTGATTATTTACAAAGGCAATTCGCTAATATTTCTCCCTTATTTTATACTTCTTACACTTGATATTCTTGAAATTTTAAAGGTGCATTCACAAGCATCCAACTTGGCTCTAAATGCTAACTTGATAGTAAAAGTTAAACCCTATGACTTAGACTCCGCTTTCTCGAGAAGATTCATGATGAGATAAAGAGTTCTATTCAAATCAACGAGTTTTAAAAATTGCTAAGACACAAAGATGAAAAATTTCAAATGCTAGGTGAGCCAAATTTAATAGGTGTTGACTTGTCCTAAAAGTCAAACCACATGATAAAAAGTTATTTTGCCTTATAAGTTTATTGAAAATAAAGTTTGAGTTGCTCCAAAGATTGATTATATAAATTTTTTAATGACTTGTTACTATTGATATTTTTTGGCAATTGTTCTTTTGATATTGAATGCTGGATTCCAACAAATTTTTTTTTTTGCGTCCACTATCATAAATAACATTGAAACCGACATTGCCTCTAAGGCCGATGCCCACCTCTCACGTTAAGGTTTGTCCAGCTTTTGCCATTAGGGTGATGCCCACTTTTTTCATCAAGGTTTGTCCAATTTTTGTCATTAGGGCGATGCTTATCAATGAGGATAACCACAATGCTAACTATCACTACTAACGCTATTGCCAATATTTAATTCACCCCCAAAAAAAAAAATTTGTTTATAAGATAGCAAAGCTTTATGAATGAGTTTTCTTTGGGAGCAAGGGAAGCAAATCATGATGGAAGCAAAAAAAATATAACAGGGAAAAAAAAAAATAACTTATATGTTCTCTAAATACTTCACGGGAAAATGAAAACATAGAGCCTAAAATATCTCTTTTGCTTATTCATCGAAAATATATAATCATAGGAAACACAAGCAATTTTTAAAACTGTCCGAAATAAGAAAAATAAAGTAAAATAAAACAACTAAATTCAAGTGCCGTGTTGCTTGGTTTGAAAAAAAAAAAAATAACATATTCAAATGCAAAGATTAATGGATAGCAGCTACGGCAGCGGGCATTCTTGCTCTTCTGCGATGCAGGAGCAGATCACTTGAGATGGATTTGATGGATAAGTTGTTGGGGGTTGCTGATGTAACGACCCCAAGATCCGTGTAGCGAAAGGATTCATCTGATTGTTCTATTGCTTTTTTTTTTTTCTTTTTCTTTTCTTTTCTTTCGGTTTCCTCAACTGTCGTTCATATCAATCCATACCAACATATATCCAGAGCCAGAGATAATTACATTACAGAAAAGAAACAGCAGCGGATACTATAATACACAAATAATACAAGAGTCAAAGTACAGCCAAAAGAAAATACTACACTAGCCGTACAGGCTACAAAAGAAAGCCTACCAAGGCTACAAAAGAAAAGCTACAGAACTCGGCAGAAAGATCGTCAAGCTGGAGGCCCTGCACCTGAAATCATTAACCACATATAATGAGCTTACAAAGCCCAGTAGGTCACCAAAGCCTACAACTGAAATCAAAGCACGACACTGAAAACAATATGCAGGTTAATCAACTCAAGTCAAATCAATCAGTCGAACATGATCAATGAGTCAAAGCAATCCGGAAATCAATAGTCAATAAAACCAATCAATGTAGCGGCAGGCAAATCGATAAATCAATTCAATCAATCAATATTCGTCAATCAAATCGATGCTATCAAATCAATACGATCTAATCAATTGAAATCAATCGAGAGAAGCGATACGAAATAATGAATCTATACAATGTCCATTTCAATACTCAGTAGTGTCAATGCTCGGCAATCAATTGATGAAATCAGTGAAATCGTATCAATCAGTTCTGCCAGTCAATAGTATCAGTCGACTCAAAATCCCAATAAAGAATCAAGTCAATACGGCGAAAGATCAAATGAAATCAAATTAATAGATCAGTTCAATAATAAATCAACTCAATACATCGATCAATATCCGTCAATCAAATCGATACAGTCAAATCAACTCGATCTAATCAATGAAGTCAATTGAGAAAAGCGATATGAAACAAGGAATCTATAAACAGTCAATACGGTGTAGAACAGTAGCGAAGGCAAATCTATCAAATCTATAGGCAGTAGTACAATGAATCTATACGATGTCCATATCCATGCTCAATAATACCCATGCTCGGTAATCAATCGATGAAATCAGTGAAGTCGTATCAATCAGTAAATCCGATCAAATCCAATAAAGCAGAAATCGGTAAATCAATAAATCCGTCAATATCAATAAATCGATCCGAAATCAATAAATCAATACAGATCAGAAAATCTATGCGATGCAATATCGTATACATGCAATTTCATACAATGGTCTTACTCGACAAGCACAAACACTAGCTATTATCAATAGTGCTGTTGTAGTTATCAATCGTTCAATAGTGCTGTTGTAGTTATCAATCGTTCAATAGTGCTGTTGTAGTTATCAATCGTTCAATAGTGCTGTTGTAGTTATCAATCGTTCAACCAGGTTAAACTGGCTATTATCAATAGTGCTGTTGTAGTTATCAATATTGCTGTTGTAGATATCCATACGTTGGTTTCTATAACCAACGTTCAACCAGGTTTCCACTTGTCTTTCAGAATCAATCAATCAATGCAATAATCGATGCAATAAGCAATAATAGAGAAATCTAGAACAATCATATCAATAGTCACATACATATCAATTCAGTCTATCAATTCCGGGAAAATCAGAAATCATACGAAAATCGGGCAGAGCAACGGCAGTCTACAGAATTTACACAGAAATCTCCAAAAATCACAATTCACCAAATTAATACAGAACGTGCACAACAACATTATAAGACTATTCTTCTACTGCTCAAACCAATTCGGACATCATAATAAATTGCAGTCAAAATAAAACCCTGCAAAACCAAAACGGACTGGACGAAATCTGCCAATAAATAATCAAAACGTGCAGAATAATCACATCTACAACATACCAAAAGTTATGCGGTGAAATCTTCGCCAGTACCAAACCGGGTACGAAAATCACTTACAAAAACCCAAATCTGAGCACCATTTTACAAAACCTCGAAATCTTCGAAAACAGAAGTAGGGTTCGGAGTCCTTACAGCGAGACAAACACAATATCCAACAGCAACGAACGACGAAAATCGCTCCGCGGGCTCCGAAATCAGACTTCTTCATTTGCTTTTCCGCTCTTTCTCTCTCCTCAGATATTTTCGTTTAATAAAAATGTTTTCTCTCTCCTCAAAACGAGCTGATTTTCTTATATCTGTGAACTGATCGGCCAGGCCGATATCCACATCGTCCCGGGACGATCAGACCAATTCCAGATCGTCCTGGACCTCACTCAGGGCTATTGTCTGGCCGATAATTTCTACAGTACCGATCGGCCTGGACGATCTCACGATCGGCCCGGACGATCCTGTCCAGAAATCATCCAGAAAACACACCAGAAATCAGCTGTTTTCAATGCACTGATCGGCCTGGACGATCTCAACATCGTCCTGGCCGATTCTGGGAGGAAAATCCAGTTCAGAGAGGAATAGCAAGGGAACGAGATATTACAATCTCCCCACCTTAGAAAAATGTCGTCCCGACATTTCCCTAACGGTACAGAGCAAAACAAAAGCAAAACGAAACAAAACAGAACTAATCCAATCGTTCAATAAATCACGCAAATCATAACGAAACAGACGATAAACAAAACTCGTACCAGTCACATTTGCAGGCATTCCTGGTGCATCCTCCTCCATCTCTTGCTCATTTCCAATCAGAGCAGTCGGAACAGTCGGAGCAATCGGAACCATCGGAACAGGTCCTTGTCTTTCAAAACTTGGGCATTCCGTCAGTCTATGTCCATATCCACCACATCGGAAACATTGCCCAGTCCTCAGATAACATTGTCCCGAATGTCGTTTCCCACAACATTTACAAACATTAAATCTTGCTCTGCTACTTTCCCCACTCTTCTTGCTACGGCCAGAGCGTTTTGCTAATTTGTCACTCACCATCTGAGCGACCATGTTAGCAAACTTATTCATATTCGCAGATGTGAGTGGGAGATCAGTAGCAGACTCAACTTTCTTTCCTTTCGGATCCATTGGCCTGATCAATACAAATCATTCGAATCAAAATCGCGGAAATCAAATACGTATAACAAAACAAATCAAATAATGCAATCATCAACTCTGAATATAATCAAATCCTTTTCACTACACTTGCTCTGATACCAATTGTAACGACCCCAAGATCCGTGTAGCGAAAGGATTCATCTGATTGTTCTATTGCTTTTTTTTTCTTTTTCTTTTCTTTTCTTTCGGTTTCCTCAACTGTCGTTCATATCAATCCATACCAACATATATCCAGAGCCAGAGATAATTACATTACAGAAAAGAAACAGCAGCGGATACTATAATACACAAATAATACAAGAGTCAAAGTACAGCCAAAAGAAAATACTACACTAGCCGTACAGGCTACAAAAGAAAGCCTACCAAGGCTACAAAAGAAAAGCTACAGAACTCGGCAGAAAGATCGTCAAGCTGGAGGCCCTGCACCTGAAATCATTAACCACATATAATGAGCTTACAAAGCCCAGCAGGTCACCAAAGCCTACAACTGAAATCAAAGCACGACACTGAAAACAATATGCAGGTTAATCAACTCAAGTCAAATTAATCAGTCGAACATGATCAATGAGTCAAAGCAATCCAGAAATCAATAGTCAATAAAACCAATCAATGTAGCGGCAGGAAAATCGATAAATCAATTCAATCAATCAATATTCGTCAATCAAATCGATGCTATCAAATCAATACGATCTAATCAATTGAAATCAATCGAGAGAAGCGATACGAAATAATGAATCTATACAATGTCCATTTCAATACTCAGTAGTGTCAATGCTCGGCAATCAATTGATGAAATCAGTGAAATCGTATCAATCAGTTCTGCCAGTCAATAGTATCAGTCGACTCAAAATCCCAATAAACAATCAAGTCAATACGGCGAAAGATCAAATGAAATCAAATTAATAGATCAGTTCAATAATAAATCAACTCAATACATCGATCAATATCCGTCAATCAAATCGATACAGTCAAATCAACTCGATCTAATCAATGAAGTCAATTGAGAAAAGCGATACGAAACAAGGAATCTATAAACAGTCAATACGGTGTAGAACAGTAGCGAAGGCAAATCTATCAAATCTATAGGCAGTAGTACAATGAATCTATACGATGTCCATATCCATGCTCAATAATACCCATGCTCGGTAATCAATCGATGAAATCAGTGAAGTCGTATCAATCAGTAAATCCGATCAAATCCAATAAAGCAGAAATCGGTAGATCAATAAATCCGTCAATATCAATAAATCGATCCGAAATCAATAAATCAATACAGATCAGAAAATCTATGCGATGCAATATCGTATACATGCAATTTCATACAATGGTCTTACTCGACAAGCACAAACACTAGCTATTATCAATAGTGCTGTTGTAGTTATCAATCGTTCAATAGTGATGTTGTAGTTATCAATCGTTCAATAGTGCTGTTGTAGTTATCAATCGTTCAATAGTGCTGTTGTAGTTATCAATCGTTCAACCAGGTTAAACTGGCTATTATCAATAGTGCTGTTGTAGTTATCAATATTGCTGTTGTAGATATCCATACGTTGGTTTCTATAACCAACGTTCAACCAGGTTTCCACTTGTCTTTCAGAATCAATCAATCAATGCAATAATCGATGCAATAAGCAATAATAGAGAAATCTAGAACAATCATATCAATAGTCACATACATATCAATTCAGTCTATCAATTCCGGGAAAATCAGAAATCATACGAAAATCGGGCAGAGCAACGGCAGTCTACAGAATTTATACAAAAATCTCCAAAAATCACAATTCACCAAATTAATACAGAACGTGCATAACAACATTATAAGACTTTTCTTCTACTGCTCAAACCAATTCGGACATCATAATAAATTGCAGTCAAAATAAAACCCCGCAAAACCAAAACGGACCGGACGAAATCTGCCAATAAATTATCAAAACGTGCAGAATAATCACATCTACAACATACCAAAAGTTATGCGGTGAAATCTTCGCCAGTACCAAACCGGGTACGAAAATCACTTACAAAAATCCAAATCTGAGCACCATTTTACAAAACCTCGAAATCTTCGAAAACAGAAGTAGGGTTCGGAGTCCTTACAGCGAGACAAACACAATATCCAACAGCAACGAACGACGAAAATCGCTCCGCGGGCTCCGAAATCGGACTTCTTCCTTTGCTTTTCCGCTCTTTCTCTCTCCTCAGATATTTTCGTTTAATAAAAATGTTTTCTCTCTCCTCAAAACGAGCTGATTTTCTTATATCTGTGAACTGATCGGCCAGGCCGATATCCACATCGTCCCGGGACGATCAGACCAATTCCAGATCGTCCTGGACCTCACTCAGGGCTATTGTCTGGCCGATAATTTCTACAGTACCGATCGGCCTGGACGATCTCACGATCGGCCCGGACGATCCTGTCCAGAAATCATCCAGAAAACACACCAGAAATAAGCTGTTTTCAATGCACTGATCGGCCTGGACGATCTCAACATCGTCCTGGCCGATTCTCGGAGGAAAATCCAGTTCATAGAGGAATAGCAAGGGAACGAGATATTACAGCTGATGTGTGCTACTTAGGGGTGCAACCGAGTCAAGCCGGCTCGAGCTCGACTCGTTAATGGGCTCGACGAGCCGAGCTTATCGAGCTCGCGAGTCGAGCTCGAACACGAGTTCGAGCTCGAATGCTAAACGAGCTCGAGCTCGGACACTGAGCTGATCGGCTTGTTGGCTCGTCGAGTAGCTCGGGTCGAGCGTGTCGCGTCGCGTCTGCGGGAGGCCGGGATCGGGAACGGGCGGAACCGAGACCGGGCGCGGGAGCGGGATCGGGATCGGGCGGAACCAGAGCTAGCGAGCGCGTCGCGTCTGCGCGGGAGCGGACCGGGATCTGGCGCTGGCGGAACGGAGCGGAGCTGCGGGAGCAAGCGAGCACGTCGCGTCTACGGGACCGGGGTCCGAGAGGCCGGATTCGCGTACGAGATCCGCTCAACGAGCCGCTCGACTCGACTCGTTTCCTGAGACGAGTCGAGCTCGAGCTCATCTTTCGAGCTCGACTCGAGCTCGAGCTCAGTATTTGACAGTCGAGCTCGACTCGAACACCCCCTGGCTCGAGCTCGACTCGACTCGTTTGCACCCCTAGTGCTACTATAGGAGGTGGCGGAGGAGGTAGCGAAGCCAGTGGCATCGACTCGTAGCAATTTGGCTCGAAGAGGAGAGTAGCTGAAGTTCATAACTTGTCGAAAAAGGTTGTAGATTTGTTGGCTGGTTTTCCTGTTTCTGGCTTTTCTTTGTTAAAATCCCAACTAGAACCGTTTTAAGTTTTTTATTAGAGCTTTAAGGGCTCATTTGGTTGGTTGCAAAATACAAAGCAAGGTTTAGAAAGTCATGTTTTTTTTTTTGCTTTCAATCATTATGAGAGACAAACAAAAATCATCACTTTTGAGGAATTAAAATAAAATGCATAGTTTTTTAAAAAATTGCTTTCTCACATGAAGAAATCACAAATCTTATATTTAACATTGTAAATTGTAAGTTGTTTACTATCTTATATTTAATATTATACATATTTGAATAATAATTGAAAAAAAAGTTTAAAACTGTCTATGCCGGTCTCAAGCACAAATTAAAAAAGTTGAGATACAACTTTAATAAAATAATTTAGGCTCAATAAATTTTCTGGCTCCTCTACTGGATGTAACTCTTTTATAATGAGACAAATTTAAGGTGTATATATATAAAGGAATTTAATTTTAATTTTTTAACTAAATAATATTATTTAAAAAAAGGGAGATTTACATACACCACTTTATTTCATACTATTTACATATCTAACATTCAAAATATTAATATTACATATCTATCACTCATATACAACCTTAATATCAAATATATAACTTCTATAATTTATTTATATCATTCATACGATCCTATAAACTTTAATATTTTATTCGATGCATCCAAATTTGCTTAATGGTATTAATCATGTAATATTACCATTTTAGATCTTAGATATGTAAATAGCATAGAATATAGCATAGAATAAAGAGGCATGCACTAAAAAAAAAAGACACTGCTGTAAGTAATCGGTAGCAAATGAGGGCAAAACCCAAATTCTAGCTTTAGCCCCATGCGTCTACTAGCTGTGGTGCGGCGGGCGCAGGAGCAATCTCTGGCGATCCGCGCTGCCTATCTATCGTGGATACCGCAGCAGCAGCAGCAGCAGCAAGTTCGATGGGCAAGGGCGGGCTTCCCGCGCGGCCGTCCTCGGCCTCCCAAAGCTGGCGTCGTCGTTGGAGAGGGAAAGTCAGACTGGTGGGTAGTCGACGGCGAGATGCACGAGATCGGTGATCACGTTCCCCACCGAGAGCGCTTTGTTATTCCTAGAGATAATATCCCCAATCGCCGCCGCAAGCAGATGCGCGAGCAGTTCATGCGCCGCACACGCCTCGTCCTCAAAGAGTCGGTTTGTATCTTATCCTCCCTATAACGCTATTCCGGTTATCCAAAAACCCTTGATTGAAAATGTAACGCGAGTGAGTGAGCATATGTGCAAAATGTTTTGAAGAAATTTAGGCGAAAATTGTTTAGAAGCAAAATTAGCCCTCTCTAGATAATTTTAGTGCCTTTTCTCCTGATTGATACTCAAAGAATAGGCTTCTTGGTGCATGTCTGGC
Source organism: Dendrobium huoshanense (assembly GCA_016618105.1). Taxonomy (NCBI): domain Eukaryota; kingdom Viridiplantae; phylum Streptophyta; class Magnoliopsida; order Asparagales; family Orchidaceae; genus Dendrobium; species Dendrobium huoshanense. The sequence continues at coordinate 16,579,949 of CM028359.1, read as the reverse complement.
ACCTTACGTTTGGAAATGCTTGTCGCTTCCTAACCTGGTAACTGATGAGAGGCACAAAGATCAGTGACTTGTCACATTAACCTGGGTAATCAATATGCAGGCTAATGAGTGTCCAATCATCTATTTATTAAGCTTTACTAGTTTGTGTCGTGTAGATTCTTCTTTGTTCAATTATCTTTTATGTTTAATGTTTAGCAGTCATTTTATTCTTACGCCATATGGGTGTCCTATTGTTCGATAGTCGAAGTCAGCTAAAACAAAGCTTTTGATTTTCATTTATTGGTAGGAGCACGAACCTTGGTGTAAAAGGTACATGGAACTATATAATGAGCTTAGAGAGAATTGGGAAAGACTGTACTGGGACGAAGGTTACTCAAAAAAGGTAGCTGAGGATCATGCCAATTATGAATCTTCTGAAGATGAAGATTCAGACTTTTCACCTTATAGGTATGCTTGAGATAAATAATAATTGCTTTAGTAAATTCCTAACTATTTCTCTTGGAAAATGTATGTGTTGTATCTCAACATTGATGACTTGAGCAAATTGATCCCACATTGTTGTAATTTATAATAAGTGAAGGTTATAATTATGTCTGGAATGGAAAAATCGATTACCAGAGAAGATCATTTCTCTAAATTAATATTTTGTAATGTTGTCTTCCCTTAAACAATGATTATCCTTTAATTTTTAATATAAATATTTGTGGTGTTTAACTATTCCTTCTTGATCTATTTTACAGAATTCAAAGTTTGTACTCATTGTGAGAAAGACAACTTTGTTTTGTTTTTGATGTTTTACTTTTCACTGAACTTGTAGTGAGGTGAGGATGGTTATGCATTTTTCTTTGCAGTCTGTAACTTGGACTATATGTATTTGTATTGATTTGAGGAGAAGTGCCCAAATTGGAGCTTATCTAAGAATGCCATGTTTGGCAGGCAGTTGTCGAACGCACTTTGTTCCTCCTGAAAATATTGTACATTCAAATGGAATGTACTATACATTCCAGTATACGATATATGAAATCAGGTGTCATAGTTGGAAAATGCATTTGTTTGCTTTAGTAAATGCTACTAAACGTGCAGTATGTTGATCTTGACATGCCATACGTTTAGGCATGAATGTATGACATGTCACCTGAAAAAATATATTATATGATGTTTCATCATACTCATTGTACAATCCCATAGGCCATCTACCTAGATTTTTAGTGTTTTTTAGAGTCCATTGCTGGCTATGCCCTAATATGTAAGTGATACCTTTTATTTATTCATTTCTATATTTTTTAGATATTTATCTTGATAGCTTAAATTCTATTTTCATCGTCGTGAAGATCTTATTCCAAGTGTAAAGCTTGAAGAGTACGAATAGAATCACACATTACTTATTTTGTTTATTCACTTATATTTTATGTAATCTATTTTCTCATCTTCATATCTTTTTATCTGTTTTACCCTCTTTGTGTGTGTTATTGATTTGTTCTTTGCTTTTATTAGTCTTGTTAGTTGTTTAGATTTAGTTTGGCTCGATCTAGACCACAAAACAAATAGTTTTCGAATAAAATTGGAATTCTTGTGGGGCTAGAATCGTTTAATTTTTTTTTATTCATTATGAATGTGAGTTGGGCTAGCTTCAAAGCCCCAAAATTTTCTAGTGTCTAGCAAGACAGGGAGAAGTTAGGTTCAATAAACATATTGATGACTTTTTAAGTTATTTAAATGAAAGAGAAAATGGGTTTGGCATGCAACTACGTAAATGAGGGTGGGGAAGAGGATTGAGGTGAGGGTAGTGGAGAGCTTCTCAGATAATTTATTGTTTTGATCTAGGCTTTTCAAACGATTCAAATCAAACTTTTTTCAATCTAGATCATTTACATGCATAATTTGTTGTTTTGGCATGTTTTTAAATTATGAGTTGTTTAGATTAGGGGTGTAAGTGAGTCTCGCCATTTCGCAAGTTGACTCATTTATGGGCTCGTGAGTCAAGCTTATTGAGCTCACGAGTCGAGCTCGAGTTCGAGCTTGATGAGGCTCGACTCGCGAGCCAGTTTGAATCAATATTATATTTTTAATAATTTTATTTTATTTATTAAATGTGAATATTATTAAAAAGTAATAATATTTTTTTAATCCCACCTAAAGGCAACTAATTTCCACTCACATGATAGTATCTAAGCTTGGTGAGCGCCCTACACTGGGGGCAGGCAAGACAAACAAGGAAATGAAATGAAGTAAAGCTTGGGGAGGGCGAAAGAAAGAACTTCAAATCCACCCAATATGTTAACACCAACTCAATCTCAATCAATGGATGTGCAACGATATGCTTGATTGATCATACTACATAGAAAGAATACTGCTTGCTCGATCGCACACTTATTCTATTCTAAAACAAAAATCTACTAAATTTGAATCAAATCCCACTCGAATTCATGACTCGATCAGACTACGGGACTATGGGACTCGAACGGATAACGCAGAGGCAGTTGACTCATTCGGTCGCAGAAGGCGGCCTGGACCGCCGAAGCTCGCGGGCCAGCTCAAGCTCGTTTACAGTGGGACGAGCTCGAGTTTGAGCCGCCTTTCTGACTCAAGAGCCAAGCTCGATAGTGCCATTACTCACTCGATTTGACTGATTTACACCCCTAATTTAGATAGAGGGAAAATGGTGTTGACATGCAACTACATAAAGATGATTGAAAACAAAGTTGAGGTGATGGGGTGGAGAGCTTCTTGAATAATTTACTATTATGATCTAGACAACACAAAACATCCGCATCCACATATTTAAACTTTAATTAAAATTTCATATCTATAGGCATCCATTCTGATGGGGACATCAGATCAGCGTGGAAGGTTTATCAGAGACGTGGCCGCTGATCTATGGCCACGATCGAGTCATTGTATTTCTAAGTCATGATTGTATTTTATTTTATTCATGTATTTTCCTATTTGCTTAGTGTCATTTTGTTATTTCCATTTGTACCCCTTTAGTGGGAATTGTCGAGTGTGAGCCCAAAGGGCAAGTTAGTCTTTTATTTTCTTGAGTATTTCTACTCGGCTATTTATAGCCTCATGTCTTTTGTTTTTGGGTAATGAATGATTATGATGAAATTTTCCTACACTTGTGCTTGAGAGCGTTTGAGAGTTCTTGGAGAGAACGTTGGAGAGATCCCTTGGAGAGGGAGATTGGCGCATCGCCCACCAATCTTGGATACGGCCAGGTTTGTGGTTTTCTCTTTGCATTTTCGTCGTCCCTCGCCGCCTTCCTTTATTCACCTTCGTCACATCTAACTCCACCAAACTTTCCCCAACGTCTCCATTGATGTAAGCAAATTAAAGCAAACACAAAGATAGAACAACAAAGAGAATCAAACCTTACTTTCATAAATTTAAGACATTACTTAGAGAACAAAATAGGTTAGAGAAAACAACTAACTTCAGAATAGGAAAGAGGCAACTTCAAACGACTAAAACAAAAGAAAACTAACAAAGAAACAATATTTAAAAAAAAAAGGCTATCCTTAGAACATCCTGCAAGAGGACTCCTCACATGCACCGATTGTAGAAATATATTTTAAAATAAGGTTTAGATATGCAAACCAAGGGTCCACCACAGCTAAGGGATTCCAATGTCCTTTCAAACTTCTCCAGCAATTGCCACCAATACAGCCCACAACTTCACCAAACAGCCATCAACTTCACTAAAACAGCCAACAAAAACAGCCAACAACTTCACCAAAACAGCCAACAATCTTCCCTAAAACAGCCAACAAAAACAGCCAACAACTTCACCAAAACAGCCAACAATCTTCCCTAAAACAGCCAACAAAAACAACCAACAACTTCACCAATGGAACTAGAAGAAAGATACAGGTGGAGTGGAACTTGCGTAGAGAAGAAAGAGGTTAGAAGCCGAGACGAAAGAGGAGAAGCTCGCAAGCTTTCCAGAGGAGGGGAAGAAGGTGGACAAAGCTCTCAAGCTTTTCCAAGAGGAACCCGCAGGTTATAGCACTTTGCTCTCAAATATTCACCAACCATTCCTTCTCAAAACATCACATATATATAAGCAAAAGAGGGGAACTAAACAGCCCAAACAGCCATAAATATCCAGCACAGGAAACAGGGCTGACCTACGGTTTCCAGCATAGGAAAACCAAACCAAAGCCACGGTAATATCAACATCAGAGAATTCCAAGCGATAGAACCATTATCAAGAAAAAGCCACAGAATACCAAGGCATCTTTTAAAGGGGAATAAAGGCCACGGCATCAGCACAGAGAACTCCAACCGCCAAAGTAGTTCACAAGGGAAAAGCCACGGTGCAACAATTAAAAGGAGAATAAAGGCCACAGCAATCCAGCAAATGAATGAAGGAAAAAGGCAGCAGCTCAAGAGGTAAAGAAGAAGAGGAAAAGACAAGTTCCACTCACCTTATAGCATGCACCTCATAATGAATTTTAGAGCTAAACATCAGCTCATAATGAGCTACTCCTTTGCTAGATAGTAATGAGCTGGCACCACTAGAGTTTCAACTACTTAAGCTCAAACCGAAAATAGCCAACGTCCTCATGAAATCAGCAAATATCCAAAGGACAAAAATGAACCCCCAAAACCGGCAAACCCAAGGAAGCAAAATCCAAACCTTACCTACCATGATCATTGGATTTACCACCATCATTGGATAGCATAAAAACAAAAAAAATAGAAAATATAACTAATATTGTTTATAACAAAATAATGCAAAAAAAATCTAAATGCATCATCCATCATCAAACTCCACGAGAATCCTCCCCATAACCGCCGACCATCTCCACCCGACCCCACTTGGCCGCCGGCACTAGCCCCCTTAGCTGCCGGCCCCACTCCCTTTGATTCTCTTATTTTGTTTCCTAATATAGGTTGGGATCAATTGGAAATAATTTGAGATTCAAATTCATTCAAATTTGAATTCAAAATATTTCCTAAGTGAGCTCATCTATTTTAGGAAAGTATTTGATTTAGATCTATTTTGAATTTTAAATTCAAGAGGATTTAAATTAAATCTTTCCTAAATCTAAAACCATAAATTAGGAATCCTAATTTGCTCTCATTAAATCACCCCCTCACCCATGCATGCCGCTGGCCCTCTCTCCCTATCCCATCAATTCTTTTTTTAAATTATTTCCTAATCTAATCTCTCACTTAGGAAATAATTTGAAATCCCCATAATTTCCCTGAGCTGAATTTTCCTCAAGCCCCACCTCTTTATTATTTCCTATAATCTCATTATGACTTAGGAAATAAATCCCTGGATTTCCTCTCTCTCCCGTAACCGCCATCCTCCCTATTGAGATTTCCTTAGAAATCCCTCCATAGTGCTTGATCTCCCTGTGAGAAGAGTTGGAAACCATTACCTGCTGCTGGCCGAATTTTCCAAGGGCTCATCTTGGATCTTCCCTACTAAATTCCCATAATCTAATTACGAGAATCTGAAACAGATTTCAGATTTTTGCACTTGGTTCCTTTCCCTTCCACAAGGCAAGAGAAGCTTCCTTCTTTTCAAGATATCCAAGTACATCATCAAGGTGAAGGAGATTTATCATCCGGCATCCATGAATGGCGGATCCGGCAACTGACTACGGCATCACTTGGGACGACGACGGCTTCACCGATATCCTACGATCCACCTTCTTCTACGGCAATCCGGAGATTGACCACACTGTTGAAGATTGCGTGGAGCGCATCTGATTTGCTTTGACGGAAGCCATTGACGAACATTTCGAAGGCCTTGAGTGGAGTATCTCCACCAACCCTTGACGAAGGTTTCTCCTCTCCCAAACATCTTATATATTTTAGTTTAAATTCTCATCGGTTTGATTGTAGTCACGACGGGCTCTTCCAACTGCTCTTGCTAAGCTTAGTAATCGTAAGTTTTGAGTGAACTTTCTTTGCATCCTAATTCTCGTTGTTAGATTAGGAATTAATTTGAAGACTACTATTTTGTATTGTTATAATTTTCTTATTTATCTTAAAAGTTCAAAGCTCGGAGCATGTGATTTAGCCTACGCAAAATATCTCCTTAATTATTTTACTCTTCGTTGAGAATTGCTAGTAATTTTATTCTAAAATTATTCTAATCTAAGAGTTGTGCAATGCCTAAATGAATCCATAAGCATCCCATCTAAATAGTCCGGCATCACATTCATTAAATAGTTGAAATATATGGTTTAATAGTTTAAATTGCTACTATATTTAAACTATCATGTATATGCTTGTGCTAAAAAATTTAATTATGTAAGGATGCATTTCTTTCCAATTCTCTCTATACTTGTGTGTGGTGTTTGCACTCACTTGGTTTAAATTGATTGGGTTGACTTTGATCCCCAACTTGGCCCAACATTTGATAGTCGATTGGGTAACATGTCAATCTTCCAAGTGATTCTTGCCTTTGTCCAAATATGAAATGTGTATGTGTGTGTGTATACAGGTTAGATTGGATCATGACCCCATTCATGGACATGCCTACCTCATACGAGTGATTGGTGATTGTCAACATGCCCACAAATGACCATCTATATCAAGCAATGCTTTCAAGGAACTACAAGGAGTGGACGACGTTATCCTTTTTTTATTCTAATTCTACTTGGGTTAAATTTCTTCACCCTTTCAATCATCTAATTCTTCATTTTTCTATATTTGTATCTTTAGTATGTCACTGTTTGTCTTGCTTATAGTTTCGCCCATGTGTTTGCCTGTATTTTAGATTTTTGAGTTTGCATGCATTCTATGGAAAATTCTTACAAATCTCAGCTCAACATCAAAATTTTCTATCATTGTTTTACATCCCTTATAATCTCCAGGGTGTAATTTTCACCTTGTTCAATATTTTCTGCCTCACTAATATATAGGTACTCTTTCTTTGTTAGTCATTATGAATGGTCTTGATGGTTATGCCTATTCGACCTGCTCACATCTTCTATTTCTCATGGGAGATATACGAGCTAGGATTTACAATTTAATATGCATATCTGATTTATTTAATGTTATGCTTGCAGGAGGCGGCGACCTTATGCAGAAATGAATAAGGTACACATGTTTTTCAACTGATGTAAAACCATGAGATTTTTCTTTTTGGTTGGTGTTTACTATCAATTTATTTTAATTGATCTTTTCATCATTTATTGTTTTTGCGCTTCTGCCACAAAGACGTCTATTCAGTGATGCCTTATGTGGTAACTATAATGGAAAATAGCAAATCTGTTTTGTTTGGATTATTTGTTTTGATCAATTTGAGATCTTGTTTAAGTCTCAAAAACCTGGTTATGATTTGCTTAGCCATAGTAAGTAGTTCGTGTTGCTAACAATATATCTTATACGTGATTTTTCACAATTTGGTAATATTTTAAGATAAATTTTTATTCTGTTTCAAATCGCTACTACATTTGCATCTTTAAGCAACTTCCCTTATTGCCAATTATCTTTGTTCCCAATTATTTTCAGGCTATACATTTTCTGTTGCATACATCTCAGATGTACATCTCCGCATGTTATATCATTGGGCAACACTACCAATTGATTGCATCATTGTTATAAATTCATCTTAATTCTCATATAAGTTTTCCTCCTGCTGCAAATACTATAGTGTCAGGTTAAGTTACCTTTGAAAGTGCAAATCAGCTTGAAGTTAGCTGATGACTTCAAAAGATAAGTTTTACTGTCCATGTCCCAAAAAAAAAAAAAGTTTTACTGTCCAACTTGAGCTCGTTTTCACTGGTTCTAGGTATAGAACATTTCCACCACCCTAGCGTGATTTTCTGGATAAAAGGAATTAGTTATATTGGCGCTCTTTTGAATTGTGATCAATCTCTATATGAACAGCGCTGCTTCTGTTTCACCTGCTAATCAATGGCGGAATTGATGATACTAGCATTATTTTTAAACAAAAGAGGGAAGGAATAATATGCTTTAGACCTTAAGTTACTGGCTTGTTTTTCAAGAAACTAGTCAAATAGAATTTATATCATTTTTTTAATTCTTTGTTTTTAATTTGTATTTATTTTTTGTTTTTAACTAAAAGCCTGCCCCATCAAGGGTGATAAGGGGAAAGAAAAGCCAATTGTTACTTTCCGGAAAAGTTATAAAAATATGTTGTATGTGCAATATTTTGGGTGAAGGTGAGAGGTGCGTGCGAGGGGGATGCTGGTCTGCTTCTTGCTTCTAGCTTCTTGATGAACAAATTTGAATATGATCACCAGTGGATTTGATGAGTTTCAGTGCTTGGATGGTTATCCAAAGACTGTGTGAGGCTGATACTTAAGTTTATAAAATTTTTTGGAGGAAGAAGCCCAATGTCTGTTCACTATTCTTTCTGGCTGTGTTATATAAACATCATTGTGCTTAAGAAGTTATTGAATAAGAAGATTGACTTACTATGTTTTCAAAATGCTTGGAAGAAGGACGAAATCAATTTTTTATAGAAGGTAGAAAGTAAGCATAACTAACTTCCCAATTTGCGACGGTGGGTCATGCCTGGTGCCATCCTTTGCGTTGCTGTATCACACGTCGGAAATGTTTTGGTACATGAAAGAGAGTGGATTTCCTGCACCCTTACCCCGAAAAAGGGGCTACTCGTGGGCGCTTGGAAATGTGGGTGCTGTGCTAGTATCTCAGTTGTCGTAGTGCACCTGGACTGATCCTTAAACTTTTCTGTAGGTTATCTTGCCTTAGATTTTGCATCTTCATTTGATTGTACTGGAGTGATGTCAACCTTCATGTGAAAATAAAATGCCTTGTGTTTGTAGCAAGTTTAGCTCTGAATCTTTATACTTAAAGAATTATTATTCTTCTTGCAAAATTTTTAAGCATAATTGATGTAATATAGACTTCCTGAAATAAACTTTTTATTCCTTTTTTTTATAAATTCATTTATACCTTTTCTTCTTTTTTCAATTCATAAGGTTTCTAATGCTTTATGAGGTTAATGTGTTCATGTATTATTATATTATTTTATGTTTAAAGTTAATGGTCACCATTTTGTGATTTTTACTCTCAACTTGGAAACAGTGTCTTAATCAAGACAGTATTGTTCTTTTTGGGCTTTAGATTAGTTTTAAAAAATCATGTGCTTTCTTATGTATAAATGCCTAATATGAATTGACTTTTTTTTTTTGCTAATGACTACAGGATCAGAGTTTTGGTGGACCTAGATCTTCTGATACATGGGAGAATGTCAGACAAATTCGTGACAAATTTGAATATGACAGAGAGAGAAGAATGAGGGAGAAAGGTTAGCTCTCTATATTCAATTTACTGGCCTATTAATATCCTTGAAATTTTAAAAAATAAATTCCAGTTTATTAGATCCCAAAGACCATGGGAATCAAATTGAAGATCGTTTCTTTCATCATATTTTTTTCTATTTGGAAGTACCATCCTTGTCAGTCACTGGCTTCAACCTCTGTTTAATTATTGGCACCTTTTTAACCTCCCCAATCAAATCCACCTTACACAAGTGGAGTTTGAAGTTAATTCTCCTCTCCCATTTCCCTACTACTTTTCCCTTTTCTATATAGCGCTCTTCCTTTTTTAATCTTTACTCTTGCTGAGCCAATAAGGAGCAGCATAAGGAAGCGTCTCGTTCATCTTTTTTCTCCTTGTACACCTGCCAATTGTATCGTTCATTTTCTAAGTCATTTCTTCACTTCCATCTTCCTCTTTTATTTTAGGCAAGTTAGATCCATAAGTGATGTTTCTGGTGTTGAAGACTTTTTTACTTATTGCAGGATGACAATAGCAAGAGCAGGGTAACAGTGGGATAATAATGTTCTGGGTTACCCTCTTTCTTGTTCTGTGATTTACCCTCTTTGATCTTCTTTGTTATTTTCTAGGAAAGCTCCCTCTTCTTTTTTTTTTGTGATGCAGTCAATAATACATTGATGGTAGTGGAATGATAAATAGCTAGTGTGCAATAATGACTTTTTGTCCTCACCGTTCTCCAGCATTCTCTCTTTCTAATTTTTCAGTAGAAACTCAATAAACAATCTACGAGGCACTCTTTTCACTGTGGAAGATGAGAGATGTGAGAAGGATAATGCTTTTCTTTTTGGAGAGCTTGCCTCATAAAATTTCCCCATCCTTCTCTTGGTCATGGCACACACACAAATCGCGACCGAGGCATCTCAAACTCATTTCGCGTGATATTCCGTTCGTTGATAACCGCTGTCATTGCTTGTGCTCGAATTGATTATGGAGCACAATAGAGGCCAACAATATATTTAACACTTTAAATCTTTATATTATTTGTATAACATGTTAATATCTAAAATAAAATTCTACTAATATGAATTTATCTCTCATTTACTTGTATATTTTGATGTAATGTTGATGCTAAAGTGTTATTTAAGTAAATAAAAAGTAGATAAAAAATCAAAGTGCTAAATATATAAATACATAAAAATTTCCTCCCAAAATAAAAAAAAAGATTCTGTAACCTCTGAAATATTTCCTATATGTGTTATCTTATGCACCTGATTTCTTCTTAAACATTGCAGCATTTGCTCCCATGAATGCGGCAGACAATTTCAATCATCAAGGCTCAGCTCCCAGAAACCAACCTTTGGATGCTCGCAAATATTTCCTTCAAAATTGAAGGGATTGAGTAATATCATTGCACTATTCTTATGAACATATTTTTGTGGTGTAGAAAAATGAAGGCTAGAAATGGATGTGTGAATGAATATGAATATAATTATTATTGTATTTTAAGGTGAAAAATAAATTATTCGGCTAGAGATATATGTAGATGGAACTTTTATTCTATCCAGTGAACGTACACAGAGGAAGGTTCGGTTTTAGGCAAAAAGGCGCCTGTATCGAGTTTTTTCAAAAAACTCGGTACAGGCGTGAAAAACTCGGTACAGACATTTTTTTGTCTAAAATCGAACCTTCCTTTGCGTACGTTCACTGGATAAAATAAAAGTTTCTGTATAAATGATGGGAAATGCTGTAAGCCCCACGCCATCGTTTTGTAAGATAACTAACCCTTTTTTTGTCATTTCTATTTTATGATACAGATTTATATCTAGAATCCGTTAACATGGGATGGGTTTATTTCTGTAGCGGCTTGAAATAATTGAAAGAGGTTTCTTTAAAAAAATAGAATGATTCTGATTTGTGAAAGCTATTTTTTAATTTTAAAAATTGAAATATCTTTTTAATTAAAAAATCAAATAAAGATATTTTTAAATTTTAAAAATCGAAATGTTTTCTAATAAAAAATTAAATAGGCAACAAATTTTTTTAGGGGTTGTAGTAAACTATGTTTGGTTTAAAAGAAGCTGATAATTTCTAATTTTTTTTAAACGATCCTATCATATCATAAAAAAAGAGGTGCAAATTCAAGGATTTTTTATGGAGGTAATGCTTAATTTTAGCATGCTATAAGAAAGCATCTCACGATTTATGAATACTAAGATTTCATTTGGGACAGCTTTTTTAATGCTTCATAAAACCGTTTTTTAATATAAAAATTAAAATTTGTATACTAGAAAGCTGTTTTAAGAAAAAAACAAAAAAAGCCATTCCAAACGAAGCTTAAGACTTTATTTGAGATGGCATTCTTACTATTTATTAAAGTAAATTTTTAGCATTTTTAATTTTTATATCAAAATTTACTTTAAGAAAGCTGTCTCAAACAAAACATAAATAACGCATCTTTTGAAATATCATGATTTTGTCTCTGTTTTGACCGACTATCAGAGTTTTAAGTAATTTATTTTATTATTTGAGCTTTGTCGATAATGCAACATAATTTTGACATTTGTTCTTTCGTAACAAAAATCTAATTGTACCTTAAACTGTAGTGCAGAGGAATTTTACTGTAACAAAATGGCTCAAAGAATTTTATTGAATCAGCATTCTAAACTTGTGAGAATATGATACTTTATGCTCAGCTACCAACATTTGGTTAATGCTAAATAAATGATGAATGTAATAAGTATATTTTATTAGACCTGTAGTTTTCGAATGGAAAATGATACAAAGGCTGGCGGAAAACAAAATTGAGATACCAATCAATAGGTAGCTTTCTGCCTCATCCATTTTGTAGCTGACCACTTCTCTCCCTTCAAAACTGGGCATCCTCCATGGAGGCTGTTGTGATCGGATTCCCCATTTAGACCCTGTAAACAAGATGCCTTTTCTTATCAATGGCGCACACACAATAACTTCTATTTTTATTTTTCTTTATTGATCAATCAACACATTAGAAAAAGGAAGGAGAAATTATTCTGTGCGGATTTCGGATTGTCCGGAGGCGAATCACAACACGTCACGTCACCCAGTACCCAGCAAACGGGTGACATTGCGCGCTGTGATTTGCCTTTGAACGGCGTCCGGAATCTGCACGGAATAATTAATCAAAAGGAAGGGCAGCACAAACCATGCTCCAAAATAGTACAGCATCTCCTTTATTTGGCTTTATGCAAATTCCTCTTACCATCTCCCCACCACAACTACATTGTCCATCTCCAGCCTGAGGTTAAAATCAAATCAGGGTAAAGAAACATCAAGGCTTTTTATAGATCAAGTTAATGAAGAAAATGAAAACTGGCCGTTGAATATAGCATTAGAAAGAGGTTTAAAGAGAAAAATACTCTATATGAGCCACACGAGTTAAATCAATCAATCACCAATAGGTTCATAAAGAGTTACATAAGATAGGAGATGGCTCAAGAAGGGAGGAGAAGGCTATCACTGGAACTGGCAGGTAGTTTCTCCGCACAAATGGTACAATTACAGTGCAACCTCAATGAACAACCCAGAAACTTGGGTTGGAATTAATAATAAAAAAAATCAGAAAGAATTTATGTATTTCCTGTTGGCAATGCATGCTTAACCTGGCAGATAATTGAAACAAATACAAATACGCAAGGCCGTCCAGCAACTAATGATGGAGTAATCTTTTTATAAAGTGTTTGATGGGTGATGCTTAGAAAATCACCAAATTAGTTAGTTCAGAATAGCCATTCCCAAAATCAATAAATACGCTCTCAATCCATTCCAATATTTCATTGAGCCATGGAATGATGTGCCGCTGCTGCTCGTTTGAGGATGGTTGCATTCATTGATGATGACATGCTGCCGTTAACTGACAGTATTCTACTCACTGACATGAACGCATACGGCTTACTAAAGAAGACGGACCTGAATTGTCAACAAAAATATACATACTGCTCATTGAAGATGGGACATTGCTCTTTGTTATTGATATATGTTGAACTCGATGGCCGCTTGAAGGTCGACTTGATCAATCACAACAAAAGTGGCACGTGAAAGATGTCACATCACATAAAAGCCGCCCGAAGCGCATCGACCAAAAGTCAAAATTTTCCAAATGATATCCATTCGCGAAAGGAGCAGCAACGATGCGTTCAAGATAGTAGAAATAACTTAAATAGCACCTATATTTTCTAGGGTGTTTGTTTGCACGTGAAAACAAAAAATAACTATACATGCGAGGTGAAGACACAAATGTTCATTTGTGCGATCAATTGCAACAAAAATAAATAATAAATAATAAAATAAAATTATATATATATATAATATATATATATATATATATATATATATATATATATATTATTGTTATTCAAAAGTTAAAACCTCTCATCCCACAGGACCCACACTCTCCCATACTCAAGTGAGACGTCATATGAAAAAATTCCTAAATCTAAACCCCCAGTCGCTCTCACGCTCACTATTTCTCTCTTCTTGCTCTCACAGCACGCGCTCCCAGCCCTCCTCTCTTCTTCCTCTGCTCGCACATGCAAGCATTGCTAGCCAAGCCTCATGACCACCATCAACCTTTAGCCCTAGCTAACTGCCTCCATCCCGCTCCTTCACCTTGCCAGACCTCTATGCCAGCACCTCCAGCTTACCGTCGCACCACATCCGACCGCTACCAGTTCCAGGTTGTCACTATTGTACCCCTCTTGACCTTGCTCTTCATCATGCCCTAGCACTACCACGACCCTGTCGTCTCGCTTTCTCACGTGCGAGCCCAGTAACCCAGTGCCGATGCACAAGGCATGCTACACCTACCACTGGACCCCCCCCCCCCCCCCCCCCCCCCCCCCCCCCCCCCCCCCACATGCAAGCATTGCTAGCCAAGCCTCATGACCACCATCAACCTTTAGCCCTAGCTAACTGCCTCCATCCCGCTCCTTCACCTTGCCAGACCTCTATGCCAGCACCTCCAGCTTACCGTCGCACCACATCCGACCGCTACCAGTTCCAGGTTGTCACTATTGTACCCTCTTGACCTTGCTCTTCATCATGCCCTAGCACTACCACGACCCTGTCGTCTCGCTTTCTCACGTGCGAGCCCAGTAACCCAGTGCCGATGCACAAGGCATGCTACACCTACCACTGGACCCCCCCCCCCCCCCCCCCCCCCCCAATATTACACTGCATGTCCACGGGCTACTTAAATATTCCACACTTATCATGCATACCCTAGAGGTCCTCTCTTATAGATAGAGTTAGTAAAAGTAATGGACAACATTTGATGACTGGAGCGAGAAAGGTATATATAGCCTCTTCCCTCCCAGATTGAGATCCACTTCTTCACCCTTACCTATTCTTCTTCTTCTCTCTCCCTTGTCTAGCTCCATAATTAAGGGTATCTAAGCCAAGCTTTGAGTTATTGATTCAATGATCAATCTTGTGCTAAAGTTTTCTTTATGGTTTCTTGTTTCATTATGTTCAGGAGAGGTTTCTCTTTTGACATTTGCCTCATGTTCTTAACTTCCTCACTATTGTCTGTCCGAAGTGTTTTCTTGTTCATCAAAACGATTTGTTGCTTTACATTCCTGCTTCTATTGTTGCTTGCTTTCCTGCCAAAAAAACCTACCAACCCTTCTCAGTTAGCCCAACCTCTAAAGCTTAGCCCGCTCAAATCTTCCATTCAACTAACACGCACACCCAACCTCCTTCCCAATTCAACACCTCCATCTATAGCGAGCAAATGAACCCAAAAAGGTGTTTTTATTACAGTTCTTGAAAATGCAAAATTCCAGAAGCAGAAGTTGCTGACCTCTTGCTAATTTCTGAAATTCCAATGTAGGGACAGCACAGAAGATGCCAAGATTTGCTTCTATACCAATGTCGTTAAACTCCATATTGAAAAAATGATACATTATTATCATGTAGTATTGCTAGAGCAGGGATTCGATCATGTCCTATGATTGACATATTAAGCCTTTTATTGATAACTTGATTTGGAATTCTATACTTGACCGGAGTAGGGATTCAATCATGTCCATCAACCAATTAGTCCAAACCAACAAAATGGACACCTCGTTATCAGAATTTTAAAATTCGATTAAACCAAAACCATCCAAATAAACCGAACTATATTGCAATTCGGTTTGGTTTGGTTCTTCTGTTGATTCGGTCAGTTTGTTTTCACCTATAGTTTGATTCGGTCCAATTTGGCTTAACACATTCCTCTATTGATACATCAAAACCAACTAAATGCATACCCTAGCAGTTGAGCATGCTAGCTTCACAGGCATGCCAATCAACCATGTAGCAATCTCTATTTAGTCGAATCCTTTAGGTTGTTGTAAGAAAGTCTTCAGTAGTCCCCACCCTACTTAGCGAAATAACGCTAACTAGGCCCTCTAGTAATATATCCGCCTCAAATGAAGCCTGAGTTATGGGATTATGAAGCCGTAAATATTTCCATGTGTCACAATTATTAAAAACCCGGCCTTCGAGTCAGAATAAGAAAAGGTACTAGAGATTGTCCTTTATGTATATCTTGATCACTGTCTGTCTTAATCAAGATGATTCTAGATATACTTACTTGTCTTATTTAATTAAACATATTTTTTCTTCAACATACTTATCTTTTTCTAGGATTTATTAGACATTGCACTTGCATTTGTATACCCTAGGGATATTTGGACATTCCAATCTGGCAAAGTAAGCCATAAACGTCATCTCTTATAAATAGACATCTTAGGGAAGGCAACAGACAATTTCTGAAGAATGAAATGAGATCTCACAAGCATGTGGTTGTACACTCTTCATCCCTTCCCAGTTGAGACTAGTTCTCCTTTCTGCTTCAATCCTCTTATTCTCTCTTCTAGCCAAATCCATCAATTATGCAAGGTAGATCAATGCATGTTAGGAGAAGAAACTACACATTAAGAAGCACAAAGAGCCACATATGAATGTGCAGTTCGCTTCTTGAACCACAAATTAATAATCTCATTACTTCAGAGAAGGAAAGTATTTCACATAAATTGAGTGATATAGGACAACAAAAGTTATTCTAATATACTTTCACGAGTTGTAATTAATATTTGGAGAAAACATATTTTCATGATAAGTCAATTTATGTATTAATGAATAAAAAAGTTTTAGAGTCATATTGCTTAAAGAACTAGTGTATTTGCTATGAAACCATGCTTGGATAAAGGAAGAGTATTGTTAAGGATTTGAAGTAAACTTGAAGTAGTTTCTTCGTGAATATTTGAAGTGGTCTTGAAATTGCTTCTCCACGAAGTATCTTGAATTGAAAATGATATTTCTTCCAAACCAAATAGTAGATAAGATGAAATATCATTTTCAATTCATGAACCATTGAAGATGAAAAATCAATATAATGAAGAAGAATAAAAATGCATTTAAATCATGGCTTTATGCATTATCTTAAGACTCCTTATCTCTTAAAATTCTATGCTTTGTATTTTATGTTTGCCCTCATGATTGAAATAAATATAATATTAAGTTGATATGGATTACTTGCTTTGTTAACAATGTGATAGGTGAGACTATATTCTTCTCCTTGTGGAGGACTTAGTAATCCATTTTTATAATTGTTGCGTCCAGGAGTATTCGCGGCGGTAGAGAAATATAAGATTTAACGTCTTAGCGTTGTACGAAAATCCGGCACGCAATCAGATAAGTGAGAGAGGGTCTAGCATTTATAAGACACCAAGATTTTTACGTGGAAAACCCCTAAAAAGGGGGAAAAACCACGGGGCCTAGCCCAGCTTGAATGAATCCACTAGTATTGCAGTTGATTACAAATGAGGCCCTTCCTTGGTGGAAGGCCTTAGCTTGATGTACATCTTATGGAGTACATTACATGATGTAAATACAAAGGATCACTATTGACATGTTCACTTTGTTAGAAGGACTGCAGTCGGTGGGCGACGTAGGTCAGGAGGACCGTAGTCAGCTGGCGACGGAGGACTGTAATCGGCGGGTGACATAAGTCAGGAGGACCGTAGTCAACGGGCGACGGATGTCGGAAAGACTGTAGTCGGCGGGCGACGTAAGTCAGGAGGACCGTAGTCAACGGGCGACGGATGTCGGAAAGACTGTAGTCGGCGGGCGACGTAAGTCAGGAGGACCGTAGTCGACGGGCGACGGATGTTGGAAAGACTGTAGTCGGCGGGCGACGTAAGTCAGGAGGGAACTCTATCGTTAAATGAGAAGAATTTTAGCATCACGTGGAAGTTGTGCAGAATTCCTGCGTTTCCTGAAAATCTGGCAGAGTTCCAGCGTCTTCAGGCGGCAGGAAGAGCTCCGGCGGTGGTCGAGGAGGTGAGGAATCTCCTTTTCCCCTTTTCTCCTCTTCTTCTTCTCTCTCTTCACTTGAGTCCCTTGGTGTAGAATGAGGGCTCTATTTATAGTTTTTCTGGAGTGGCATAGCTCGTAAATAGGCGTGAGATCAAGGGCGAATAAGGAGTGGTTTGAATGGACGGCCGATATCGAATCCTTTGATCATGTACCGTTCGTTGGACATTTTAAGGCCTTAATGATGTCAGAATTTGATGATCTTGAGCTCGTTGGATTCGTCTCGTCGAGCCGTTCGATTCGAGTATAAGCTCGTCAAAATCGGAGACCGTTTGGTAACTCAAATTGCGGTTTGAACCTTCCAACAGCGCTTTGAGCCCTTGATTCGGACTCATTTGGACTCGGATTAGGTTTATCTTGATGTCGTTGGGTTCGTATTTCCGAGACGCTCAGTTTGACTGTAAGCTCGCTGAAATCGGAGTTCAGGTGCTCCCGGATTTAATTTTTGAAGTTTCCAACTATGTTTGCCTCGAGATTCGTGCTCAATCAAGATTATTTTGTGATGACGTATCAGTTGCCCCCCTATTTTCGGACGTCGAAGCATTAGGAGTCTGAAAATATGTGTTTCGAAAATTTGTATCAGCCAGAACGCCGAAAATTGCGTTCCGAAAATTAACATCTTTCTCAAATTACGTCATAGAGGCCCCGTTGGGTTCCGAAAGTGTCGTAATCGAGTCCGGAACGTCGAAAAGCGTGTCCGGGGACCCAAAAAACATCCAAATCGGACCGTCCGGGCCGAAAATCGGGCCCGGACACGTGTAGGCGGCCGAACCGGCCGGCCGGCCGGCCGGCCACCGTCCGCCGCCGCTTGCGGCGCGGAACAACGCCCGCGCCTGGGGCCTGCCGCGCGGAACAGCCGGCCGCCTGCGCTTGCCGCGCGGGATGGCGGTCACGCCGCCTGGGGTGCGCGCGGTGGCCTCCTGCGCCCGCACGGGCTGCACCTGGGTCCGCGCTAGGCTTGCCGCGCTGGCTGCCGTGGCCGGCCGCAATCCAGGCCTTCTGGCCGCGGATTGTTGAGCTGGCCGCGCGAAACGGCGTGGTCGGTTGGCTGAACCGCCTTAGGTGGGTCCCGCTTGCCGAAAAGATGCATTTTTTTGGCCTTTTTTGGCCCAAAAAATTCCCAAAAAATTACAAAAAATCCGAAAAAAATCGGAAAAATTTTCTAAAAATAAAAAACTTCGAAAATATGCATAACTTCCCTCTATTCTCTTCAAAACCTATAAATAGGCTTCCAAAATCTTTAGGAAACTTGCACCTTCTCCTCTCTCTCCCTCTGGCTCTCTGGCATTGAGGCTACCGCTGTTTTGCGCGTGGGAAATGTCCCTAGCTCGAATTAGCGCTCCCTCTCTGGTGCAGGAGTTACGGGATTTCTTCCTCTCCCTCTGGCTCTCTAACATTGAGGCTACCGCTATTTTGCGAGTGGGAAATGTCCCTTGCTCGAATTAGCGCTCCCTCTCTCGCGTGCAGAAGCTTACGGGATCTCTTTTCCATCTGAGCGGAGGTTTGTTGGCGATGGACGATCGAGTTGAAGCCCGTTAGTAGTCAACGATCGAGTGTGGAGTCAAAGGGGAGAGTTCGAGAATGCGTTGCGAGAAGCCGATGACGCGTAGTAGTATGCCGACGAGCAAAAGTCCGACGACAGGAAGAAGTCTGACTTCGGGTAGAAGACCGACGAAAATTCGTCGACGACCAGGAGTCTGGCGACGAGTAGAAGTCCGCTGACGAGCAGAAGTCCGACGTCGGGTAGAAGTCCGCTGACGAGCAGATGTCCGACGTCGGGTAGAAGTCTGCTGACAAGCAGAAGTCCGACGTCGGGTAGAAGTTCAACGTCGGGTAGAAGACCGACGAAGATTCGTCGACGAGCAGAAGTCTGACGACGAGTAGAAGTCCGCTGACGAGCAGAAGTCCGACGACGAGTAGGAGTCCGCTGACGAGCAGAAGTCCGATGTCGGGTAGAAGTTCAACGTCGGGTAGAAGACCGACGAAGGTTCGTCGACGAGCAGAAGTCTGACGATGAGTAGAAGTCCGCTGACGAGCAGAAGCCCGATGTCGGGTAGAAGTTCAACGTCGGGTAGAAGACCGACGAAGGTTCGTCGACGAGCAGAAGTCTGACGACGAGTAGAAGTCCGCTGACGAGCAGAAGTCCGACGACGAGTAGGAGTCCGCTGACGAGCAGAAGTCTTATGTGGGGTGAGAGTCCGCTGACGAGCAGAAATCTGACGACAAGGAGAAGTACGACGTCGGGTAGGAGTTCGCTAACGAGCAGAAGTCCGACGTCGGGTTGAAGTCTGCCCTCGGGCAGAAGTCTGACGTCGGGTAGAAGTTCAACGTCGGGTTGAAGACCGACGAGAATTCGTCGACGAGCAGAAGTCTGACGACGAGTAGGAGTCCGCTGACGAGCAAAAGTCCGACGTCGGGTAGAAGTTCAACGTCGGGTTGAAGACCGACGAGAATTCATCGACGAGCAGAAGTCTGACGACGAGTAGGAGTCCGCTGACGAGCAGAAGTCCGACGTCGGGAAGAAGTTCAACGTCAGGTAGAAGACCGACGAGAATTCGTCGACGAGCAGGAGTCCGCTGACGAGCAGAAGTCCGACGAAAAGGAGAAGTCCTTCGTCGGGTAGAAGATCGACGACGAGTAGGAGTTTGCTGACGAGCAGAAGTCTGACGTCGGATAGAAGTTCAACGTCGGGTAGAAGACCGACGAGAATTCATCGACGAGCAGGAGTCTGAAGACGAGCAGAAGTCTGCTGACGAGCAGAAGTCCGACGTCTGGTAGAAGTTCAACGTCGGGTAGAAGACCGACGAGAATTCATCGACGAGGAGGAGTCTGAAGACGAGCAGAAGTCCGCTGACGAGCAGAAGTCCGACGTCTGGAAGAAGTTCAACGTCAGGTAGAAGACCGACGAGAATTCGTCGACGAGCAGGAGTCTGACGACGAGCAGGAGTCCGCTGACGAGCAGAAGTCCGACGTCGGGTAGAAGACCGACGAGAATTCGTCGACTAGCAGGATTCTGACGAAAGTCCTACAAGGCAAAAATTCAGTGACAAGAGGAAATTCAACATCAGGTAGAAATTTAACTTTGTGGAGAAGTTAAATGAAAGTCCCTTGACGGCATTCTGGCGATGTTATCCAAGGATGTAAGACCTATCCGAGGTTGTATGTTAGAACATTTGTTCGATGACATTAACCTGTGTGGAAAAGGTTGAGAGAATCCACCAAGGATGTGAGACCTTTCCAAGGTTGTATGCCGGAGCCCTGCTCGACGACGTTAACCTGTGTGGAAGAGGTCGGGAGAATCCACCAAGGATGTGAAACCTTTCCGAGGTTGTATGCCGGAGCCCTGCTCGACGACGTTAACCTGTGTGGAAGAGGTCGAGAGAATCCACCAAGGATGTAGGACCTTTCCGAGGTTGTATGTCGGAGCCTTTGCTCGACGACGTTAACCTGTGTGGAATAGGCCGAGAGAATCCACCAAGGATGTAAGACCTTTCCGAGGTTGTATGTCGGAGCCTTTGCTCGACGACGTTAACCTGTGTGGAAGAGGTCGGGAGAATCCACCAAGGATGTAGGACCTTTCCGAGGTTGTATGTCGGAGCCTTTGCTAGATGACGTTAACCTGTGTGGAAGAGGTCGGGAGAATCCACCAAGGATGTGAAACCTTTCCGAGGTTGTATGCCGGAGCCCTGCTCGACGACGTTAACCTGTGTGGAAGAGGTCGGGAGAATCCACCAAGGATGTAAGACCTATCCGAGGTTGTATATCGGAGCCATTGCTCGACGACGTTAACCTGTGTGGAAGAGGTCGAGAGAATCCACCAAGGATGTGAGACCTTTCCGAGGTTGTATGTCGGAGCCTTTGCTCGACGATGTTAACCTGTGTGGAAGAGGTCGAATCGGATCCCCCTGGGATCGATTTTACCTTGATTGGGAGGAGGCGAATGCCGCGTTTATCCCGAATCAAAGGTGAAGAATGGTCTAATTTTAGACCGTTACTGCCTTTTTGAGGTAGAGGTTAAGACCTTTCCTGAGGAGTAGAAGTCCAACAATGGACTGTATAAAGCTTGTAATTGATTTGAAGTATTCTTGCATTTGCTTGGATATTCCTGAAATATCAACTTGGTGTTGAAGGTATTAGATGATCTATTTGACCATGATTTGAGTCAAAGTTGCCCCCCAGTCCGCATCTGCTTCTTATGATATTGATGCTATGAGTCATCTTTTGAGATTGGAGCAAAAGTTGCCCCCCAGTCGGGAACCACTTTCCCACAGACGGCGCCAAACTGTTGCGTCCAGGAGTATTCGCGGCGGTAGAGAAATATAAGATTTAACGTCTTAGCGTTGTACGAAAATCCGGCACGCAATCAGATAAGTGAGAGAGGGTCTAGCATTTATAAGACACCAAGATTTTTACGTGGAAAACCCCTAAAAAGGGGGAAAAACCACGGGGCCTAGCCCAGCTTGAATGAATCCACTAGTATTGCAGTTGATTACAAATGAGGCCCTTCCTTGGTGGAAGGCCTTAGCTTGATGTACATCTTATGGAGTACATTACATGATGTAAATACAAAGGATCACTATTGACATGTTCACTTTGTTAGAAGGACTGCAGTCGGTGGGCGACGTAGGTCAGGAGGACCGTAGTCAGCTGGCGACGGAGGACTGTAATCGGCGGGTGACATAAGTCAGGAGGACCGTAGTCAACGGGCGACGGATGTCGGAAAGACTGTAGTCGGCGGGCGACGTAAGTCAGGAGGACCGTAGTCAACGGGCGACGGATGTCGGAAAGACTGTAGTCGGCGGGCGACGTAAGTCAGGAGGACCGTAGTCGACGGGCGACGGATGTTGGAAAGACTGTAGTCGGCGGGCGACGTAAGTCAGGAGGGAACTCTATCGTTAAATGAGAAGAATTTTAGCATCACGTGGAAGTTGTGCAGAATTCCTGCGTTTCCTGAAAATCTGGCAGAGTTCCAGCGTCTTCAGGCGGCAGGAAGAGCTCCGGCGGTGGTCGAGGAGGTGAGGAATCTCCTTTTCCCCTTTTCTCCTCTTCTTCTTCTCTCTCTTCACTTGAGTCCCTTGGTGTAGAATGAGGGCTCTATTTATAGTTTTCCTGGAGTGGCATAGCTCGTAAATAGGCGTGAGATCAAGGGCGAATAAGGAGTGGTTTGAATGGACGGCCGATATCGAATCCTTTGATCATGTACCGTTCGTTGGACATTTTAAGGCCTTAATGATGTCAGAATTTGATGATCTTGAGCTCGTTGGATTCGTCTCGTCGAGCCGTTCGATTCGAGTATAAGCTCGTCAAAATCGGAGACCGTTTGGTAACTCAAATTGCGGTTTGAACCTTCCAACAGCGCTTTGAGCCCTTGATTCGGACTCATTTGGACTCGGATTAGGTTTATCTTGGTGTCGTTGGGTTCGTATTTCCGAGACGCTCAGTTTGACTGTAAGCTCGCTGAAATCGGAGTTCAGGTGCTCCCGGATTTAATTTTTGAAGTTTCCAACTATGTTTGCCTCGAGATTCGTGCTCAATCAAGATTATTTTGTGATGACGTATCAATAATTATATTTGAAATTCCATTTCTCTCACTCTCACCATCTTTAAATTATGCAGAACCATATCAAAAGTTACAGATTATACTTGACTTGCCAAATGCCGAGAAAAATTCACAGCACAGTTGGACAAACAACTTCCTTTGACCACCAAAAGTTGAAAAAAACAAGTGATTCAAAGATATTGACAGAAACTGGAAACAAAGGGAAATATCCTTATAAGAATCAGAGTATGCAATATACGGCATTAACTCACCATAGGAAAGTGCGTTTCACCCCCTTCAACTTCATCGTTTAGATACATAAGCATTGTTGCTACACGTTGACCACCACGCTTTAAGTTAAACTGCATTCAAATTATATACTCCAAAAGGACATTTAATAAATTTATGATAACGGAGGAAAATTTAGGAGAACTAGAAGTTATTAAATAACCTACAGTGTCGGAGAAGTAATCATGATGCGGCCTGTACTGTTGAGAGACTTCATACCTGTAACATAGAAAAGGTTCGGCTAATCAAGAACGTAGTTTGGAGAACAGAATATGCTTATCATGTATTAAAAAAAAAAAAAAAAAAAAGGAAAGCAGTCTTGGATCTTTGCCTCAGAACTTGAATAAGCTCTCCATTTTCAGCAGGTATTTGAGAGAAAACAGCAATCCGCCTTTCAATAGCCTGATTTGACAACCAGAAAGAATGTTCAAGTCAAGCTAATGGAAACCATCTTTCCCGTAACATTCATACCAGTTATGACTAGGCAAATGGGAAGTCAGAGATAAAGACATAATATATAAAAAATAGATCCCTATGGTTTGCGCATCCTGAAAGCTTTATCTTTTCTGTCTCTAAAGCAACTAAAGAAAAAAAAGAAATTAGAGCTGAAGGCCGCAGGTATATTCTAATTATAACCGTCGTTTCTGGCATCTTGCTTTTACAAGTCCACAATTTCAATTTAAACCGGCATGTTCCTCTTAGCAGTATGATAGTTGAAAGTTGAACTAGATTGCCAGTCACCAAAAGCTAATTGATCCTTTTAGGCTCTTACCATGAAATAGGCTCATGTGAACAAGGAAATGTTGTTTGAAAAATTGGCCTGGATAAGGTTACTAATTTCTAAAGCCCTCTTCCTTGTTTGAAATGAAAGAAAGAATTTACTTATCTTGTTAGGTGTAAATGACTTGATAATCAAACAAGACCTAACTATATATTTCTAAATTGATTTTCTAGTACACCGCACAGTTTAAGGAAAGTTGGTGGAGAACCTGTTAAGAAAACCTAGAGCCAACATACTGAATTTTTTCCAGCAATTTTTTTAGTATTGTACAGCTACAGGAATATATGCTCCCATTCAACTAAGTTCACCAAGGACATTATTTATCAGGTATGATGGTTTCTTTGTTTAGCATTGGATCGCAGTAAAATAGCATCATGAGGCATCTTCACGCTCACAAGCATGGATTACTTATTAACACAAACTATCCTCCTATCAGAGAACTGGAAAGCAATGCAGAAGAGGATAAAGCTAGTAAACATAAAACTCAGACAGCCTATGTTTTAGATTCTACGAATATAGTTAGAGAGTGGTTTTACTAGGGTTATATAATTTTACATTTCATTACGACCTGTACAATTTATGTGACTGTTGAAGGCAAACAAAATGCTTTAACATTTTCATGCACAAGAAAACGAACAGAGCAATAAAGACAAAACTAGCAAAACTTAAAATGGAAGATAACCTGAATAATGGGAAATTTTCTCTCTTCTGAACTCAAAAACATACCAGAGCTCGTACGTACTTCACTCTTAACTCCCTGAAGATGTAAACAGTGTTAGATAAAGACATTAAGTAATGCATATACCAATAAATGTAGTAGGTTTTAGGAAGGGAATATGTTTCATATACAGATCATTCTCTTGTGTTTCTGTACGACAGTAGAAGAGAAGAAATTGTTCAGCTGATGCGCAGTGATATTAGCTACTGCCAAAACATTATTCAAGCTACAAGCACTAATAAAGTATTATAGTTCTACCAGCTTACAAACAGATTTTTCAATTACCTTAGAACAGAAAGTTATATCTTTACCATAGGTTCACCCAGCGCTACATAGAGACACAAAGGACCATTGGCTTTGCCAAAGAACTCATGCTAAGCAACAATGCCTAATTGGTCCACTAGCCCAAGCCTAATTGGTCCCATCCAGGCCTAATTAAATGATGAGGACATCAGCAAGAGATTTCGACATGTGTACCATCGATGGAATCGATCGACGGCTACGATCCAAAGTCTTTACTTTTGATGTATTTTATGTTTTATTTATTTTGCATTTCAGTTTTCCCAGTTTACCCCTATGGGTAATGAGTTATTATTATAGCTCTGAGGGCATTTGAGCATTTCTTCTTTTCTTTATTATTCAGGTCTATATATAGCGGTCTTGTGCATTGTAAGAGGTTAATGAATGATTAAATGAAATTTTCATATTTGTCTTCTTCTTGCGTGTGCACTTGAGAGAAAACAAGCCTAGGAGAAGCTCAAAAGAAGTACCCAACAGCCCCTTCGGGTGAGCTCTTGATTTTCCCCAAAAACTTCTTCTCTTTTTTCTTTCCCCCACCACCCGAACCCCTTCTTCTCTTCCCCCACCTGTCGGCCCACCTCAGCCCCTCTAACCTCAACCCTAACTCCACATCCAAACTTCCACCCACCGGCCCAAATCACCTTCCCCTCCCCTACCCGACGCCATCCCTACCCCCTTCCCCATTGTTGCCGGCCCACCCCCATGTTCCCCATCATAATGATGATTTCACTCATCATAATGGCTTTCCTAAATTAATTCAAGCAAAAAAGTAAATGATTGAGAATTATTTGAAATTCAAATTTGAATTTCAAAAATTTTCCATAATTGCAATTTCTAATTTAGGAAAGTTCATAAACCTAAATAATCTCATTTCAATTTAAATTAGATTTGATTTAATGTTCCCCTTCTTAAATTAACTCACTTGTTTTGGAAGCTCTTAATTCCTCCCCAAAATTTCCTCCTCCCCTCTCTAGATCCCGTCGACCCCTCCCTTGCCCATGCTTACTCTCTATACTTCAAATCCCTAATCCCAATTTGAATTTGAAATTAAATTTCAAATTCAATTCCCACCCAAATTACTTGAATCTAAAATTAACTTCAGATTTATTCAAAATCCCCTCACCCAAACCCTAAACCTAACATAGCCCACAAATCCTCCTCCTCCTTGGCCCCTCCTCTCCCCTTGTTTCTCTTGGATACCCTAATTCTTTCATGAGTTTTAGAGCAAAGAAGAGAAGACAAACTTCCTCCTCCCATCAACCATTAGTGCATGGCCGACCCTGAGGTCGACCACGGATTCTTATACAACACTCAAAGAGAAATCCACATCTTGCAATCCCCTTTCTTTTATCCAGACTGGGAATACGATGATTCAGTGGAAAGCTACGTAAGTTGTATACTCTATCATCTCGCTGAGACGATTGATGAACAACGACCAACGGAACATTGACAAATCGTCAGCTGGACCATCAACTTCCTCTCCTTCGGCTACTTCTCTGACGAACAATACCTTACGCGTCACTTGTCTTGTGGTGGCATCACTAGGGTTACTTCTACCCTTTCTCCACTAAACCCCAATTTCAAGAGCGAGAGTGAGGGAACTCAAGGTGAACACTTCTCGTTGTTAAACCGTAGATTTTGTTTCATTGCCATTAGTTTTACTTTCTTATTTTATTGTTACTTGCAAGTATCCTGTTAATCTCATTTGTAATCGCTTGCTATTACATAAACTTCTAACGGAAATTTCTAAGAATCTAACTTGGTGAAACATAAGTTTACGATTAGCAATGTTAAAGTTCAAATTATTATTAAGTTCCAAAACCAATTCTTGTTTACTTACATGTTTCACATCATTAATTAAACCTATGGCTACGAACAATTCCCCTTTGGCCCTAATGAGACTGAGCTTAGTCAAGCCCATTTTTGAGCTCGACTTGAGTTCGAGCTCGACTTGAGTTCGAGCTCGAGCTCGAGCTTGGTATTTGACAGTTGAGCTCGACTCAAACACCCTCTGACTCGAGCTCGACTCGACTCGTTTGCACCCCTAAGTTCAATGCTCTAAACATGTCGATGCAATCTGTTTCTTGAAAATATTGAGGCATTTGGAACTCATCACGTGTGTCATCATGTTATATGTCATCCTTCTCGATTTGAAAGTGTATATGAAGGTCAACAATACCGTAAGACAATACACACTTAGCGAGCATATCTAAGCTCAAATCAACTAATATAACATGGTTTTAATGAAAAAGGATCAAAGAATTATAAGTAGTTGACTCTCTCCCACCATTTTGATACCCCCCAAAACAATGGCCAAATTTCATATTATAGATGTAACCCCTCAATCATTTTATCAATCACGACCCTTCCATCCGAATTCTTTGGGACAATCATGATTGCACAAGCATGAGATAGTCACATCTTCATTAGTGCAGGAAGTATATGCTCGATGGAATCAAGCACTATATCAACATTGATATAGCATGAGGTGGGCATCTACAAAGATATGAAGCACTGGGTTAGTAAAACAAATGACTCAATGCTTGAAAAGGAAACTTTGACTAAAGCCCTTCCAATCCTTTAACATAGACAAAGTTATCTTTTATCAATAGAATCACTTGGCGACCACAATATAAAAGAAAATATAGGGGTAGATTGCACCCTAAGGCTAGTGTAGAATTTTTATAAAGTATTGATGCCACCTTATTAGTGTCCTTGGCACAAAAGTCAATCCTATAGATCTCCAGCGATATTATATTGGTGACACTGATCCTACAATGTCAATTACAAGAAATGACCCCGATCATAGGAAATGCAATGATAAAATTGAAAATAATTTTCACTAATTCAGACAAGTGATGCAAAGAACATGATACAATGATGTGTTGGTAAACCACAATTGAGGTTAAGAAATAGAGCCCTTCAAGGAAAAAATTGAACAAAAATAATGTAAAAGCACTATTTTACCTAAAATCCTTAGCCATAGCTTAAAACTATCTGGAACGAGGATGGATACACCACAAAAAAAATGAGACAAATGGGCACAACTATTCAATAAGATATGAGACCGTAGAGTCTCAACTCATGTCTAAAAAGTGGATAGTTGAAAGACAAGGCCTGGGCCACATCAATAATAAGCATTCCTTACTTTGACAACTAGTTCTTCATCATAGGGATCTTCGCAGTGGTCAACACCTTCAAACAAAATGAGCTAGGCACCGTGCTTCTTCAGCAAGAGATTTAGAGTGTTCCAGAGAACTAAGAAAATGAGGGGCAGGATATCATCAATGAGTTAAAAGAGGTCAATATGAACTCAAAGGAAGATCCTCTCTCTGCATTCATCAAAGCTCTATGATGAGGGCATCGGATTTCGCCATGTGTACCATCGATGAGGACGACGATCGACGGCCCTGATTCAGAGTCTTTACCTATGATGCTTTAGTTCTTTTTCTTATTATTAGTTATATCATGTTTTCCGTTTGTACCCCTATGAGGGATGATTTGCTTATTGTAGCCCCAAGGGCATTTGTGACTTTTTTCATTTATCTTCTCATGTAAAGCCTATATATAAAGGCTTGTTTGATTGTATTGGATTATTATTGATGATGAATAAAAATTGTTCCCACTTGTTCTCTTTGTGAGTGCACAAAAGATCTCTTAGTGAGTTCTTTGGAGGAGATCTCTTGGTGAGTTCTCCAAATCATTTTGGATTGGTTGAGTAAGTTTTTCTCCCTAAAAGTTTTTAATTTGCTCTCCCCCAAGCATTAGCCGCCGGCCCCATTTTCTTCCCCACCACCGGCCGTCCCTACCCACACATCCGACCACCTCCCGCCGCCCCTTCCTCCTCCCGGCCCAATCCATTCCAACTTCGCATGGGAATTTGAAATTTGAAAATTCAAAATTTTGAATTCTTTCCAAATTTGGAATTTCCAAATTAGGAAAGTTGTCATGAATTAATCAAATTCAAATTAGTATTAATTTGGAGTTTTTATTTTCTTATTTTCCATGTCATCAATCCAAGTGAATTAATAAGCCACCTCATCCCACAAATCCCTACCTCTCCTAGTGAACCGCCGCCCCCCTTCCCCCTCTTTCTCCTATTGACCCGCCGGCCCCCCTTATTGAGCCCCCCATTAAGGAGTTAGTTACTCCTCCCTAACTCGAATTAATTTGAATTCCCCTAATTTCCCTCCCCCTTCTCCTCCCTTCCATTAAATTTCAATTAAGGCCTTCATTGCCTTGAATTGAAATTCAAATCCCTAAATATTTTTCCCTCCTAATCTTTTAAAACTGAAACTAATTTCAGTTTTATCAAGATCTTTCCCTTCCTCTCACCCAAAGCCCACCGCCGGCTTCCCTTGGCTTGCAACCCGCCGGCCCATAAGCTCCATCTTGGAGATTCCGGTGAAACACCACTCCCTCCACTTTCAATGAGGTATGGAAGTACCCGAATGGAACTTCGGGTTTGAATACGACGATCAAGGATGAGTCGACATCATCCGGTCCCCATTCTTTGACATTGGATTTGACTTCGACGACACCGTTGAGGATTACTTGGCTCGGATTGTACCCACCTTGATAGAAACCGTTGACGCTCACTTTTCAGCGTACACTTGGATTGTCAGAGAACGTCGCTTTGCAAGACCTCCACATATTGCGCCGACCTCTCCCTCCCTTCGGATCTACGGTGCCGTCGCCCTAAGAGTGATCTCGTCCATCGTGTGGCTCTTCTTCTCCCAACAATCCTATTGGTAGGTAAATGAGAGTGGCCTCAAGGTGAAAAAAATCACTTTGTTAACCTTGGGATTTTGTTGAGCATCTCATTTGTTTTACGTTACTAACGTTGTTATTTTTCTTGGTCTTGCTAATTTACGTGCAAGTGATTGCCTAGCCATAGTTACAATTAGATTTCCGGAAAGTTTGAATTGAGAACGAGATTTCATTTGCAATTATGTTACTTAAATAATCTCTTGTTCAATTTCTTAAATACAATTCCTGGAATCATCTCATTTTACATCATATTTGGTATCAGAGCATGGCTAGCATGTTTTGTTCATGTTAGATGCATCCTAGGAAGTCTTCATTAGCTTGGTCTCTAATTTTGCATGCATCACATCGTGTACAACATCTAGTTCACTACTTTCGCTTGCTGTCCAGTAACTTACAGCACTTTATTTTCTATGTTTACATGCATGTTTAGGTTACCCAAGTGTAGTTGAGTCTTTTACCACCCACCAATTCACTTAGCGCACTTTCTACACTTGTTTTCCTTGCTGTCCTGTGTTTTCCTGCACTGTTTAGTGGCTGGTAGGTGTCCAAAAGCCCTTGTCTAGTGGCTGTCCACACCCCACAACCCACCCTAATCACCAAAACCACTTACCCCACTGTGCTAGGTTGCTGTCCCCACCTTCCAGCGGCTGTTTGGTGACTGTACGTGCTGTTTCCTGCAGCATTACACTGCTGTTCCCCATCCCAAGCCTACCCATATCAACCCTCTGTCAATCCCATGGATCCACAACACCTCCAGGCCACCCTAGACCTCATTTTGGGCCAATTAGGAACTGTTACACAGCAAGTTCGTAATACTCAGACGGACTTAGCAGATTTTAGGAGGTTAACCAGTGATCGGTTAGATAACATAGAGCGTATTGGGAACCCTGCGATTTACACCCCGTCACGACCTCACTCGCCTTACAACGAGGAAAACCAAGCCGATCATGGCCACC
Source organism: Dendrobium huoshanense (assembly GCA_016618105.1). Taxonomy (NCBI): domain Eukaryota; kingdom Viridiplantae; phylum Streptophyta; class Magnoliopsida; order Asparagales; family Orchidaceae; genus Dendrobium; species Dendrobium huoshanense. Next base: position 16,548,969 of record CM028359.1, on the reverse strand, counting down.
AAAGAGACCCACACCGTCATAACCCGAGACCCCATCAAGACCCTGTTGGAGATGAGAACCCTTGGCGCGATAACGATGCCCAATTGCTGAAAAACATTAGGATTGATGCGCCGACTTACGATGGGACCCTCGATCCCCAAGTCTTCTTGGATTGGCTCAAATCCATGGATAGTTATTTCAAATGGTATAACATTTCGGAGGCTAGGAAGGTTAGATTTGCCGAAATGAAACTCACAGGCCGAGCCAACTTGTATTGGACTAATTTAGAGAATATGCGCGAGGCTCGAGGCGAACATCCTATCACGGACTGGAGAACGATGAAACAAGAACTCAAGAGAAAATATCTCCCTCCTTCGTACTACCCGAAGCTCCTCGATAAGTGGAATAGATTAACCCAAGGGAGCAAGTCCGTCAAAGACTACATCTCGGCCTTTGACGACTTCCTGATCCGTTGCAATGGCGAAGAGTCCGCCACCCCAACCCAAATCCTTTCTATGTTTAGAGCTGGCCTTAGGGAAGACCTGCGTACTGAACTTTTTGCTCGAGGTATAGACTCTTTAGAAGCAGCCTGTAGCCTAGTTCTCGACCTCGAAGATTCTAGAACCCACTCCCAAACTAAGCACTTTGACTCCCGTTCGAATTCGTATAGAACCTCGTTTGGACAACCTCAAACCCGACCTTCAGGATCAACTGCAAACCGAACCCCTGCTAGTTCGGCCCCACCTCGTACGGACCTCAAAGGTAAAACTCCCGAGCGTGACGCTACCAAACCCAATTCTGGAACCAAATGCTATAGGTGTCATGGGTACGGACACATTGCTTCGCAATGTTCTAGTCCTTACAAAGTCACCATAATTGAAGAAGTGGACGAAGCAGAGGAAGAACTTGAAACTGATTTGGTTCACCAAGTGGATGATGAAGAAGACTCTTTTACTGACGAGGAATCTGTGACATTACAAGTTGTTAGGTGCGCTTTAGCCCAACCTAAATTAAGCGATGATTGGCGTAGAACCTCTATTTTTCATACCTTCATCAAGATCGGAGAAAAGAGCTGCAAGGTTATCATAGATAGTGGAAGTTGTATCAATGCAGTCTCATCAGCCATGATCTCCAAACTCAATCTGAAGGTGACCCCGCACCCAAATCCGTATAAGGTTTCTTGGATCAACTCGACTAATATAGAAATTAAGGATCGAAGTCTTATTCCAATAGAATTTGTGGGATATCAAGACAAGATTTGGTGCGATGTTTTAACCATGGATGTGGGTCAAATTATCCTTGGTCGCCCTTGGTTATTTGACAACGACGTCCATATTTATGGGAGAACGAACACCTGTGTGTTCGAACATAATGGAAAGAAAATCAAGTTAATGCCATCTCAACCTAAACCTCCCAAAACAGAAAATAAGCCTACCTCAGCCAAACAAAGTAAAGGCCTTCATCTACTGACAGCGAAAGAGGTGGAAAATGAGATCACCCAAGGAGCCCCTATGTATGCCCTAGTGGCTAGAGAGGTAGACGATGACCAGAAAGAACCCATCCCCGATGCCGTTAAACATCTTCTTGAAAATTTTTCAGATGTTTTCCCTGAAGATTTACCTAACCAACTGTAATATCAAGATCTGCTCCAGAATCGTCCAGGACGATCTGGGATCGTCCTGGGACGATCAGTTGAGAAACAGCTCCAGAAATTGCCCAGATTTGCTCCAGGTGATTTCCTGTAGGCATCGTCCAGGCCGATTGGAGACATCGGCCAGGCCGATAGTTACTGTAGAAAATATCGGCCAGACAACAGCCCTGGGAGCTAATCCAGGACGATCCTTTTGGTCGGATCGTCCCGGGACGATCTGGCGATCGGCCAGGCCGATCTGTGTATGATTTAAGGGAAATCAGTCGTTTTGAAGAGAGAGAAAAGATTTTTAAAAATATCTGATTTTTTGATCTGAGGAGAGAGAAAAAGAAGAAAATTGGAAAAGTTGATTTCGGGAAGACGCGGAGCCGTTTTCGTTCGAAGAGACTGTTCAGGAAATTGCTGTGCACGAGGTAAGGCACATTCCACCTTTCTCAATTTTCAGAACCGTCGAGTTTGGCGGTATTATCTGTCCGGAATCGATTTTTGTTTGTGATTTTCGTCCGTATCTTTTGATTGGTTTAGTTTTTACCACGTAACTTTTTGTATATCGTTGCCGTGCCGGGTGTGCACGTTTTGACTATATTTTGAAGATTTTTGTCCGGGTATTTTTTATTCGACTGTGTTTTTAGTCGACTGGATTTTTCTGTGAAATTGGAAATTATCTGTGCAGTAGAATAAAGGTTCTGAAATGTTGATATCTGTATTCTGTGCGAATTTGGTGAATTTTGATTTTCAGGAAAATTGTGTAAATTCTGTATACTGCCGTTGTGCTGCCCGATTTTTGGGTAATTTCTGATTTGTCCGGATTTTCTCTGAATTGATATGCTATCTGTATATGCTATAAAAAGGGAGTTATAAGGGGCCTGGATCCTATGAGATTCAGTTAGTGTCTGGGAAATCTAAAATGAGCTCAATATGAAATCTGATATCTGTTCTGTTCCGGATCCGAGGAAAATCTGTTTAGGTGCTATATGCACTATATATGTATTCTGGTGCTATAAGCACATCTGATATGTTCTGGTGCCGTGAGCACAAAGGGAGGCCTATAAGGGGCCTGGATCCTATGAGATTCAGTCAGTGTCAGGGAATTTAGCTATTAATTAAATATCTGATATCTGCTATATGATTCTGATATGATTTGTTCTGTTCTGATATGATCTGTACGATTCTGATTCTGTACGATTCTGATTCTGTTGATCTGATATGTCTGATCTGTTCTGTTTCTAATTTGATACGACTTCTGTTTCCGTACAGTTCTGTTTGATTTGATATCTGTCCGATTCTGTTCTGATTTCTGTACGGATTTATCTGATGTTTTGGTTTTGCGATTCTGAGGATTTTGATTGGAGGTTTGTTGCTTTACTGAGCTGTTGAGCTCACCCTTGCTTTCTGGTGGTTTTCAGGTTCTGGGAAAGGGAAGGAAGTCCAGGATTAGTTTCAGAGTCTGATCAGTATATGTACTTTTGTACTTTTGATTTTTGTACAATCATGGCTTTTCTGTTCTGTCTTTCTTTCTGTCTAAAAGCCATGTACTGTATTTGTAAATGATTATTTTGAGGAAATGAAATCAGATAGATCTTTTGTTCCGCTGCATTTGATGTTTTTAGTAGCTCTGTGTTTTTATTGTGTTGTTTAGAATATTTGGAAGATTCAGTTCCGAACCAAATTCCAAAGCTAGATCCTGGTTAGTGTCTGCTTCTTCGTCGCGGCCCGGTGCGGACGGGATCCGTCTCGTCTCGGGTCGGGTCGTGACACCAACTGCCACCTCTGCGGGACATACAGCACGCAATAGACTTGGTACCAGGAGCATCCCTACCCAATCTTCCTCACTACCGTATGAACCCGACTGAACACTCTGAGCTTAAGAGACAAGTTGATGAACTCCTTCAACGAGGATTCATCAAGGAGAGCCTTAGCCCCTGCGCTGTGCCTGCTCTTTTAACACCCAAAAAGGACGGTTCGTGGCGAATGTGTGTTGATAGCCGTGCTATCAACAAGATTACTGTCAAGTATAGATTTCTCATTCCTCGGCTGGATGACATGCTAGACATGATGACTGGAGCCACCCTCTTTTCCAAAATAGATCTTAAGAGTGGATATCATCAAATTAGGATCCGCCCCGGGGATGAATGGAAAACGGCATTCAAAACTAAAGATGGACTTTATGAATGGACTGTTATGCCGTTTGGACTAAGCAACACCCCTAGTACCTTCATGAGAGTTATGACTCAAGTCCTTAGGCCCTTCTTAGGAAAGTTTGTAGTAGTTTACTTTGATGACATATTGATATACAGCACTTCGGAGGATCAACATCTCAATCACATAACTCAAGTCTGTGAAGTTTTGAGGAAAGAACAGCTGTATGCCAACCCAACTAAGTGTAAATTCCTCACCGATAGTGTAACATTTCTTGGATTCATTATTTCAACTCAAGGGATATCTGCAGATCCCGAGAAGGTGCGAGCTATAAATGAGTGGCCAGAACCTAAGAATATCCGGGATGTTAGGAGTTTTCATGGATTGGCTACTTTCTATAGGAGGTTTATTCGGAATTTCAGCACCATTGTAGCCCCCATAACTGATTGTCTTAAGAAAGGGGAATTTCTTTGGACGACTGCCGCTACCAGAGCATTTGAGGATATTAAAAAGAAAATGGTAGAAGCTCCTGTTATGCGTCTCCCAGATTTTTCTAAAGTATTTGAAGTAACCTGTGACGCATCTGGAATCGGGATAGGAGGAGTATTGTCACAAGAAGGACACCTCGTGGCCTACTTTAGTGAGAAGCTTAATGACATACGACAAAGGTACTCCACCTACGATAAAGAGTTTTATGCTATCATTCAGTCCCTTAGGTATTGGAGACATTATTTACTACCTCAGGAGTTTGTGATCTTTTCCGACCATGAGGCGTTGAGATATATCAACTCTCAAAAGAAGTTAAATGCCCGTCATGGTCGTTGGGTTGAATTCTTACAGGAATATTCTTACACTATTAGACATAAAGCCGGCATTGAGAATAAAGTGGCCGATGCTTTAAGCCGTAGGATAATGGTCACGAAAGAAATGAGGACAGAAGTTGTCGGATTTGAACGCATCAAGGAGGAATACCTGGAATGTACTGACTTTAAGGAAATATATGCACTACTTATGGAAGGAGACAAACCATCTGTAGATGAATTTTTGATTGAGGATGGCTACCTGTTTAGATCTCAGAAGCTGTGTATTCCCAACACTTCTCTTCGTGAGTTTCTTGTGTGGGAGCTGCACGCAGGAGGATTAGCTGGACATTTTGGGCAAACTAAGACCATTGCAGCCGTCGAGTATAGGTTTTTCTGGCCCAGCCTTAAGCGTGATGTCACTAGATTGATCAAACGTTGCCATACCTGTCAATTGGCAAAACAGCGAAAACAGGACACAGGCCTTTACACCCCACTCCCTGTACCTAACCGTCCTTGGGAAGATATCAGCATGGATTTCGTTTTAGGGCTTCCCAAGACCATTAGGAAGTATGACTCCATTTTTGTCGTAGTAGATCATTTCTCTAAGATGGCCCATTTCCTCCCTTGTGCTAAAACCTTCGACGCCTCTAGAATTGCTAAGATATATTTTAACGAGATTGTCCGACTCCATGGACTCCCTAAAACGATCGTGTCAGATAGGGACGTAAAATTTACGAGTTATTTCTGGAAAACCTTATGGATTAGGATGGGTACTAAGCTGCAGTTCTCCACCGCCTTCCACCCTCAAACTGATGGCCAAACCGAAGTTGTTAATAGGAGCCTAGGTAACCTCCTTAGGGCCTTAGTAGGTGATAACATTAGGGATTGGGATTCCAAACTACCCATTGCTGAGTTTGCATACAATAACTCTGTCAACCGAACCACCGGCATGAGCCCAGCTGAGATTGTTTATGGATATCAACCTAAGCAGCCTATAGACTTAGTCCCTATGGGTCATAAGATTAGAGTGTCTGAGTCTGCATCTGCATTTGCATCCCATATCCAGGAATTGCATCGAGAAATCAACAAAAGAATTATACAAAGCAACGAAAATTACAAATTAAATGCTGATCTCAAACGACGCTTCAAGGAATTCAAAGTTGGAGACTATGTCATGGTTCGGATTCGTCCGGAGCGGTTCCCACCTGGGGCCGTTAGGAAACTGCATGCTAAAAGTGCGGGTCCTTTTAAAATAACTTCTAAAGTAAACAGTAATGCTTATGTTTTGGACCTTCCTGAAGGTTTCAACATGAATCCCACGTTTAACATCGAGGATCTAGTAGCCTTTGATGGACCTGATTTTAACCCAAACAATCCTTTGACTGTTGAGCCTTGTGAGTCCATACCTAGTGAGATCCCAGCCTTACCTCCACTCCCCAAAATTCCCACACTACCTAACAGGGAGAAGATTGAGACTATACTAAGTGATGAGATTATTTCCACCAGGGATGGCGGACGCCACAGATACTTAGTACGTTGGAGAGGAAAGCCAGAGACGGAGGACACTTGGCTAGAGCGGGATGAGATACAGAGACTGGACCCCGACATTCTGGAGCTGTACGAGAGTTCTCAGGACCCATACTCGATAGGGTCGAGCTTTCTCCCACCCGGGGAGAATGATGAGGGCATCGGATTTCGCCATGTGTACCATCGACGAGGACGACGATCGACGGCCCTGATTCAGAGTCTTTACCTATGATGCTTTAGTTCTTTTTCTTATTATTAGTTATATCATGTTTTCCGTTTGTACCCCTATAAGGGATGATTTGCTTATTGTAGCCCCAAGGGCATTTGTGACTTTTTTCATTTATCTTCTCATGTAAAGCCTATATATAAAGGCTTGTTTGATTGTATTGGATTATTATTGATGATGAATAAAAATTGTTCCCACTTGTTCTCTTTGTGAGTGCACAAAAGATCTCTTAGTGAGTTCTTTGGAGGAGATCTCTTGGTGAGTTCTCCAAATCATTTTGGATTGGTTGAGTAAGTTTTTCTCCCTAAAAGTTTTTAATTTGCTCTCCCCCAAGCATTAGCCGCCGGCCCCATTTTCTTCCCCACCACCGGCCGTCCCTACCCACACATCCGACCACCTCCCGCCGCCCCTTCCTCCTCCCGGCCCAATCCATTCCAACTTCGCATGGGAATTTGAAATTTGAAAATTCAAAATTTTGAATTCTTTCCAAATTTGGAATTTCCAAATTAGTAAAGTTGTCATGAATTAATCAAATTCAAATTAGTATTAATTTGGAGTTTTTATTTTCTTATTTTCCATGTCATCAATCCAAGTGAATTAATAAGCCACCTCATCCCACAAATCCCTCCCTCTCCTAGTGAACCGCCGCCCCCCTTCCCCCTCTTTCTCCTATTGACCCGCCGGCCCCCCTTATTGAGCCCCCCATTAAGGAGTTAGTTACTCCTCCCTAACTCGAATTAATTTGAATTCCCCTAATTTCCCTCCCCCTTATCCTCCCTTCCATTAAATTTCAATTAAGGCCTTCATTGCCTTGAATTGAAATTCAAATCCCTAAATATTTTTCCCTCCTAATCTTTTAAAACTGAAACTAATTTCAGTTTTATCAAGATCTTTCCCTTCCTCTCACCCAAAGCCCACCGCCGGCTTCCCTTGGCTTGCAACCCGCCGGCCCATAAGCTCCATCTTGGAGATTCCGGTGAAACACCACTCCCTCCACTTTCAATGAGGTATGGAAGTACCCGAATGGAACTTCGGGTTTGAATACGACGATCAAGGATGAGTCGACATCATCCGGTCCCCATTCTTTGACATTGGATTTGACTTCGACGACACCGTTGAGGATTACTTGGCTCGGATTGTACCCACCTTGATAGAAACCGTTGACGCTCACTTTTCAGCGTACACTTGGATTGTCAGAGAACGTCGCTTTGCAAGACCTCCACATATTGCGCCGACCTCTCCCTCCCTTCGGATCTACGATGCCGTCGCCCTAGGAGTGATCTCGTCCATCGTGTGGCTCTTCTTCTCCCAACAATCCTATTGGTAGGTAAATGAGAGTGGCCTCAAGGTGAAAAAAATCACTTTGTTAACCTTGGGATTTTGTTGAGCATCTCATTTGTTTTACGTTACTAACGTTGTTATTTTTCTTGGTCTTGCTAATTTACGTGCAAGTGATTGCCTAGCCATAGTTACAATTAGATTTCCGGAAAGTTTGAATTGAGAACGAGATTTCATTTGCAATTATGTTACTTAAATAATCTCTTGTTCAATTTCTTAAATACAATTCCTGGAATCATCTCATTTTACATCATATTTGGTATCAGAGCATGGCTAGCATGTTTTGTTCATGTTAGATGCATCCTAGGAAGTCTTCATTAGCTTGGTCTCTAATTTTGCATGCATCACATCGTGTACAACATCTAGTTCACTACTTTCGCTTGCTGTCCAGTAACTTACAGCACTTTATTTTCTATGTTTACATGCATGTTTAGGTTACCCAAGTGTAGTTGAGTCTTTTACCACCCACCAATTCACTTAGCGCACTTTCTACACTTGTTTTCCTTGCTGTCCTGTGTTTTCCTGCACTGTTTAGTGGCTGGTAGGTGTCCAAAAGCCCTTGTCTAGTGGCTGTCCACACCCCACAACCCACCCTAATCACCAAAACCACTTACCCCACTGTGCTAGGTTGCTGTCCCCACCTTCCAGCGGCTGTTTGGTGACTGTACGTGCTGTTTCCTGCAGCATTACACTGCTGTTCCCCATCCCAAGCCTACCCATATCAACCCTCTGTCAATCCCATGGATCCACAACACCTCCAGGCCACCCTAGACCTCATTTTGGGCCAATTAGGAACTGTTACACAGCAAGTTCGTAATACTCAGACGGACTTAGCAGATTTTAGGAGGTTAACCAGTGATCGGTTAGATAACATAGAGCGTATTGGGAACCCTGCGATTTACACCCCGTCACGACCTCACTCGCCTTACAACGAGGAAAACCAAGCCGATCATGGCCACCAAAGAGACCCACACCGTCATAACCCGAGACCCCATCAAGACCCTGTTGGAGATGAGAACCCTTGGCGCGATAACGATGCCCAATTGCTGAAAAACATTAGGATTGATGCGCCGACTTACGATGGGACCCTCGATCCCCAAGTCTTCTTGGATTGGCTCAAATCCATGGATAGTTATTTCAAATGGTATAACATTTCGGAGGCTAGGAAGGTTAGATTTGCCGAAATGAAACTCACAGGCCGAGCCAACTTGTATTGGACTAATTTAGAGAATATGCGCGAGGCTCGAGGCGAACATCCTATCACGGACTGGAGAACGATGAAACAAGAACTCAAGAGAAAATATCTCCCTCCTTCGTACTACCCGAAGCTCCTCGATAAGTGGAATAGATTAACCCAAGGGAGCAAGTCCGTCAAAGACTACATCTCGGCCTTTGACGACTTCCTGATCCGTTGCAATGGCGAAGAGTCCGCCACCCCAACCCAAATCCTTTCTATGTTTAGAGCTGGCCTTAGGGAAGACCTGCGTACTGAACTTTTTGCTCGAGGTATAGACTCTTTAGAAGCAGCCTGTAGCCTAGTTCTCGACCTCGAAGATTCTAGAACCCACTCCCAAACTAAGCACTTTGACTCCCGTTCGAATTCGTATAGAACCTCGTTTGGACAACCTCAAACCCGACCTTCAGGATCAACTGCAAACCGAACCCCTGCTAGTTCGGCCCGACCTCGTACGGACCTCAAAGGTAAAACTCCCGAGCGTGACGCTACCAAACCCAATTCTGGAACCAAATGCTATAGGTGTCATGGGTACGGACACATTGCTTCGCAATGTTCTAGTCCTTACAAAGTCACCATAATTGAAGAAGTGGACGAAGCAGAGGAAGAACTTGAAACTGATTTGGTTCACCAAGTGGATGATGAAGAAGACTCTTTTACTGACGAGGAATCTGTGACATTACAAGTTGTTAGGTGCGCTTTAGCCCAACCTAAATTAAGCGATGATTGGCGTAGAACCTCTATTTTTCATACCTTCATCAAGATCGGAGAAAAGAGCTGCAAGGTTATCATAGATAGTGGAAGTTGTATCAATGCAGTCTCATCAGCCATGATCTCCAAACTCAATCTGAAGGTGACCCCGCACCCAAATCCGTATAAGGTTTCTTGGATCAACTCGACTAATATAGAAATTAAGGATCGAAGTCTTATTCCAATAGAATTTGTGGGATATCAAGACAAGATTTGGTGCGATGTTTTAACCATGGATGTGGGTCAAATTATCCTTGGTCGCCCTTGGTTATTTGACAACGACGTCCATATTTATGGGAGAACGAACACCTGTGTGTTCGAACATAATGGAAAGAAAATCAAGTTAATGTCATCTCAACCTAAACCTCCCAAAACAGAAAATAAGCCTACCTCAGCCAAACAAAGTAAAGGCCTTCATCTACTGACAGCGAAAGAGGTGGAAAATGAGATCACCCAAGGAGCCCCTATGTATGCCCTAGTGGCTAGAGAGGTAGACGATGACCAGAAAGAACCCATCCCCGATGCCGTTAAACATCTTCTTGAAAATTTTTCAGATGTTTTCCCTGAAGATTTACCTAACCAACTGTAATATCAAGATCTGCTCCAGAATCGTCCAGGACGATCTGGGATCGTCCTGGGACGATCAGTTGAGAAACAGCTCCAGAAATTGCCCAGATTTGCTCCAGGTGATTTCCTGTAGGCATCGTCCAGGCCGATTGGAGACATCGGCCAGGCCGATAGTTACTGTAGAAAATATCGGCCAGACAACAGCCCTGGGAGCTAATCCAGGACGATCCTTTTGGTCGGATCGTCCCGGGACGATCTGGCGATCGGCCAGGCCGATCTGTGTATGATTTAAGGGAAATCAGTCGTTTTGAAGAGAGAGAAAAGATTTTTAAAAATATCTGATTTTTTGATCTGAGGAGAGAGAAAAAGAAGAAAATTGGAAAAGTTGATTTCGGGAAGACGCGGAGCCGTTTTCGTTCGAAGAGACTGTTCAGGAAATTGCTGTGCACGAGGTAAGGCACATTCCACCTTTCTCAATTTTCAGAACCGTCGAGTTTGGCGGTATTATCTGTCCGGAATCGATTTTTGTTTGTGATTTTCGTCCGTATCTTTTGATTGGTTTAGTTTTTACCACGTAACTTTTTGTATATCGTTGCCGTGCCGGGTGTGCACGTTTTGACTATATTTTGAAGATTTTTGTCCGGGTATTTTTTATTCGACTGTGTTTTTAGTCGACTGGATTTTTCTGTGAAATTGGAAATTATCTGTGCAGTAGAATAAAGGTTCTGAAATGTTGATATCTGTATTCTGTGCGAATTTGGTGAATTTTGATTTTCAGGAAAATTGTGTAAATTCTGTATACTGCCGTTGTGCTGCCCGATTTTTGGGTAATTTCTGATTTGTCCGGATTTTCTCTGAATTGATATGCTATCTGTATATGCTATAAAAAGGGAGTTATAAGGGGCCTGGATCCTATGAGATTCAGTTAGTGTCTGGGAAATCTAAAATGAGCTCAATATGAAATCTGATATCTGTTCTGTTCCGGATCCGAGGAAAATCTGTTTAGGTGCTATATGCACTATATATGTATTCTGGTGCTATAAGCACATCTGATATGTTCTGGTGCCGTGAGCACAAAGGGAGGCCTATAAGGGGCCTGGATCCTATGAGATTCAGTCAGTGTCAGGGAATTTAGCTATTAATTAAATATCTGATATCTGCTATATGATTCTGATATGATTTGTTCTGTTCTGATATGATCTGTACGATTCTGATTCTGTACGATTCTGATTCTGTTGATCTGATATGTCTGATCTGTTCTGTTTCTAATTTGATACGACTTCTGTTTCCGTACAGTTCTGTTTGATTTGATATCTGTCCGATTCTGTTCTGATTTCTGTACGGATTTATCTGATGTTTTGGTTTTGCGATTCTGAGGATTTTGATTGGAGGTTTGTTGCTTTACTGAGCTGTTGAGCTCACCCTTGCTTTCTGGTGGTTTTCAGGTTCTGGGAAAGGGAAGGAAGTCCAGGATTAGTTTCAGAGTCTGATCAGTATATGTACTTTTGTACTTTTGATTTTTGTACAGTCATGGCTTTTCTGTTCTGTCTTTCTTTCTGTCTAAAAGCCATGTACTGTATTTGTAAATGATTATTTTGAGGAAATGAAATCAGATAGATCTTTTGTTCCGCTGCATTTGATGTTTTTAGTAGCTCTGTGTTTTTATTGTGTTGTTTAGAATATTTGGAAGATTCAGTTCCGAACCAAATTCCAAAGCTAGATCCTGGTTAGTGTCTGCTTCTTCGTCGCGGCCCGGTGCGGACGGGATCCGTCTCGTCTCGGGTCGGGTCGTGACACCAACTGCCACCTCTGCGGGACATACAGCACGCAATAGACTTGGTACCAGGAGCATCCCTACCCAATCTTCCTCACTACCGTATGAACCCGACTGAACACTCTGAGCTTAAGAGACAAGTTGATGAACTCCTTCAACGAGGATTCATCAAGGAGAGCCTTAGCCCCTGCGCTGTGCCTGCTCTTTTAACACCCAAAAAGGACGGTTCGTGGCGAATGTGTGTTGATAGCCGTGCTATCAACAAGATTACTGTCAAGTATAGATTTCTCATTCCTCGGCTGGATGACATGCTAGACATGATGACTGGAGCCACCCTCTTTTCCAAAATAGATCTTAAGAGTGGATATCATCAAATTAGGATCCGCCCCGGGGATGAATGGAAAACGGCATTCAAAACTAAAGATGGACTTTATGAATGGACTGTTATGCCGTTTGGACTAAGCAACACCCCTAGTACCTTCATGAGAGTTATGACTCAAGTCCTTAGGCCCTTCTTAGGAAAGTTTGTAGTAGTTTACTTTGATGACATATTGATATACAGCACTTCGGAGGATCAACATCTCAATCACATAACTCAAGTCTGTGAAGTTTTGAGGAAAGAACAGCTGTATGCCAACCCAACTAAGTGTAAATTCCTCACCGATAGTGTAACATTTCTTGGATTCATTATTTCAACTCAAGGGATATCTGCAGATCCCGAGAAGGTGCGAGCTATAAATGAGTGGCCAGAACCTAAGAATATCCGGGATGTTAGGAGTTTTCATGGATTGGCTACTTTCTATAGGAGGTTTATTCGGAATTTCAGCACCATTGTAGCCCCCATAACTGATTGTCTTAAGAAAGGGGAATTTCTTTGGACGACTGCCGCTACCAGAGCATTTGAGGATATTAAAAAGAAAATGGTAGAAGCTCCTGTTATGCGTCTCCCAGATTTTTCTAAAGTATTTGAAGTAACCTGTGACGCATCTGGAATCGGGATAGGAGGAGTATTGTCACAAGAAGGACACCTCGTGGCCTACTTTAGTGAGAAGCTTAATGACATACGACAAAGGTACTCCACCTACGATAAAGAGTTTTATGCTATCATTCAGTCCCTTAGGTATTGGAGACATTATTTACTACCTCAGGAGTTTGTGATCTTTTCCGACCATGAGGCGTTGAGATATATCAACTCTCAAAAGAAGTTAAATGCCCGTCATGGTCGTTGGGTTGAATTCTTACAGGAATATTCTTACACTATTAGACATAAAGCCGGCATTGAGAATAAAGTGGCCGATGCTTTAAGCCGTAGGATAATGGTCACGAAAGAAATGAGGACAGAAGTTGTCGGATTTGAACGCATCAAGGAGGAATACCTGGAATGTACTGACTTTAAGGAAATATATGCACTACTTATGGAAGGAGACAAACCATCTGTAGATGAATTTTTGATTGAGGATGGCTACCTGTTTAGATCTCAGAAGCTGTGTATTCCCAACACTTCTCTTCGTGAGTTTCTTGTGTGGGAGCTGCACGCAGGAGGATTAGCTGGACATTTTGGGCAAACTAAGACCATTGCAGCCGTCGAGTATAGGTTTTTCTGGCCCAGCCTTAAGCGTGATGTCACTAGATTGATCAAACGTTGCCATACCTGTCAATTGGCAAAACAGCGAAAACAGGACACAGGCCTTTACACCCCACTCCCTGTACCTAACCGTCCTTGGGAAGATATCAGCATGGATTTCGTTTTAGGGCTTCCCAAGACCATTAGGAAGTATGACTCCATTTTTGTCGTAGTAGATCATTTCTCTAAGATGGCCCATTTCCTCCCTTGTGCTAAAACCTTCGACGCCTCTAGAATTGCTAAGATATATTTTAACGAGATTGTCCGACTCCATGGACTCCCTAAAACGATCGTGTCAGATAGGGACGTAAAATTTACGAGTTATTTCTGGAAAACCTTATGGATTAGGATGGGTACTAAGCTGCAGTTCTCCACCGCCTTCCACCCTCAAACTGATGGCCAAACCGAAGTTGTTAATAGGAGCCTAGGTAACCTCCTTAGGGCCTTAGTAGGTGATAACATTAGGGATTGGGATTCCAAACTACCCATTGCTGAGTTTGCATACAATAACTCTGTCAACCGAACCACCGGCATGAGCCCAGCTGAGATTGTTTATGGATATCAACCTAAGCAGCCTATAGACTTAGTCCCTATGGGTCATAAGATTAGAGTGTCTGAGTCTGCATCTGCATTTGCATCCCATATCCAGGAATTGCATCGAGAAATCAACAAAAGAATTATACAAAGCAACGAAAATTACAAATTAAATGCTGATCTCAAACGACGCTTCAAGGAATTCAAAGTTGGAGACTATGTCATGGTTCGGATTCGTCCGGAGCGGTTCCCACCTGGGGCCGTTAGGAAACTGCATGCTAAAAGTGCGGGTCCTTTTAAAATAACTTCTAAAGTAAACAGTAATGCTTATGTTTTGGACCTTCCTGAAGGTTTCAACATGAATCCCACGTTTAACATCGAGGATCTAGTAGCCTTTGATGGACCTGATTTTAACCCAAACAATCCTTTGACTGTTGAGCCTTGTGAGTCCATACCTAGTGAGATCCCAGCCTTACCTCCACTCCCCAAAATTCCCACACTACCTAACAGGGAGAAGATTGAGACTATACTAAGTGATGAGATTATTTCCACCAGGGATGGCGGACGCCACAGATACTTAGTACGTTGGAGAGGAAAGCCAGAGACGGAGGACACTTGGCTAGAGCGGGATGAGATACAGAGACTGGACCCCGACATTCTGGAGCTGTACGAGAGTTCTCAGGACCCATACTCGATAGGGTCGAGCTTTCTCCCACCCGGGGAGAATGATGAGGGCATCGGATTTCGCCATGTGTACCATCGACGAGGACGACGATCGACGGCCCTGATTCAGAGTCTTTACCTATGATGCTTTAGTTCTTTTTCTTATTATTAGTTATATCATGTTTTCCGTTTGTACCCCTATAAGGGATGATTTGCTTATTGTAGCCCCAAGGGCATTTGTGACTTTTTTCATTTATCTTCTCATGTAAAGCCTATATATAAAGGCTTGTTTGATTGTATTGGATTATTATTGATGATGAATAAAAATTGTTCCCACTTGTTCTCTTTGTGAGTGCACAAAAGATCTCTTAGTGAGTTCTTTGGAGGAGATCTCTTGGTGAGTTCTCCAAATCATTTTGGATTGGTTGAGTAAGTTTTTCTCCCTAAAAGTTTTTAATTTGCTCTCCCCCAAGCATTAGCCGCCGGCCCCATTTTCTTCCCCACCACCGGCCGTCCCTACCCACACATCCGACCACCTCCCGCCGCCCCTTCCTCCTCCCGGCCCAATCCATTCCAACTTCGCATGGGAATTTGAAATTTGAAAATTCAAAATTTTGAATTCTTTCCAAATTTGGAATTTCCAAATTAGGAAAGTTGTCATGAATTAATCAAATTCAAATTAGTATTAATTTGGAGTTTTTATTTTCTTATTTTCCATGTCATCAATCCAAGTGAATTAATAAGCCACCTCATCCCACAAATCCCTCCCTCTCCTAGTGAACCGCCGCCCCCCTTCCCCCTCTTTCTCCTATTGACCCGCCGGCCCCCCTTATTGAGCCCCCCATTAAGGAGTTAGTTACTCCTCCCTAACTCGAATTAATTTGAATTCCCCTAATTTCCCTCCCCCTTATCCTCCCTTCCATTAAATTTCAATTAAGGCCTTCATTGCCTTGAATTGAAATTCAAATCCCTAAATATTTTTCCCTCCTAATCTTTTAAAACTGAAACTAATTTCAGTTTTATCAAGATCTTTCCCTTCCTCTCACCCAAAGCCCACCGCCGGCTTCCCTTGGCTTGCAACCCGCCGGCCCATAAGCTCCATCTTGGAGATTCCGGTGAAACACCACTCCCTCCACTTTCAATGAGGTATGGAAGTACCCGAATGGAACTTCGGGTTTGAATACGACGATCAAGGACGAGTCGACATCATCCGGTCCCCATTCTTTGACGTTGGATTTGACTTTGACGACACCGTTGAGGATTACTTGGCTCGGATTGTACCCACCTTGATAGAGACCGTTGACGATCACTTTTCAGCGTACACTTGGATTGTCAGAGGACGTCGCTTTGCAAGACCTCCACATATTGCGCCGACCTCTCCCTCCCTTCGGATCTACGGTGCCGTCGCCCTAGGAGTGATCTCGTCCATCGTGTGGCTCTTCTTCTCCCAACAATCCTAGTGGTAGGTAAATGAGAGTGGCCTCAAGGTGAAAAAAATCACTTTGTTAACCTTGGGATTTTGTTGAGCATCTCATTTGTTTTACGTTACTAACGTTGTTATTTTTCTTGGTCTTGCTAATTTACGTGCAAGTGATTGCCTAGCCATAGTTACAATTAGATTTCCGGAAAGTTTGAATTGAGAACGAGATTTCATTTGCAATTATGTTACTTAAATAATCTCTTGTTCAATTTCTTAAATACAATTCCTGGAATCATCTCATTTTACATCACTCTAATTCCCAACTACTAAGTCAATATACTAAAGAAGCTCCAAGAACTATATTGAAATGACAAGATTAGCACTTGAAGTGACAATACACAAACAAGCCAACATCCCAAAAAGGTTCATATTACACAAACCTTGAAAAGAATGAAACCAAATATTAAAAAAATATGTGATTGCTGAAATGAAGAAACTCATCTGTGGGGAGATGTATCCCACACGAGTTGTTAACAATCCCTGTGAGAAAGGAATGATGAGAACTATGCATGCATAAAATTTTGGAATCTAAATAAGTCAAATCTAAAGGAAGATTCCTGTCCTGTTGGATCTTTACGATCGACAATATGTCAAAAACACATGACCTATTTTTATTCAATAGACGAGTCATCCAAGAAAACAATAAATCAAGATGGTGCCAGAACATGATAAGACACCACCTTCTAAACTCCAATCAACCTTTAATATTATAAGGTAATGTCATTTGACCTCAAAAAAATCAAAGTCACCTACTAACGAACTATAACCACATATTTAATGACCTCACGCATAAACAAGTAGAGTGTTATATTGATGATCTTGTGGCCAAAATGTCTCTTCTAAGTACCACATCAAAGAACATGTCGTGCATTCAAGGTTTCCTCAAAGAAATTACTAAGCTTCGTGATGTACCATTTAGAGATCAAAATTAGCCCCTCGAAAAGATAATCATAGAGATGTTGTGTCAAAGAAATCTAAAGCCTTATGGTCACTCCAAGGCAAAGTAGCCTACATCAGATGATTCATATTTAACCTATCAGATAGGTATTAATCTTTTTCAAATCTGATAAAAAAGGATGCCATGATCAAGAAGAGCTTGGAATGTGTAGAACATTTGGCAACATGCAGTGACATGATGTTGCATTCATAAAAAGTATTGTATTAGGAGTATATTAACATAACAAAAGAATGAGATCCATAAAAAATGAATGCCAAATGTTCATCTTTTCTTAATTTTACATAATTTTAGTTTAGTGAAGATAAAAGAGTTAAAAAAACATCTTTAATAAAAAAAACCTAAGCTTTGCATAATAATTTATTATGGCCAACTTTTGGACGGACTAACACCATGACGGAACAACACCATTATATAGGGAGAAATGCTTGCTTTAAACAGTAAAACAGTAGAAACTAACATGGAGTTCTGGAAAAATGACAGAATGGATGCAGTTACCTTCCCTGTTTTGGCATCTACGACAGTAGAAGTTTGAAGGCGAGGTCTTGAAAGTGCTTTCAAATAATCACATTCCTGCATGGATCCTAAATACTTTAGGCTTCTGCAATACCAACATTATCATATGGAAAATAGTAAAAAAAATGTATAGTGACCATTTAGACTTAGTGTTGTCACAATAAAAAAATTCATAACTAAGTAGACCCTAAACTAATGCAAAACGCATGCTTAAATTCTGAAACAAATTCCTATAATGGATAGCCTTTTAGATATTGAGAAACAATTTTTTCTGATTGTATCCCCATCGACCAGATGCAAATAAGCAGTTCACAAAAGTCCATCCAGATCATCAGCATTGATGACACTAATGATAATGACGTTGCTATCAAGTGCCGATGCTGCTTGCAAGACAAATCAAGCCATCCTTTCCATAAAATGGCTCTCATTGATACAAACTAATTCTATAGCTGACGCTGATTCCTTGATCTACATGATGGCAAAAAACATTTGGATTTCTTTTAATTTTCTTCGTTTTGCTTTCATCTAAAAACAACCTACTTTATTCAACAGATGTTTATGCTGAGTTAGAATATTGTTAATTTTTGTTAGTTACACAATTTTATTGGATTCTATTTTATGATGTTTTTGAAGAAAAATGCTACAGTTGCATTGGGTGTAAATTTGTAATCGGGCTAGCTTAGGCCAGATTAAAGTCATATTATCATTTATTTTTAATAACATCTGAAATATAACCCCTGACCCACTCAAAATCATTCTCAAGTTGGTTTGAAATATAAAAATTTCAAATCAATGCATCTCAATGCAGGAGTTTCAGTTATTTCTAATGATATTTGAAATTTGCAAATTCAAAAAATTTCCAGATTGAGTTAGCATGGTTAATGTGAATCCAACTCATTGCCTGCTCTGCTCTAGTGTACATGTTACTAATAATACTTGTACAAAAAGTATGATCGATACAATCCCCGTAAAATGGTATGGTATCATAATTAAAGAAGTAGCTGTGAATTAGTTTAAGCTGTTGCAATTACATAAAAGCTAAAAGCTAGCACAGCTGATTTTAAGATCAGATAACAATGATAGCAGAGAGGCCACCTTAAACTTGCTGGGTGTGGACATTACAATTTCCTGCATGGAGAAATATGCTAATTGTTGTGTATGGTCGATCAAAAATCATGCTAAATTTGCTTTTAGTTTAGCATACAGAAAAAGCCATGAACCATAAGATGCTCAGATCCACAGGAACCAATTTTGTACTTTGTGTTTTGTAAGAATTTAAAATTTGACCATGAGGAAGTAAGTATTCACTTCTAAATGAAATGTTCAAAGAAAAAATTAACTTGACTCTGACTTCTTTTTATAAACTACCCATAATTTAATTTTACCATGAAAAAGGACAATAATTGCAAAAACTGTAAATAAGGGAAAAAATTTGTCTTACTTTGCAAGCAACCAATTTTGTCATACACGTCAGAGTTTTTGAAAGTCAGCATAAATGTTTGTGTTTCTTGAAACCTTGATGTATCACTACTAAATTTTCTTATGGAACCCTAGTATACGCATTGTGTATGCTATACTAGTAATACTAGGGCTGCCTAAAAAACTGCAGTAGTAATACTAATGTTTTAAGATACCCAATCATGTTGCCAGAGTAATAGGGCAAACTATTGTCCTTGTTTGCAAAGTAATATAACTTTTATCCTTGCCCATAAAAAGACAAAATCATATGGAGTTTTATACAAATAACTCTATTCTATTTGATCTTAAAGGAGAGTAAAGATCTTGATATGAAGGCAATTCAATCATATAAATTCAAGAAGTGAAAGCAATAAGCAAGTTCAAATACCTCT
Source organism: Dendrobium huoshanense (assembly GCA_016618105.1). Taxonomy (NCBI): domain Eukaryota; kingdom Viridiplantae; phylum Streptophyta; class Magnoliopsida; order Asparagales; family Orchidaceae; genus Dendrobium; species Dendrobium huoshanense. The sequence continues at coordinate 16,529,359 of CM028359.1, read as the reverse complement.
CAAATCAATGCTAGATGCTTTCCCAAATAAGTTCAACCAAATAAGATAAAAGGAATAGAGATCACATAAAGATGGAGACATACCACAAACAAGTGAAGAATATCTATTTTTATGAAAAGTAGATCACTTAGTACTTACAAAAATGTGTCATTGTAATTCAAGAGCTCTGATAGCTAAAAATTGTGTATTTGTAAAGAAGAAAGTTATAGCAAGTACAATTTATACCTCAGTGCTTAAGAAATTATGAAAAAGAATTATCCGTGGTGACCAGCTCTTTACTTCCGGCTTGACCTAAACTAGAAAAAATAATAGAGTAAGACAAAATTGTTAAACTTTAACAAATATAAATTAGAGAACATTATTAGAAATTATCTCCTTTTGATTAAATAACAGTAGAAAATTAAGCACATGTTTTTCACCGAGTTTAACCTAGCAAAAGTGAAATTTGGAAATATCTTTGCATCCAATGGGTCGAGAAAAAACCACACCAATCAAAGAGGATGAGCTTTTTAATACAATTAGCATACAGGCTCTCTACATCGAGTTTAAGGGGCATTAGAATAGGGACTTATAACTCTTGATATTATGATCCCCAATCAGTCGTTTGATCAAATTGGATACCCCACTCATATTCTTGGCCCCAGCTGGGCCATCCATTTATGTTGTATAGGCCAGTATCATTTTAGGCCAACAATACAGGTCAACCAATAGAAAGTCACAGCATTAGGGGCTAGAACCTAGCTAGAGGAAAGCATCCCAAACTACTCCATCAGATTACCAGAAAGGCATGCAACAAACAAATTAAAAAGCCAAAAAGAAAATGACAAGAAATAAAATAATAAAAAGAAAGAAAACCGGGAAAGAGTGCATTCAATGAAAGAAAATGACAAGAAATAAAAGAATAAATAGTCAAGCATGCCTCAGAAACACTAGTACAAAACATGACAATTATCGACTACTTACCAATCAGCACAATATACCGTTGTAGCTATCTTGGAGATTACAGGTTATGCATGGTGCAACCTTAACTCGTACGACTATCTATTTAGATTTTTGTTTAACTTATTTTATATTTTTTGCATGTTGCTTTGTTGTTGAGAAGATGCATAAATTTATCCATAATCATACACCATATAACACCATTTTTAGGGTATGGCATAATTATAAATAAATTGATAGATAATCTCCATTTCTCCACTATTAAAACTCCCTGCATTCATTTTGTCCATCGTTTATTGTCTAAAAAGAAAAATGAGCATCGCTATATGTAAGGAATGAAAAAACTCTTGACTATTCCAACAAGTAGAATCAAACTATATGTACAACAAATAGCATAAAAATACGTAACTTTCAGTCAAAATGAAAATGCAATCCTTTACTAAGGAGCAAAGTGTGATGGCGTACTATCATTATTTCCTTTCCATATCATATATAATTTGTCTAATAGTACTAGCTCTTCAGAACTAGAACCCCCCAATTTTTCTACTTGATTCAGCAGTCTTATAAGAATAAATTTTTGTAGTAGAAAAATAAGCTAGTCAATTAGACAAAGAAGACAGTAAATAGAGTTTGATCAACTTAAATTTGAAACCAGAGAAATTTTAATCCAGTAGGTCTATTCATAATAGTAAAATACTAGATTGTGCTTTGAAAGAAGAGGCAGCGGACATAAGAGATTCACAATATGAAACGTAATAAACAACATTTAGATGAAAATTTTGAAATATACAAATCCAAGTCGAAGAGTTGCTGCCTCTTTGTCATTCTCCCAATGAGAAACACCTGCAGGAAAAAATGAAGTGAAAACCTGAAAGAATCATCATTTGTTAACAAAACTTTCAATCAGTGGTGTTAAAGCTGATCTAACTTCAACAAACAAATGCCTCGAATAAAAAATACGTCTTAAATTTCATAATTGCTTATCACAAGAGAGACTTTTTCATATTTTGTGATGTTGAAGCAACATGACAATGAGCAAAAAATAAAGAAATAAAAGAGCAAGTGAAACTTAATTTCCCTCAGATTATTCAAAATAGGAGATGCCGAAAATCCTACGTAACTCAAGATCCTCAAATTTTCACAATTCAAAATAAATTAGCTTCTATTGACTCAAAACGTTTAATGCTTGGCTCCACCCAACCATTCCTACCCACCAGGCATTCATAAGGTCAAATCATAAGTCTATTCAAGAGAAAAACTTTGCAACAATATGATCAAACATGGAAATCTATATTATAAGAGGTGGAGCTAATGATTATGTATCTCAATGCTAAATAATATATTACATCAATCTGATGGTAATTGAGGGTAGGCTGGGAGTGATGGTTAAATTACCTATACTATAATTTACATGTGTCAGGTTCAATTCACAAAAATAGCCTATATGCAAATACAAGGATAAGGCTGTGTACATCAACCAGTCCCCACACCATACATTAGCTGCGCTCCATGCACCAGGTATGCCCTTTTCTAAATCTAATGGTAACCAGTGCATTGCATCAATTTCCATGAAAGAAACCATATATTTGTGCGTTTTTTTTTTTATGAACTTTATTAGAAACAATTATATCTATTTATTATTTTTTTTATTGATGATAATGAATTAAATTAATTATTCGGAACAGCAATAACTTCCAAAGTACTTAAAGGAAAATATCTGATATGGATTAAAAACAATATAAAATCCTTCAAATAAGAACTTCTTACTAAGTTATTACTGATGCATTAAAAACTGAATTCCACGACATGTAGATATGCACTACAAATGAACAAAACATTACATGAATGATACAGAAATTGAGATAGGCTGAATAGCATGGAAAATGGAACAAGAATACTGTTGTATAGAACGCACGTACTCTAATTACATAAATATATCCATTTCATTAGAGTTTAGTATCTACCCTTATTTTTTGTTCACATCATATTAGTTTATCATGCAGGGTAAAACCCATGTAACAGGCCGATAATAAATCCAGCAAAGAAAATACTATATTTTCACATTTATGAAATCTAAACTCATAGACACTAATTTACAATCAGAAATGGGAAATTGAAATAATTATACTAGTTATATGATACATGTTCAAATTTTCCAGAAATTAAAAAAAAAAAACTGAGAAGAACTAGCTCTAAATAAAAAAATGACATAACCAGAATTGGGAGGAAATGAGTTTATACCAGAAGGAACCTCCAATCTGTGGATAAATTCCAGCTGAAATAAAGAACCTGCAAGTAACAGATATCAACTCCTCAGGCCAAGTTTTTAATATTTTGACAAAGATATGAATAATAAAGGGTATATCAAAGTAAAATGAAGCAGAAAACTGAATCTTTATATACCCCAAAGCAATGCATTCTTTGGAAACAAAAAGGACTTGCTGAATTAGAAAATAGGTCAACTAAACATACAACGCTGTTATTTTAGGTAAATATGGCAAGTATTTAAAATAACACAAACCAGCAAAAAGATACGTTGGCGACACAGCTAGACACCATTAACATCATGCTGACACATCCGCGGATAAATAGAGATTGCAAAACGCAATGACATATCAAGAAGAGGAAGTGTGGTTATGATCTACGTGCTCAGGTTACAGACAGCTAGTCAAATCAAAACCGAAAGCAATGAGACTGTTACAGTTCAAAATGGTGGTCCTTTCCAGATTTTGGGATATATATATATATGAGGAAGAGTGTAGGTTGATGAAAAAGAATTCAATATAACTAAAATCAAGAAGAAAAAGGGAATCATCTGAAAAAAGGAATTTCATGGAAGGTGCCCTCTGATAACAGATAGCTCCAGGTCTACTAAGATCATTTTTCTTAATTCTCAAAGTGATGTATGCATGCTATCTAGATATAAAACTAGCAACTTACAGTATACAAAAGGAAAATAGTAAAGACAAAGTATTCATTTTACTATTATAGGTAAACCTATTAATCAACAAGGTGTTTCAGGCTAATTTTCAAATGATGTGAAGCAACAAAAAGACCAAGGCAAATTACTTTTTGATTCACATGTCTATCTTCTATTGAAAGAATTGAAGAGGCATCTATTGAGGGCACAGCAGATTATGCAGAAACCGACAGATGGGCACAGGAAGGATATTCAAATTGAAGCAGGGGATAAGGTGTTCCCGAAGCTTAGACCTTACAAACAGAGGACGATTGCTAACAGGAGAAATGATAAGCTAACTTCAAGATATTTTGGGCCATTTGAGGTATTAGAGAGGATTGGAGAGGTTGCATACTGGCTGAAATTACCAGCAACAGCAACCATACATCCCGTTTTCCTTGTATCACAACTGAAGAGGGCAATTAGGGATCATGCAGCGAGTTCTGAGCTACCAGGAACATTGACAGAGGACTTGGAGGTGGTGTTGGAGCCCTTAGAGTTGATGGGGGTTTGCAGGGAGATGAGGGAACTAAGGAAGTTCTGATCAAATGGAAGAGCCTATCGGACTCGATGCCCATGAGAGCCTTATGAAGGGTGAAGCATCAGTTTCCCTCCTTTCACCTTGAGGACAAGGTGATTCTTTGGGAGAGGGTATTGTTAGACCGGTCCATCATCCTCTCGAATTGAAGATCGATTGTATCTTGATATTTTCCTTCTGTTATCTTGATTGTTACAATAGAAACTACTGTTTTCTGATTTTCTATTAGATTTGTGGGAATTTCTCGCTGTTTTCACCAAAATAATTAGGTTATAATTGAGATCTTCAAGTATTTCCTAACAGAGTGTTGTTGCACTGTGCTCTAAGTTTGGCTGATAATTTAAAGGGAGCGCTGCGACATTGGGTCTCTAGGTGTTGCGGGGCTAGCTTTAAGTATTTTATAAATATTAAAATATACTCAAATTTTCATACGTACAAACCATTTCCATCCTTATGTAGTCAGCCAGAGAGAGGAGAAGAATTTTTAGAGAAAGAAAGTTTGTATCGGGTGATTTCATCCATTGGGGCAGTTTGACAAATTGTCTGGGTCGAGATAGATTATATTTTGTCTATCACGATTTTTAATAATTTGAAGTTTTCTGAATTTTTCTGATGTTTTGTTTGGAATTTTGATGTAAAATTAGGTATAACAGTATATTTGGAAAACTTTCACTGCGTAATTTTTAGTATGTTGTAGTTGACAATATTTTGAATCATCTGATAATTTATTTATAAATTTTCACAAGATAATTTTAAAAATACACCGTTTGAATGATCTGAAAAAATAATCTGACGCTTATAAATAGTGTTGTAGTATGATAAAAGTTCTAAAATTTAGCTATGAACAATGTGTGGTAATTTGATGAATTTCTGAAAAACATTAATAATTTTTACATATGGCTTTTCCTCGAATTTCTAATTGTTTGACTGTTAGAAGGACACTCTGTGATATCCTGTGATGACTCTGACACTGTGTACTATCTTTGAAAATAAACTTATATGTGTTTATATTTTTAAAATGTATGATTATGGATGAATTCTAATAAGTAGGTGAAGTTCTGATGTGCTATCTTATGGGGGTCATAATAGCCTAAAATTTTTTAATACCTGATGTGCTAAACATTAGGAGTTATAAAGGCCTATTTTTTGAGATGCTAATAAGGGGAGTCATAAGGGTCTGAATTTTGATACTTGTTATGAGGTATAAGAGTATGAACTCTTAAATATGTTTGGAGGTATAAGCGCCTGTAGAAAATTCTGTTTGTTTTAAAATATGAATATGAAGTGTTGGCAGTTCTATTTCTTTACTATTATGTATCACTATTGTTCTACCATTTAATTTAGTATTAAAGATATTGTTTACTTCTCTATAGATATGTATGTATCATGAACAATCTGATTGGACCTTTGTACAAATGAATTAACTTTACCTTAATATTTCTGCTTGATTATTAGAAACTCGGTAAGTTGAATGTAGCTTGTTGAGTTGTGATTGTTCATGCTTGTTTTCTGTATTTGTTTCGAGTCGGGATAAAGGAAAAGGGCTGGCTGACTAGGGGAAGTTCCCAAATTTGAGATGTGTCTACTAGGTATGTGTGGTTAGATTTTTGACATTCATGACTTTTCTATTATGTTCTGTGATGTCAGTGTCATTTACGGTTTGTATAAAAATTATTTGATTGTAAACAGTTCTGAGATGAATGAAGAAGCTTTTGATGATGAGTATTCGTATGTTTTAATTTAAGTTTAGTGGCTCTATAGTCTGTAAATTATTTGAAATTTCTAAAATTCTCTCCAATTTGATCATGGAGATTTAGTCCTGCCATGATCCAACATGGTATGACTAGTTTTGTCAATGAGTTATATTGGATCGGGTTATGACATTTTGTAACCATGTTGTTATTGTGCTATGTTATTTGGTTCAAAATAACATCACTATGCTCAAAATGTACAAATTGCTATACATGTCATTTTACGATGCATGTAAAGCATATGCTCTCCATCACACATTTCCCGCACAACCTAAGAATCCCATATTGTGATATGCTAGGCTTTTGCAAAACAAAATAGCTGAAAAGCATCACCAAAAGAAGCTTTGCCTTTTAAGTACGGAAGTCATAATATTCCATCTACTATGAGTCACATTGTTTCAGGTTTCTATCCTCATCCTCTCAGTCTCATTTGGTTACAGCCTAGCACTCCAGGAAGCAATGATTGAGCTCTAACCACTTCAAAGAATAAAAAATGAAGAACAACAAGCGAAATCTCTTGGATTATCAAGCGGTAGCATTAGCTTAAGGGAACCATAAATAAAAACTTCCATCATAATCACATTATCATTTACTAAGGACCTAAAAATTCCAAATTACTGGCAGAAGAAACCAAGCAAACCATACAGAAATGCATCACTGCCCGTGCCACTCTACATACTCAAGTCCATCCCCTGATATCTCCTAACCCCTCCACCCAACATAGTATTTACCAAGCAAGCATTTATGATTACAGCATCCATCCCGAACATACTTTATCGATGGAAGATCTCTGGCAGCAAAATAAGCGATCGATTTCAACACAAACAAGGCAGATTCGAAGAAAATAATTAGTAACATAGAACACCATAGCAATTGAGAGTATAAAGCAAGATTAGATGGCATTTCCTCTCTTCCCTCAACAAACCCCATGATCTAATATTGCAAATAGAAGAAAGAAATCAAGACAAGATGAAAAATCTAACCGATGATCATCCCTATGGTTACCAGAGTAAGCAACCCCAGGATGAACTTGCTCCGACCCATCCTCGGCCCTCTTCCTTCCGTCTATTGCCTCTTTTTTCCCACAGGAATCCCTTCTCCAGATTTGGCGAGGATGAAAGTAAAAGGATGGAAATTCAACGGAAAGATAGAATGGAGAAGCGCTCGCTGATGGTACGTGAAACGGCAACCAAAATTACTTTTGAAGGACTTTAACGGTGTGGAAAAACCTCTTTGCGTTCATCAAGGGTTTGGCGTTATATAATGCGGAATTTATTTAATGGGGAATTGGAGGTTACATAAACATTCTGGACTGACATGCGCAACATTCGAAATTTAACGATTATTTTTATTTACATACTAAAATTTTAACTTATATCTTAGTGATTCATTAAATCCTAAAGATTTAATATTGGCAAGTGTAAATAAGTTTAATATTTAAAAATTTTCATTTTTCAAATAGTTAAATTTAGGTGATATATGTGTAATTTTTTAATATTTTTTAGCATGAACTCATTCATTAATTTGAAATGAAAAATAATAATTTTAATTTAATAGAAATTAATTTTCCATTTAAATTAAGTTGACAAATAAAATTAATTATGATATGTCATCAAAAAATTATTTTGATCGGGCATAAAATCTCGAGGAAAAAATCAAGTTAGAAACTTCAAAATTAAATCTGGGATCATCTGAACTCCGATTTCAGCAAACTTACTGTCGAACTGATCGTCTCGAAAATACAAACCAGATGACACCAAATTCAACTCAATCCGAGTCCAAATGAGTCCAAATCGAATTTAGCGCTGTCGGAAGGTTCAAACAACAATTTGGATTACCAAACGGATTCCAAACATGACATGTTTATAGTCGAATCGAGCGGCTCAACGAGATGAATTCAACGAGTCCAAGATCGCCGAATTTCGATATCAATATTAAAACCTTCAAATGTTTGAAAAACAGTCCACGATCAAGGGATTCAATATCGGCCATCCAGCCGAACCACTCCACATTTACCCTTGATCCTCCTTCTATTTACTGGTCATGCCATCCTCAAAAAACTATAAATAGCCCCTCATTTCTCTTGAGAGGGGACCCAAGAAAGAAAAAGCAAGAGAAGAATGAGAAGAGAAGAGAAGAATTGGAGGGAAGAAACTCCTCGACCACCACCAGAATTCTGCCTGACTTCCATGGAATGTTGGAATTCTGCCCGACTTCCACGATACGCTGGATTTATGCCCACGCTAGAATTCTGCCCGACTTTCACGGGACGTTGGGATTTTGCCTGACTTCCACGGGACGCCGAAATTCTGTCCGACTTCCACAGGACGCCAGAATCCTACCCAACTTTTAAGTGACGTAGAAATTTCGCCAGACCTCCAAGTGACGTCGGAATTCTACCCGAACTCCAAATGATGCTGGAGTTATGTCCGACCTTCAAGTGACGCTGGAGTTCCTCTCAAACTCCAAGTGACATCGAAATTCCGCTAGACCTTCAAGTGACGCCGGAATTTCGCCCACCTCTAAGTGAAGCCAGAATTTCGCCCGACCTCCAAGTGGCGCCAAAGTTTCACCCGAACTCCAAGTGACGCCAAAGTTTCACCCGAACTCCAAGTGACGCCAGAGTTATGCCCAAATACCTTCTAAATCTGAAGTTCTCCTTGGCCGCCAACTAACATCGGACTTCGACCCGACACTGGACCTCCGCTCGTCGCCAAGTTTCTACCCGACGCTGGACTTCTACTTGTTGTCAAACTTTCACTGGACATCTATATGATGCTGGATTTTTGTCCATTGATGGATTTCTACCTGACGCGATATTTTTGACCTTCATCTTCAAACAACGGTCCTTCCGACTTACGTCGCCCATCGACCACGGTCCTTCTGACTTACGTTACCCACCGACTACAATTCTTCTAACCTTCTTCGCCCGCCGACTACGGTCCTACTAGCTTATGTCGACCACAGACTACAGTCCTTCCGACCTCCATCGCCCACTGACTACGGTCCTTCTAACTTACGTCGCCCACCGACTACAGTCCTTCATACCAAACAAACAAATCAACAATGATTCTTTGTATTCTCATCATGTAATGTACTCTATAAGATGTACATCAAGTTAAGGCATTCCCCCAATGAAGGGCCTCATTTGTAATCAACTGCAATACTAGTGGATTCATTCAAACTGGCTAGGCCCCATGGTTTCCCTTTTTTTAGGGGATTTCCATGTAAAAATTTTGGTGTCTCATATGAATGCTACACCCTCTCTCCTATCTATATGCGTGTGTAATACTAGTGGTTTCATTCAAACTGGGCTAGGCCCCGTGGTTTTTCCCATTTTTTGGGGGTTTTTCACGTAAAATTTTTGGTGTCTCATATGAATGCTACACCCTCTCTCCTATATGTGTGCGTGCATGATCTTCGAACAAAGTTAAGACATTAAATTCTATATTTCTCTACTGCCGTGAATACTCAATACGCAAAACAACTATATTATGATAATTGCTTTGAATAGATTTATGCAAATTATAATAGTATAATCATTTATTTGACATCTTAGCTCAAAAATAAAAGCATAATTATTTTTTTTCATGTAAATAATCTCATAAAAGGGAAAATAGTATGGCCAAGCACAACTTAAAAAATAATTATGTTGGATGATGATAGAGTTTATCATCTTATCATTGAACAAAAATCTAGCACACATAAATATATATGTGGCATCAACTCTCAAGAGAATATATTTTATGTGAAATTTAAAGTAAAGGAAAATTAATAGGACTTAGTCGAGTTAGAAATATTTTCACTATTGCAAATTAATCATTTATTACAAATGGTTCCCTTTCATGCAGCTAAATAAGACAACAATATAATGTAATAGGTATGAGTTGTGAAACATATCTCATGTGATAGCAGTTTGAAGAGTTTTGAGATTTTTCAGTTATCAACATACTATAGTGGACAACCAACTTGGTTGTTCTTTTGATAATATGAGAGATCTAGAGGCTATTAAGATGGACCTCAGATGTCAAAGGCTAATGAACATTAATGTTAGTGAGCATCAAGCAACGGATAATGAGGAACATTAAAAGTCAGGCAATAATCAATGATCGACTCACAATCTCCTAATCAAAGGGGGGGATCAGGCATTTAAAAAGACAGGTGTCGTTGGATTGTTCGTGTTAGACATTTATGGCCAATAGGTAATAAAAGAATGTTTGAACTTATAGTTAGTGGTCAACATGAACGCTCTCTTGATAAAGGGGGTAACATGTGATAAGGAAGAAAAATATCATGCATCATTAGTTTATTGGCATCAATCATCTGTGAGAGTTAGCCAATAGGGAATGTTGGAAATCAGACAAAGATTAATTCTCTTTATATGATAAGAGATAAGATAACTAGGAAGCCATATTTCTGATGTTGATCACTAATAGATATTATATGTCAATTATCGGTAGGCGTCAAGCGATGTCCAACTAAAAATGTCAAAAGTTAGGTTACAGTCAACAATCAGTTTTATTATTCTTATGATATGAGGGGGAGGGGGGGGGGGGGGGGGGGGGGGGGGGGGGGGGGGGGGGGGGACTGATAAATTAATAAGACATGCATCAAATATTAGCAACTGATAGAAATTATATATTAATTGGCACTGAGCAAAAAAATATTAGAAGCTAGCAACAATTGATTGTCTTCTTGTCCATTATCTTAATAAGAAGAATAAACATGTAAGTAACATGCACTAGTAGTTGAAAGGCGTCGAATGTTAGTATTTGATAAGTGACGTGCTTTGTCACAACTCATGATTTATTGTGAAATATTTTCTTTTCTATTCATTCTCTACTCTTTATTATCTTATCAATTGTATTATTCATTTATATTCCATATCAATTTATCCAAAGCTGAATAATTACATTAAATAAAAAAAAATAGAAAACATAATTCACTTTACTATAGCCCATAATTACATCCTACGACTAGAGTCCAAAATAATATATACAATAGTCACACTAGCTACACAAATACATAAATCAAAAGCTAAAATAAAAATTACACTAGTATTACTGCACAACCTCAAGCTGGGTGCTCCTTACCTAAAATCATGTAAACCTTCTAATGAGCATGAAAGCTCATCAAGTAATCTAAATCTTACAACTGAAATCAATGTAATATAAAAAATAATAATATGTTATAAATCATATGAAGAAAACTATGAATTAATATATGATATATGCACTAATTATTTATATCAATCAATCATTCTGTCTTGATCATATAATTAGTTTCATTCAGTCATATCATTCAATCATGTTTGTCACTCTATCAATTATACAATAGTATCAGTATCCGTAGTTAACAACGATAAGCAGTAATAGTAATAGTGAATCAATAGTAGTATTCATAACAGTGTTCATATCAATAGGTTAGTGTGGATATAATAAAATAGCAAAATAATATTAATCAGTACAATAATATATCTATAAATAGTTTTGTGTATGTCACATATATCAATTTATTAGTCAAAATATCTTTATTATTCTATCAGTCTTATTCTATCAATCTTAATCATAGCATTCACTTCATCATGTCAATAAGCCAACCATATCAATGTTATTTTAATTTTAAATTTTTTTTTTTGTTACATGTCAGTCACATGTGAAAAGGTTGTGGAATGAGGAACATAACCAAATGGGCAAGGGTTAATGGTTTGCTTGGTTGTCCTCCTCATAATAAGGTAGTTCAAACAACAACAAATGAATGCCTTAGACATCAATTATCAATAGACTTCAAACATCATTTTTGGGTAAGTGTTGAACTAACTTTAACTGGAAATATATGAAAATGTTAGACTACTATCAAATATGAGTTTATCATTCTCTATGTAAGATGCGAGTTCAATTGATCATTATGGCTTGCCTTAAAAGTCGATAGCTATAGAGCATTAGATGTTAATTAGTGTCAAATGACAAAGGTTAGGAGTCAAAATTATTGTGTATCAAACTATTTATGGTGGTAGAAAGATGGAGATTAATCTCTTATGATTGTACAAAGATCCAATATATACAAAGAAAAAAGAAGATCATAAAAGATGCTAGAATTTTTTATTTGAAAAATGAAAAAAAAAAATAACATTAGACATGGCCCAATTGAAATAATTTGGCAAATGTTTATCACCGGTAATAAATAATGCTCCTCATTATAATTAGAGAATGTTTTGATATAATATCATAGACATTAACTATGGTGAGCATTAAGAGCCTTTGAGTGCCATTGATCTTCCAAGGGTCAACCTCAAAGAGAAAGATGTACTTATAACTAGTGTTAGAAGAATTCACGAGAGAATTAGCTCGAAAGGAATTTTCCAGAGTGGTGATGATTAAAGGAGCATGTCGTAAATAAAGTGTAGATGATCATCATGGACATTATAAATTTCATGGATAGCAATTAAAGAGGATACAAATCCATCCTCTTTAAATTTATATAAAATCTATCCCCACAAATTCTCCCTATAAGAAATGACAATAATTTGAGTTGAAGATTGCAGAGTCCTTTAAATGAATAATTAAGGTTACATTTCACCCCCTATAATGCTCATTAGACCCTTCAATGTAATTTTTTTAAAATTTAAATATTCACCATCTTATATAAATGATTTGCAATTAATTTTATACTCTTCTTATTATAATTGATGCCATCTCTATTTTTTTAACTGGTCATCTATTTTTAATTAGCAAAATATTGAACATAAATTTTATTTTTTTTAAGTAAATGGACTATTGGATTTACAAATCTATTTGACAAAATTTAACAAACAACAATTTAAAAGAAAGATTATTGTTGCATGTCGAAACATTCATGGTTATAGAGATATTTAAAGTTTGATATTTTAGTTTTGTACGAAGATCCATCACGCACATTGATAAAGAAATGAGTGCAAGAGTCATAAGACACTTTGATTTTTTTAAAGTAAAATTTTCTGAAAAGGGGAAAAAATTATGGGACCTTGTCCAATTAAAATAATTTCACTAATGTTTATCATTGATTAGAAATGATGCCCTTCCTCGAGGGAAGGAGTTGGCACATTACAGTCGTTCTGTTGTCCACCGACTATAGTCCCTCAATCGCCCACCGATTATAGTCCATCCGACCACCTTCGTCCGACTACAATAATTCCATTTACCATCGTTGCCCGATTACGATGCTTCAGACCTCCATCGCCCATCAATTACGATCCCTTCGATCACCGTCATCTAACTACGGTCCTTCCAACTTCCATCACCTGCAAACTACGATTCTTCTGACCATCATAATCCAACTACAGCCCTACCAATAAAATAAATAGCAAAACACTCACTTGAGAAATAGCCCTTGCAACATTAGTTTCTTCCAACCCCAAGCATATTTAGTTTGCTATATAATTAGCTACATTGAGCCAACACCTTCCCCCGAAAAAGTGCATCTTTTATAATCAACTACATCATTAGTGGTTCATTCAAAATGGACAATGCCCCGAGATTTTTCCACTTTTTTAAAAAATTCCTAAATGCAATAATAACATATGAACTATCATGAGCACAAACTAAATGGTCTGATATTAGAAACTGTTTGTTACAACTTTCTAGCACCATCATTTTTCAAACCACCACAATTTCATTATAACACTAATTTCTTTTTAGAAATTTCTATAAGAAAAAATATGTTTATTAAAATCAAAATAATTAAGAATTCATTTAAGACAATTTTATTACTACTTTATGAAGTTGAAAAAATAACTTTTTAAATTTATTGAACAAAACAATTTTTTAATACAAATTTTTTTCAAAATCATGAAAAAATAGCTAACTAAAATTTATAATTATGATATGAAAAAAATAAAAATTATATCCCAAAAAAAGCCTAAATTATTTTTCAAATAATAACTTTCCAAACAACTTTACAAAACACTCAATAACTCATTCATCCAAACATACCAATCTAACGCTAACTAACAATAATGAAACCGAATAAAACAGATTTGGGCATTAATTCCAATTGCGCCCGCCGTTGCCCAAATAAATGATATTTCAAATAATAATTGCTATGTTGTCAAGGAGGCAACAGCTCAGTTAAAGCCAGACTTTCATTACACACAGTCTATTGGTACAGAGAGAGAGAGAGAGAGAGAGAGAGAGAGAGAGAGAGAGCTCTAAACCGAGCTTACATAAATACTAATCAGCATATTTTCTCAGGAAAGATGAACACATATATAGCTTTAGTTCCATATTATAAATACAAAATCCTTGAAATTTAGATGGTCAGGGGGCAAGAAGGAAGCAGGCAAAAGAACAAGCCGAATGATGCCATCGTTCAACACCAAGCTTTAGCTTAGCGAATGCAGTTGAGACCGGCCATACATCCCCATAACAAATTCCTCAGCACCCTCTGCTGCAACAAACAGAATCAAAGTGAAATTTTATAAAGAGATTCCCATCATTGCAAAAAATGAGAGAGAGAGAGAGAGAGAGAGAGAGAGAGAGAGAGAGAGAGAGAGAGACCCTCTTGTCGGGCTTTTGATAGAGGAGCTCAGGGGGAATCTTGTACAGGTCCTCGTCGACTGCCATGGGAGCTCTACGAGTCCTCGGCATGGTTGCTGTGGAATCGCTCACAGTCCCCTGTTTCTTCTGTTGCTGCTGCTCCTTCGAGAAAGGTTTCTCCATTCCAACACCATGGCCTTTCCTCACCTGAAACAATTTATAAAAAAAAAACACTCTTCATCAAATGAACTAAAAACCAAACAAAATCCCACAAACACAATAAGAGAGAGCCAAAGACTGGACTTTTCGGCGACAATGGCTGCAGTAGGGGTGAGCAGATTTGACAGGCATGGCCACTTGCAGTTTGAAGAGATCTTCGTCGCCGAAGAAACTGGGTCGAATCAAACCCGGCTGGTTAGCTGAATCGAAGCACTGCGATAGGGACATCTCGTCGAAGTATTCCCAGTTTCCAAACGGCGGGATTTTCCAACTCTTCTTCTCCTGCAAGCAAATTACTTGTTTGAGATTAGATTTCTTCTACCCCACTCCAGACCAAAACATGGGGGGGGGGGGGGGGGTGCAAAATATAAAAAACCAATCTTTTTCACCTCCATTTCTCTTCTACAGGACGCGGTAAGCGAAGCAGGAAACTACTACATACGACAACAGAAGGCGAAGAAGACGAACAGGACTGAATTGGAGAAGCTACTGAGAAATACTGAAATAGAGACAAAGACTGTTTTAAATAAGTAGCCGGGCATGGCAGTGCTCAACCTACGTTTAAGAGGCATGGCATCCCTATTTACAGGTGTCTTCTGACGGCGACGGATGGAACTATTACGCCGTTCTTCTCCACTTGCCCTGCTCTTATGACTTGCTCTGCGCTTATCCCAAGGAACAGAATGGCGGTAGGCTCTCCCTCAATCTCGGTCCCCTGGCTCCTCGGCTAAGAAGCTCAGCAAAAAAGGAGCTAAAGAAGAAGCCAAAAAAACTTTTATCAAAAGATAAAAGAACAAATAACCTCGTAAATCATAAAGGTAAAAACGGCTAATGAATTAGCAAAAACAAAATAGGAATAAGGATTAATTATATGTAATCCGAAGACGAATTAGAGCACGTCATCTCACCTCTTTATTATTTATCATGACTCTGTACTGCTGTGCACCAAGTGATGTGGCGAGCTCTGATTTACCTCCGGACACAGAACTACGTTTAGTGTAACAAATAATTTCTGATAAAATTTAAAGGCCTTTTGGTTCTCCATCTAATATTACAAAATTTCAATCTTGTTTCAAGTATTTGATATGGGCTCATTTAGACTTTGATTAGACAACTTTAGTATCGTTGAGTTCATCATATCAATTATTTGACTATAAGTTTGAAGAAATCAAAGATCAAATAATCATGAGTTTAGTTTTAGAAGTTTTTTTAATTTAGATGTGCATTGAGATTCATATTGGATCAAGTCATGTGCAAAGTCCGCAACCTTGCTCATCTATTCAACAATTCCTCATGATTTTTATCTGGCACTCAAAATCTTAATAAATTCATAAATATCTATAAATACACATGCTATGCCCATAGTTATGAGAGTATCATTCTAACATCACCCACTAATAATAATTTGGGGTCCTATAATATCTATATATTTTTTATTCAATATCTACTTTAAAAAAAAAAATCGTACCCTTGAAGAAAGATAGAAGTAAATCTAAAAAAGCTTGATTAGAAAATGTTAGAAATGACATTTTCATCCTATTTAAATGAGAATTTAATTCTACACATAACAGAATGAAAAAAAACATTCATCTAATCGATCCCACATAGTCGGATAAGAACTTTTTTTATTGTTAATGTATTACAAGAATTGAATTTTATGTTCCTTATTTGTCAATTTAATACTTTTTTTTAATAAGCGAAACATCCTAAGTCATAACATTAATTGAAACAAAAATTTATTTGGCTTTTTTTTAACTTAAATAAATTGTTTTAAAAAACAGTAAAATTTTAGTCAACTTTTGCCGTCGAGCCCAGGGCTCAATGACTATTAAGCTTTGACTCCCTCTCACTGCCCTTTTTCCGGGTAAATGAATATTGCATTTAAAGCATTCTGGTTAATGGAAAAGAGCTTTGCAGGCTAGGCGCATGCATAGCAGTAGAATCTCAACTCCAACTTTTTTTAACGATTGAGCAATTGAACCCTCTCTGTATTAATGGAGGCCACCGCCCCCTTCATTTGCATATCTTCGATCTCCCTCGCTTCTGTCTTTAAGTTTTGATAGTCGAGCCTGCAGAAAATATTTAAGGACTTGTCAGCCATGGAAGCATAGCGAATTAATAAGGCTTGGAGAATGTGCTTCATTATGCATTCATGATTATATCATTAGCAATGGATGGGAGTTTTGTAATCATTATGTACTGATGATCGTAATTACATTGAAGGAAAATAGTATTTTGCCAACCGATAGTTCTAAGAAAAGTTATGTGTTAGCAGCTGATATTTGTTTACATTATTATAAAGTTGTATTGATATTTATGATGCTAATATGTATTGGTTTGTTTATATTTTTCATGTTTTTTTTTTTTAATTTTGGCATATATAATTTTAATAAGTATTTTTATTATATCAATTTTAAATAATAAATATGATAAATATGTGTAGTAATAAAAGGAGACTAAGTTTTAGTTTGGAACTACTTTCTTACTCCTTAAATAAGACTTTTAGCAAAAAATTTTAATTTTTTTTTTACTAAAAACTGCTTTAAAAAGCATAAAAATCTGTCACAAATGAAGTTTAAATGATCAGCTTGAAGATGAGCTATAATAACCATAAAAACTAATGTAATAGCTTAGCTAAGTATGCGGTTTAATTTGTTATAATACATTCTATATAGATGAGAACCAATTACTATTTTTCCTACATTGCAAAATTTATTATTGGGCAAAGTAGTGATCATAAACATTGAGGATACTTAGATTGATTAGTGTCTTCTACTAGAAAATGTAGTCAATTCATAGCTAAAAATATTTTTTCAATAAAAGATGCAAGGGAAATCGCTTGCACCACAGGAAAATATCATCCATTATCAAAAATACCTGCGAATTTTTCCCGCCGGAAATATTTTCCTGCAACTTACCGGCTGCTGGAGTAGTGGCCAACGTAGAACATATGCCGAAATTTACCAGCAATTGAACCACCATAAATTACGGGCGGTCAAACCCTGTTAAATTCCGGCGCAAAAAACGCTGATTAACCGACGATTTAACCGCAAGTTATTACCGGTGGCCAATCTACATGCTTAACTAACAGAAATTTTACCAGTATTAGATTATTTTCGTGTAGTACTGTTAGTAATATTTATTCTTAGTCTTCACAAAACTAAGGTTTTAAAATTATCAATAATACATAATAATTTTATAAATTATGACTAAGAATATATATAGATTATTTAGATTATATAGCTAATTTATTTATTTTTTTTTTAAAAAAATATGCACATAAAACAATTAATTAGGACAAGCTGTTGGGATAATCATCGTAGATATAAGTGCTTGGCTTATCAATACACCTATATGATGCATAACACATACGAGCTTTCGCAAATCAACATATAGTTATAGCTAATGCTCATAAATAAGCTTAGCTAATAATGGAGAAAATGCATAGATTTCTGCATTAACACATTTATATCATGAGTTGCCCTCATTAATTCTTTCTTAAGAAGTGAAATTGTAAGTGCTATGTTTAAATTATAACAAATTATTTGTAGTCTTAGACTTTATTTGAATGATTTTCTTTTAGCCTTTTAATACAAAATTTTAATTTTTGTATTATAAAGTCATTTTAAGAAGCAATAAAAAAGGCGTCTCAAGCAAGAAGTATTAGTTTGGGACTCCTTTTTTATTGCTTCTTAGATCATCTTCTTAATATAAAAATTAAAATTTTTATACTAAAAAATTAGTTTAGAACATTTATCCTTCATTGAACAGAACTTGAGAGCAACAGGTCAAAACTCTGTGAAATTGACATTTTTATTAAGCGCGTCATGATGTGAGGTCATTGTAGAGGGAAGTTCACTGGTCAAAATTCAAAAAGTAAAAGATACCATGCATTTTTCTCTGCTATGAAAGAAGAACTCGTGAACCTGTTGCACAGGTTTCACGTTGCAATACAAATTCATTACAGACGGAAAAATAAAACAAAAGACCCACGAAAAAAAGCAAAATTGTGTAATTCCATGGCTCTTCTTCAAGCTGATCAGCGAACGCAGCCGATTCCCATACATCCCGAAAAAAAAGTCCTCAGAACCTTCGTCTGCAACAACAGACAGATATTGATAAGAGATTTCCACCATGTAAAAGAGAGAGAGAGAAAGATACCCTCTTGGGCTTTGGATAGAGGAGCTCAGGGGGGATCTTGTACAAATCTTCGTCCACCGCCATGGGAGATATACGCCTCCTTGGCTCGGCCGCCGTGGTGTTAGAGACCTTCGCCTGTTTCCTCTGTTCCTGCACCTTTTTGTTGTGCTTCTCCTCTCCAGCTCCACTCACTTTCCTCACCTGAAGCGAGCCAAAAAAAAAAAAGGTTAACTAAATGAACTCAATTCGAAAAAAATCTCAAGAAGGCTGGACGAGAGCACCAAAGGCCTGACCTTTCGGCAGCAATGGTCGTCGTAAGGATAAGCATATTTCAAAGGCATGGCCACAGGTACTTTGAAGAGATCTTCCTCGCAAAAGAAACATGGTGAAAACAAACCAGACTGGCTTACGTAATCGAAGTAGTGGGTGATTGGTATATCGTCGTAGTATTCCCAGTTCCCAAAAGCCGGAATTTGCCTTTTCATCTTCTCCTGCAATCAAAAGTGTTCAAATAAGGCGTCCTATCCAAACAGAGCAATGGCAAAAATTTATAAAAAAAAACACAAAAATTAAATCTTGGTGCGGGAAGCTTTCTTATCACCTCCATTTCTTTCCTGTAAGACGGTGCAGGCAAAGAAAGAGAAGAAGTGTAGATATATAGGAAGCGGAAGAGAAGAATGTGAAGGCGAATGCAGAAGTGGAGAGGTGGTGGTGGCTAGAAAAAGAGAGGATAATTAGAGATATTATAACTGCGGTCTGCTCGCTTTTAAGAGGCCTTTGCAATGCTGTGCTCGCTTTTAGCAGGCAAGGGTGTTATTAGATTTGATGAATAAGTAACTATTCCACTGCTTCTTCTTCTCTTGCTTTAGCAGTTATGCTTATCCTGACGAGAGATAAGGTTCTCTCTCTTACAGCTTTCATTTAATTTTCGATTCCCATTTGTTATCTATCACGTGGAAAGGGGCGATGTGGTCGCAACGAAGCTCTGTTGCAGCCTCTGAGAATGTTTTAAAAACAGGATCGTGGTCAAGGAGTGGATCAGGGGTAGATATTCATTAATCAAAATTAAAAATTTTGTCTTGTTTTGAATGGTTCGATAATAAATTATTTCGTTCTTGAAGTTTTAAGGACGTTAGAAAAAAAAAATTCTATTAGAGGGGTCGCTAAGCAGAATTCAAGTTGGATGATTGAAGTAGAGGAATGCATCGGGCTTGTTGTGTGATAGAAAAGTATCTCTCAAACTTACGGAAAAATTTTATAAGATGGTAGTGAGGTCTGCAATGCTTCATGATGTTGAATGTTGGCCATTAAAAGAGAAATATAATACTAAGTAAAGTGTGGCAGAGATGAGGATGCTCTGGTGGATGAGTGGTTTTACCCTTAGAAATAGGATACGAAATGATCGAGCATATACGTGAAAAGGTTGGAGTAGCCCCAGTAGAAGATAAGATTAGAGAGAGTTGCCTTAGATGATTTGGTCACATAAAATGGCGGCCTTCCAATGACCCGGTTAGGAGAGTAGAGGCATTAGATTTGACTTATGTTAAGAAAAGTAGAGGCAAACCTAAAAAGTCTCGGTTATAAAATATTAGGAATGATTTTTCTTTATTAGATTTAAATGAGAATTTGACATTTAATAAAAAACAATGGAAAAAAAGGATTCATATAGCTGACCCCACGTAGTGCGATAAAGATTTGATGTTGTAGGGGTCGCTCATTAAAATTCGGAAAGTTTTGTTTTTCATTTTTTTCACTCTCATTATATTATAAAAAGGGTTTTTCAAATAACACCACTTTAACATAATTTTATAATATCAAAATAGTCATTATACTAAAATATTATTTTTGTTTCTCAACTCTTTATAAATGAATAAAAAATAGTCTCAATATAGAGAGAAATTATTCTGTGCGGATACCGGTCGCAGAATGCCATCCGGAGACCAACTAGCATGCGCTACGTCAGCAATACCGAGCCGCTGTATCAAGCTGTATCGAGCAGTACCGAGCAAGAGGTGGCGTGGCGCATTCTGATTGGTCTCGGGACGACATTCGGCGTCCGCATAATATAATTTTTCCTCAATATGAGACTATTTTGATTCATTTTTTAATACTTCAAAAACTAAAATGATACTTTAATCTAATTGGGTACCATTTTAACCCTTCATAAATAATCAAAAAATCATTTTGATCCTTCATAAACAATCAAAACCCATTTTGATTATTTTCTTTTTTCTTCAAATGACCATTATAGTCATATTGAGCAACAAATATTGAAGATTTAAATTTTGATTAGGCTGAATTCCATTATTCTTCTCCTACATTTTTAATAAAAATAAATAATCTTACATTATTCCACTGTTCTTCGGCATTAAATGATGAACGGCTTGCAATTCTGTTTCTGATTTTTTTAAAAAATGAATCGAAAGATTGGTATGAAGGGCAGGACTTTTTTATTGGACGAGATCTACGTCGAGCATGCCGTAGAATATCAACTTTTTGCCGTTGGCTTGAACTTTGAACCCCTTGCATTAATGAAGGCCACCAGCTTCTTCACCAGTTTGTCTGTTCCTCTCTCTCTCTCTCTCTCTCTCTCTCTCTCTCTCTCTCTCTCTCTCTCTCTCTCTCCATCTTTCTTTCTTCTGCCTTCTTGTCTATCAGGTTTCGATTGTCGAGCTTGCTGATGGTCAAAAGCTCGTACATGGAAGCTGAGCAAAGGGCGGATCATTAGCGTTTGATGACTTCAATTTTATAATTAGTTAGTTAGAGTTGAGATTAGAGATGGCAGTCAACATGTCCGCCCTCTTAAGCTTGATTATTGGTTGAGTCGACTCATATACAAAAAAATGCTTTATTGGGACAAATTTAAGCCATTTTTTTAGCGATGTTAATAATGAATTCACTCACCTATGCAATATGTATAGCTCGTAATATTGTAGTTAGAAGTCTAAACTCTCTTTCTTTTAATAAGCTAATATGAGCGGCATATAATCAAAAATTAACTATCTAAATTATTGCCTGCCAATAGGGTTGCAAACGAACCAAACGTTCGAAGAACTACTCATTGTTCGGTTCGATTAGAGCTCGTTGTGATCGTTTAATTAACTAAACAAACAAACTTGAACAATATTTTAAATACTCGATTCTTAAATAAACAAACTTAAACACTAATGTGTTCGTCTCATTTATGTTCGCGAACAACATCATTTGAAGTTCGTGAACAAGCTCGACATTAAGCTCGATAAAAGCTCGATTCGTGTTCGATTTTGAACTCGTGAATAAGCTCAATTAAAATAATTAATATTTGACTATAGAATTAATAAATATAAATAATCATTGCCTTTGTTACATAGACTGTTGCTTTTATTATAAATGTGTTTGTTCATAGATATGTTCATGAAAGTGTTTGTTTTGTAGAAATCTCAGTTCTTGAACTGAGTTTGCAAGCAGAGAAATAGAGAAAGGTAAAGTGCAGACATGACACAACAGAGAAATTATATTATTACCCCTGTTTACAGAGTACAGGTATTGTATATTTATAGAAGTGTTTACAAGGCATTACAAATACTATCCAATCTTATCTAGCCACGTGTGAGAGTTTGTTTTGTTGCTGTTTCTTTATCTGCTAATATCTCCCCGCAAACTGAAGGTTCTTCAATGACCGTCAGTTTGAGTCGTAGAGTTTTGAATCTTGTAGTTGACAGAGACTTTGTAAGAATATCAGCAATTTGGTCTATAGTATTGATTGGATAGATACGAATATGCTTGTTTTGAATATGATCTCGCACAAACCATTGATCTATTTCAATGTGTTTTGTGCGAGCGTGGAATACCGGATTATTAGCAAGAGCAATAGCGGACATATTATCACAGTAGATGTCCGTTGGCTGAGATTGGGCAGCTCCAAATTCAGCTAGTAGCTTTCGAATCCAAATTACGTCAGCTGTTAAGGCAGCAAGAGCACGATATTCTGACTCGGTAGAAGATCGAGCAACTGTGTGTTGCTTTTTGACCGTCCAAGAGATTAGCGTGTCCCCTAGAAATGAACAATATCCGGATGTAGATTTTCTGGAATTTGGATCGCCAGCCCAATCGGCATCTGAAAAAGAGATAAGTTGAAGTTTAGATTTTACAATAGGTAGACCGAAACTCAACGTACCTTTGATGTAACGTAGAATTTGTTTGAGCAAGAAGGCATGTTGAGGTGATGGATCATGCATGTGTTGAGACAAGAGGTTGACGCCGAATGCAATATCCGGTCGAGTCAGTGTGAGATATTGTAAAGAACCAGTTAATTTCCTGTATACGGTGGGATCCGTGAAAGCTGAGTCGGGCGGAATGTCTGAGGGAAGTTTTGTACACAGCGGGTTTTGAACGGAGTTACAGTTGGATAAATTTGCTGTATCAAGAATTGAACTTGCATAATGTTTTTGAGAGAGAAAGAAGCCATGACTCATTCTTTGAATCTGTATGCCAAGAAATTTGTGATCCGAGCCAAGCAACTTCATAGAAAATTTGAGATTAAGTTGTTCAAGAATTTTAGACATGGTTGAGGTACTATTGCCGGTAAACAAAATATCATCTACGTATATAAGCAGATATAAATGAATATCATTTTTGCAAAACAAAAATAAAGAAGGGTCAGAATTACTATTGGTGAACCCGAGCGAGAGAAGACAATGCGTGAAAGTATTGTACCATTGCCTAGGCGCTTGTTTAAGCCCGTAAATGGCTTTTTGGAGATGACACACGTAATTTGGGTTCCTAGTATCCTCAAATCCTTTAGGTTGGCGCATGTATACTGTTTCCGTGAGATTTCCGTGTAAGAAAGCATTTGCGACATCTAGTTGATGTACCTGCCATTCATGAGAAAGAGCAATTGTAAGAAGAATGTGAATAGTTGGTAGTTTTGCCACTGGACTAAATGTCTCAGTGTAGTTTAACCCAAATTCTTGATTGTTGCCCAAAGCAACAAGACGAGCTTTGTGTTGGGCAATAGATCCATCCGTGTGCAGTTTGACTCTGTAAGTCCATTTACAGCCGAGGATCGGGGCATTTGGTGGAGGAACTAATCTCCATGTGGCCTGTTTTTGTAACGCAAGAAATTCATCCGCCATGGCTTTCCTCCATTCGGAGTGTTTTACTGCTTCAGTATAGCTGTTCGGTGCTGTAGTTTGAGATGTAGTAATGTGATGATGCAGTAGGTTCAAACGATTTACAGGTTTTAAGGATCTTGTATGAGTTCGGGTTAGCATATGATGGCGTTGGGGAGCATGAACGGCTGTCTGTGGAATGTGTTGTTCTGATAAGGTAGGCTGAGAAATGCCTGGATGAAGTATGTCTTGCTGACCCGTATATGTGATAGGGGCTGATGGTTGTTTGTGTTTATTCTGCATGATTGAATTCTGAATTCTTGTGCTCGGGTAAGGAGTAAGCATTGACGGGGATTGTTGGATTGCTGACGTTGAGCTAGATGTCTTTTGCTCGTGAAAAGGAAAGAGCTATTCGTTAAAACATAAATTGCGTGAAATAATAATTTTGTTTGAAGAAAGATCTAAGCATTTGTACCCTTTGCATATGTCGGAGTAACCCAAAAACACACATTGCACAGATAGTTAAAAAATTTTCATTAAATATGTTTGCGAACAAGCTCGATAAATACTAAATGAACGAACATGAACTGAACATGAACCAAACATGAACACTCATTAGTTTAAATGAACCAAACATGAAGATAAACAATAAAGCTCGAACAAACATGAGGGTACATTTGGCCCATTGGCCTTAAGTTTTTTTTTTAAATGAGGGTATATTTAAAAGTTTTTTTTTTTGTTGAAATGCTTCATAAATATAGAGAAAATTTAGGACAAATTTGTAGTGATCCATATTGAGTCCTTTGATCATAGAGCTTTCATCAATCATTTGTGCCTTAATGATGTTAGAATTAAGTGATATTAGGCTTGTTAGATTTGTCTCGTCGAGCCACTCGATTCAACTATAAATATGTCATTTTTGAAAATCATTTGGTTACTAAATTAATGCTTTTAAGCTTCCACATATGCTTCAGCTCCTTGCTTAAAACCTATTTTGATTGGATATGATCGATTTTGGTGTCATCAGGTTCGTCTTTTTGAAACGTTCAGTTTGACTATGAATTTGCTAAGATCAGTGTTTGGATGGTTGCAAATTAAATTTTGAAGATTTTTAATTCAAACACGCTTCAAGATTCGTGACATATCAAGGTGATTGTTGGTGATGTATTACAAATTATATTTTTTAAATTAAAATTGTACAAAGCTCATCTAATTCATCTCTTGGTTAGAAGTTTTAGCTACCAACCAAGAAGTCTTGTATTCGAATTTTGCGTATGTGATGATGTGTGTGAGTTTGTCTTAATTGGCCTAAATATCCCAAAAAAATTGTATATAGAATAAACATTCTAATTTAATAATTAAAAAATTAAATTAATTAAATATTTCATAATTTAATAGTTCCATGTCAACTATATATAATCCTTATTTTTTAAAAATGTTTATTTATTTGAAACAACTTTCTTATTGATCACAACATAATTTATGTTTATCTACTTATTTTTTGTTAATTTCAAAAAATTTATGTGTTAAGAATTTATTTTTTACACTTTATAAAAATTTTGACTTTATTTTATTTTATAATAATTTTATGAAATAATATTCATTATTTTCATATTATCGATTTAAAATTTATTTTTAATTAATAAATTATTTAAGATAGATTTTATCCTTCTCAAATAAGATATAAATGATATTTAATGCCCAATAAAATCAAGAGAGATCAGACAAAATTTAATCTTAGATAGATGTGGGAAAATATAATGCCTATTTTTTCATAGGATTTGAACTTTTCCATATATAGAAATTTGTTGATTTAACCGCATACCCTTTTTTAGACCATGGTAAATTCCCAGTAAAAGCTTTTGAATAGGTTCCTCTATAGATTTCTACGGCTACTTATTCACAATTACTCTGCAATTATAACGTTCGTTATCTTATCCGTTAGCTTTACAAATGGTGCCGTCAGTAGTGGCGGTGGATGCTTCGTGTGAACGGATTTATTATAGACCACCCAGAAGCTTTTGTTTGTACGGCCAATTCATATCATGGATGGGTCATATGGCCGTTCATATTATTTTCTGTCACATATTTATTGTTATTCAATGAGAAAACGCAGATCGTGCAAAGTGCATCGGTTTTATTAAAGAATATTAATAACGAATTTAATTTATATTCAACACGAAATAAAAAAAAATGAAAAATATTTATCTCATTTGAATTAAAGAATAACATAAATAGTATCAGGGGAAGGAGGTGAAGGGCCGACCGAATTCAGAGAGTAATATAACTTTGGATCAGTTATGTTCCCTATTAAATGGAAAGATTATTATATGCGAAGTCTCGACATAGTTTACATTTAGATTGTTAGTATATATTGTGTGTAAATATTACATATAACATCCAGAGTTCTACTAGAATGCGTCACGTCAGCGGTAACAAGCCGCAATACTGAACAAGAGGTAATATGGTACATTCTAGTTGGTCTTCCAACGACATTCGGCGTTTGCACAGAATAATTAATCAACATGTTCGAACGCAACTCTACATCAGACTCCAAATGTAATGATTTCTTAGGTCAATAAGCCAAATTTATATTGATTCAATTTTTTTTCTAGTGCATTTACCACACAATGGCCAACTTCGAATGGATTTGACCCGATTGATCTAATAACTTTGTTGAGAGTTAAATTGATCAACTGATTTCAAAAAAAAAAACTATAACTTCACAAGAGGTCATATATAAGAATAAGGAGAAATAAATCAATCAACAAATACTTGTACGAGCAATAAATCACCATCATAATATTTTCATGATATTTTGAGAGAGAGAATACTCAAACTCTGAAGCCTTATGCCAATTACGGAGTTCTAAATGAACTAACAAGCATATGGTATTCATGGCTAAATATTACTGAGACTACCATCTAATAATTTTGTTGTTGGGATTGGTCTCTTCTTGTCTCACTAGCATCTTTTCGACTTTTCGCTTGTTCCATACTAATCTAGACATATAAATAATGTGAGTTAGTACAATTCAGTAAAAAATGATTAAAATATAAAACCTAATAGGACAAAATGATTAGCTAATTTATCAGTTAGAGAAGCTCGATCGACTGTTGACAAATATGTGATCAATACTTTTTTCAGGTAAAACATGAAGCTTTTAACCATGTAATGCAAGCAACACTATTTTGTCAAAAGCTCATTTAATATTACTTGTAGCATCATCAAATTTCATGCCACTTCCCAATATATCCATTCAATTATAATTCATAACATCTTCATGGCTTCAATTTCATTAAAATTTAATATTCAAAATTCTCTGGAGAGGATGCATATTGGTAATTAAAATTACAGTGCTCAATAATTCCCTAGCGGATTTCTAAGGAGTAGTTATCTAAAGTTTTCATTATGAAGTTGAAACTTCTAGATTTATCCTCTTTTTTGTCATTATCTGCCACATATATGACTGTAAATATCAGTTAATACTTGATATTCGAAAATCTTAGTCACATAAGACATCTTAAACAAATATTGTAAGTTCTAAGCCTTTACCAACCTAATATATAATCATTTATTTTACACATATATTACTTGATATAGAAAAACCAAATTGGGTTAAGGATGTTTGAGTTTATTTTTTTAAGATACTTTAGTATTAAGGTTGAAGATCATTATACTCTCTCTCACTTTGAAATTTTAGCATCAAATTTTATATACGTGTATTTGAAGAGGTAGAGGGCTTATTCTTTATCTTATTTTCATGGCCATTCCAATGGCCATGTGGCTTCTCATTCTAATTTATCTCAGCATTGAATCATGACCACAAGGATCTTCTTATCGCAAACTTATTTCTCTTAAAGCAAAATATCTATTTGAGTTTGAATTCATAGCTAAAGAAGAACAACACTTAAATATCTTTGATATTATATTAAACAAGAGGAAATATGCAATGCATTATATACTCTATCGAGCACACAAAATCAACGAATAGGTAAAAGATCCTACTTGATATTATAGATATGTGAAAAGTTCTAATTTAACATAGCTCTCATTTCATAATATAATTTAAATATTTTATTTTATTTTATGGGTTAACTTTAAGGAAGATATATTCTCCTACCGCAAACACGATTTCCTTATACATGTGATGTTACTTCTTTATTTATAAATATTATGCTACTATTAGTTACTCCTAAAACATCTTAATTTTCTTAGTTGTCTCATCCGTTATCAGAGGCGTTAAAAGTGTTCGCTTTCCTTAAGTTATTTTAATATAAGAATGATATATACTACCTCCTACATAGTGCTTAAAATAAAAATATGTTGATACTTAAATTGTAGTTATCTTAGAAAAATATAAAGAATAAGTTGTGCATAATCTCCCCCAAAATTTCGGATGCACATTCAAAGTATATCTTCTAAGATTAATTTCTATTATTTTCTTAAATTAGCCATTTGTTTGGTGATAGAAATCAATGTTGGAATTGAGTTGAGTCTCTAATGTTGCATTCACTTACTGCCATACTCTAAATAATCACTAAATATCTTAATTAGAGACTATGATCTTAAGTACATCATTGAGTTAAATATAGTGCAGACATATAATTGATTTATTTTATCGACAGATGATGCTTGTCATATGTAGGAATGAAATGCTTACTTATTTGTTTTAATATATGACCACCCAAATGACATTACACTCCTTAAGATGATTTACAAAATCCTACAATGAAACTTATCTCATTGTCATCCCACTTCCAACTCAAAATGGTCATCACATTAATAATCCATTCAACTCCAAGTGTTTGACCTTCACCACCTGATTTCATGCATCAACTTAAAAAAAATGGACTACATACTTCTAAATTCTTGTCCATCATACGGGAGTCTTTAAAACTTCATATAATAACTTAGAAACTTTGATAAGTTTAGATATATCAAATAAAAGAGTTCACCAAACTAATACCCATAAGAGAGAAACAAGTCAAAAGAAGGACCTCAGTCGCGTTACTATTTATGTCCTTGATAACTAATGGCATATCAAGGCGAAGGTGAATTGGTTGTGCAATGGTCATTTTAATCTTCTTTTATATTCACTAATTCACTAATTTCATACACAATCTAACTCTAATAAAAACTAGCAATAATATCCTTTGGAAAGAAGAACAATTAAATGATTACACAATCACTCCTATCTATGTCTTCGATTGTCTTCATTACATCATATATATATATATATATATATATATATATATATATATATATATAAATTGTTGATGATTTTGTATATTATGAAGCATATATAGTTTATAATCACATTTTTTTCAATTACGTTTTACCTATTTATACAAGGGACCATTTTATCTAAGTTATACCTCTTTTTTTTTCTATTTGAATTTTTCATATAAAAAATTAGATTTTTATTCATATATTTTAATAATTCCTAAAAATCTAATACTAAAAAATTATATCTCAATCTTCACAAATTTTTGGCTCACAACAATATGATATATCAATATGAGAAGAATGGGAAAGGTTACTTAAAATATAAAGATCAAATCTTTTCTGATTTTGTCAAAAGCTGCTTTCAACAAAAATGCCATTTATGAACATTTCAAAAATAGACTAAAAAAAGAGCAATGGTCCACATATGGCAGGATTATATAGCTCTTAAAATCATTATGTGCAGATGCAGAACCGTTCGAATACCTAAGCTCATGACTCGGTACCGGTATCAGCTCATTTTGATTGATATCCGAATATAAAATTATGTTTGATATCCACACAGAATAACCTCTCACGGAACAAAGCCTCAATCATCAGTTTTTGAATCCCTTTATTCAAACATACCCCTTCAATTAAGCTTACAAAAGAATTTCAGCATAAAGTTCCCATTTTATTACACCTAAAAATCACACTTTCATCACAGAAAAACTATTTTGCACAAAATTCGCTAAGTTCCCATTATTATTAATAGCATCATCACGAGGTCATAGTTGATGCAAACACCAGTCAAAATTTAACTTCCACCGAGAGTTAAAGCGACACATTAAGCAAAGCGTCAGATTCAGAGTGCAACTTCTCCAATGAAAGAAAGATGAACTCATAACTTAAGCTCAGCATCTCAATACCAAATACACGACAGACGATGAAAGGCAAAAAGAAAGTGGGAAAAATGAGCAAGCTGCAATGATTATTCCATGGTTCTTCTTCAAGCTCAGTTGATGCAGTTGAGACCCATACATCCCGATAACAACTTCCTCAGGAGCTTCTTCTGCAGCAAGAAAAAAGGAATCACAGTGAACTTAGATAAAGGAATTTCTGCAATTGAAAACTTCCATCTAAACGGCTTATTATAGAGAAGATACCCTTTTTGGTTTTTGATAGAGAAGCTCGGGGGGAATCTTATATAAATCCTCGTCTACTGCCAATGGAACTTTACGCCTCCTCGGCGTGCCCGCAATGGCATCGAAGCCCCTCCCCTGTTTCATCAGTTGCTTCTCTACTCCAACTCCATTCCCCTGCCTCACCTGAAATAAACAAGAAAAGCTTCACCAAACGAGCGAAAACCCATCAAAATCCCAAAAAAGTGTACAAGAGAGCGCAAAAGTTCGAACCTTTCGGCGACAATGGCCGCCATAAGGATAACCATGCTTCATAGGCATGGCCACTGGCACTTTGAAGAGATCTTCCTCACCGA
Organism: Dendrobium huoshanense; assembly: GCA_016618105.1. Lineage (NCBI taxonomy): Eukaryota > Viridiplantae > Streptophyta > Magnoliopsida > Asparagales > Orchidaceae > Dendrobium > Dendrobium huoshanense. The sequence goes on along the minus strand of CM028359.1, from coordinate 16,498,507 downwards.
AGAAACTTGTTCCCGCATGGCTTACGGAGTCGAAGTAGCGAGTAATAGGCATCTCGTCGCAGCTCTCCCAGTTCCCAAAAGCAGGGACTTTCCACCTCTGCATCTCCTGCAACCAATCTTGTTCAAATGAGACCCCTCATCCCCAGAACAGAGCACGGACAAAATTAAATGAGGTATAGTAAAAAAAAAATGGCAATTTTGGAGCGAAAAGCTATATTTCTCACCTCCATTTCACTTTCAACGGGAACGGCACAAGCGAAGCGAAAGACGACTATCTATATAAGGAGGAAGAGAGAGAGGAGGGGAAGAAGAAGACAATATCGGAGAGGTAGTGGTGGTTAGAAAAAACATAAGAGAATTAGAGAAAAACTGGTTGGTCGTAGGTGGCTTCTTTAATCACGGAGCCAGGCCTGTCGTCCTCTGCTAGCTTTTAAGAGGCAAGGCTGGACTAGTAATGGCGAAGGAGAAACCCATTCCCTGTTTCTTCCCCTCTCCCTCTATGCTTATCACGAGGAGCAGAAGCGGCGGCAGGCTTGACCTTTGCAACATTGGGCGCCGCTCCGCTCCGTTTGCATTGGCGGATCACGTGAAGAGGAGCGGCTGAACCTAGATTTTAAACAATGCTTTAATAATTAACTAACATGGTAATGCGAAAGGAGTGGACAATAAAAAAATATCAAAATGGCTTTATCAACTATACAAAAAATAAGTTTAAACTATGAACTAAGATATTTTGTATTCAAAATTTTTATATATGCATGAATCTATCTTAATTGATGTAAATATTCTAAAAAAAAATAATGATTAACCAAAAAATACTACAAAAGCAATTTGTAATTTGAAATTTATTATTTTTTTTAAAAATCATGTAGCTTAGTTCCTCCTTCATAAGCTCGGAGCTCTCTGAGTCCCTCCGTTCTTCCGTTCGAAAGCAAACAGTGGTCGACGATAATAGGTGACCGATGATACTCTTCCAGTAATCGTTGTTGAAGCAACCGATGATGAGATCAGCTTCCCTTAAGAATGAAGACGGCACTGCCTGATTCTAACGTGCCGCCTTGTGCTCAGTTGCTCTCCACCTTGTCATGCTCGCCTCTGCCTCATTACCAACCTCTTCATCCTATACACCTTCACATATGCGCCAAAACCCTCCACGATGTCATTTTCCACAGAGTTAAGAATCTCTCCATAATCTTCGAGCACGTGGCTGCAACAATAAAGATTATTTGAGCCCCCTATAAAAACTTATTGGCTCCGCAACTGATCCCACGCAGCTTTATATAGCCAAACTTACCCTAAGAAAATGGCAATTCAATTATATTTAAATATATATTTAACAATTTTTTTCAAAAAATTTTATAGCTGCCTTAAACAGCCTCTAATTAAAAAAAAATTGTAGTATGATTTTCTTATAAAAATAATAGCAGGATAAATTAAAATTATTTTATTTTTTAATTTCATCTTCTTTTTGTCTCTTCTCATATTTCTATGATGATTTCTTTTATAAACATGAATAATTACTTTTTTTTTTAAATTTACCCAAAAAATAATAATGTGATTTTTAAATTGAGTTGCAAGATGACTTTTGAAGTTTTGAGAATTAGTCAATGATGGTCAGTATCCTTTCAGTAAATAGTATTCATTTGTCAGTTTTCGATAATTACGGCTTCAATGATTTGACAGTCATGTTCTCTTTTTTTTTTTTTTTTTTTTTTTTTGGACATTTAGGCCATTTAAGACAAACTAACACACACAATACATACACAAGGACTCGAACCTTGGACCTCTTAGTTGGAAGCCTAAGCTCTCAACTAATAGGCCAAAGAGAGTTGTGTCAGTCATGTTCTCCTCATTATCACATTTTCTCTCTTAATTCCCAAAAAAAAAAAAAAAAACATTTTCTTTCTTCTGTATTTTGCAGCGAGGTTTATATATATATATTTAAGGCATAAGACCATATCATTAAAGAAGAACAACTAGTTACATGTGTAAAAGAAAATGAAAGAAGATCACGATTCATAAAAAAAAACACTCCTTAAAAACTCGAAATTATAAAGACCGGTGCCAAAATTACACATGTCAATAACAAGAAATATCCAAAAGTAGATAAGAATTTGAATTAGTTGGGCTCATGAAAAAGGATTGCAAATGTCAAGGTAAGCCGTTCTCCCGGTTGCGGGAACTGCCATCAAAAAAATTCAGCTTGCAAGTGACCATCATCCAAGGAGATAGCATATGCAATCGAACATCATTGCCCCAAGAATCCATCTGAAAACCCAACCAATCCGCAAAAAAACTCCAAAGCAGCAAGCCCACAAGAAGTAGAAAAACCATAGGTCACCAAAAACAGTGCAAAAATCCAAAGCCAGCATAGACATCTCACAGCAAATCCAACAAGAGAAAACCATCTTTCCATTTGCAAACCTAAGAGAAAAATATAACACTTTTGATCCTAAGTAGAAATTCCAGTAAGGCCAGTAAGAGATGGGAAACCACATGAAAAGAGCTAATCGATTTATTTTATCGCAAAATAAATTAGATAGAATTACTTCAATAATAATATTATAAAAAACTTATATTTTAAAAATATATTTCTTTGAATCCCGACAAATTTTATGTTTAATAAGGGATTTTTTGGGATTAATTATTCTATGCGGATGCCAAATATTATCTGGAGACCAACCATAATGCTCCATGTCAGACGTGACGTATTCTGATTAGTCTCCAGACATTATTCTACGTCCAATTTTTACAAAGAATAATTTCTTTTTTTACTGCTTTTTTACTATTTTATAAAATAATTTTTTATATAACTATTTTTGTTTAACCATTTTCAAAATTAAAAAAATTACTTTAAAAATAATTAAAAATATCATAAAAATGAAGCCTAAATACTATTGAGAAAAATATAATAAATAATTATTTTTATTTCCTCCTCAATGGCATTTTGTAAATTCCTCTGCAGCGGGGTTTGAATTGGTTGAGACGAGCAGCCTGCCGTAGCATCTAACCTTCTGGCATGGCTTAAATTTTTTGAACATTGAATCTCTCTCTCTCTCTCTCTCTGCGTTACCAGCGGCCACCTTCTCGTTAACTCTCTCTTTCTCTCTCTCTCTCTTCGGCATTTTTATCTTCTGGACTGTTGACTCTGGCTCTATTTAGCTTGCCTTCATATTTATAACTGACCTTTTTTTTTAGGTTCATGATTTTCCTCGAAAGGACTATTTAAAATGATAGTTAGCAACTTAATCAAACACATTTAATTATAGTAAGTAGATCAACCAATGTAACAACTATATTTGAAATTTTTAATAATCATATTCTTCAAAATTATAAAGGGTTATAATAAATAGATATGCTAATTAATAACACGATTTAATATATGATTAATAAGATTTGCATATGAGATCGGGCTTGTGGCCTGACGGTCGATGGAAGACCTTTCTCTCGATCTCACCTAGACTCGAATCCCCTAATCTGTCAAAAAAAAAAAAAAAAAAGATATGCATATAACTATTTATAATATAGACATAATACTACAAGGATGGCATGCAAAATTCTAGCCTTCTTTATATCGTTGTATTTTCTCAATCCCACTATTCATACCGTCACCCTCAATCACTTCATAACAATTCACTGTCCTATTTTCACATCATATATGCTCATAAACCATGAAATTGTATTCATTCATCTCTTTAAATTTATTATTTGTAGTAGTTGTCCTCTCCTTTCGTATTCTTAAATTCCTCATTGTCATCTCTTTGCCACTAAGCAATCAATCAGAAGACGAGAACACCCACTATCAAAACTCATCATTTGTAATTAATAGCACTTATTTCGACCAATGTAATATTAAGTCTTTATTTGGGTCAGCTTTTTTAAACATCTTTTTAGCACAAAAAATAATTTTGAACTATAAATTTTTGTACTAAGAAAATGTTTTAGAAAACAGAAATTAAAAAAGTTATTCCAAATTAATAAAACCTAAATGATGTGAACTCCCTTCCCAAAATTGATTCCAAAAGACTTTTCAATGTATTTTTGTAGCGATTTTAAAATAGACCAAATAATCAATATACCAAATAAACTTAGAGAATAAACATTAAAATATTTTATAATCTGCTCCTTCTAGGCTTTTAAATGATAGAATAATCAAATGTGCATAATTAATAATTATATCCATATAATATGATTTAAATGCATCCATTTACAAAGATTATCTTATTATTGATATAAAGAAGTGTTGCATGATGCAATAAAGAATTGACAAAGCTATTTAATCATAAGATTAACAGATATGGCCTATTTTGATGCAAAAGTTTTTCAGGACTTCAGTGTAATTTACTAAAGCATGGAGTAATGTAGAACACATTTAGCGTATGACTCACCCAATATGCATTTGATATATCAAACACATTATTGATATGTACAATTAAAAATTAATTATGAAACATATATCATACATATAATCAGTTAAAACTTTATTTGAGATAGCTTTTCGAGCAGCTTTCAAGTAAAAAAAAAAAGTTAAATTTTTTTTTATTAAAAAATTTCTTTAGAAATCAATAAGGAAGTTATCCGAAATATAATGATGCATAAGTTTTTTTTTTTTATTGCTTCTTAAAATAGCTCTGTAAGAAAGTTATTCCAAACGAAGCCTAAATATAACATCAATGATAGAAATGACATAATTATGAAAGAGACGAGAACAAATAAAAGGACTAAATTTTGAAGTAGATAATTAATTTTTATTTTTTATACAAAGGGTTATGCCTATTTAATCTACACAATTATCATGCAGCTCAACTTACTCCATTAAAGTTTCATTTGGGACGTTTTTCTTACTGCTATTTAAAATTTTTTTAATTAGAAAGTCGTCCCAAACAAATTAAAACTTAAAACCAACGGTGCTTAGTTATATGAATCAATAAATTTATGTTGAAAGAACAGTGAATGACACAATTGAAATGATCCACTTCACTGCCAATTCAACAGGCCAGAGTTGAGCCTCGTGCATCCATGTTGAGATCATGGTGTGTTAGGAAGACAACAAAGATGAGGCCATTAAGATCGTCAGCTTTGCTGTGGAGCGTCACACTCAATTGTCAGTCGTCACGCGAGATGTTGACCAACCTTCAAATTTTATTGACTTAGGCCTTTTCTGCCCAGCACAATCGCATCGATCGTATGCGATCAAATAATAATAATTAACTGCAAAGTCACCTCCACATTTCACTACAAAATCATTTGGGCTGCAGCTTTATCCAAATTCTTAATCATGCTAAAAACTTTATCCCTCTAAATATTTTTTACTTACAGCTTGTATGATAATTGCATTTCACCTTTGGAGTGAGAAGAAATGAAAGAATTTATTCAACCCCTTAGGGTGGTTCATGGTTTGTAGGCGAGCATGGTTGGGAACCTCCAACCTGAGTTCGAATCCCCTCTACTATGGCCTCGCCTCTTCAGTGAGGCAAAGCAAGTGTGGACCTGAGCCAGTGGGTGGCCTCGATAGGTTCTGCTGAGAGATTATTTACGCCGTCAAACGCTCCCTTTGAAGTGACAGTGGATAGATATCCCTATTCCAAACAAACAAAAAATATTCAAATAAATAAATTTATGGATCGAGTTGAGGCTCATTCGCTGACGGAATCCATTCGTCTCTATTGATCCACGTTCAAATCTCCAAATTGTCCGCAAAAGATAAATAAACTTTCTTTGAGGTCTTAATCATAATAGTTCATTTTATCATTTAGTTAAATGGTAAGAAGTGAAAATTGTTCAGCATCAAGGATTTATATTTAGGCTTCATTTATGACGGCTTTCTTACTGCTGCTGCTTCTTAAAGCAGCAGTAAGAAAGCCGTCCCAAAGAAAGCCTTAAGCTAATGGTTGTCAATTCGGGTCAATGGGTCGGGTTCGGGTCGAACTCGGAACTGACCTGGTACTGTTCGGGTCAACCCGAACCCGACCCGTTTTTTAAAACGGGTCAGATTTCCATACCTGAACCCGACCCGATTCGGGTCCGGGTCGACCCGATTCGGGTCCGGGTCAACCCGACCCGACACGAATGACCCGAATTTGAGCTAAAATTGCTAATTTTTGGGTCAAAATCGGGCCAATATTCGATTTTCGGGTCAAAATCGGGTAAAAACAGGTCGGTCAAATAGAAGTTTTCGTGTCACTTTCAGGTCAATTTCGGATTGCTGAGTCAACCCGAACCCGATTTTTAAAACGGGTTGATTTGTTCAACTCCAACCCGACCCGTTTCGGGTTCGGGTTGACCCGAGCCCGGATTTTTCTGGGTCGAGTTCGGGTCATGTCAAAAATTGACACCCCTAGTTGTGCAAGATTGATGATTGCCCAATGTGGGATGTTTTTTTCTTGGATTTTGTGTGCTACTTATATTTTATTTGATTAGTAGAAATGTGATTTACTAAAGTTTGATCTGTGCCTATGATATGCAATTTGATTTATGTATGGGGTGGCAGTCCCTGCTTTGATTCAGCTTTAGCTGTTTTTCTAAATTTTTGACGAGGTGTGTTTTTGTGGGATAAAATGCTATATATCATTCTTTTATTGAGATTTTTTTTTGGTTGAACACATTTGGACTGTGGCGCTCTACGCTCTATTTCACCGCAGCTTTTCTTTGATGTGATAGAAGATTATGGGAAATATTTGGAATGACAAATGATGTGGTGCTTTTGTTTATGCATATGAATTTGTTGGACGGTGCTGAATTAGGGGTGTTAAAATGGGTCAATCTAAACATGATCCGTTTAATAAACGGGTTGAAATGCTACGACGCGAACTCAACATATTTATTAAATAAGTCAACTTGAACTTGAATTATTTTGGTAGAGCCCATATCAGGTCATTTATTGACATCCGTAGTTGCCGTCCGTGCTCTTGATTTCTTTTCAAGCAAATTCTAGCCGGCATATTACAATTGTATATGGTGAATGCTTTACTTTTTGCAGTGATGATGTATCATATATATTTTGAATAGCGAGTTGTAACTCTATGTATAGAATAAATTTCAGATTCTACATATTTTACATTAATCTTAAAATAAATATTGTTGAGGGCTGGAATATTTGAGCCGGTAAAGAGATAAAGATCTTAATATCTTAGCTTTAAATGAAGACCCAGTGCACATACAGATAAAGAGAGAGAGTAAAAGGGTGCAAAAGTCATAATAGAGACAAAGATTTTTACATAGAAAACCCTGAAAATGGGGTAACCCATGGGGTCTGATCCAGTTAAAATGATTCAATTAGTGTTTATAATCGATTATAAATGGTGCCCTTTTGCAAGGGAAAGGCCTTGACTCATGTATCATATAGAGCACATTACATAACTGAGATTGAAAGAATATAATGATATGTATGTATTTCCATCTAAAAGCTTACACAAATTTGTTATAGAAGCTTACACAAGCATGACTAATTTCTTTTTCAAGGTTTTTTTTTTTTTTTTAATTTAAAGTTTTTAAAAACTATTTTACGAGGCAATAGATTTATGCTTCTTTTTAAATACAATTGCTTAAAAGATTTTGGCAAAAATTTATTTAATTAATTTCATATAGGTATCGAAGACTTAGCCGGAAAATGAGAAGAAAACCAAATACGTGAACAGGTTGGCATTTTTGCCTGCAGTCGTCTACGCTCGTAGACTCGTAGTCGGAGGGGTTGGCCTATTTTCGCAGCCTATAAAGCTTGGAAAAGACCTAGATTAAGCCAAACTAAGTCTCCCGACTTTTGAAAAGGATTCTGTAAAGTTATTTTGTTGTTATTTGGTTTGTATAAGATGAGTTTGCAATTCCATTAATTTACTTTAACATTAAGATTATATGTGAAAAGACTACTTTTAAAATGAATTTATCTTGTGCGTTCAAATATTTTGAAAACTCAAATCAAATTAAGTAGACATGCTTGAAGCTAAATTAGGTTGGTTCAAGTTGGTCTCAAATGCATCAATCCAAGCAGGCCTAATTTAGGCTTCGTTAGGGACGGCTTTTTTATTGCTTCTAAAAACGGAGTTTTAGTACAAATATTAAAAAATTTGTACTAAAACTCTGTTTTAAAAAACAATAAAAAAGCCGTCCCAAACGAAGCCTTAGATTAATTTTAGGCCTAATGCCAACTCAAGCAGTCTAAAGTGCTTAATTGTAGATTCTCATGTATCTTTCAGGTGTCAAACAGGTATTTGACAAATCGTGATGAAAGTTAATCACACCGAACGAGCCCCAAAACGAAGCTCGCCCAAGGATTATCAGATCCCACCAGCAAGGAAGCACTCAAGGAAGTCAGCCTCTTACAGGGGTAATCAAGGGTCCTCATGGATCATAGTACTCGTCACTCTCATTATAAAAGAAGATCGGTCGTCAGAGCTACTCACCATCATCCAAGGCAAGGTATAATAATTTGTGGTCGCTATCTCACTTCGAGGAAAGCCTCTCTACTCAAGGGACTCTCAGCTCACCCTACCTTAATCATCCAACTATGGAGCTCATCATTTCTATAACTCATGCTCACTCGGCCTCCCTAGGTGATATGAAGCTCCAACACAAGTCTACGACACTCAAGGCATCTACCCATTACGAGCCCCTCCAGCTTAGAACTCACTAACATACTTACTCGTGCACATTGGCCCATAAGCACTTTGTACAACTAAACTTGCCTAGAAAGTTAGAGAGAGATTACCCAGGCTATGTAAAGCCAATCTCCACTCAACCAGCAAGGAGGCAATGCTTGTCAAAGCCAATCAGAATGAGTCATTAAAGCATTGTATTTTCTATTTCTTTACAAATGCAGATTTTCATGTAATCCTTAGAGGCTTAGACCTCTATAAATAAATGATGAAGAAAAGTAATTTGGATTTTTTTACTCTTGGCATCTTGAGCCCTTGTACTATATATGTTTTATAGTAGATTAGTCTCTTCATTCTCACACATGTTTGGGTCATTTTCTAAGAATAAGCTTGCCAGTAGGGTCGGATGTCATCCACAATAAATTTGGATTCAACACCAACATAAATTATACTATTTAAACTCAATCATATTGGGCTCCTTTTAGTATTAATGTCTATAAATATTATCTGATCTTTCTAAAATAAGTCTTTATTATATCTTATTTTATGTGATATGAATTTGATTTTAATTTACTGTCATTTGATATGATTGTATTTGAGTACATCTAATTATTCATTTCTATACTATCACTTTCCCAATAACAGCAACAACAAATCTTTATCTCACTATATGTGGTCAACTATATGACTCATTTTTCTCCATTATATCATATTAAGAATCAAATTCAAATTTAAACATAATAAAAATATTATTTGTACTATTCCCTAATCACTTCTATCTTTCTTAATAGATCAGATCTAATACATCTACTCTCCTAAATGAGTCATCAGAAAGGCCGACATTTTATGTGACCAAACCATCTAAGTCCACTCTCTAATTTTATTTACCAATGGAGCTATGCGAACCTTTTCTTGTATACACCCGTTTCACATACTATCTCTAAGGCTTCGTTTGGGACGTTTTCCTTATTGTTTCTTAAAGAATATTTTTATTACAAAATTTTTAATTTTTGTACTAAAAAATTGCTTTAAAAACAGTAAGACAATCATCCCAAACGAAACATAAGAATAAAACCACTCATCTACCTGAGCATCCTCTTCTTTATAGCAATAGTCAATTTATAACTTTCAAGTAAACTCATATTCATAGGAAGAAAATAATTTTTATGTTTCAAATAATAAATCATTTATAACTTTCTTAGCCATTTTACTAGTTAACCTAGAATAAATATTTATTAAATAATTAAAAAATATCTTATAGTTTAAGAAAATATATATTTTAAATAATTTTAAAGAAAATTACTATATTGTGAGCTAAATCTTTTTTTTTTTTAAAGACAAAGCAAATCCTTTATCCTTACAAAACACAAACGCCAAACATAACACGCACATACACAAGCAGTACTAAAACACATACAAAAACACATCGGAAGCCATACAGACTGAGAAGATATGCCGAGCCGGAGGGCAGGCGGCGGCGGCGGCGGCGACGGGATGACTAATGAGTTAGCAATCGGCAGGCGGAGAGAGGCTACACTTGCGTGGGAGTTGCAAGGCAAGGTTGGGGTCAATGCCGAATGAGGGTAGCAGCGGCGAGCTACGGTAGGTGCAGAGACAGGGAAGGTCGGCCTTTTCTAATACTGAACAGCAAGCCGCAGAGGGCTCGCTCGGGCTCGGCCCGCTCACCGCCGGCCGGCATTCGGCGAGATCGTCGGTGCTCATGTTGCATATACTGAGGGAAGTTGCGGCGGTGGCTAGTGACAACACGGCGAGTAATAGTATGGCTGGTGCGCGGACGGTGGAAGCCATATTGTTGAGAGAGTGAGAGGGAGAGGGATGTTGATGGAGTAATGGAGCTCGGGAGTATGTATAGACTGTGTGTGTGTGAGAGAGAGAGAGAGAGAGATTAATGGTGGAGGGGAAGGGGAGTCACGGGTGGTGAGAATCACGGGGAATGTAATGTGTGGCTGGGTCGATGTTGCCAAGCTGTCGCATCTGTGCTCTTGTGAGTTGTCTCTTTCTTTGGAAATTATTAGGTGCGGAGTGCGCACCATTTGGGCAAGTGCGGGTACCTAATGGGCATTCGGGCAAGTGAGGGTACCATTAGGTACTCAGTACTTGTGCGTAAAGTTCTCTTCGTCCGCACTCCACACCTAATAATCTCTCCTCTCTTTGCCTTTGCTTTGTAGTATTTTGTGAAGGAAAAAAATTATTTAAAGTTATTATGATATAAATTATAAAGTTGTGAAGATTTGGATGATGAATAAAAAAAAAGGGAGAGGTTTACCATTCAATTGATTCGATTGTAGTATGTAATAAATAATAATATTATTAAAATAATATTTTTAATATAAATTTAATTTACATATAAGTATATAATCTAATATGAATTATTAATAATTTATGTTAAATATTTTAATATAATTAATACATATAAATTATATAACTAATTTATATTTATAATTTTAAATTTAAACTAATTTTTAAATTATTTGTACATTTAATATAAATTTAATTCACATATAAATTTATATAATATATTATGTATCAAATATATTTAAATATTATATACAAATTTTTTTCCAAAAACAAAACTTTTTGAAAAAAAATCTATCAAGCTCACACATGAAACAACTAGTTGTTTAATCTCATATTATTTCGAGAGATTTTTTTGTGTTGTTTATATAACTTTAATTCTTTCTATAAATAAAGAACCCATATTGAGAGGTGGAATCATATGGGTATTCTTAATTAATGCTTATTATATAATTTTTAAAGTTTATTAACTAATATATTATCTTTAATTTAATTTAAAATTTAATAAAACATTTTGTATTAAATTAAAGCATTTAAATAAATGAACTGACCAATAGGAATTGATTCCCACCGGTTCGATGTTGGATCGATTTTTCATAAAAACCAAACCATCATAGTTGAACCGATCAAACTGGCTTGTTCGCTCCGTTTTTCTAAACCATGAAAATTACATTTTCTTTATTGAGATCTATGATAGGTATGTTAGTCTTTAGTAAAGATGGATGCAAAATGAAATGTTGATCTACATCTTGTAACAAGAAAATTATTTCAATCTTTTTTTTCCTTTCTTTTTGCACATTCATTCATTGTAAAAGAGAAAAAAAAAACTGTGTGAATCATTTTGAACTTGATTCAACAGTTATCATGCAAACATTTGTTCTTATAGCAAATGTTGACAATGAATACAGAAGCTTATAAACACCGTTTACAGAGAGAACTCCATTAATTTCAGGTGGCAGCATAAATGTGTAATGACTGAGAAAAAGAACAGAAGGGGAAAAAAAAAATTCTGGAAGCAACATTCCTGCCTACTGCAATTTTTGCAAAAAATGCTCAACTAACTAATCAGAATATTGTTATTCTTCAAAAAATCTGGCCAGTATAAACAATTCTCTCATATTTGAAGCTTTCACACTGCAATTTGGATGTTTTTCCAGCAAGAAATTGACACTATTTAAGCACAACAGCAATCACATATCAATGCTATTATAAAATTTTATTAAACCACAATGCAATATAGAGTTTGGTCTATATGATACAGAAATTCAATAGTATATTGATCTTATTATTTAAACAATGCAAACCCAAAACAAATCAAAGCTTATAAAATACACAAGCACAAGAAGTTCCATTGGAGAATATCATTGGGAATACTATTGAAGTAGAAAAATTTTAAGAATCTTAACAACAAGTAAACTTACTTGATCCTTGCTTTGATCCATCAGTTCCATTGCTTTCAAGGGTTACCCTATTAAGGGACAGCTCCCCTTTGTAGGAATCAGAGTTCAATGATTTCCTGCTGATGTTGTTATAAATCTCCTTTATGACTATCTCAAAGGCAGCCTTTACGTTTGTGGAATCAAGGGCTGAAGTCTCAATGAAGAAGAGCCCTTCTGCTTCTGCAAGGCTCTTTCCTTCCTCAACTGAAACAGCCCTTATGTCCTCCAAATCACATTTGTTTCCCACAAGCATCTTCGCAATGGTGGTGTCAGAATGAGCTGCATCACATCACCAAAGAATTTTGAAACCGTAAGAAGGAAATTGAAGAATAAGAAACAACAACTTTGAGAGGAAATTAATACAAAATTCCATCCTAAGTTTAGCTTTTGACTAACCATATTTTGTTTAGATATGTAAGTTCAAGCACCTATACCACAGAAGAAACCTCCGCATCAAATTTTAATCATGATGGATTTCAAAGTAATTCAATTCTCTTTAAGATGTGCAATATCTCAAAAGTAAACAATTAATTTTTATATTATAGTTATCTCAAAAGTAAATTCAATAATGTTGATATTCATCATGATTAAATTTGATCAAAATATTTTGAGCAATTTTTTTTCCTGTAATGTGTGCATCCATTATTTTGTAACTAAGTGATAGGAAACATTTGAAGATCTCAAGTAAATCCTATCAATCTTTGAAAAACAGCGAGAAATATCCATCAAACTCCAAGGAAAAACCAGAAAAACAACAATTTTATTGCAATAATCAAATATAACAGAAAGAAAATATTAAGATACAATTGATCCTCAATTATAGAAGAGGATCTATCTCTCCCAATCCCTCAAAGCCATTAGAGCCCAAGACGCCAAGCACAAAGACACCAAAGGCAGCCACCAATTATCAGCTAATCCTAACCCTAATTTTCACTTCCTATTTAAAGCATAACTTAAACAACACAAGCCAAATCTCCCTCCAGCCCTAGCCGCCCCCTCCTTCCTAATTGGATTCCCTAGTGGGATCCACAATTGCCTTGGGCGGCAATTCCTAGGGGGCGAACCTACTTGGTCTGCCTCATGTAAACTTGAGCCAGCCCCTTGCCTAGGGCCGGCTGGACCAGTCTAACACTAAGTGACTAGTGAACAGGACCAGGACATGCATTGACCTATAAAATGTAACATGGTGTCAGGAAACACACGACAGGCAGCGTATTCAAGGAAATAAATAAAGGCAAGATTGTGTTTCATATGATTAAAATGACCGACCCTAAACTAGTTGGGAAGATTAAGCTAATGATGATGATTAATTTTGCATGTGACTGGCAAATTTGCTAAGAATTTTCTAATTAGAATTAAGTTGAAAATCTGCTCGTATTCAGATTGAGAGAGGTTAAATTGGAATAAGCAAAAGAATTGAAAAGAATAGCTTTTTCTACCCTTTATAATTTTGAAATTCTATGTCTGTTGAGCAACTGCCTACTTGTCCTGATATAAAAGGACGTTCAATTCTACTAATTCAAAAAACCTTCATACGCAGAATGTTATGCAGTCAATCCAATATCAATTGGAGGTATCAACAATTCTGAAACTCGTGTATGGTTGGTCCATAACTGGCAAAATAAAATACTGATTCGTTAGCTTCACCGATGGAGTTGCTAAAATTAAAGCAAACAATCTGTGCGTTGACTTAAAATTCAAACATGCAGTCATCATACAAATAGCTATGTAAATTATCTAACAAACAGTAATTTTTTATGGAATAAAGGTAATCTTACCAACCACATGTAGTGGGATAAAGATTTGATATTGTTATTGTTGTTATTGTAAAGAGTAATCTTTGATGTAGGACATCTTAGATTAGGGATTCTTAATGAAACTAGAATAATATGATACATATAAATCATATAAAAGGACTTGGGATTCATGTATCACAAACCAATATATAAACAACTTGTTTTATCAAAATGCAAACTGCAAATATTGGAATTGGAACCTAAACATAATGTAATGATCGAGCAACTCTCAAGTATCAACAAGAATTGGAAACATGCATATATATATCAAGAAACTCAAGCATCATGTTGATATAATGAGATGAGTCCCCTAAAATTAGTTAGTCACACTTGTACTGCACTCAAAATAATAAAACTTCCTATCTGCATACACAACATTGAAAACCAAAAGAAATCTATATTTAATCAAGGATAATAAATAGAAAAGTAGATAAGATTGGCCTTCTCAATTTGATTACAGATAATTGTAGAAAAATAGAAGAGGGAAAAAAATTATTTAGGATTTTTATGGTTTGATTCTATATAAAATATAAAAGTATATATAAACTTTTATAAAAATCTTACAACAAAAATACATTAATGCTAGTTATGATAAAGAAAAAAAAAGTTACTAAGACTATGTATATATAAATAACTAGTATTTTCGAGCTACCAAATGAGCTCGTTCACGAACAAACGATATGTGATTCATCTTATATTTGTTCATGAACATCTTACACAAACAATCCAACAAATTTTGACAAATGTGAAATGTCTCTTGTTCATGAACAAATTCATTCTATTGAAGGTATAAAATAAAATGAAATTAAATTTATAATAAAAGCAGTTGTCTATTTAAAATGAAAATATGATTAATCTATATCAATATATTTATCGAGCTTATTCACGAGTTCTAAATCGAACACGAATCGAACTTTTATCAAGCTTCTTATCGAGCTTAATGTCGAGCTTGTTCATGCAAATGATGTTGTTCGTGAACATAAATTAATCAAACACATTAGTTTTCAAGCTTGTTTATTTAAGAATCGAGTATTAAAAATATTGTTCAAGTTTGTTTGTTTAGTTAGTTAAACGATCACAAACGAACTTTAATCGAACCGAGCAACGAGTAGCTCGTCGAACGTTTGGTTCGCTTGCAGCCCTAACTAAGAGTGGTTGATGACTAGAAAAAAATTAAATACATTAACTGCAATATTAGGGTTATAAGATGATTGATCTAACTATTAGAACTCTTAATCCGTATGTTGAATGATCCATACCAAGAATGACTTGCGGATCCCACAATTATTCAATACTCCGCATCAAACTAAATGATGCAAATATAACATTCCAAGTTTACTTGAAATATTTTTGAATGTGTGGTTGTAAAGTCCTTAGATGAGAATATCTACGAGTTGATTTCTTGTTAGCATACATAGAGTGCAAATCAATCTACTTTCGAGTTTTTTTATTTTTTTTTTAAGAAATGTCTATCCAGCTCCACATCTTGGTTCAATCATGTTGTACTATATTACAAGCAATATTTATGATATATTTATTATTACAACATATCTTATTTATCTCCTCCCACTAAATCTTCCAAAATGATTTTGATCGACAAAAGCTCATAAATTCCTTAGGCAATGTGATGTGAATCCAGGAATCGAATCTTATGAAATTAATAGAAGTTCTATAAAGTAAAGATCATACATCCTCTAGCTTTATTAAATTGATGATTCAAAGGAAATCTTAGAAGTTAACCACGCTTTAGGCAAGAAAATTCAACAAAGTTTACAAGTTCAATAAAATAACGACTTCAATATAGTAATGCAAATGATTAAATCAACTAGAATCCCAGGGTTAACAAAGCGATTGTCTCACCTTGAGGCCGCTCTCATTTACCTACTCCTAAGCTTGTTGGGAGAAGAAGAACCACACGATTGATGAGACCACCCCTAGGGCGATGGTGCCGTAGATCCGTAGGGAGGAAGAGGTCGGCGCGGATCGTGGAGGTGGTGCAATGCGACGTCCTTCAAAGATCCAAGTGTAAACTGAAAAATGATCGTCAACGGTCTCTATTAGAGTGGGTACGATCCGGGCCAAATACTCCTCGACGGTGTCGTCGAAGTCGAAGTCGAATCCGACGTCAAAGAAAGGAGATCGGAGGATGTCCACTCGCCCGCGTTCGTCGTATTCAAACCCGAAGTTTCATTCGGGAACCTCCATGCATCCTTGGAGAAGTAGGAAGGTGGTCGCCGCAAGCACGTCTCCAAGGAGGAGAGGAGGGGGCGGCGGGTAGGAGTTAGTGTGAAGAGGCCGGCGGGTGGTATGGGGTTGAGGAGGAGTGGGTACATGAAACGAATCCAAAACTGAAAGAAATTTCAGATTTAGAGAAGTTTAGGAGGGGAAATTCGAATTCTCAAGTGGGCGCAATTAATTCTTTAATGGGAATTAATGGGGGAAAGAGGGAGAAGAGGCCGGCGGTGGGGAGAAGAGAGGGGGAAGGGGTTAAACCGAAATTATTTCAGTTTTAATCCAAATAGAAGGGAAAATCAATCACTCCTAATTTGAATTTCAAATTAGAATCATGGGATTTAATGGGCAATTAAGGGAGAGCATGATTGGGGGGAGGCCGGTGGCATGCTCAAGGAGAGAGGGGAATTATGGGGAGAGAGGGGGCGGTTTCTAAACGTGGATGATGACGTGGATAAGTATTTGAAAACTCCACTATTAAAATAAATTGAAATTGACTCAATCATGCAAACTTTCCTAATTTGGAATTCCAAATTTGGGAAAGAATTCAAAATTTGAATCTTCAATTTCAAATTCACATGGGATGATGGAGTGGAGTTGGCCGGGAGAGGAAGGGCGGCGGGAGGTGGTCGGGTGGGCTGGATGGGGTGACCGGCGGTTGGGGAAAACCCTAGGGCCGGCGGCAAGAGCAAGGCCAAGGGGAAAATTTGTTGAACTCTCTAGGGGAAAAAGATTTAAGCAAGCAAAGTAAATAATAAACAAAAGATAACTAGAGAACTCACAAAGAGATCTCAAGGGGAAGCACTCACCAAGAGAACCTCATGCACTCACAAAGAGAACAAAGCTTGGAAAATTTTTATTTAATCAATAATAATCCAAAATACAAAATCTAGCCTTTATATAGGCTCCACAACATACGGAAAATAAAAAGACTACAATGCCCTTGGGCAAAAACAACACTACTTCCCTCATAGGGGTACAAACGAAAAAGACAAAATATAAATGACATGAATACAATAAGACATCAAAAATAAAGACTCTGAATCAAGGCCGTCGATCGACGTCTCCGGCGATGGTACACATGTCGGAATCTGATGCCCTCATCACAATGACTCTAAATTCAAATTCAACACTAAATCTAACTAAGCTAAGAGAGGAATATTTTTTCCTATGATTGAACAACTTCTATTCCCACAAAGTATTTGAGCCTGATCAACTATTTGATCTCAAATTTTTCAGCAAGCTTTTTTCTTGAAAGGCTTCTTTTGTCTATTATCATGAACTATGATAAGTATATCAACATATATAATGAGAACTAAGATTCAAGCATCAATTCAGTGATTTATGAAGAAGGGATGATATCCTTGGCTTTGTTTAAATGCAGTTTAATTCAAGACTTTTGTGAATTTGTCAAATCATACTATTGGAGATTGTTTGAAGTCATACAAAGCTATTTTAATTTGCATACTTTGTTCTTTATAAAAGAACTATTAAATCTAGGTGGTGGATGTATATGAACTTCTTCTTTAACATGCCAATGTAGGAAAGTCTTCTTTGCATCATACTACTCGAAACCATTCAAGCTTAGTTGCAAGCGAAATTACGATGCGTATTGTATTCATTTTTGCAACAAGAGAAAAAAGAATTTTAATCAATTTCATAAAATTAAGTATATTATTTGGCTACCAGTCTCATTTTATACTATTCCAAGCTTCCATCTATATTTTACCAAAAAAAAATCATCTACATCTTAAAGCTTTCTTCTCTTTTGATAGTTCAATGATCTCCCAATTATAATTTTGTTCCACATCATTCATCTCTTCAGCCATGAATTTTTTTTTATTTTCAAATGTCTCAAATAAAATTTGTAGTATTGTAATGAAATTAAAGCTTATATTTGTAAGAAAGACTTTGAGTACAAATTTTTCAAAAAGATGCACATTAGGAGATGAGATACAAAGGGGAATAGATAACAATGGGTTGATCATTGTTAAATGATAATGGTTTCAAGTCTTTAACTTGCTACGAATTTTGGTTGAATTTATTCCTTCTGGTATAAATTTGACAGACGGGAATGAACGGATACTTGGCCGGCTTTGTTTGTCTAGAAGTCAGTCCTAGGATAGGCTGATGGCAGGAAGTCAAGTATTCAAAGAAGTTTCTGCCATTGGAGAGCTCACAACTGGCATTTCCCCCCCTTTTTTTTAGGATTTCACTAGGTCTCACTAACCTTGCTTACTCTAAAGTAAAGCTCTTCCATGAAAAGAAAGGAATCTGACTGCCTTCCGGGCTTCTGGGGATGAAAATTTCATTCAAAGAATGGATATTCTGAGGACAGGAGAATTGAACCAAAAACCATAGATTTCGTTTTTCTAAAACGGAAAGAGAGTACAATATCTAAAATTTCTTTTAGTTTATTCTGTAAGAATATCAAGATGAAAGATATAAAATTCATCAAACTTAACTTATAGTTGAGAGTTCTCCACTTGAAGATGATTTGGATTGAAAAAACTTTGTTTCTCATTAAAGGTGATATCATTTGAAGTGAGAAATTTTTTTGGTGAGAGGATGATAACACTTGTACTCTTTTTTTAGTAAAAAAAAAATATTAAATAAAAATACATTTGAGAGCTCTAGAATCAAATTTACCCTATATTGTTTATGGATGAGTACATAAGCAATGCACCCAAATATTTTTAAAAGAGATTTTGATATGAAGTTATTTGTGAGAAGGAATTTAGCTAGATAGTTTATGGGACTTTTGAAGTTATTAATTCTTGAGGTTATTTGTATATATAGCAATTATGGTTTTTTCTCCCTAGTATATTTTTGACACTTGATTCTAGAAAATAATACTCCTTAACTTTAAGAAGCTGACAATTTTTCTTTTAAGTCACTACATTTTGTTAAGGAGCGTCAGAATAGAAAGATTGGTGGATGATACCATCTTTTTGAAAGAAAGATATTATGTGATTAAAATAATTATAAGTATTATCAATCCCATATATCAAAATTTTCAAACAATGGAGATAATATTCAGGTTAAATTTCATTAAAAAAGAAAATGTTGGCAATCATGTAACAATCCTGAAATCCAACAAGTGTAATAGTGCTTAAACCTCATAAGCAATCCATTAATTACCACATGATAATCCTTACTATTCAAATATCTGAAGAATCAAATAACCATAAGAATAGCCTAGACAAGGTTTGAAATTGCACAATCGAGCATTGAGGTGTTTTTCTTCCATGAGGCAAAGCGTACGCCTCAAGGCATTTTGAGACTTAAAACTTAGAACTAAATCATTAAATTACTAAAAAAAATTAAATAATAAGCAACATACTAATATCAAGATAAGATATTAAAAAAAATAAAATTTTCAAGTCCATTAAAAGTCATACAAGCCTACAAAAAATAGTAATAAATATTCTCTCTCACTCTAGTTCAACATAAGAAAGTAGTATGAAGTCATAATTTATGAATTCAAAAATCACCCCCACGCTCATCACTCAGAAGGTCTTTATTAGAATCATCATTGTAGTTATTTGATTTCTTTCTTACCTCATATTAAAAAAGGGGTGCACCAATAAGGTGAAGCAGTAGGATTAAGTGTAGGCGTTAGGGTCATGTGGCTGCAAGTTTAAGGTTGTGTGATTATTCTCAAGTTTAATTTGATTTAAGTTTAATTGAACACTGTCATTATCAAGTCTCAATACCTATATAAGAAAAAGGAAGAGTTGTGCTAGGCAGCCGACCGCTAGCATAAAATTTGTCGAATAATCATGATATGAATCCTTTAATATATTGTGTTAAGGCTAGGGCGTTCCCTGAAAGTGACGCGCTGTATGCCTTGAATACAACGAGAAGTGTGCAAGGGTCGCTGCACCGGCATCTGGATGGTGTGGGCAAAGAAGCTAGTTCATGAAACTAGAATTAGGATAACATCTTGGAATGTAGGTTCCCTAACATGGAAATTAATGGAATTAATTGATGTGTTTAGAGTATCAAAAGAAAAAGCTCATAAAATAAAAATAGTTAGTTGTGGAATCAAAATGTGTAAAAAAATATTAAAAAAAATAAAAAGTTTTATTATAAAAATTAGTTTAGATGTAAAACACTGAAAATTGAAAAAGATATAAAGAAACCCGTAAGAAGTCTAAGAAATCAATCTGTGATGCAAGATTTTTTGCTTTTAATGATTTATATAATATATTAGATAACTAAAAAAGACGAAATATATATGTATAAGTTAACCAAACAAAGAGATAGAAGTAGTAAGGATTTAATTCAACTAAAGTGAATTAAAGATGAAAATCAAAAAAGTATTTTTTTAGAAGAGGATATTCAACAAAGGTGGATGAGATATTTTGCTAAGCTTTTTAATGAAGATTGTGAAAATATGATTGACTTTAGAGATCTTAGCGCTCTAAATGAAAATAAAGATTTTTGTTTTTATCATCGTATTAATAAAATTGAAGTTAGAAATGCTTTAAAGAAAATGAAATATGAAAAAAAACTGTTTGACATGATGATATTCCAATAGAGGCGTGGAAATGTTTAGGAGATGAAGAAATTTCTTGGATTACTAAACTTTTAATATTACTTTAAAGACTAAAAAGATGCTAGATGAGTGGAGAAAGAGTGTGTTGATTCCTAATTTTAAAAATCAAGATGATGCACTTGTGCGAATTATTGAGGAATTAAGTTGATGTGTCATACTTTAAAACTATGGGAAAGAGTTACGGAGCATAGGTTACGTCGTGATACTAATGTATCTCAAAATCAATTTGGATTCATGCCGGGTAGGTTTACTATGGAAACCATACATTTATTGATAGATTTGATAGAGCATAGAGAGAATAAGGAGGATCTATAAATGATTTTTATTGATTTAGAAAAAGCATATAATAAAGTTCCAAGAGAAGTGCTATGGAGAGTTCTATAAAAGAAAGGGATTAATAATGTTTATATTCAAGTCATTAATAATATGTATGCATGAGTTGTTACGTGTTCAAACACAAGGTGGTTTGACCAAATATTTTTTATTGTAGTTGGATTACATCAAGGATCAGCATTAGTCATGGATGTTCTTACTAGACATTTAACCCTGGTGTATACTTTTTGCTGATGATATTCTTCTTGTTGATAAGACTAGAGGGAGAGTTGAAGGTAAACTTCAATTATGGAGATCAACCTTAGAGTCTAAAGGTTTTTATTTAAGTAGATCTAAAACCGAATACATTGAGCATAATTTTAGTTATAATAGATCTAGCGGGGGGTTTGTGACTTTAAATGATCAAGTCATTAATAAGAGTACACGTTTTAGATATCTTGGGTCTATTGTTTAGAGTGATGGTGAAATAGATGGGGATATTATTAGTAGAATTTAAGTTGGTTGGTTGAAGTGGTTGAATGCATTGGGCTTCTTGTGTGATAGAAAAGTACCACTTAAACTTAAGGATAAAATTTTATAAGATTGTGGTGAGACCTGAAATAATGCCTTATGAGGCAGAATGTTGTCCATTAAAAGAGAAGCATAATATTAAGTTTAAGTGTTGCAGAGATGAGGATACTTAGATGGATGAGTTGTTTTACTCTTAGAGACAGGATACGAAACAAGCATATACATGAAAAGGTTGAAGTAGCTCCAGTGGCAGATAAGATTAGAGAGAGTGCCTTAGATGGTTTGGTCAGATAAAACGGCAGCCTTCTGATGACTCAGTTAGGGGAGTAGATGTATTAGATTTGGCCTATGTTAAGAAAGGTAGAAGTAGACCTAAAAAGACTTGGTTAGAAAAGATTAGAAATGGCGTTTCTTTATTAGATTTAAATGAGAATTTGACTCTTAACAAAACACAATAGAGAAAAAGGATTCATGTAGCCAACCCCACATAGTGGGATAAAGGCTTGATGTTGTTGTATATCTAAAGCTCATAAATTAAAATTTTTAAATTATATAAATCCTAATTTTTAGGTTTACATCTCTTTAAAATTACGATAAAATTGCGTTGAGATGTGCCTTGAAGCACATCTCACCCCAATGAGGCACAAGCCTCATCTGGCAAGTGTGAGGCATACGTTTCATTGCATTTTTTTTTTAATTTTTATTGAGGCAGGTCTTGAGATGGGCCTCAAATTGCATAATTTTAAACCATGGCATAGAATAAGTAATGTAGTGGAGACCCACACCAATCTACTGTATTTGGAAAAAGCTTGACCCTAATAAATTAAGATTATGGTATTCATCAATAGAGCTTTAAACTTGAGGGCATCCAAGAATCAAACAAAACAAACCTTTAAACAAACCATATAGATCGACATAATACCAGGAAAAAATAGTCAAAATAATAGGAAAAAATAAATACATCCCTTTCAAGTCCATCATCACAAGCATGCACCAAACAATTGAAATTACAAAATAACATAAAATAAATCAACTAATGAAAACAAGAAAACTTTGGTCTTGAAGTGATTTTTCATATAACAATCAGCACATGTTTCCATAAAATATACCCGAGGACAAATTCAAATCAGAATTTAGTATTCAACACATTAAGCAAATAAAGTAATACATTTGGATATCCTATAAAGTAATCCATAAGCAAATCTCTCTAGCCAATGAACAAGATATTTCTATAATTCACTATCAATAATTAACATAATCTCAAAATCTATAATAGATTTAAAAACAAGTTATATAAAAGTATCTAGTAAAAGATTGAATGTGGATTCACAAGGAGCTAGAAAGAGAAGAATTCAAATAATTGATATTTTTCTTATAAAATAAAGTCAAATAAAATACATTGAAATTGATTAATATCATAATTTTATGGATTTTTCAATTTAGAAGCAGTAGTACCAATGCGCTAAAAGATTTTAAATGATTCAATATTTCTCGTATTATTTTCACAAAAAAAAAGCCATTCTCGTATAATGTCTTAAAGGTTCATGATGGAAACCTTTCCGAATTGAACAAATTATAGGTTTATCACTACTTTTAAACTACACGTCTCATGTTCACATAAGCAAAAAAATTATAATTATTATGATTAGTAACCAATTTTCAATGAATAACCTAATGCAAATCATACATATCATGCAAATGATATGAGCCAATTAATATTAAAAAACAAAAAATCATCCTAATGGATATTAATAATGATCTATAACTAATTTCTAAGAAAATGAAATGATAATAAAATTAGAAGCAAACAAATCACATAATTATGATATGCATATGCATACGAAAGACCTCTTTAAAAAACTAACCCAAATAGTTTAAAGATCGTTTATGATGAATTACGCAGTTTCAAAATTAACCAAATGAATGGAGTTTTATATTTAGGGTTTATTTTAAAACATTAATTATCAGCAAAATCTCTCAGAATCATTGATGCTAATTAGCTCTCATCATAAGATTCATTTTATAAATTTGTAATGTCACTAAATAATGAACTAAAATGAAATTCAACATTACTTTGAACATCCATTATGGGAACGATACTAGCAGATCCATCAAAATTTGCATTTTCATATTGCTCATTTGATTCATAAACTATGTCATGTATTATGGTTAGTAGGCAAGTTTCAATGAATAACCTAATTTAAATGATATGAGCCAAGTAATGAATATATTCAAATACAAACATTCATCCTAATGGATACTAATAATGATCTATAACTAGTTTCAAGAAAATAAAATGATAATTGACTTACAAGCAAATAAATCACACAATTATCATACGCATATACGAGCGAGAAAACTCTTAAAAAAAGCTAGCCTAAATAGCTTGAAGATCATTTATAATAAATTACGCACTTTTAAAACTAACCAGATGAATGGAGTTTTCTTTTTCTGGTTTAGTTCAAAACATTTATTATTAGTAAACTCCCAAAAAAATATTGATACAACTTAGCTCTCATCATAAGATTTATTTTATAAATTTGTAATGCCACTAAAAAGAAATCCATCATCACTTCAATCATTCATTATGGGAACAATACCAATAGATCTATCAAAATTTGTATTCTCAGATTGCTCATTGGATTCATCAAATACACCGTGTGTGATTTGTTCACCTTCAAATTCAGAAATAAACTCAACTCATATTGAAAGTTCAAATTCAGATTCAAACCCATACTCATTTTTATTTCAAATTCTAATTTTGATAGAAAATACTTCAAGGTCCATGAACATGATCGAATTTAGGTGCGTATTCAAAATCAACATCATCATCATGTATACATTCATAATGTAACTATAAATCCTTTTTTACATCTAAAACATCATCAAAATAATATTCATGATTTGCAATTGCTTCAATAAGTTCATATTCCATTAAACAAGAATCTTGCATTGGTGTAGCTTCAATAAGTTTTAGAAGAGTTTGTTAGAGAGATTTTATTGGAATAAGCATAAATGCAATATTCCAAATAGGAGAATTGTTTTAATATTCACCAACATCTAAAACTACGTATAAATCTAATGCAATATTTTGTTTTGTAAATTGTAGGTTAGTTAATCCATAGTTTATTTCTTAAAATAAATAATAGTAACAAAACAATCTAAAGCCAAATAATGTTTAGCTACAAGACTTACAAATCTTGCATAATACTCAAAATCACAATTTTGCCTTCTTTGCAAGCTTTAAATTGATAGTGTAATTGATCCTTATAAGCCCCAAGAGTTTTGATTTGACACATTTAACTTTTTGAAAATCAAATAGATTGTTGATACGGACATCCAACCATTCATGCCTATCCGAGGAGGAGCTGAAGATCGACGGCAGTGATCGTCCCACATTATCTTAAATTTTTATTTGTAATTCTTCTTTTAATTATGCATTTTTCAATTTTACCCTTACTTAAGCGTCTAGTCTTATGTAAGCTTTAGGGGGATATTCGTCTTATTTTAGTCTTTTAATTTCTGAGACCTATATATAGAGGCCCTTGCTTTTGTATTGGCATAATGGATTATTAATAAAAAAAAATTGTTTCTGCACTCTTGTTTCTTGGGAGGACTTTGGTGAGAATACCTATGGGAGGGAATCGAAATTTCCACCAGCCGCAGGATGGTTCCGGACTCGTGGCTTGAATTATCTTGGTGAAGGGCAACATATCACCCGTCAGCCGCAGGAAGTGTCCGGGCTCACAGTTTTATCTTTTATCTTTTCAGTTTTCTTTGTTTTTGTATCTCCTTATTTTCCTAATCGTCACCTCCATATTCTCTCCAATCCACCGGCTTCATCCCCTCCATCACCCAAACCCGCCGGCCTCTTCCCACAACCCTTGCCCACGGTCTTACATTACAGCCAACCACCTCCCCCGCTGGCCCACGCACCATCCCGCCGGCCTTCTCCTTGCCGCCGGCCAATACCAACCCCTCATTTCCTTCTCCCTCCTCTTTAGCCGAGAGCCACCATGGCTCCACCCACCCACCGGCCACCTCCTTCCCTAGCCCCACTTCCCTTAAAAAAAATACCTCTTTCCTTATTTAAGTTAATTTGGAAAGATTTTAAATTTAAATTAATCTAATTTGAATTTCAAATCCATCATTATTAATTACCTTATTTTTGGAAACTTCTTTCATTCAATTAATTAATCAATTCTAAAATTGATTTATTAATTAATCCCTATTCCAAATAAATTGAACCTAGACACCCCTAGTTCCCCCTCTCTTTCTCTCTTGGCCGGCCCCTTACCTATGCCCTCTTTAAATTTCTTCCCAAAATTAGATTAATGATTATCTTGGAAAGGTTTTGAATTCAAATCAAACACAATTTGAAATTCAAATAATTTCCTAAATTAATTGATCTATTTTAGGAATGTATTTAAATCAATTCTAATTCAATTTCAAATTGGATTTGAATAAAATTTTCTCCCTCAATTTAAGACTATTGAATAGGCAAGCTTTAATTCCACCCCCCCCCCCCCCCCCTCTCTCTCTCTCCACCTAATTAATGCTTCTCCATTAAGGCCCCCAATCTCTCTCCTATTTTAATTAATTCCTTCCCAAAAATTGGAACTCCATTTAAGGGATTAATTAAGTACCCCTTCCCTCCTTTTCCCATTTAATTTGAAATTCAAATTTCAAATGAACCCGCCCCCCCAAAATCCGTTCTACACCAATTGTATTTTTCAGAAAAAAATATAAGATCTTGATACATCATGAAAATTTTCTAAAATCATCCATACTCCTTATTTAAGTATAAATGAAATTTTAAACTTCATGATCATTTTAATGGGTTCTATAAAATCACAGTTACCATCATGTTTAAATTGCATCATTTATTTTTTTTCATTAACATAATTAATATCATTAGTGGGATAAAGGCTTGATGTTGTTGTTGTTATTGACATAATTAATATCATATATTTAGTCGACATGATCATGCAGAGCCACTTGTCCCAATTTGAAGCAGCATGTCTATGGGCTAGGATTTCTTAATGCAACTAGAATGAAACAATTATATATATATAATGCAGAGGAACTTAGGATTCTAGATCCCAAACTACCAAATAAGCCAACAACCTATTTTCTGCAAACTATAGACATAAGAATTAGAAATCATTCGTTGATATAATGATAAAAAAATCCAAAAAAATCAACGAGAAATTCAAACCGTACAAAATCAATGAACAATTATAATTTAATCAACGCAAATATATTCCTACTTGCAAAGATATTTGAACAAAACTAAGAGCATTAGAGAACCAATAAAAATTATGTAAAACATACTAACATTAAAAAAAAAAATTATCAAAGTAAAAAATCCAAGCCTCAAGCTGATATAAGATGGAGCTTCCCCTAAAACTATATAGTAGCACTGGTATCTCATTCAAAGAAACCATACATCTAACTTAACAAAACAAAGAAGAAAACATGCCCCAAATGAAACTCTTATATGCTTCCCAAAGACGCTTCAACATAACAAAGAAGAATCTGAAGCAGCTAAACACAAAGTGCACCTTAAGAAACATGAGTCCACAAACCCTATTGGCTTTCATGGCAACCAATACACCTTGAGAATTGTAAATTATTTAAGGACCTCAACATCACTGATAGGAATCCCTTGTAGAAAACCAGAAAATTACTTGCTGAAATTTAATTTCAGCAACTGGGAAAACAGGAATTGCAGCGAACTTGAATGGAGAAAACAAGAAATTGCACTTTTGATTGAAATTAGATGAAGAAAATCAACAAGAAACAATGAATCTTCTATTAGAGAGGAAGATTCGACTCTCTCAAATTTCTAGACGCCACTAGAGCCCACTCAAGACACACGAACCTTCACTTTTTCAGTCAAAATCTGAGATAAGAACCTAACCCTAGCCTCCCCACATCTTTAAACATACAATTCCTTCAGTAAACTACCCAAACAGCCCTTCTAATTTGAATTTCGCTCATAATCTTCTCTTTAATTCCACATTAAAGCCTTGATTTATTGTTGGACCCCACCCCCTAAAGCCGGCGGCATATTGGAGGCGGAATCCTTCTGCCTCCTGTAGACAAATGCCGGTCCAGGTTGGACTGGCTAGACCGGTCCATCAATCACCTAATATTTGCATCAAGCTTTAATAAGTACACTCATAAATATAATATTCTTCTTAAGATCATGTGCATGACGACTCTAATCAATATCATAAGCATGCCATCATATGTCTAAAATCTCATTTTGTTAAAATCAGTTGTCTTGCATGCATTATTTCACATGAAATCCTTGCCAACCTCACATGGCTCTATGAATCTATGGTATGACTAAACCTATTAGATGCAAATAGATTAGTTGACCGATTCATCAAGCACAACATCAGTCCTCCAATAATCTATATTTACCTGATACATTTCATCATTAGAAATTCTACACCCACTTCGGTACCCTTTACGCTACATTTCAAACATGTGAAAGTCAAGTCAAGATCATGCTCATGACATCATTTTTCTCAGATCTCACAACGTCAAAAATCAGCTGCAACTTGCATCATTTCACAGGAAAATCATAGTAAGCAGTTGTTTTCCACTACCTAAGCTACCGTTCTAACAAAATTGTATTCGAGTAGAACTTTTTCTCATGAATTTAATCCCGAACAACATAAAGCAGCTTCTATTGTTCAAGGAAGTAGAAACAAGTAGTAGAAAGCTAAGCTATATGGAACCTAAGCTTCAATAAAAAAGGAAAAATTGGTGATTTAGGTTAAATAAGAATGCCTGCTAAACTAATACGTTATTTTTCATGCACTAGTTCACAAAAAAAAAAAGTGCTTCCAATTTTTTTGCGCTTGGCAGTATATAAGGATAAACAAATGCACAAGAGAACCTCTAAAAACTCTCACTTTTTGCTTCAGTATTGAAGGGAGACACCTGAGCAAAATATGTTCAAAATTGCTCTATCCATAAGATAAAATTTTCTGTTTAGAATTAAAATTAGATCTTAGCAGCAAACATTGTTATCATCGACTCTGCTTGCAAACAATGTGCAATTAACAATATTCTTCGATGCTTGTAAAAACTTGATGGTGACGGTGAGAGTTGAGACCGTGGAAACATTAAAAAATAATAATAATAAATCTAATCGTAGATTTTTTTTTTCTGAAATTTTAAAAACCACAAAAAGGGAAAGGCAACTTTCATCATTCCACGTAACTAAAGGAAAAAATTACCGCGGAAACGGAAATCGTCAAAAAGAACGTAAGAGATACTCCCCTACCTAAAAAAACTCGTGCAAATAAATGAGACGCCGAAAAACAAAATCAACCGGATCTGGCAGTGAAATCACTTTCTTCACTCAATAAGGGCAGATACCCCCAAGAATGAACAAATGTGCATCTTTACAATCCTCTCTCAACCACCAAAAGGAGCTGGAAATTCAAGGAACTTAAAAATGAAGTAGGAAAGAACGAATTTCTGGAGCAAATAAAAAAGCACTCCAGAGAAGAAAGGAAAGCAAGATCATACTGTTGAGCTCCTGGAGCCATCGCTGGACGCTCTCGAACGTCGAGCTGCGGGAAATGTCGTAGACAACGAGGGCACCAACGGCGCCGCGGTAGTAGGCGGAAGTGACCGCGCGAAAGCGCTCCTGGCCAGCAGTGTCCCAGATCTGGGCCTTAACCTCCCTGCCATCGATCTCCAAGCTCTGCGTCTGAAATTCCACCCCGATTGTCGCCTTGGAATTTATGTTGAACTCGTTCCGCGCATACCTCGACAGCAAGTTCGATTTCCCTACTGCTGAGTCCCCGATAATGACCACCTTGAACAAATACTCCTCCCCATTTTCTTCGTCCATTGTCTTCTATCGTTTTGCTTCTCTGTTAATGTCTTCTCGTATCCTCTTCGTTCTACTCTGGTTTTTGAAGCAATGGAGATGGAGATGCCGAGATAGTCAAACAGAGAAGCACTGAAGGAGAAATTATCGGCGGGTCTCCGCTGTAACAGTTTCTTCTTCTGTGTTTCTTTTATTAAAAACGTTTTCCATAAAACTTCCAATAATTTGCCACCATTTATTTTAGCAAAAAGTAGAGGTCGAGATTATATATATTTCATTTTTTTTCGAGGGAAAAAAAAAAGTAAAACAACTTTCTTATTATTTTTTAAATTAAAAATTTTTTTATATAAAAAATTAATTACAAAAATAATAGTAAAGTTGTTCTAAACGAAACAATAATAAGCATTTCTAATTCTAATAAAAATTTAATCTCCAATCAAAAAATTTATTTTACGCTCCAAATTACAATAATATTTTAGAATGTAGTAACACATATCAATCCAAACTCCATCTCATAACATTAAAAAAAATGTTATATATATATATATATATATATATATATATATATATATATATATATATATATATATATATATATATATATATATATATATATATATATATATATATATATTCGACCCACTAAAAATGACATTTGTGAACATTGAGATGCCATTGTTTACCTCGAAAAAAAGAAGTTGACTCAGGCAATCAATTGGAGCTCACGACAATTACAACACTCGTTCAACATTTGGCTGGAGATGACCTTAGAGTTAATTTAAGGTGATTGGAGTTTTCTATAGAAAAATATTATAGAATTATTAAAGAGACGATAGATTATTTTAAAATAATTATGAATATATATATATATTACAATTATCATATTCTAATTTAATTATAAAAAAATATTTATCATAAAAAAAATTATAACCAAATATGATTGTGAGAATCATATAGAAAATAAAATGATGAGAAAGTTACCCCCATCCAAATTCTTAGGATGTTCTTTGGGTGGCTACAAAAAGTTGGTAAACAAATAAAAAAAAACAAAATGTATATTTTTACAAAGCAATTTTCTCATTGAACCCATCTTTTTTATTCATTTGCAGTATAGATATAATGGAAGCAGTTCAGCCAGCATTTGTACACGAGGAAACAAACGTACAGCAATGTATATTTAGGCAAAGCATTCATGGATAACAAAGGACTTTGAGTAGCAGATTACTATGTATCAGCAGACCCTCTGTTTCTGGGGAAGGGAATTGCATCTCTGATATCATCAAGGCCAGTTATGAACATAACAATTTCTTCTAACCCAGCGCTGAAACCCGAGTGCTGCACAGTGCCATGTCGCCTCAGATCCAAGTACCAATCATAGTCTTCTTGGATCAAGCCGAGCTTTCTTCCCCTGAACAAAATAGCAAAGTCATCTTTAAACAAAGAACAAAACTCCATATCTATCCGCTGCCGCTTTGAAGGGAGAGCTTAGCGGCATAACTATTCCCTCATCGGAACTTAATGATGCCACCCACCGGCATTAGGTTCACACTTGCTTTGCCCCACTGAAGATGCGAGGCCGTAGTAGAGGGAATTCGAATCCGAGATAGGGGGTTCCCAACCGTGCTCGTCCATCAACCACCTTAAGCCTCGATGGGTACTCTGTCCATCTTCACTCATAGGGGTTGTTTAATTCAATGTTGTTCAAATAACCCTATTTTTTTCATAATTATATTATTGAGATAGTTGGTTCAATGCTATTTCAATCAAGGTTTTGTTTGAGACAGCTTTTTACTGTTTTTTAAAATGGCTTTCGAGTAAAAAATTTCTAATCCAAGAATTTTTTATACTAGAAAGTTGTTTTAGAAATCAACAAAAAAATTTCCCAACCGAAGCCTAAATATAATATTATGTGAGGACGGTCTGTTTTTGTTTTTGTTTTTTTGCCATAAAATGGCATGATATCAATATGTCGGCAGATTTGAATGAGATCTATAATATCATAAAAAATATAACATTAATATCATTTATGAAATCATTATTATAAAATACCACCAAACTAAACAGCTACCATCCATTAATAATATAAAATTAAATAACATATGCCAGACAACCACCAACCTCAGAAGATTCATAAAAGAAAATAAATCAGGCAATGAAGAGCTTAAAACAAAAAACACAAATCTCTATGTTTAGAAATATATGTTTTTAAAATGTTTATATGAATATGTTATAGTGTTCAAAATTCATTAAAAAAAAAAAAACAAAATTATCAACCTTTTACCTCTGTATGAGCTTATCAAGACGCTCTTCCTTTTGGCCTCCCTGAACTAATTTTCCAGCCTGAATGTATTCCATAAGCTCAGTTATTTGTAATATAAAGTGAAGCTCAGAGAAAATAAGCATATTATACTCACCTTTGGTGCAATAATGTCAAAAGCCGAGACTGTTTTAAAATCATCTCTAACCCGCAAATAGAAGGGCTTCAAATCTTTTGGGTGGTCATATATGATGACTGGCCGACCATAAATCTCATCAGCCAGAATACTGAAAAATATTTGAAATTGAATTCTAAGAAACAAAGTACAGATACTTAACAGACAAGAAGTCAATATGCAGGCATTAAAGAGTGGTACCTTTCATGTTCTCTAGATAGAATCGTGCCCCACTCAACTTTTTCTTCAAATCTCTTAAAAATACAATTCAGTAGTTTTAGGGTTCGTTTGGGACGGCTTTTTTATTGCTTCTTAAATCAACTTTCTAACACAAAAATTAAAATTTTTGTACTAGAAAGCTGCTTTAAGAAGCAGTAAGAAAGCCGTCCCAAACGAAATCTTAGTGAGATGAGAAAAACAACATGAGCAACAAATTGTGCTGTTTTACCTTATTTAAAATTTCCACAGCCTCTGTATAACTGATTCTTGCAAAAGGGCTCGATCCCATAGATTTAATGCGGTCAATACACTTGTTGTCGATTCGCTTGTACATGAATTGTATATCATGGGGGCAATGTTCGATGATAGAATGACATAGGTACCTCAAAAAGTCTTCTGCACAGTTCATTGCATCCTGTACACTAGCTCATTTGGACTTAGAAAAAATTTGTAAAAAAGAAATTAGTTCAAAGGAATAAGTTGAAAAGGAGCTGCATTTTGCTGTTTTGATGCAAGTAAAAAGGTAACAGATCATGAATTAAAAAAGTGATTGGTTCTTCTCTCTCTCTCTCTCTCTCTCTCTCTCTCTCTCCCTCTCTCTCTCTCTCTCTCTCTCTCCCCCACATCTCTTCTTCTCTCTCTCTTTCCCCTCATGTAGAATGTGAGGGTCTATTTATAAATTTTCATGAGTGGTGCACCCCGTAAATATAGAGAAGATCCAGGGCAGGGTCAAAGTGCTCCATTGGATGGCTCGTATTGATTCCCCCAATCATATAGAGTTTTTCGATTGTTTAAGTGCCTTAATGATGTTGGAATCTAATGATCTTGGGCATGAACAACATAACATATTCTTGACATGAAAGCCTGCAAGATGGCTAAAAAAAGTGAACAATTTGCTCATATTGGATGCGTGATGTATCTAATAATGGAGGAAAAAATAAAAGCCTGCAAGATGGTTAAAACCAATTTGCTTCTTGATATTTGCCTATAATAAATAACTAAAACATAACAACAGAGACAATAAATGAGGACATCACTTAGCTTTTTGAAGCAAATTTAGCAAATCATGCTAATATAAAACAAATTAAATAAAGCATAATGAATAGCTCAGTTCATGAACTATTAGTGTTTAACTTTAGCTTAATTTTGTAATCATTACCTATTGCACCACTGGATACCGCTGTTCTTCCAATGTAATAATCTCATAAAAAATGAAAAAAAAAAAAAAACTAAAAGGAGCAAATAAAATGTCAGAAGAAAAAAAATACTAGAATTTACATACTTCTAGCTTCGCAAAGGCAAGTTCAACCTCAACCTTCCATGATTCAGCCAAACTCTTTGATGGCTGCACATCTTCAACTTGAAATGTTGGTCCGAAGGAATAGACACAACTAAGAGAGCAAGCATAGCTTTCAAGGTGAAGTTGTGTAGAAGATGACAAGTATGCCTGACGGCCAAAGAAATTTTCAGAAAAATCTCCCTTTTTAGTCTTCGTCAAGATTGAAGTATGTTTATGTTCCAGTTGATGAGCGAGTTCATTAGCCTTCTGGAGGTCTTGCAATGCAGTGAGAAGGGCTTCTTTGTTGCTATTACTTCTCTTCAGCTCCTCAATTCTCTTGCTTTTTTCCTTAATAGCAGCTTTGATAGTTTCAAGTGTTTTGGCCTCCTGATCATTAATTGCAGCTAGTCTTAGGCTGTCATCAGCTTTGCTTGATAGAATTGAGACTTCAAACATCTTCTTATGGTTCCTTAAATTAGTAGTGGTAATGATGGGCATCTGCACGTTAAGGAAACCATTGCTCTGGAAGAATTGATGAGTAGAATGTGATAGTGAATTACGAATTCGTGCAATTGAGGCTACCTGCATCATGAGTTAACAAGAAAAAAAATTCTGAGTTAAATATATAATATTGGAAAAGCATGAATATAATCTTCTGACAATCAACATCATAACTTAAATAATCATCTTAGAACTTGGCACGTGGCATAAGAAGTACAAGTTAATAATCTAATGAAGATTAAGGCTTCATTTGGGACAGCCTTTTTACTGCTTCTTGAAGTAGCTTTGTAGTACAAAAATTTTAATTTTTATACTAAAAAGCTGCTTCAGGAAGCAATAAAAAAGTCATCCCAAACGAAGCCTAAGTTCCTATAATATCTCTTTAATTTTGATAGTAAAGTGATTTTCAGTGCCACAAATGAAATATTTTCACTCTGAGAACATCATCGAAGTACTAAACGAGCATGGCCTAATAAAAATCAACAAAATTTTATGCCAACTAGAGGATTGCTGCATCCGATCATGAGCAAGGTATGGTAGGTGCAGATGGAATTCTTATTAAGGCAATTCCACTAATCTTCCAATATTCTAGATCAGAAAGAGAATCAGCTCCACCAAGAAAAACATGTACAATGTGCAGGTCACTAGGAAGTAATAGAATTATCACATCATAAATTTACGGAAAAGTATTTAGTCAACGGTCACTAATAATAGAATAACAGATGGAAATATCAGCGCCTAAACTTTTAGCAGATCAATATTTTTATTATCATCATTAGGCTTATCCCACTATCTGGGATCCACTTTATAAATTCTTATTCTTCATTAGTTCATGTTGAGTTTCCATTTGTAAAACTATATTTAAGCAGCAAATTCTGATTACAATTGTAAAACAAGGGTGATTGTAAGAAAATAGCTAATATAAATTTGGAGATGATATCTTCAAGCAAATAGAATCTGATTACTTCTTAGTTTGTATTTTTATAGCAAATTACAACTATAAAACTGAAGTGTCATGACTATATTTGACACTAAGATGTTGACCCCATAAGTCCTAGTGTAAGATTGGCTTATTAGTAATTTAATGATATAAATTTTGTGTGATATCAATTGACATCTAATGATTTACTAAGTGTTCTACAAGTTACTCAAGTAATTAGCTAAATCATGGTGACATTAACCCTACTCATTAAGTTTCTTTGGAGCATCTTTAGCTTGAAGATGAGTTCAAGATTTAGAAGAGGCAAGAGCAAAGAACATTCCAAAGAGAATAACTTTGTGTTTGTGTCTAGATGTTTAAATGTTTGATTGAGCAAATGATCAACATAAAATATCCAAAGGATACAACAACAACAACAACATCAAGTCTTTATCCTACTTTGTGGGTCGGCTACATGAATCCTTTTTCTCCGTTGTGCCCTGTTAAAAGTTAAATTTTCATTTAAGTTTAATAAAGAAAGGTCATTTCTAATATTCTCAAATCAAGTCTTTTTATGTCTACCTCTACCTTTCTTAAAATATGTCAAATCTAATACATCTACTTTCCTAACCGGGTCATCGGAAAGCCGCCATTTTATGTAACAAAATATCCGAAGGATGATGAAAAAAAACTAAAAAATGAATAATATTTCTTTTATAATTATACAAAATATATTTTCAATATTATAAAGGCTACTTTATATTGTTTTAAATTTTATTTGGCTTGACATCCTACTTATTTGATTTAGTATCAATTACATATATATGCCTTAATTATATCATTAACTATATAATCACTGAGCAGGAGCAAAATTTGCATTTTTTTATAATCATAATTACTAATGTTTCACAAATTTATGTGATCCTATTACTTCCATTAAATTTGATATTTTTGATTTATTATAGAATTAGATATTCATAATTATCATTGTCATTAGTGAATAAATTTAAGCTTAGTTTTATTATATTAAATTCCATGACTTGCGTGTATACAATTATATATATATATATATATCCACTAAGTCAGCAAACCTCCACTGAGGAAAAAAAAATTTCTACGCAGGTTAGTGACTAACCTGTAACTTAATAGCCAGCCGCAATGACTTTCCACTAAGTTGCTTTTGGTATGTAATGGCTATATTTTTCTAGTTTTGGTTGCCGGATGTTTTTTTTTCAAATTTGGAGGCATGTTTTGAGTTGTTCATGATGTGCAATATCCCAAGTCACTTTCAGGTCACGGGACGGGTTCGGGTCGAATTCGAAATCGACACGGCACTATTCGGGTCAAATCGAACCCGTCCATTTTTGCAAACTGTTTGGTTTTTCAAACCAAAAACCGACCCGCTTCGGGTCCGGGTCAACCCGACACAATCTGAATGACCCGGGACCGATCAAAAATTGCTAGTTTTTTGGTCCAAAAACAGGTCAATATCTGCTTTTCGGGTCAAAATTGGTCGAAAATGGGTCAATCTTGGGCTTTCGGGTCAAACGGGTTTTCGAGTAAAAAATGCATCAATTTCGAGTCAAAGGGTCAACCCGAACCTGACCCGATTTTTGAAACGTGTCAAATTGTTGAACCTGAACCCAGACTCATTTCGGGTCCGGGTTGACCCTAACCCATAATTTTCGGGTAAGATTTGAGTCAGGTTTTCAGGTCGTGTCAAATATTGACACCCCTACCCCCAAGTGTTCTCCTATATAAAACACTCTCATTCATATTTTTCCAAAGAAATCTTCAAAATGTTCAGCCTCTACAATTTTTTTAGCGCAATTAGCATAGGCCGAGGGAGAACCGTGCGCACTGTTTACTTCCGTCAAGCAAAAAAATACAGAGTGAGCTTCAACTAATATTATTCTGATCATCATCAACATAATGAACCAAACATGAAAGGAATGCCGGCTTGGAAGGATACAGAAACTTGAGTTACCATAGATGTTCGTGGGCGAAGGTGTGGATAAGCCCTTAAGAATGCCCTTGACAACAGCCCTTTTGACAAGGGATACTTGTCAGCATCAACACCGCCAACATATAAAACTTTTTCCGCTTCAAGTTCCACTGCATACTTTCCTGGCGCCTTCGGTATGGCTATCACTCCTTCAACTAAAATGGAAGTTCCTGTGGGCAGTATTTGGGAGAGAGTATGCAGAGATGAATCAACGACTACCTGCAATTAACCAAACAAGGGCTTCCAATCAGCGTGATATAACTATATAAGAGCCATATTTCTAACAACTAACAGTTTGGTCTTCGAAATTAAAAGGAATAATTCACTCAAAAAACTTATCAATGTTAACTTACGACTAGTATAAAGCAAGTGTGTCATCTGCGATTAAATTCAAGCTTTCTCTAGCGTATTAATTAGCTAGGTTTACTAATTTTTACTCGGCTTATCTAATCTGAAAAAAGTCCCCCACAGTAAAGAGTAAACAAACCCATTCTAGCGTAGGAAAGCAAGAATGACTTAATTTTCGAGCCTTTTCCCATATCTATAGACAACTTTTAGAAAACTAGAAAACAAAATGCAGCCGATGATTGCAAAATGTGTTCGAAGTGCAAATAAGCCGAACCTGAAGATTGGCAGCGCAGGACCCATCACTGATCCGCAAGTAGCCAACGGTTGTCACAGGCTTCGCTGGGCCGTCCGCCAGCTTCCCGATCGAAAGTGCGTTGCATCCTCCGCCGGTGAGAATCCTTGCGATCGACCGGAGAATGGGGAGCCGATTAATGAGAACCTCCGAGCAAGTCACGTCTTTTACAACTCGATGAGCCGCAGCCCCAGGCGACACCGACGACGGAACACCCGGCTTCTGTTTCTCCACACCAGACTTCACCCATCCCCCGACCAGAACTCTCTGCCCGGCTAACCCTTTACCGCCGTCGGCCCGGCCTAAAATCGACCGCAGAAAAACCCTATCGGAGTATTTGAACCGCTCAACCGGCGGCGGCGGCGGCTCCATTTGTGGAATAATGGATTCATTGCTGGCGGAGAGGCTAGGTTCTGATGCCATTGATGAGATTCGGGGAGAGGAAGGTGGAGAAGAAGATGGAGAAACAGCGATAATTTTATTGAGGGAAATGGGTGCTGCTTGGTAGACATCCGGAGAGGAGAAGAATGCTTTGCTTTTCGAATAATGTTTTAGGAGAAAAGCTATTCTCTTTTAAATTCACGCCTGCGAGGGAAGTAAAGGAGGGATAAGACGCGGTAGGAAAGAGAAATTCTTGCGTGCATGCATAAAAGCTAATATATATATATATATATATATATATATATATATATAATGTTATATTATTATTTATATATATATTACTATTATAAAATTCTATTGAATTTTCTTCAACCTTAATTTTTATCATCCATTTTATTTTTTCAAAAATTACATGTCCGTTCTATATCTATACTATCATAAATTACTAGGCTATGCATATGCATATGCAAATGTGGATCTATCTAAAGACGGGGGCAATTGCCTCCCTTAAAAAACTATATATATATATATATATATATATATATATATATATATATATATATATATATATATATATATATATATATATATATATATATATATATATATAATTTTTTAGATAATTTGTCCACCATCATCTATTTTTTGTCTTTATTATAAATTTTTAGACAATTAAATGAATTTTAGGTAATTTGTAACCAAAATTTATTCCGCACCCCCGAAAACCCCTGTAGGGGCACTGCTCCTTGACCTCGCAACCTGAACTGGCAGGTCGAACATCGCCCCCCCCATTGCGGAAGGAAAGAAAAATTCTTGCATGCATGCATAAAAGTATATATATATATATATATATATATATATATATTACTATTATAAAAGTCTATATTTAGATAAAAATATTATAAATTTTGATTGATAATTAGTATGTTTAAAATATATTTTAAAAAATAATGATGATACAAATAATTAAATATGCATGAGAAACACATGACTCATTTAAATCTTATCATTTCTTCTGTTTCACTCTCTGCCTCAAGCTTTTTTCTCTTGGGAAATTTACATACATATCACTTTATAACATCCTATTTACATATCTAACACATAAAACTTTAATATTACATGAATACCACCCTATATTATTTTAATATCAAATATACCACTTACATTTCTTTCCTACCACTCATATATTTCATTTCAACCACTCATATTTGGTATGAAAATGAACTATGGGTGGCATGTATGTAATATTAACGTTTTAGATGTTAAATATGTAAATAACATAGTATTAAGTGGTATGTATGTAAATCTCCTTTTTCTCTTTTATGTATTAGTTATTTCTCAGTGTTTATTGATTTTTTTACATTATTTGCCTTATGATGTAAATACAAATCAATATTATGGTTATTCACTGTTTAAATTCATCAATTTATAGTATGAGTTTTAAATGATTTAGGTTTTGCGTGAGACAATTTTATTTATACTTATAAAAATAATTTTTTCATTCAAAATTTAAATTTTTATTAAAAAATTACTTTAAAAAATAGAAAAAAAAATTATGACAAAGTAAGCATTCGTTTTCTTACTGTATATATAATAATAAATAAAATGATATTCCCTACTAAATAAATATTTTCATTTATTTTAAAATACATTCATTTTCTTATTACAAAACGGAAACTTCGGTTGTGAACTTTCGGCGACGCGGCAGCTTCGTCTTCTCTCTCACTCATTCTCCGTTTACTTGACTCACGCTATTCACATCTCCGCGAAGCCGTCGGATTTCAAAGGAACGGTAGCAATGAAGGCTTCCCTCTTAACAAGGCAATCATCCTAGGCTGCCTCTCCGCTATGGGAGACCATCTAAACTTTATCTCTTCCAAATTTCCGATCTCTGTTTCTCCTACTGTTCAGTTTTTCTGCTCTCTCTACCTCGATCATCGGTGCCATGGCGGGATGGTTTGTTGGTCCAATCATGGACAAGATCATCAACGCTTGCTCTGATTACCTGGAAGATCAAGTCGGATGGCAGACGGGCATGAAGAAGGACCTGGAAAGGCTGCGAGAGAACCACCCCAAGATTCAAGCTGTCGTCTCTGCCGCTAACCAAGCACAAATCAACGATAAAAATAGGGCTCTCAATAAATGGATATGGCAGCTGCGAGATGCCATTGATGAAGCAGATGATGTGCTCGATGAGTGTGAGTACATGAAGCATAAACATCAGCTCCCCAAAAACACGGAAGAAACAAAGGTGCGTTCCGCCACCACGAGCTTCCTATTTGATTAATCTGCTCGCGAATATATATGTATTATTAATTTGATAATCTATTTCTAACTAATATGATCAGAAAAGAAAGTTCATGAGCTTCCTATTTGAAAGTCCTCGTAAAATTCTCAAAATTGGCGAACGTGTTCTCAAAAGGGATCCCAACTTGAACCGACTGGAGGAGGCTGTGCAGAAACTTGATAAAGTTTCGGCTGATGTTACTACTTTCCTTCATCTTTTAGACAGCGCGAAGCAGGAACATAAGGAGCAGGAGGTTGATTTCTACAAAACACGCGAAACAGGATCTTTGCCCAAAAATGGTCTCATTGGACGGGGCAAGGATAAGGAGTTTGTTATGCAGTGGTTGAGGATGCCATCAAATGAGGAACATCAAGCTCTTGTTAATGGAACTGATTTGTATAGAAAAATTTCTCTTCTATCTATAGTGGGTCATGGTGGTATGGGGAAGACAACTCTCTTGCAACATGTCTATGAAGATGAAATGACAAAGGAATTTGATCTTAAAATGTGGGTTTGCGTTTCAAACAACTTTGATGTGAAAAAAGTCATTGCAGATATGTTGGAATCTCTCAAGAAAAAGAGGCCTCGTTTGAACACACTTGATGCACTTCAAAATAGTCTTCGGACTGAGATTATATCCAAAAAGTTCTTACTTGTTCTGGATGACATTTGGGAGGAGGAGGAGAACCGGGATATCAGCAAATGGGAGACGTTGGTCACCCCTCTGGCTTATGGGAAAATTGGTAGTGGGATTTTGGTAACAACTCGAATGGACTCAGTTGCAATGATGATTGCAAAAGTGATTAAAAATAATGAAATATTTAGATTAGAGGGCTTGGAGGAAGATCAGTGTTTGCAGCTCCTCAACTCTCATGCATTTGCTGATGTAGAGAATCCTAATGATTATAAAAGATTAAGATCCATTGCTGGAGAGAGAGTTAAAAAGCTTTCAGGATCTCCATTGGCAGCTAAGATCATCGGTGGTGTTTTGAATTCTAGCTTGAATGAAAGACATTGGACAAATATTTTAAATAGTGATTTTGTAAGTTCAAAATTGGGTTAGGATGACATCTTTCTCATTTTAAGATTGAGCTATATGTTCATTCCAAAACATCTACAAAATTGTTTCTCATTTTGTTCTATATTTCGACAAGATCATCTGTTTCTTAAAGATGATTTAGTGAAAATGTGGATTGCATTGGGTTTCATTCAGCAGCCTCATGATCAAGAATGGACTATGGAAGATATTGGAGGAATGTATTTTGATGTTTTGGTTAAAAAAAATTTCTTTGAGAAGTTTAAAGGAAGATACTATAAGATGCATGACTTAATACATGAATTAGCACAATTAGTTTCCATACATGAATGTTTAAGAGTTGAGAATAGTACAAAGTTTCCTTCTATAATTCCTAAGACTCTTCGACACTTGTCTATTCAAACTATAAATCCAGACATCATAAAAGAGATTGGGAAGTTTAAATATTTGCATTCTCTTTTCTTGCTCGATAGACCTTGTAATCGGGATCTTTGCAATGCACTTATTGACATATTCAATGCATTGGGAAGCCTACGCTTATTATACATATCTTCTACATGCTTGAAAACGATACCTGAGGAGATTGAAAATTTGATACATCTTCGATTCTTAAAGATTGAAGTTCCGAATTTGACTATGCTGCCAATATCTCTAAGTAATCTCTATCACTTGCAATACATAATCTATGATAGCACATGGGGGTCAAGCCAACTTAAAGTTGATGATTTTGTACCAGGTGACATTAATAACCTTTCAAACTTGCGTTACGTGAAATTGCCCAAGAAGTATATTTCATCTATATGTGGGATTGGGAAGTTAAAGTCTATTCAAGTACTGAATATGTTTGATCTTAGAGATGTGACTGGTTATAGAATTGGGGAGCTAGAGAATATGAATGATCTTTGCAAATTAAGAATCACTTGCCTTGAAAAAGTTAAGGATGTCGGGGAGGCTTGTAGTGCCAAATTATGTGCTAAGCGGAGGCTCACAGATTTAACCTTATGTTGGAGTAACACTGATTCGAGGAACATCGATTTAGATGAGAACGTGCTTGCCAACCTTCAGCCACCAAAATGTTTAAGGAATCTGAGAATAAAGAGATACATGGGTGCAAGGTTTGCAATATGGACGAACAATGTCAATCTGATCTTCAATCTAGCGTTAATCGAATTGACAGATTGCTTGGAGTGCGAAACTCTTCCACCTTTTGGGCAACTTCCCTTCCTCAAGTATCTAAAACTTTCTAGCATGCCAAAAGTAAAATGGCTCGAAAGTAAATTTAATGGGAATGATAAATATCATGCCTTTCCATTGCTGGAGGTGTTAGATATTGGGGACTTAGAAGCATTAGAGGATTGGTTTGAGGCAGGAGTAGCTGCTGAAGATGGATGTTTGTTTCCTTGCTTAACTGAACTGTTTCTAAATAAATGCCCGAAGTTGAAAGAGTTGCCCTCTTTGCCTTCGAAGATCAAGATATTGCACATCGAAAACACCGGGTGGACGACTTTGAATTTTTGTAGCAATTCAAATCCAATTTCCCTTAAAACATTAATAGTCATTCACTGTCCAAACATTACATCTCTTCCACTGGCTGATGAAATACCAAGACTTGCAGCACTAAGAGACTTGAGAATTATAAAGTGCCCCAATCTGATCTCTCTGGGAAGAAATCGAGAAGTGGAGACCACTAATAATTGCCATCTCATGCTCAACAATCTTAGCATAAGTGATCCATTGGTGTTGCTAATGGAGCCATTGAGAAGTATCGCCTCCTTAAAAGAGCTGAATATTTCGGATAATGATGAGCTGGTTTCACTTCCAAATGACGCGGAGCAGTGGTATATGAAAGTTAGTTCTTCTCTTTCTCGGCTGCAATTTTCATCTCTCAAATCCTTACAGTCTCTCCCTTCCTCCTTGGAAAGCTTATCTTCACTATATATTGGTCATGAGATTCCTATGCTTCGGGAATTACCGAACCTTCCTCCCTCTTTGAAAACTCTATCATTTTGGAAATGTCCTCCAGAGTTACAGGAGCGCTATCGAGAGGATGAAGGCTCCAATGGGCACAAGATTGCTCACATTCCTCATATCCATTTGAACTGGTGCAATATCGATGGTTGAAGTTGAAAGAGTTGCTTTTTTTATTGCACATGCATTAAATGTACATAAACAAAAAGGTTATATTATCATTATTAGAATGAAAGAAATATTTTGTTCATCAGATGCGGAGCATCATGGCCATTGATTAATCTTGCCATAGTTATATCGTTTTACACTTTCAGTTATTTTTATATATGCATTCTGTTATATAGCTATAGTTTCCATTACCTT
Organism: Dendrobium huoshanense; assembly: GCA_016618105.1. Taxonomy (NCBI): domain Eukaryota; kingdom Viridiplantae; phylum Streptophyta; class Magnoliopsida; order Asparagales; family Orchidaceae; genus Dendrobium; species Dendrobium huoshanense. The sequence continues at coordinate 16,454,841 of CM028359.1, read as the reverse complement.
AATTTCTATTATAGGAATGACAGTACAAAGTTCTTTTTAGTGGTCAGCAACTAATTTCGGCAGGATGGTAGACCCTTGCTAGCTAGCTGAAGTTTTGTATATTTTTTTCCTGGGAAGAGGAATTACACAGAAAAACATATGATACTTTCAGGCTAAAGTCATTTTACTATTTGTTCTGTTTATTTTTGCACTGCTTCTTCCACAGTATACCATGTTAAGGGAACGAGTTAGACACGTCAGCAAAACTGTTTCTTGTCATTATTATATCAATAGAGTTCTATATATACTCCTAGCATTGCTCTGTAATAAACATTCAAGTAATAAAGATTTCTATTTCTCCTTTCCGGTTCTTTCTTCTCCGTGTTCCATTCAAGATCCTCTACATGGTATCAGAGCACCATAGCCTCACGACAACTCTTTGATCTCATGGCTGACGAACGCTATGCCGATTCTCGTCGGACATCCTCCGGCGTCCTCAACCAAGAAACCGAATTCACCATTCCTCCTCATCTCAAGTTCCTCATCGCCAATATAAAAAATCTTGTTCCAACACAGCTAACGGCGGACAATTACGCAATCTGGAGATTACAACTGTTCCAACATTTTTCCGCAAACGGGTTTGAAGATCATCTCACCGGCCTTGCGCTCTGTCCGTCCCAGTCAGAGTCCGATGCATACGCTCGGTGGAAACTTACGGATCGAAATCTCGTATAAGCACTTCTTTCTACGATCTCGTCATCAATTCTTCCATACGTTCTTTCTCTCACGACGGCCTCCAAAGTTTGGTTCACTCTAGAACGTCGTCTTCAACCTACAAATCACTCCCGGGTTATTCAGCTCAAGAATGAGCTTCATCAAATCCAGATGAAAGATCGCACGATGTAACAATATCTTGATCAAATCAAGAAAATCGTCGACAGCATTGCCGCAGCCGGCTCCACCGTCGACACAGAGGATATCATCCTCTACATTCTAAACGGACTACCTACGGCTTACAATCCGTTCAAGACAGTCATAAGAACATCTCTCCAACCCATTAATCTTGACGATCTTTATTCCCTATTGTGCAGTGAAGAAATCAACATCAAGCATCAGCATCTCCAAGAAATACAACATGTGGAGACCACTGCATTTCTCTCAAATCGCAGCTCAAACTACTGTGGTAAGTCAAACAGGTTCCGTGGCAGAGGAGCACAGTCTCGTCCACAAACCTCAAACGAGACCCAAGATTCTGCCAGAACGGTAACTGCAAGACCCATTTGCCAAATTTACGGCAAAACAGGACACTCTGCACTAAATTGTTGGCATAGGTGCAATCTTAATTACTATGAGAGCTCGTTTCTTTGATTTCCTTCTGGGATCGTTCGAGACGATGTTGAGATCGTCCAGAACGATCTATGAAACAGCTGATTTCTGGATGGATCGTCCAGGCCGATTTTGGATTGTCCTGGGACGATCAGTTCATGGCACAAGTCAGTGAGCAAGGGTTTTTATCGTCCAAGGAAAATTGATCATCGTCCTGAGATATCGTCCTGGACGATTGGATTTTGTTCACATCGTCCCGGACGATGTGGCGATCGGCCGGGCCGATCAGGTCATGGTTATAAGGAAATCAGCTCGTTTTGAGGAGAGAGAAAATCATATTTTATTTCCAAAATATCCGAGGAGAGAGAAGGAGAAGGAAAGCAAAGGAAAAGCTTGGTTTCGGAGGCCGCGGAGCGCTTTTCGTCCGTCGTCGCTGTTGAGTAAAGTGTTTATCTCGCGGTAAGGACTCCGAATCCTATTTCTGTTTTCGAAGATGTTGAGTTTTGGTCGTTTTGTGCACAGTATTGTGTTTTCGTTATCGATAAACATGCCGCATTTTATATTGACGAATCTTTCACCGCACAACTTTTGATATGTTATTGATATGATTATTCTACAAGTTTTGAGTATTTTCTGTAACAATTCTACCGGTTATTTTGGGATCTGTGCGATTTTGATCGAATAGATAAAAATCAGGATGTTGATTGATGTTGCTTCAGTAGAATAGAAGTCTTATATTGTTGTCGTGCACGTTCTGTATTAATTTGGTAAATTGTAATTTTTAGGAATTTCTGTGTAAATTCCGCATAGTGCCGTTATGCCGCTGGATTTTCGTACGATTTTCGATTTTCTGAATTTGATGATTTGAACTGATATGCATACGAATATGAATATATGATTATTGATAATGAAAGACAAGTAAAGTCCGGTTGAACTGTTGGTTGGAGATTGATTGACCTGTACAGGATGGTGGGCCGACGGGCTTTCCTTTAAACTATTGATCATTGACATACGATTGGGAGGCATAAGGAGATTTCTATGCCGACGGGCAAAGAGTGACGACTTTTATTGAACCAACGGATAGATATCTACAACAGCACTATGGATTTCTACAACAACACTATTAAGTATTGAATAGCCAGTGATTGAACTTGTTCAGTAAGACTATTGTATTGAAATGCATGTGTTTGGCATTGACTCGTGATGGATTTACTGCTTATTTGATTTGGATTTACTGACGGATTTACGGACTTACTGCTATCGTACGATTTCTATGATATTTATATTCTGTCATTGCGCATTGCTACTGTTATAGATAATGTATGGATATTGATTCATTGATACTATCGCTTCTGCATTATCTTGAACTGCTGCAATTGATTATTGATTTATATTTTCCTATCGATTGATTTGATCGATCGCTGTTCTACTGTTTATTGATTCTTCTACCACTGCATTGATTACTGATTTGATTTCCGCTGCATTGATTCACTGATCATGTGTAATTGACTGTTATTGATTCGACTGATTGACATGCATATTGTTTCCAGTATTGTGCTTTGATTTCAGTTGTAGGTATTAGGTGACATGCTGGGCTTTTTGAAGCTCATTATATGTGGTTAATATTTTCATGTCAAGGCAAGGGAGCAGGATATTGAGGTTGATCAGGATATACAGGTTTCTGTTCTTTTTGATTGTAGTGATTCTTTTGTACTCATGACAGGATAGATTTCAGTTCATGAGTTTTTTGTGTAGTTCCTGAGTTTTGTATATGATCTTTTGAGACATGAATAGTATCGTTTATTGATGTTTTAAATGTTATAGATTTGTTGTTGTTAGACCGTTTGATTTGAAGTTATAGATAGCTCTGGTAAATTGTTGATGGTTTGATTGAAATTCTTTCCAAGTTAGATCTTGGGGCGTGACAATTACGCCCCACCATCCAACCCGCGAGCTCTCACGGTTCAGCAACATCACTCTTCCACAAACGACTGGATCTTGGAATCTAGCGCCTCTTCTCACCTCACTTCTGACGTCGCAAACATAAATCACCCAACGATTTACAACGGCTTCGATGCCGTATCGATCGCAAATGGAAGTACTCTTCAAATTCAGCACTCAGGACAATAAATTCTTCCTTTACCCGAGTCGCATCGTAAGCTCCATCTCCGTAACATTTTACACGTCCCCTCCCTCTCGCATAATTTGTTATATGTTTCAAAATTAGCGTCTGATAATAATATTTCCATTTCTTTTAATGCTTATGATTTTGTCATAAATGATCTTCAGGACAATCAGGTGCTTCTCCGGGGACCCAACCACCATGGTCTGTATCAACTCAAGGCTCCTATCAAATGTAACACAGAAGCTCTCCATATCGCAAGATCCATCAGCACACCATGGCATGCCCGACTTGGGCACCCCAATGCCCGCAAATTACAGCATCTTGCAAACACTGTTCCGGATATTACCCTGTCTTCTTTAAATGTCAGCGTTTCTTGTAACGTGCCTAAGAGTCACAAACAGCCTTTTGTTACTAGTACATCTGTGTGTCACAAACCATTTGAATTGGTTCATTCGGATGTGTGGGGGCCTGCCCCCACACCATCCACCCAAGGTTATTGGTATTATGTTGTTTTCATAGATGAATTTACAAGATTTACTTGGTTATATTTGCTGCAGTCCAAACAAGAAGTCTTTTCAAAATTCCAGCAGTTCTACAACATGATTAAGAATAACTTCAATACTAACATTAGGACGTTCCGGTCCGACGGTGGCGGGGAATTTAAAAACAGCACGTTCAACAAGTTTTTTCATCATCATGGCATCACTCATAACATAAGCTGCCCTCATAAACCGGAGCAAAACGGCACCGCTGAACGCAAACATCGCAACCTGCTTGAACTCACTCATACACTGCTTCACGCGGCCTCGCTTCCAAACCATTTCTGGGCCGACGCTCTCACCACTGCTAACTATTTAATCAATAGGCTACCCTCATCTTGTAATATTTCAAACTGCTCCAGTATCGTCCAGGACGATCTGGGATCGTCCTGGGACGATCAGTGAAGATGAGCTCCAGAATTTCCCCAGATTTGTTCCAGGTGGTTTTCTGTAGGCATCGTCCAGGCCGATTGGAGACATCGGCCAGGCCGATTGGCACTGTAGAAAATATCGGCCAGACAACAGCCCTGGGAGGATTCCAGGATGATCCTTTTAGTCGGATCGTCCCGGGACGATGTTGCGATCGGCCGGGCCGATCTGAGTATTACTTAAGGGATTCAATCATTTTGAAGAGAGAGAAAATCAAAAATAAAAATATCTGATTTACTGTTCTGAGGAGAGAGAAAAAGAGATTTTGGAAAAGTTGATTTTCGGACGACGCGGAGCCTTTTTCGTCCGACGAGACTGTTCAGGATATTGCTGTGCGCGAGGTAAGGCACATTCCGCCTTTCTCAATTTTCAGTTCCGTCGAGTTTGGCGGTATTTTTTGTCTGGATTTCGTTTCCGTTACGGTTTTTCGTCCGTATCTTTTGATTGGTTCAGTTTTTACCGCGTAACTTTCCGTATATTGTTGACGTGCCGAGTGTGCACATTTTGGTTATTTTCCGAATATTTTTGTCCGGGAATTTTTGATTCGGCGATGTTTTTCGTAGACTACAATTTTCTGTGAAATTGTAAATTCTCTGTGCAGTAGAATAAATGTTCTGGAATATGATTATCTATACTCTGTGCGAATTCGGTAAATTTTCTTTGCAGGAAATTTTGTGTAAATTCTGTCTACTGTCGTTGTGCTGTCCGATTTTTGTCTGATTTCTGATTTGCCCGGATTGCTTCTGAATTGAAATGCTATGTGTATAAGCTATAAAAAGGGAGCTATAAGGGGCCTGGATCCTATGAGATTCAGTTAGTATCTGGGGAAATTTAGATGAGCTCAAGTTGGAGAAATATCAGTTATATTCCGGATCCGTGAATTCTATTATTCTGGTGCCGTGAGCACATTTAGCTTAGCTATTAATTATTCAGCGAATTTCTGGTGCCGTGAGCACAAGGGAGACATAAGGGTCAGAATCCGTAGTGATTCTGTTCAGTTTAGTTTAGCTATTAATTAAATATCTGATGTCCGCTATTATCTGATTCTGATTTCTGTATGATTCTGACTCTGTTGATTTATTCTGTTCTGATTGGTATTGTGATGTGATCTGATCTGTACGACTCTGATTCTGATTTGATATCTGTCCGTATAAGTTCTGATTTTTGATTCTGTTCTGATTCGAGATTCGATTATGTTCCAATTTCTAATCTGATTTCTGTCTGATAAGTTTGGTTTTGGTTTCTGAGAATTCAGATTGGTGGTTTGTTGCTTTGCTGAGCTGTTGAGCTCACCCTTGCTTTCTGGTGGTTTTCAGGTTCTGGAAAAGGGAAGGAAGTCCAGGACTAGAGTTCAGAGTTCTAATCTGTATAGGTATACTTTTGATTTTTGTACAGTCATGGCTTTTCTGTTCTGTCTTTCTTTCCGTTCAAAAGCCATGTACTGTTTTGTAGATGATTATTTTGAGGAAATGAAAAGATAGATGTTTTGTTCCGCTGTGTTCGATGATTTATAGTAGCTCTGTTGTTCTGTGTTTGTGTGTCTGTTGAGTTAAGTATTTGGAAGATCAGTTCAGTAACCAAACTCCAAAGCCAGATCCTGGATAAGAAGAAGGTTTCGTCGCGATCCGGCTCGGGCGGGATCCGTCCCCGTCGGGTCGGGTCGTGACACGTCTGCCCTCAAAAATCAAACACCCTACCATAGTCTCCATGGCCAACCTGCAGCCTACAAACACCTCAGAACTTTCGGTTGTCTGTGCTTCCCTTGGACTAAACCATATGTGCCAGACAAACTGACACCTCGATCTCTAGAATGTGTGTTCATAGGTTACTTGCCCCAACACAAAGGATACCGTTGTCTAAGCTTACATAATGATCGCATATACATCTCAAGACATGTGGTATTCTACGAGAATATCTTTCCCTACAAATCAAATACGTCACCGACCAACGCCCTCTCCGAGATCCAGTCCAGTCCCAATTACTCGTTCCAATATCTACTATTCCACCGGCCATCCCACAGTCTTCTACACCAACTGATCACATTATCATCAACATTCCCACTAAACAAAACACCAACGTCAATATACCTGCTCCAGACTCCATGACAGAACCGTTGAACTCCACGGCAAATTCGCAGAATGCTCCGCTACACTCCAATCACACGCTCTCCCAGCATCCAATGCAAACACGTTTGCGTTCAGGAATCTCCAAAGCTAAACCAATCTTTGACCTCTCTGTCGTTCCAAGTTCACAATCAACTCCAAACAATTTCACTGAAGCTTCGAAGCACGCTCACTGGAGGAACGCTATGTCGACTGAATACCTCGCACTACAGAAACAGGGCACTTGGTCCCTAGTTCCAGCACCCCCAGATAAACCTATTCTTGGCAGCAAATGGACGTTTAGGACCAAACTCAACTCGAACGGCGAGGTCACCCAATACAAAGCAAGATTAGTAACTCAAGGATGCTCACAAGAGTTCGGTATTAATTTCACAGACACATTCTGTCCGGTAGCTAAAATGGTTACGATCAGAATGCTCCTTATTGTCGCTCTTGATCACGCCTGGCAAGTCAATCAACTGGACGTGTCAAACGTATTTCTCCACGGCGACCTGAACGACGAAATCTATAAGAAACAACCGCGCGGCTTCGAAGACAATCAACACCCCAATTTCATGTGTAAGCTCCACAAATCGTTGTACGGGCTAAAACAATCCCCACGACAATGGTTCCAAAAGCTCATGCAATCCCTACACGAACTCGGGTTCCAGTTTAGCAAGGTTGATCCCTCTCTTCTCATCTTTAATCAAGCTAATATTTCAGTTTGTCTTGATTTACGTTGATGATATCCTAATTACAGGGAATGACCGAAACAAGATACAGTCCACCATTAAACATCTTCAATCTCAATTCAACATCAAACAACTCGGGGCGGTCTCGTTTTTTTTTGGCATTCAGGTGATCAAAACCACAACAGGTTACTTCTTAAGTCAATCCCACTATGCTACAGAGTTGCTATCCCATGCAGGTTTTATGAATTGCAAGCCGTCCAAAACACCAGCTCACACTAAACCCAGTAAAACTCCGGAAATTCAACCTTACTCTGATCCCCAGCTCTTCCGCAAACTCGCCGGCTCCTTACAATATCTCTCCATAACTCGTCCGGACATCGCATTCGCCACAAACTCGATCTGCCAAAACATGCACCAACCCAGAAATTGCGACTATCTTGCACTCAAGCGCCTCCTGCGCTACATTCGGGGTACACTAGAGCTCGGTCTACCGCTCACAATCGGAGACTTATGCCTTCGCACCTACACTGATGCAGATTGGGCGGCAGATCTAACTGACCGGAAATCAATTTCCGGCTTCTGTACATTCTTAGGCAACAACCTCATTTCGTTGTCGGTCAAGAAACAAACGACTGTAGCTCGGTCATCCACGGAAGCTGAGTACTGTTTGCTCTCAGCTGCAACTTCCGATATCCTGTGGATCCGTCGGCTAGCTGATGAATTCCACATCAATCAAACCCGGCCAACGACCATATATTGTGACAATACCTCCGCAATAGCTCTAGCACACAATCCTGTCTTCCACGCAAGGACGAAGCACATAGAGATTAACTATCACTTTATCAGCGGCCATATACAAACCGGCAACATCAGCATAGCCCATATTTGTTCTACAGATCAAATTGCTGACATTCTCACAAAACCTCTTCCCATAACTCGTTTCAATTTGCTACGTTCCAAATTAACCATTCGCTCCCAAAATGATTAATTTGAGAAGGCGTGTTAAGGGAACGAGTTAGACACGTCAGCAAAACCGTTTCTTGTCATTATTATATCAATAGAGTTCTATATATACTCATGGCATTACTATGTAATAAACATTCAAGTAATAAAGATTTCTATTTCTCCTTTCCGGTTCTTTCTTCTGCGTGTTCCATTCAAGATCCTCTACATACCACATCATCACTCTAAATAATTGTAATTATTAATGTTTATTTACATGTGCACAAAAGTATGTGAATAAAAAATAAAAATTTTAAAATTCATATTAAAAAAGTATAAATAATATTATTTCATTTAATTTTTTAAGTAAATATTAGAAAAATATTATTCATTTATTTGAACGGAATATTTATAATTTTCTATTTGGTTGAGAGCTCATGCTTTGTAGTTTTTCTATCATAATATATTATATTCTGCTATTATCTAAATATTTAAAATTGTTATACTGTGTATGATCCTTCTCCTCTACCATCACCAAACCTCATGCAATTAAGCCCTTCATTTATGTATACAAATATTTATTTGTTTTTTTATCTTATTTGTTAAGTGTTAATAATTATCTATTTTATCTTTTTTTACTAAATATGTTGAGATTTTGCAGCCCTGCGAAGAAGCGCGAGCATCTCATTTTCCATGTTACCATTGATGAGAGAATGCTTGTTTATGATATATGATTTTTTTTAATATATAGAAAAAATGTTATAAATGATAATTGTACATATATAATTATAGGCGACTTCTGCGAGCATTTGAATGCCACTGATTTTAGCTGTTTTATGCCTCTGATTTTAGCTGTTTTATTGTTGAATATAATTGATAATACTAAAAAAAAATGTAAATAAATTCAATTTTTCATCTTTAAGATATTCTTATACACTTAGATGTTACTAGTTTTAGATGAAGAAAATATTTTGTAAAAGTAATGATTTTTTATTTTCAGTCACTTGTTGACTTAAAAGTCTATTGATTTTTAATTACATCAAATCAAAGGATAATATTAATGTTCATTTTTTTCAAGGATTTTCTGACAGCAAATGTGGAATACCAAAATGGGAAATTTACATACATACCACTTTATAACATCCTATTTACATATTAACACCTAAAACTTTAATATTACATGAATACCACCATATATTATTTTAATATCAAATATACCACTTATATTTCTTTCCTACCACTCATATATTTCATTTCTACCACTCATATTTGGTATGAAAATGAACTATGGGTGGCATGTATGTAATATTAAAGTTTTAGATGTTAAATATGTAAATAGCATAGTATTAAGTGGTATGTATGTAAATCTCCCTAATCTTTTTGGGTGGTTGATGTGATTTAAATTAATTGGATAAATTCATTTTACTTTTTGAAGAATTATTTATTAAATTCAGATTCTTTAGTTTAAAATAAACATATTGCAACTAATAAGCTCAAAACATATATATATATATATATATATATACACGTCATCAAGGCAAAAGCTATCTTGATCGGGCACGAATCTCAAGGCAAAAGCTAGTTAAAAATTTCAAAAATTAATTTTGGAAGCACCCGAACTCCGATTTCAGCGATCTTACAGTCAAACCGAGCGTCTCGGAAATACGAACCCAACGACACCAAGATCAACCCAATCCGAGCCCAAATGAGTCCGAATCAAGGGCTCAAAACGCTATTGGAAGGTTCAAACCGCAATTTGAGTTACCAAACGGTCTTCGATTTTGACGAGCTTATACTCGAATCGAACGGCTCGACGAGAAGAATCCAACGAGCCCAAGATCATCGAATTTCGACATCATTAAGGCCTTCAAATGTCCAACGAACGGTGCATGATCAAAGGATTCGATATCGGCAGTCCATTCAAAACACTCCAAATTCGCCCCTGATCTCACGCCTATTTACGGGCTATGCCACTCCAGAAAAACTATAAATAGAGCCCTCATTCTACACCAAAGGGACTCAAGTGAAGAGAGAGAAGAAGAAGAGGAGAAAGGGGAAAAGGAGATTCCTCACCTCCTCGACCACCGCCGGAGCTCTTCCTGCTGCCTGAAGACGCCGGAACTCGGCCGGATTTTCGGAAAACGCTAGGAATTTGCAGAACTTTGTAAACTTCCTGGAAGAAACAAATTGTATTCTGATTGTCCCGACTTGTGGGACGAATCAACCATTTGTAATCTGCAAAAACACTAGTGGAACTTTACAACTGGGCGAGACCACGTGGTTTTTTCCCTCTTTCGGGTTTTCTACGTAAAAACCCTGGTATTCATTTCTCTTTTATGTTTGTGTGCGGAATACTCGTGCAACACTAGGACGTAAATTTACAAACTCTACCGCCGCATATATTCTAGCACACAATATATATATATATATATATATATATATATATATATATATATATATATATATAGGGAGATTTTTAAAAAAGAGCTTGTGAAAAATGACAATTAGAAAAAGAAGCATTTTTAATTAAAATTTTAAAAAGCAGCTAATACGCTATGCAACATGGCGCATTGCCTGGAGAGAGAAAATAAGAGGAGAGAGGAGAGAGGAGAGAGGAGAGTAAGAGAAAGTGTTGGCGGGAAGAGAGAGAAAAGGAACATGGAATGCATTTTGTTTGATTCTATTAAATATTTAATTATTATATAAATAATAACTAAATATTTAATTATATTTAAAATAATAGTTAGATATTTAATAATTACTTAAAATATATTTTAACTAATATTTAATATAAAACTAAAACTATTCATATTATATTTTTTGTTTAAATATAATATAATTATTTATACTTCAAAATTATTTTTTCAAGAAAATATTTATAAGAATTTAAAATTATTTTTTAAAAAAATCTAATTTATTAAAAGATAAATAACTAAATTTATTAAATTTTTTAAATATAAATAATTAAAAAAAGATTATATTAAAATTTTATTATTTAAATTTTGAATATTAGTTATATATTATATTGAATATCAAAAAATTATTTTAAATATATTATTTAAATATTATTTTGAGGAGTATAAGGGCAGAAATATATTTTTTTTTTATAAAAAACATATTATTTTATATACATATTCTTTTTATGAAGGTATTACAAGTTAAATATCACAGATATTTGAATTGTTTTATTCATCAATTAAGTTATTCCAGTTCTTAAATTTGTCCAAAATTATTGATAATGAATTGCTCAAAAGAATTAATTGGGTATAATATTTAATACCCAACAAAATGCATGACATGTTCCCTATATATCTCTCTCTTCTCGCCCACACTTTCTCTTACTATCCTCTCCCTCTCTCCTCTGTCCTCTTATTTTCTCTCTCCAGTCAATGCGCCATGTTGCATGGAGTATTAGCTGTTTTTTAAAATTTTAATTAAAGATGCTTCTTTTTCTAATTCTCATTGTTCACAAGCTCTTTTTTAAAAATCCCCTATATATATATATATATATATATATATATATATATATATATATATATATATATATATATATATATATATATATATCATAAAAATGGGATAAAAATTTGATGTTATTATTGTATTTAAAATTTCAGCAACTTTCAATTTAAGTAACTGTATTTAAACTAGTTTATAAAAATAACACTAATAATTATCTAATTAGTTTTTTAAATTTTAAATTTATTTTAATAAATTACATAAATTAAACATTTTAGTTTGTAGAATTAGGAGGGTTAAATAATCTATTTTACTTGCATTTTATAAATCTATATTTATTCTTCCTTCTGCATTCGTTTCTGTTGCCTTTTGGACTTGCGTCCCGTGAGGTAGGGTTTTGAACGAGTCGCCAGCACTGCGAATCGGAAGTGGCTAAGTTCGTCGTTCTTCCTGTTGGATCAGACGTAGCGACGGGAGTCGCTCGCTGTGAAGGTAACTATCGTTCTTCTTTTCGCGCGCTTCTTCAGCCAAATCCCGTAAATCCGCAGGACTTCAGGATTGAGTAAATCCGGGATTTACGGAAAAAAAAGGGAAACGGAGGATTTGCTCCGCCGTGAGATCTACCGGCTTCTTAAATCCTGATTGGCAAGAGTTAGCATAGATCCTGCCCAAATCCTGCATAACTCCTGTTGCCAAACAGCCCCTTCGACTGGTATTCGTTTGAATCGCTTAAATCCGTCGAAGCATAGGATTTACTGTAAATACTGCGTAAATCCTGCTTAAATCAGGCTACTAAACTGCTCCTTGGAGCATTTGTAGTCCTCCGTTCCTTGCTTGCTTTCCCCTGACCATCTCCAAACCCTCTCGCTTTTTTTGTTCTTCCACTGGAATCTTTCTCTTATTGCAATCGAATCTACCTCTAGCTGGCTGCGTCATTGAGAGTCAGATTGTGATATTGGGCTGCCCTACTTCAGTTTGAATTGATTCCTTGGGATCTGATCGTCTAGGGTTTGTTCGTTGAGCATGGAGAAGAATAACAAGTATAGCATCATCATACCAACCTACAACGAGCGCCTCAACATCGGCCTTCTTGTGTACCTCATCTTCAAACACCTCCGGTAATGCTTTCTCCGTCCATTTATTGGAATTTACTATTTTTGTGCCATTTTATACTTTATAGTATTGTGAAGATTTAAATTATTTGGTTGCTTCTTCACTGTTTGTTTGTAAGCTTTCACTTCTATCCAGATGATCAACACTGATTTTAACCTTTTTTTCCCATCAATTTTAGCTATGTAGCTGCCATCTATATAGATGGTTGCTCTTGGATCATATAGTTAATTTTCCAACATATAAATAGCACGACAATTTAGATGCTAGCAAAGATGTATCAATAATTATTATGGCTAAATAACATGATCAAATTAGATTTTTCTTTTGAATATGGCTAATGGAAAATCTTCATTAATATATTAAAAAGCGAGAGCCCCCCGAAATAAACAATTCTTAAGAAGGCTCTCAGACATCTCTTTGTTATGTTTTTCCTTTAAAGAGTAAACTACAATGCATAAATTCAATTGTGAATCTTTTGCTTAGCAAGGTGTCTAGAGTTGGAAGGCTCAAGTTGAGAGGTATGCTGGTAAGTTAAGTAATATTCCAAGATATTTTCATTAATACATGGCAAAGATATTTACATTGATACATGACACTCTTTTTCCAAAAGGGGTAGTTTAACAAATAAAAAGCTTCAATAATCATCAACTGAACTAATAATGGTTTGGTGAGAGATAAGATCTACTCCAAGGGTGGAATCATAGCTACTACAGGGCGGGAAATCACCCACCCTCAAAATTATAATTTTGTTACATAAAGAAGTTTATTTAGATAAGTTTGACCCTTTTAAAATCTATTTTTCCTTTGTTTAGAAGAAAAAAAATCTCTAACTGGTTGCTAGTTGGTCAAAACTCCGTTCATCTTTGCAAGCCGCCAAATCCACAGCTTAGTCGAGTTGAGAAAAAAATATATTTTGAATCCACTACTCAAATATATCACCTATTTTCTTCAATATATATATATATATATATATATATATATATATATATATATATATATATATATACACAACAAAAATAAAAGAAATAAAAATATTAAAATTTCATAGATATACTAAAAAATCTTATGTCATTTCATATACTCAACAAACAATCATATAAATATAATTTCATGGATCTGACAATATAACCAAAATAAATAAATGAAATTTACAAAATAAAAAATGGTAAAATATATAGAGAGATGACACTTGGGCTAAATAAACATTTATATCTATCATTTTTATAAGTCAATGCAAATTTTTTGTAAGTATGTGTTATTAAGATCTCATTTGGTATATTTATATTGGTAGTTTGCTTTTATTATGTTACTTGACGTAAGTTCACAATCCTTTCACATTAAATTAAATATGAAATATTTCATAAATCAATTTATATATTCTTAAAATCATATAGAAAGTGCATAAATAGAATAATTATTTTTAATATAGTAGACAAATATCTTATTTAGTCTTATTTTTGTTACTTATTTAAGACTTACAGTATTGCAAATTTAATAATTGCTGACCATACTTAATATTTTATAAATGCTTGAAGTCATGTTAACTTCTTAAAAGATTTGCATACATAACACAAAATTATTATATATTGATATATGTAACATCTACATCTTTATATTTACTTATATAACACTTTGAAATTTGTATTATATAAAAATATAATTAACATAATATTATCTCAAGCAAAATAAATTATTTCATGTATATCTTTTTAGGTGATTTAGATCATATATAGAATGATGTATAAATAAATATAGATGCTTAACATATAAATAAATAAAAATTTTGTGATGTATGTATATAAATCTCACTAGTTTTTTATTTCAAATCTTTTGTAACAAAAAGTGTGTGCATATGAACATTTTTATAAGCTTTGAATATCTTCTAAATGACATTCATACTATTGTTATTCTTGTTATAGAAAAATAATTGTATATTATTTTTTAAAAATTACTTATAAAATGATACTTTAGACCATAACATCCATCTTAAACATTTACGATGATAATAAAGAAGTCTATTATGACTCTTCGTCCTAGCTTTGTACAAAGATCTAACATGTATACATATAAAGAGAGAGGTGTGCGAGAATCACAAGAGACATCAATACTTTTACATGGAAACACATCAATTTCAAATACATTTCTTTACTATCATCACAAATATTTAAGATATATGTTATGACCTAAAATGTCATTTTATAAGTGATTTCTAAGTAATACTATATATTTTTTTTTTTTCTTATAACAAGCATAAAAATAGTGTGAATGTCATTTAGAAGATATTCAAAGCTCACAGAAATGTCCAAATGCACACACTTTTTTGTTATGAATGTTTGAAATAAAAGAAACTAGTAAAATTTATATACATATATCATAATTTTTTAAATTTATTTGTACGTCTAACAGCTATATTTATTTATATAACATTTTATATATGATTTAAATCACGTTGAAATATATGTGTGAAATAATTTATTTCAATTTAGATAATATAATGTTAATTATATTTTTATATAATTTAAATATTAAAGTTTAATATATGTAAATATAAAGATGTAGAAGTAATATATATCAATATATAAAAATTTTGTGTTATGTATGTAAATCGCTCAATAAGTTAATATGACTTCAAACATTTATGAAATATTAAACATGATTAGTAATTATCGCATTTGTATTACTTTAATAAAAAAAAACTATGTTAAGTAAGAGACTTGACTAATATATTGAAAGTTATTATTTTATTTATGCACTTTCTATATGATTTATGAGTATATAAATTGATTTATGAAATAATTCATATTTAATTTGATGTGAAAGGATGATGAATTTATTTCAAACAACATAATAAAAACAAACTACTAACACAAATATATTTCAAACAGCATAATAAAAGCAAACTGGCAACACAAATATATCAAATGAGATCTTAATAAAATATAATTACAAAGAATTTGGGTTGTCTTATAAAATGATAGATATAATTGTCTATTTAGCCTAAGTGCAATTTTCTCTATGGATTTTACTATTTTTGACATATTTATATTGATTAAAAATAATGATAATATGAAAAAAGTTATTCTTGATTGATAAATTTAAGTTAAATTGATTAAAAAAATAGTTTATTAATTTTTAAATAGGATGAATACGGCTACAAAGAGTTTCAAATATTTAACAAAGATTATTAGAAAGTTTTTTATCTAATAATTTCAAAATTTATGGATGACAATGCATCATCGAATTGCCTATTCTCCTTTATAAGTTGCTCATTTGATTACAATTAAATAAAGATGACCTTGAAGATTAATATTTTACATCATTTTATATTTCATATAAGTTAGGATAATATGTAGCGATGATGTTAATTAATTAGGATGACATATTTTAAAAATAATTAAATATTTTATTATATTTTTTGAATTAAATACAATGTAAAAATATCAAAAGTCAATAGTTATTGGTATATAATAGACTTCTACACGGTCAAAAAGAATAAAATGATGACTTTTTTAATGGAGTTATTAATTTTTTTTTTTAATAGCATGTCAATATCCTATTTTTATTTTGGAGAGAGAGGTTAGATGTCGTCATTTTGAGCATAAATACTAAATATATTTAAGATCGTGTGAAGTCAGGTTAGAGAGTCTGATTATTAATTTTGGATATCACATGAAGAGTGAGGGTCACTTATCGACACTCAGTATAGCACTTTAACTAATTATGCACCACAAAATAGAAAAATATAAAGAAATGATATATAATGTTGTTGTGGAAGCCTCCCAATTTTGAAACTCAATAATTTAATAATTTATTTTGTGGAGCTCAACAACTTTTATGGCATGGCTTTCCTTTGAACTACTGTTATAGTATAAATACATAATTTTAAAATAAATTTTATCGCTCCTCAAGAATATTTTAATCAATCATTTTAATTGTTAAAAGAAGCTAACCCGATAGATAATCTAGTCTCTATTAAATAGCAGCTCCTGATTTCTATCATTAATCTATATTACCTTTTCCACAATTGTAAAGGGCCCTCATGTCAGTAATTCTTGCTTTCTTTCCATGGATCACATTTAGTGTTTAGCATGATGAAGTAAAAAGATAGCTATTTAGAAACAAAAAACATTAGATGTCACAGTATCCCAAAAACATAGTTCTTTGCATGTAAAGCACAACTCACAGTGTTTTTCAATATAAACGTATGTGGCACAAAAATCTCTTAGGAAAGTTTAAAGTTTGGGCTAGAACTAAGTTTTTTTTTTAAGATAAAACTTTATAAAAATGTTCTGTAGAAGGGATAAACTCTTAAGATGTATCTTTATTGGAAGTAGTGGTATATAGGTGGGAAGCCTTTCTCCACGATGTGATCCAGGTGGCTATGCATATGAAAAATCTGTAAACATGAAAGATACCACATATGCATTGCAAGATAGCATAATGGGAGCAATATTACAACTTTATATCCTTTTTCCTCTTATATTTTCCTACATGCATGGGGTACCAATTAAAGAAAATCCACTAATTTGGGCTATTTGAAAGGAGGAGATAAGGGGTAGTTTAAAATTCTTTATATAAAAAAATAAATGGGGGATTAATATGAAAATCTTGTGATGGCTTTACAAGATTTTATAAAATATGATACATTCTCATTATGTGTCATGTTCTACTTTAGGTAGCATGCCATGATGTCACGTTGATGTTGTGTTAGATTTATTTCCCCATGTTTGTGTTGGTGAAGAGATAATAAAAAATCAGCCCATATCTTCTTGTTCCTACAATTTTCTACTTGTTACCTTGCCGTTTTTTCTTCCAAAACGTATCACTGGGTCAAGCTCGAATTTGAGCTTGTATATCATGAGCTGAAATCTGATCTCCAGCTTAAATTCACGGCTTGATTAGCTTGACTTGCAGGCTCATTAATAGTCTAGTTCAAGCAAGCTTGCGAGCTAATTGAGCTCATTTTCAACCCCACATTTTACATGTTTAAGGGCTAGGACTATGATGTTCTACATGGTTGTGTTGGGGAGGCAATACACAATGAGGCTACACAACAATGAGGGGTTATGATGGGAGGATGTGAGGTGCAAGGGAGAATATCAGGGAGAGGGCAAATTATTGCGTCTGGTGTCCGGATTTGTCCGGACACCAATCCAAATGCGTCACGTCACCCAAATACACCGGGGCCCAGTGTATTTGGGTGACGTGGCGCATCTAGATTGGTTGTCCGGAGGTCAAGTGACCGGACACAATAATTTACCCAGGGAGAGAGGGTTGCGAAGTGTATTCAAATTCACTTTGATGGGACAAATTTTGAATACATGGGAAATGGCCAAATGGGTCTTTTGGGGTATTACTTTTTTTTTTTTTTGGCATTTTTTTTACTTCAAACCAAACATTCAAAATGTTAAACTGACATGGAAATGAAATTCAATGTCTCATTAATATGATAGGAAACACTTGTAGATCTTCTGAAAAATAGCGAAAACAGTGATTGGACT
The DNA here is from genome assembly GCA_016618105.1 of Dendrobium huoshanense. Lineage (NCBI taxonomy): Eukaryota > Viridiplantae > Streptophyta > Magnoliopsida > Asparagales > Orchidaceae > Dendrobium > Dendrobium huoshanense. The sequence continues at coordinate 16,436,634 of CM028359.1, read as the reverse complement.
GCTGTCCACAGCAGGAAAACTCAGCAAATCTGCTGTTTACAACAGTTTAACAGCAGAATTCTAGAGGAAATTTGAAAGAAACTCAAGCAAGATTTGTATTCCACTAGATAATGAATAAATTAGCAAGATACACTTGATCCTCAATTCGAGAGGAGGATCGATCTCTCCCAATCTCTGGCAACGCCAGGAGTCCAAAGAAAACCTAAATCTAAGAGATCTCAAATTTTTAGACAAATTCAAGATGCTCCAACCCTAGAAAAATCAACTATTTAATGCATACAATTCAAAAGGAATTACCTAAACAGTCCCTACAATCAATTTCCCTCCTAAACTTCCTCAAAAACGCTTCCTAAAATGCTCCTCTTGAGCGTTCGGCCAGCCCGATCTCCGCAGGAGGCGGAGATCACGCGACATTTCGCGAACTGCCGGTCCCGTGCGGACCGGCTGGACCGGTCTAACATAATACAACCGTAGAAATTCCTTAAAACTAGCTTTATTTTTGTTAACTGTTGATTATGAAAGTTCTGCGAAGATTTTGGTGATTAAAGCTCTTTGTGAGAGTTATATTTACAAAAGTTAATTAGATTGGTTTAAAGATCAGACAAAAATGAGACTAATAAAGTAGCTATCCGCTCATCATCCAAGCTGGAGATTCTCTAGATACCATACCATTTTAGTTTTAATTTCCCTAAAATATAGTTTTCTTTATGTTGTTGCTTATTCCTACTTTTCCTTAATGCACCATATTTTCTTAGAAAGGTAAACAATTTAATAAATTTTACATGCTAAAATGCCCTGATGGTGTAAAACATAATTAGCATTTCTAAAAGTCCTATAAGCGTTCGATGTTTGATTTTACAGGGAATTGGATTTTGAAGTCATAATTGTAGACGATGGTAGTCCTGATGGTACTCAAGACATGGTAAAACAACTTCAGCAACTATATGGTGAAGAGCGCATTGTAGGAACATGATTCACTTTTATTTTTATGAAAGCATTCTCTTATAGATTTAATCTGATTTAATTATCTGTCTGATTATATTGGTTCCATTAACCCTACTGAATGACTTGATGATTCCAAGCTATTAAGAGCAAGACCAAGTAAGCTTGGTCTAGGTATGTGCTGGCCATTCCTTTTATCTTTTATCTTTAGATAAAAAAGCTTTAAGTTTTTGATCTAAAAAGGGGTACAGGAACTGCCTATTGTCATGGGCTGAAGCATGCATCTGGAGATTTTGTAATAATCATGGATGCAGATCTGTCTCATCATGTAAGAATGCTGCTTAATGTTTTTTGGCTATCAAGTTTATTTGTTCTTTTTTTAATCTATGTTCTTCTTTCTACTCCTTTTTGCAGCCAAAATATTTACCAAGTTTCATTAGGTGAGTTTCCGTGTTATGACACTTTTACGCTTTTTAACAAGAATCTGGAGACATCTCAATATAGTTATGTTTTTTTTAAGCTTTGATTGGTATAAACACATAAAAACTTCTCCATTTGCTCATCTGCCATCTAATCTTCATGATTTACCAACCTACCACTCAATTTTAAAACAAAACAAATATGCCATTCCATTTCCTCCATCTTCCACAATGCAAATAGGTGTTATAATGACTTGATTTTATGATTAGATGGCTTATAATCGACTCATGGATCGAATTGATTTGATTTTGAGCTGACTTAAATCAACTTGATTTCAAGATGCTCCAAATTAGAATTGAGTAGGGTCAAATTTGAATTGAGTTGACTTCAATCATTTGTTTTCCTTTTCTTAAATTTTAACAAATATTTAATAGGCATATATTCATAAGCATTTATATATTAATTTTAAAAATATACATACTATTTATGTAATGAACTTATCTCAAGTTGACTCGATCCGATCAAGGCCCAGCTTGAAATTGTCTTGAAGATCGGGATGAGCTAAAAATGTGGTTCATGACTTGTCTTTTTAATTAATAATGAGTTTAATCTGTGAGCAATCTTTGCTTTATGAGTTAAAATCGCATCCTTAAATGCAATCTCCTCCCCTGCCATCATATGATTAGAAAGAACTCATCTCATCCCTCTTATTATTCTTGCTTGCTTCATGCATCTATACTCGCCACAAATCCTTTAATGCATCTCTTCCCATTACACACTGATGATGATCTTAATTTGCCTCCATAATTTTTGCTAAATGTGTCATTTGCAATGTATTGATACACGTTTTCAATCCATCTCATTATTCGCCGTTGAAAATCACTTGCTGTGTCTACGGAGGAACCTGGTTGGTCAAGCATTTTCCATGGAGATTGGTGTTTCTAAGATTTTGGTTCTTCGATCAAATAGCTGGTGGATGAGGAGGTGGGGGCTGCGGTGGAGCGCTTGAGGGAATGAATGGAGTGAATGAAGTGAATAGTGGCGATGGAGGAGTGGGAGGGCAAGCCATAAAAGAGGCTAATCGGCTAAAGGAGTAAATGGATTGGTTGGCTTCCTTGACCTCATCATACTTCATTACAGAGAGACTTTTGTAGTTTAATGGACCATTGATTTGACTCTTTGAGATATTGCAGCAGTTTAAGCTACTCTAATCTGAAATAGAGTGTTAACAAGGGTGTTTTTTGTTCTGTTTTAAAGATTTTAGTGCCAAAAGTCTATTGCATTCTCATTATTGATGTTAAAAGCTTCAGACCGTTATGTAGAATCTCATTTCTGAAGAGTTCTTTTTTTTTAATGGCTTTTTTTAAATCGTTTTATTGTAGCCATAACCACTTAGTTGGATTCAGATTTTGAATTTTATGAGTCTGATGCAATCAATTATGTTGATATTGTTACAACAACAACAACATCAAGACTTCATCCCATTATATGGGGTCGGTTACGTGAGTCATTTTTCTACATTGTGTCATGTTAAGAGTTAGATTCTCATTTAAATCTAATAAAGTAAGACCATTTCTAATATTTCCTAACCAAGTCTTTTTAGGTATACCTTACTTTTTTTAACCTAACCAAATCTAAGAATATTATCAACAAAAAGCATACACCAGAGTACATCCTTTTGCTAATGTTTAGTAAGGACATCCATGACTAAAGAAGAAAGATATGGGCTTAAGGTAGATCCTTGATGTAAATCAACTAAAATAGGAAAATATTTGGTCAAACCACCCCGTGTTCGAACACATGTAATAGCTCTTGCATACATATTCTTAATGAGTTAAATATAAGTATTATTAACCAGTTTCTTTTCTAGAACCTCCATAGTACTTCTCTTGGAACTTTATCATATGCTTTCTCTAAATCAATAAATATCATATGTATATATCTTTTGCCTTGCTTAGTATCTAATTTATTATATAAATTTTTAAAAGCTAAAATTTTTACCTCGCATATTACGTTCTTAGATTTCTTACATACCTTTTTATATCTTTCCAAATTTTCAGTGTTTTTACAACTAAACCAATTTTCATAATAAAGCTTATTATTATTATTTTTTATGCACATTTTGATTTCACTCCTAGCTAATTTTACTATTGAGAGCTTTGTTATAAAAATTATGTTGCTATTGTTATTGGTCCGTTGACAGGGAAGAAATATTCTATTCAAACTAACTTTAGCTTGTTGATCCACAGTTCTTATGCAATCACATGCTCGTTTCCTCTAACTTAGTAGATAATAATAACAAACAAATTAATTGAAGCCTCTTTTTTTTAATATATATTTTCTATAAAGGTGGGTGCTTTCCGAATGTTGTTTCTGTTGGGTCTCTTGTGTTTTAAGGTTTCTAAATTAGATAATTTTATTTCGAGAGTCCAAATCATTACTATGAAAACAGTTTTATCTCTCCAGTAACGTAAGAGTATGTGTGACTTAATAAAATGTACAATAGTGTATATGAATAGTCGCAGTAGTAGGATTTTCTTGTTGCATTCTATATTTGTTGTAGTTTTTCACGGGACCGGCATGACTTGATATAATTAGCCATTTCTTCCTCATTTCGTTCACATATGTATTCTTGAGGCATTTTTGGAATTAGAGTACTATGCTTTGACAGATACCGGTCAGATGATCCCCGTTATTGATTTAGTTACACCCCTTCTCATTTTTTTGATATTTTTTATTGGCCAAAGTTTGACAGTACCATGGTTAAAAATGAATTCTCAATATTGGTCATCTTGCTTCTGATTGATCTTCCAGTCAAGTTTTGCACCATTATTATTCTTTTGATCAAGAGTGGTAAATAAAGATGCTACTGTTAAAATTTTCCCAATAAATGTCTTTAATATTCCATGTCAGTGCCAACATACAATAACAACAACAACATCAAGCCTTTGTTCCACTACGTGGGGTCGGGAATCCTTTTTGGCCATTGTGTCATGTTAAAAGTCAAATTCTCATTTACATTTAATAAAGAAAGATCATTTCTAATATTTTCTAACCAAGTCTTTTTAAGTCTACCTCTACCTTTCTTAACATAAGTCAAATCTAATACCTCAACTTTCCTAACCGGGTAAGCGGAAGGCCTCCGTTTAATGTGACCAAACCATCTAAGACATCTCTCTCTAATCTTATCTTCCACTGGAGCTACTCCAACTTTTTCACGTATATGCTCATTTCATATCCTATCTCTAAGGGTAAAGCCACTCATCCACCTAAGCATCCTCATCTCTGCAACACTTAGTCAGTGCCAAAATACAAATTTTGTTTTTTTAATTGAATAATATTAAATGGATGCTTCATGAGATAGTATATCCAATGTTCCTCTCTATAACTCAGCAGTCACCAGTTCCTCTTCTAGGATGCTATTTTATTAAAATAAAGTCTGGTTGAATAATGTAATATTGAAAATTAGTTTAGTGGCAATGTCTCTATTTTGTACCATCTCTTGTTGAGCAGGAAGCAAAAGGAAACTGGGGCCAATATAGTTACTGGCACCCGTTATGTTAAAAGTGGTGGTGTTCATGGCTGGAATCTTATGCGCAAATTGACTAGCAGAGGAGCAAATGTATTGGCGCAGACATTTTTATGGCCTGGTGTTTCAGATCTTACTGGATCATTCAGGTACGTCCTTTCAGGCAGAAGCGCCAAGTTTCATTTTGAGCTTCAATTTCCTGATGCTTGACTTAAATTGTCTTTTACAGGCTTTATAAGAAATCTGTTCTCGAAGATGTTATAAACTCCGTTGTCAGTAAAGGATATGTATTTCAGATGGAGATGATTGTCCGAGCCAGCAGGAAAGGCTATCATATTGAAGAGGTAATATTCTAGTTTTCTATTTTGAATCTTCTGATTTTTGTAATGATTAGAGAGAAAGACACAAGTGGTTTGATCATATACAACAAATGGTAGAAGATGCAATAATAAGATAATATGTAAAATTAGTGTAAAATGATTAGGTAGAAAACGAGAGAGAAAATTAACCTGATCAATATTGTGCAAAATCGTTTCAATGCCTCATGCAGCACTAATCAAGGATAATTGTTTTTGGAAATGGTAAGCGATAAATCCATGGCTTTGGAGAAATGAGCTTCTCTGTGATCATCGGAAAAATTATTCTGTGCGGAAGCTGAATCCCGTCCGGATACCTAAGCCCACGGCTCGGTATAGCTGACATTGCTCATTCTGATTGATATATGTATATAGATCTGCATTCGGCGTCAGCACAGAATAATCTCTCCAATCATTGGGCTTCAAATTCTTTCACCTAGACATGGATAACTGAGGATAAAAAAGTTGAGATAAAGCTAATGTTGATGCAACGGCTAGTGAATAAGATAATGCTGTTGGCTTATTGAGTAGCAATTTGTCAGAATACTGGTCACTATTTATCAGGAACTCCAAAATGTTTTGTAGAGACCGGGAAACCTTAGTAAGAACTACTTTGAGTTCAATTCCACTAATTGGTGCTGATTGTTTATCAGAACAATTTATTAGTTGAAATTTCCCCCTACTTTCTGTAGGTTCCGATAACATTTGTGGACAGAGTTTATGGAACTTCGAAACTAGGAGGATCCGAAATAGTTGAATACCTGAAGGGTCTCATTTACTTGCTTTTCACAACATAAATTGGAGAACGAGTGAAGGAATACTGCCACATATATACTTTTTTCCTCTAATTAATTTTATATTATTCCATTGTTAACCTCAAGGATGTCCAATTGTTTTTGGTTTTGTTGCATACGATTGCTGATCACTAGCTTAAGAAATAAGCCTGTTGTAAATGTTGTAAAAATATTTTCTTCTATTTATTTCGTTGGTTTGAAACCCTTACATAGAGTTATCCATATCTAGAAAATCTTTTGCATACATTATTGAAGTTCCCAACGTCCAAATTTGTTTTATCTAATAAGAGAAGAGAAGCAATTGCCATCCAATTTGCCTTAATGTTATTGCCACTTCAGGATATTATATGTAACAGTAATCTTCATATCAAACGGATGATTTTGATGCCAATATTAATGCATGCTTAAAATATAAATGAATTTAATTATGCATATATTAATCCATGAAAAAAAATAATTTCTATAAAAGCAAATTAGTGATATAGGCTTTGTTTGGGACAGTTTTTTTAACTGCTTTTTAAAGTAATTTTTTAGTATAAATTTTTTAATTTTTGTATTAAAAAGATGCTTTAAGAATCAATAAGAAAGCTGACTCAAGCGAAGCTAAAGTATTAATCACATTCTCAAGATGCTTAAAGTATGAATCACAACTAATAATCCAAAATTTATAGAAAGCCAATTGGGGTGAGTTTAAAAGAAAAATCTCAATCGATGCAAGATGCTTACAAATGGCAAAAATGTCAAGATATAGTGCATAATATGATCATTAAAGTGGTATGATTATTAGTATATATTATGTTATAACAATTTTATTCATTAAATCAAATTAGATTAATCTTATTAATCTTACAAGGCATGTCTTGTTAGAAATAATGACTAATCAATAAAGATTACTATGCATTAGAGTTGAAAATTACTCATATGAAAAGAATTAAAATTAAAGCATTCATATCATACTTTTTATATAGTTAATCATAACTAATCAAAGTCATTAAGTATACTTTGTATTTTATAATTGGTAACTTGTAAATACTATAAAGTAGTTCAAAAGTTCATTAGTTTGATGGAGTCCAGTATATTCTGGAAGAGTTGTCACTATATAGGCCCCTTAAGTTTTACTGGCTGAAATTATCACCATTGATAAAGGGCTATTACTGACAATAAAGATCGATAAATAAGTATTTAAAAATATCCTGAATATGTACTATTAAGAAAGATTCAAAGTTGGTAAGTTAATCCAATCTTTTATGCATAGTAATTTCAGTGACGTGTTACATGTTTATGTAACAATATATACATAACAAAAAAGTCTACCTACTTCTTTGTGGGAGGAAGATTAATACGTGCAGATTTGATACAGAGAGTTGTTTGATTTTTTCTCCGTGAATAGTAAAATCACATTGATGAACAATAAAAGTATAGTTTATTGTGCTTTTATAGTTCACAAAGATAATCAAGATAGTTCTCTGTGTCTAATCTCCACACGTAATAATTTCTCCTTGCAATATTATTTGCACGTGGTTAATATGTGCTCATAACTAGGGCTTCATTTCAGATACTTTTTTTACTCTTTTTTAAAGCAATTATTTAGTACAAATTTTTTTATAAATAAAAAATTTTGGTATTAAAAATCTGCTTTAAAAAATAATTAAAAAATTATCTCAAATAAAGTCTAAGACAATCATCTCAACTTTCAATTAATAAATTATACATAAAATGACATATATATATAAATCATGAATATTACAAAAATATTAAAGGGATGCTCTTGTTGGGGGAAGATAATGCACCTCAAGTTGATTGAGAGTAATCCGGTGGCTCAAAAATCGCTTCGACGTCATTCGGACTCATATGCGGTGCTTTATAAACCCTAAGTTTAAGAGAATTTTAGCAAATATACACTCAAAATATTGCATAGCAAAAGTTAGATAGTATAATATTATCAAAACTAAGAATGTCTATTTCTTTTAGTATTAAGTACAGCTTGGTATTTTCACTTTACCTATAGTGATAATAATATAGGCAAAAATAAGAGGTGGATTACGAATGAAAGAATGAGAAAGATAACATTTTTAGAATAAATATAATATATAACAATTACTTCTTGAAAATTTGATAAAATCTATGTGGTCATATTCTCTCTTAAATTAAATTAGAGCATATATATAATAAGAAGGTATAGGTTGATACAAATACTATGGAAATGAAATGGTTGCAAAGTCTTTATAAATATTTTAGGAGATTTACATTCATGTCCTAATCTTTTTATACATTCACATATCTAACATTTAAAAATTGCTTTTATGTATATATTATTTTAGTGTCAAAATCACATTAAGGTATACCTATTGAAATACGTGTTTTAGCTTAAATAAATTAATCCTTGTAAATATTGTTTATTTAATTTAGAAATTTAAATGTTAAATATAAAGGTTCAGATGTTAAATATATAAACACATAAGAAATTTATGATAGATATGTAAATCCAACATATTTTTATATGTTAATTGTGAGACATAAATAATGGTGTCTTCTTTATTATAATAATATATATGCATCATTGACAATCAACTTCAATATGTTTTATTTTCTAGTGAAAAATATAGTTGCTAGCAATATGCATTGCTATCCAAGTTATAAATTTAAGAATTTGGAGCTCAATAATATAAAAGCAAAATTTCTTCTATAAGATTTTTGTTCACATTATTCCACAGACAAAAATGTGTTATAGCATTGAATTCAACTTCAACCTTATATCTAGCAAGAAGACTTTGTTTTTTTTTTGGTTTTTTTTTTAGCTATTTCATGATAGAATTTTCACTTACAAAACACAATAATCTACTATGTTTTAAAAGGGGTGCATAGGAAAGTTACATTTCATATGAAGTTGAGATAATGATAATATCACTTTAGACATCAATGATTGAGAAAATTAATGCAAATATTTGTTGTGAAGATAATAGCTTGAAGAAGTGACTCTTTTTCATTTTTTGAGAGCTTTGAGGAGGAAAAAAATTATCTCCAAAGATCAAAGCTCCTAACCAACAGATTAAGATGAACTAGCTGCATATGTGTGTTATTAATACAAGCATATTTTCCTAGCACTCAATAAACACAAACATGATTTGTATAATCATCAAAGAAACCGAGATTCTATTGATTGATGATTTTATCATCCAACAAATGCTTTTTTTTTTTTTTATTTATTAGTGATGTTTGTAAGCATTATAGAACTTAAACCAACCAGCAGTGATAAAATTTAGAAAGTATACAAGTAAAATTTTTTTAACTAATTTCTTACATTATCAACCACTGTATTTATTTAAAACTTCAGTCATTAAAATTTATAACAAATGATTAACAGCATGTGATAATAAATGATTACATCCTTTTAAAAGATAATAATCTAATTCTCTCTCTCTCCTAACTCATGTCCAACTCTACCACTTTGGACAAGAAAAATTATTATGTTCGGATGCCGAACGCCGTCTTAATACCAACCAGAATGCGTCACGCCATCCTTTTATTGTACCATGGTCCGGTACTTCTTGATACCGCGACTCTTTATCACTGACGTGATTGCACCTAATTCTAAAACTGCATCCGACACCCGCACAGAATAATTTCTGGACAGAGCTTCTATGCCCGCCTCTTCCAATTTCTGGCCTTCTCAAACCCATTCTTACAAAGCCGATAATCCTCAAAAGCCTGCTCTATCTCTTCAAGTGTGTTCATCACAAACGGCCCATATTGAACCACCGGCTCATTCAATGGCTGTCCTGCAATGAGGAGAAACCTCAACGACCTTCTCGACTTGTTCCATGCCTTCACTCCATCTCCATCGCTCAAAATCAGAGTATGGTGGCTCAAAGCGGTGGAGGAGCTTTCATGGCCGAAGACCCCCTCGCCTTCTATAATGTAGACGAAGGCGTTCCAGCCTTCAGTGATGGGTTGGTGAAGCTGAGATCCGGGATTCATGGCGAAATCCAGAAACATCGTTGGAGTTCGTGTGTAGATGGGGGAGCGCACACCGAATGCTTCTCCTGCTATTATGCGGACGTCGATGCCGTCCTTTTGAACTCTGTTTATGTCCTTGCTTTCCAGCTCTTGGTAGTTTGGTTCTATCCTGCAAATTTCGCAATGGAGCTCTTAAATTTATAACATTTTTTATTGAGAGGTCTAAATCCTTAAAACTATTTGGTAACATTCATGATAAATTCTATTAAATTCTATGTGACTGTTTTGCTATAGAACGGATTTAATGAGCGGACTCTTCCTCTCGAGCCTACAGATTTTGTAAATCTGGGCAAAATCGGGATTTTGGAAATTCAGGATTTAGCACAAAAAGGTGGAATTTTCCGTCTGTGGGGCGGCTTTCATTTGCCGTGAGATTTGGTTCTCCATTTTAGGCCGGTTGGCTGGATTTCGATCAAATCTGCCTCAGATCCGGTCTAAATCTTACTACCGAACAACCTCTTAATGTTTGATATTTTATTTTATTTTGTGTGTGTGTAATATAAACATATAATATTTTGTCATTCTGCTACAAAAATAGGTGGCAATATAGGCTTGGAGTATCGATAGTCGACTAGGGGTGTAAGTGAGTGAAGTTGTTTCAAACTCAGCTCGATTAATAGCACTTGAGTTGAGCTTGATGAGCTAACGAGCTAAGCTCATGAAAATCAGATAGGCATAATCCCTGCATGACACAAATCACTTGAGCCAAACATTTTCTTATAAATAAAATCATCTATCACTCCTTTATGGCTCAATAAATAGCTTATGAGTTGACCTTGATGAGCTAATGAAAGAGGTAGCATCCCTACATGATACAAATCACCTAAGCCAAACATTTTCTGTGCGGAGTCCGGACTGGAAGAATCGTTCGAATTGTTGTGTATATACTGAGTATTTGTAAATACTCAGTAAATATGCAACAAATCAACAATACTCAACAAATGCTCATAAAATACTCGACGAATATTCACAAAGTACTTAGCAAATACTAACAAAATACTCAGTAATACTCACAATTGAAAATTTACTGATTATTTATAAATATGCAGCAAATACACAACAAATCCGAACATTTCTCACAATCCGGACTCCGCACCTAATAATTCTCCTATATTAAACATATTTACCCTTCAAATTTAACACTTCGCCAATGTGAAAAGCCTAATTGTCCCTACTACCTTTTAATAAGATGAACTAACACATCAATAAAAATTTTAAATTTCATAAACTTTCACAAAATTTACAAAAAAAAAAAAAAATCAAAATGGTATAAAAACAAATTTTCTATTTTCTAAAAATAAATTAATGATTTTTTTTTTTGCTTACATTTTGTCTTTGGAAGAGAGATTGACCCAGAGCTGAAGCCCCTTATTTACTCCGTCGCCGGCCGGCATCTCAGAGTGGATGATCCCTCTGCCTGCCGTCATCCACTGCAGAAGAACGATTGAAGAAGCAACAACTCATTTGATTGAGGTGAAAAATGACATTTTTATTTATTTATTTATTTTTACAGAACATACCTGGAGATCACCGGCTCCGATGGTTCCCTTATGACCAGCAAAATCTTCGTGGGTGATGGCTCCCTGAATTTCAGCAGACATCAGACTGCAACTGTAGCTTCTCCTCTAATGATCTATTTCGTAATATTTTTTTTCTTTATTTTGCGAAAGAAAAAACTTTTATGAAGCAAGTTCATTTGTTTTTTTTTTTTATATCTAATTTTCCATGAAGTTGAATTGAACAAGCTGGTTAATGAACAAAAATTAAATTTTTTCAATGGCTTTTTTACATGAGAACAAATTTGGGTTACCTCTAACACGTAGCTCACAGTCTCGAATCCTGCTTGAAGAAGAACAAAAACAGAGAAATAAAGTTTTTTTTTCCTCTTCTGTTCGCAGAATTAAACAAAGAAAAACTACAAGCTTTTGGATTTCAGAACTACTTGCTCACCTCTATGTGGATGATCAGGGAAACCAGCAGGAGGAGAAACTATTTACAGTTTGGGAGAGAAATCGCATCAGAAGGGAAAAATCAGCAGAAACAGAGAGGAAGAAACTACAAGGAAGAGGAAGGAAGAAGCAAACCAGTTGCATAATCCAGCAGAAGGAAAGGATCGAGAGTCTTAAGGTCTGGCCTGAAGAGAGAAACGCCAATACTCAACAAGCCAATGAAACTACATAGGAAATAAAACCAGAGAAGCAATTACCTTCCAATACTTCTCCTTACTATAGCTCCGGCGCCCTCTTGCTGCTGTTTAGCTAAAACCTTCTTAACCACGGTTCTTGGCTTCAGGATCTGAGGGTTTTCATGGTGAACAGCTATGTGAGCGGTGGAAGTACTGGACATGATGGTTGACAAGCTTTGTGCGCTCTGTTTTATGATGAAAGAGCTGGATTTGGATTTTGGAAGAAAAGATGGGGGGAGAAGAGGGAGATTGAGGAGGTTGAGATTTGAGAAGGAAAGTTGTAATTAGTTGGGGGTGAATAGTTGGTGGGGATTCATGCAGAGGAGATGGAGAAATTCTTATGCAAAGCTTGTTGTCATCTTGTGGTGCGACTTTCTTGCTCTTTTTTTTTCTTTATTCGACAAAGATGCATGATTATTTTATTTATTAGATTTGTCTAGGGAGCATTTTCATACCACAAATTCAATAAAATTTAAGGGAAAATTCTTTTAATATCCTATCATTACTACCTGTTGGCTCTGAAAATTTGTGCCCCGACCTCTCTGCGGACCCCCTTTCTTCTTTTGGTCGTCAAGGAGAGTTTTAACGCTTAAGTTCCGGGGTAAGTTTTCAGAAGGCATATTGGGTTTTGAATTAAACATTACCTAGAGATTCCACACTCATTTTGCGAGGCCTTTAGATCTAAGTTCAGGTTTCCTATAGGTGCAAGCTCCTATAGTTAATTACCCCTCTCGATAGCGAGAGAGAACTTTCAATTAAGACTAGTCATCAAACAAGTACGTGGTATTTAGCATATAGTAGCAACATGAGCTTAATTTTTGAGACTTGATATTTAAAATTAGAAATTTCACCATCTTGCACTTAAAGTGGATGGAAGGGGAAGTGATGATGTGCCCGATCAAGATCTCATGGTTCTGTCATCCTGAGTCATCATGGTCCATTTCTACTTACTTAGAGGAGGTATTCAACCCAACCCAACAGAAGAATCGTTGTTGACAGCCATGAGTTGTGTCGTTCAAGGGAACATTGTAAACCTGGGGTGAATATTTGTATAAGGGGAAAATTTTGAATCCACCTTAGCTAACAGAGGGCTTTATATCATATCGATTATATCATATTAACTCATATCGCAAAGAGTTGAAGTCATTGGAGAACATACGAGTTATGATTGTAACCATAATATAGTGGAGTCGTTAGTCCAAGCCACTAGGTTAGAGGGTCACAATCATAATCGTTAACCATGCGGAGCCATTTGGCCAAACCACAGGTTATTTGTGGAGTTGCTGGCCAAACCACTGAATAGTGGATCAATGTCATGTCCTTATTAGCAATAGATAGATTGAGAATGAGTCATAGTGATATTCTCGACTGAATATTGACTCTTTGTAAGCCAAAATAATTTTTAAAAATTTTCACCTCGGTAAATTGTTGTGGAGAGTGGATGAATTTTACCATTCTAATTGGATGATGCATCATATTCTTAGTTGACATACCATAATGACACTTCTATTCTTGATGTATGTATGCATCAATATGACCAACCTTGGTTTGATTATTGAAATGGCTTTAATTACATATTATTTCTCTCATTGTGTATTATATTCTTAGATAAATTTTGTGTGATCTACTAGGTTTCTACTTATCCTATTATACATATATACGTTGTTTGTTTCAAGAAAATCATTAGGACCTTATAAAAGGTGATCATGCTAAGTAAGCATGTACTTATAAATTATATTATCACTACCAAAAAATAGGGTTTTCGCAGCATAAAATTTCACTTTTCCCGGCGGTTATACCCGCTACAAATTAATTTGCAGCGGTTTGAAAACCGCTGCATACACGCTGTTTTTTCCATCCGCTGCAACGGCCTTCCGCGGCGGTTTTAAGACCGGCGGGGTAGCGTTTATTTCTAGCATTTTTTTGCAGCGGTTTTAACCGCTGCAAATATACAGAATTCTAGCGGTTTTAACCGCGATAAAGGCAAGCGAAATCGAGCTGAAAACCGATTTGCGGCGGTTTTCTGGGATGTAGTGGCGGTTATAACCGCCACTAATGCCCAGAATTTTTTTTTTTAAATTGTGAAACCTTGCCGTTCACCCTACAGTACTACACCTGCAACAAAATACAAATAAACCACATCCTACACCTGCAGCAAACAACAAATAGACCACAAATCATGACATACGGATTATTTCATGGATCCAAATAGAAATAACAAATACACCTGTAGCATTTTTTTCTGACAAACCTGAATATGCTTGAGTTATGTCGTTAACGTGTTTCATGTCGCTAAAATTTGATGCACTAATATAATATTAACATACTATAATAAATTTCTCCTTATTCTTGCAGATTTAAAAGATGTAATTAATTTATGCTCATTTTATACAGCATGTGCTATTGTGCCCACTTTATGTCCTTACTGTCTTTAAGCAAAATTAAGGTCTACTAGGGATGATCGTTATTGTTTTATAATAGTAGTTATAAAATTATTATGGGAAAATAATTGTTTTGAAAGCTATCATAAAAAGCTGCTTCCTATATATAAATAGTCTCAAACAACATTTTGATAAAAAATATGATTCCTTGAGCATATACCACTGTATAATATTAACATACTATATATACAGCATGTGCTATTACCAGATCATCATACCACTGTTATCTTCATTTAAAAAAAAAATATTAGAAGTGCGTTCTATTTAGCTCTTGTATCAAGGATTTGTACGTTTTAGTAATTGATCTTCTGCCCGATTTATAATTATATGCGAAAATTTTCTATTTTTCAAAAAATGAAATAAAAATAAGAAATAAGCCTCTCACTTGGCTCATCTTCATGCTACAAAAGACTTATGCGAAAAGTTGCAGAAACTGTATTAATAATTGAAGTAGCAGAAAATAATTAATGAAGTAGAAGTCTTACTTGAAGCTTGGAGTTATTAGCATAGCTATTCCCTCCAACACCTCCTATCATGTGAAGAATTTGCTCTACCTTCATTCCTTTTAACTGTTGCAAACAACTCTACTCTCTTATAATTAGTTTCTCTCACACTATGGAAATTTGTACTCAATTTATAGGACCGCCTCAATGGTACGACGTATTAATATGGTGCTGTTAAATGTCAATAGACACTACCAAAAAACGAGAGTTTTCGCAGCGGTTATTTGCACCGGTTTTGAAAACCGCTGCGAAAACCAATTTATCTTGGTACATCCTATCTTTTCTATTCTATTCTCAAATTAGGTTGAACATGCATGGTTGGATCTGTAATGCACTATCCATAGAAGTAGTCATTGTGTGCATCTATGAAACTAATGAACTTGAAATACTAAGCATACAAACAAGTACATCTAAGCATACATTGTTATCATTAAAATTAATACAGTGGGTCATGAGGCACATAGATCCAACAAAGTTTCCTAATATATTAGGAGAAAAGAATTGAACAAGAAGAAGTTGCATGGGAGTGGTGTGAAGGGGGTAGGGGTTCTTTGTGAAGCCAAATTCATGGATGGCTCGTGAATTGATAAAGCCATGGCCAAGATATCACTCAGTTATGCTCCACTCGAAATTGAAGTGATAAAGCCTAAAGCCTCAAACTATTCTATAATTCGTAAAAGTTTGTGTAATTATCGCTCATGCATTTATATTTTTGTAAGTTTATGCAAGATTTTGGTTATCAATCCACAAGCAATCTTTGGTGTTGAATTGTGCTTAGGAATACTTAAATTTTTCCAATAAATTATGGAAAATTATGCTAAATTTTATCTTATTTCCAAAATTGTTATGAATCTTAAATGACTCCAATTGATTAGTAGGGAACACTATTTCTTATATAACAAGGAAATGAGCACAAAATAACAATCTTACATTTCAAAATCAAAACAACAAAAGTTTGAAATTACATAAAATATCCACATCACCAAAAGCATCACATCTAATGCTAGTGCTCATCAGCAGACTGTCAGGCATCAGATAAATTGTCATTTCCACCCTGAAAATAATATAAAGAGAATGAATGAGATAATAATAATCAAGCAATTTACATTTAACTTAAAAAAAATATATATACCATTTCTGATCCTCCATGGGGTGGATGATTCCTTTGAATTTCTTGCACAAACTGTCTCATCTCATCACGAAATGAGCCAAATTCTCTCGCCTGATTATCACGAAATGATATGAACTCCTCTCTAAGACTAGCTATCTGTCCAAAACTGCTGCCGCTACCACTACCTTCTTCATTTTTGCTTTGAGGAAAGAATCTAGTCGGTGTAACACCAAATCCCTGGGTACGAACTCTACCTGAATGTTCTGGTCCCATAACTATAGCAAAAACTCTCTCATTAGCTTCAATATTTCCTTCTTCAGGTGTAAGCCCTTCTTGGGCAAGAAGTTTGCATGCCTGCGTCTACAGTTCAAAAACATATAGTTAAATATATTGAAGAATGGATTTATAAAAAAAATTGTAATAACTATATATATATATGTACCCATCGCTGCATAGCGTCCTCAGATGACCATGTCCCATCTTTATGCATCCTATTAATTTTCCATAATTGTAATCTGTCCGTAATAGACTACAAAAAAATATAATAACAATGTAAGTTTGAAAATAAAGTATTTAGTAGTTATAAATAAATGTTTAATTTTATACCGTTTCCTTTTGTCTTCGAACTGAACTCACACGACCCATTGTGTGAGGACAAGTTTGTTTCTTGGCATTGGCAGAATTTTTCGCAGCCCTTTCCTGTAATACATGATAATGTTACATTCCAAATTTTAAAATATGTAAAAAAAAACTTAATCACAATATTTACCTGGTCCTCCGGCTTTGACCACTTGTTAACAAGTTGACACCATTGTAACTGATCTACTCCAGCTGGAACTGTCTCTAAAATTTCCTGAATTGGTCTACTGTCCCAATGCTCAGCCTTTAAGGTGGTTTTATAATTACGCCATTTAACACCAAGGGATTGAAGAATCCAATGGCGCATATGACCAGGAAACTCAAATTTAGACTGCAATTACAAATATGATATGGTTAATAATATAAAACATAAAAAATTCAAATTTGCTATGAAATAAATATACCTCAACTTCAGCTAACATTTTTTTTTATATGGCTCCATACCCTTATTTCTCCAATCAGGGAATGATATTGGAGCCAAAATAGGGTCTCTTGCAACAACACCAAGATATGTTCCTAGCAAAATCGACTCAGGTATGTTACAAGGGATGTTGTTTTCATTTACTTCTATTTGAATTCGTGTCCCTGGCGGCATATTCTGTATATCAGCACATGTTGTTCTCCCCCTACGCCTTAAAGGATTTCCTTGCTCATCTACTTAATTCAAAATAAGTTAATAAGTATGATAGGTCCTTGCTCATTTACATAATTCAATTAAAATAAAATTAATATTATAAAAAGAAAATCATACCTACGAGCCATACCCCCTCTTGTGGGGCTGGAGCTGCACCACAAAATGAATGTCGTGAAGCCTGTTGTGTCCCACTGCACTCAATCTCTTCTTGTGAATCTGGGTCTACTGGAGTACTAGCAGAAGGTATGATTGATTCAGTCTCCCTACTACTTTCACCTCTACTTGATCCTCCTCTACTTGATCCACCTCTGCAAACTACCTTCTTTGCTTGTCTAAAACGACTACCTCTTGTCATTTCCTGCAATGAAAAAAAATTAGAAGTGTTTGTTATATATTGAATTGCATATAATCATTTATGAGAACAACATATAAATGTAGAACACAACAGTGTTGTTGGAAGAAAACAACATATAAATGTAGAACAGCACTCAATCTCTTTTTTAAATGTAACTAACAAATATGGATGGTTTTATGAAAGGTTTGTAACCAAAGTATAACTAATTTGTGGAGAAAGTACTGAATGCTTATAAGAAAAAATAAAATCAACTTACAATCGCAAATTTGTCAGTTAATGACGACTTTGTTAGTTCTTTTTTGTTGCAATTGAATACAAATATGCCGTTAATTTATGATGATAATTAACCCTACAAATTAATTTTTGGTGACATTTTTTTTTTATTTTTATATAGATTATTAGTCTCAAAATATGAAGCATGATAAATATTTTATGGTTTGTGAGATATAATATTTGTCACAAATTTATTATATTTTTGTAGTGAGGTCATGAGCATTGTCATCACAATCAATCAAGAAGATAAGCCTCATCATGATAAACTTCATAAGATATGAATTATCTTTACTTTACTCTTTCAAAACCTTAGGACTTTGGTCTCCTGCGATGAACATAAATTAGATGTTGAACAAAGCTTTGGTTAATCAAAGCCTAATGAGCAAAAAACTAAGGCAGCAATTAGGGCATCTCTAATGTAGAAAAACTAGAGCAATATCTACAAGTTGCATAAGAATAAATCGTGCGTGGCTCAAGGCGACAGATAGTGTTATTTTAACCTAAAACCTAAGGAATGCACAAGAAGAAAATGAAGAAAAACAATGAGAAGAAAAAGAGAAGGAGAGGATGAAAGGGAAGAGACTCACAGTGATGAGGATCGAAGGCAGTCGGCCAGGATTCGCAAGCGGAGGAGATTTTCGCAGCAGCTCCCGTTGTCCTAATCGCGCGAAACAGATCGAATGGAGAAATTAGGGCTTCGGGTCACTTAAATCCACGGCTAGGCTTTGCCGGCGGTTTTAACCGCTGCAATTCGCAGCGGTTATAACCGCTGCTATGACTAAAAAATTTCTGATGCAAAATTGGTTTTCGCAGCGGTTTTCAAAACCGGTGCAAATAACCGCTGCGAAAACTCTCGTTTTTTGGTAGTGTTATGATAATTTATATTCATGGACATCATGTTTAATTGAATATTACAAGTGACATAAATATTAATTCTCCATCATTCCTAATAATATTAGGAAACCATATATAGACACATAACCATATATAGACACATACATATATTGAATTAAAATACACATAGGGAATTCCAATGAATAACTAGCAAAGTGCAAAAGTTGTTAATGTGTGCATGAGTGGGGTTTTAGCTTGAATTGCCTCCTATTTATGGCTTTTAAGATGTAAGATGAAAAAAATAAAATGGTGGTCTCTGAGTTGGCTTGCTTAGGATGAAAGAGAACAACCATCATAGAGAGGGAGAGAGAGAGAAGCAAAACAAGAGAGCACACATGCAAATACATTAGGATTTAAGTGATTTGAGGGCCTTTGCCTCGTGAAATTATTCTATGCGGATGCCGAACGTCGTCCGAAGACTAACTAGAATGAGCCACAACGCCCCTTGCTCAGACTCAGTACCACAGCTCGGTACCCTTGATTTGACACATTCTGGTTGATCGATCTCCAGACGGTGAACTTCCTTCAGCGTCCACACAGAATAATCTCTCCTTTTTAATTAACTTAATCAAAGTTAATTAATATCAAAATATAATGATAAAACAAAACCGCCAAAAAATGAAATAAAATGCAACAAATCACATCACTCAATACTTAGAAAAAAAGAGCTTGAAATTAGATCTCACACATATGATAATGACCAAATAACACATCTCATCACACTTCCCCCTGAACTCACAATTTCCTTCCAAATTTCATCACTAAAAAGCACCTCTACGCCCTCCTCTTCCAAAATCTAGCCTTTTCAAACCCATTCTTACAGAACTGATAATCCTCAAAGGCTTGCTCTATCTCTTCTTGTGTGTTCATCACAAACGGTCCATACTGAACCACCGGCTCATTTATCGGTTTCCCTGCAATGAGGAGGAACCTTAATGGCTTCTCCGACTTGTTCCACGCCCTCACTCCATCTCCATTGCTCAAAACCAACGTATGGTGGCTCCAAGCAGGGGAGGATCCTTCATTGCCGAAGACCCCCTCGCCGTCTATAATGTAGACGAATGCATTCCAGCCTTCAGGGATAAGTTGGTGGAGCTGAGCTCCAGGATTCATGGTGAAGTCAAGATACATGGTCGGAGTTCGGGTGTAGATAGGAGACCGCACACCGAATGCTTCACCTGCGATTATGCGAACGTCAACACCCTGCTTTTGGACTCTATTTATATCCTTGCTTTGGAGCTCCTGATAGTTTGGTTCTATCCTGCAAATTCGAAGACAAAAGGATCAGATCAGTTAATGATCACAAGAGTTTTATAATTGTTAGATTTACTTTGAAATATATACAATATAAATTCAATTAATTTCTCCACTATTTGTGAGTGAATAGAAGGTCAAAAGGACTTGTGATTCATTAGTTTGAGGAAATGATTGTATCTCCAATGTCATGAGTGAGAGCCACTTATCTTATGATTTATCACTCAACATTCTAAGGCTTCATTTGGGGTGAAAATATTCTGTGCGGATGCCAAACGCCATCCGGAGATCAACCAGAATGCACCACATCGTCTCCTGCTCGGCTCTCGATACCGTTGACGTGGTGCATTCTGATTGGTCTTCGGACGGTGAATTGAGTTCGGCATTCGCACATAATACTCTCTCTCATTTGGGACAGCTTTTGAACTATACTTTTTTTCCTATTTTCAAAAAAAAAAAAAAAATACTAAAAAGTTTCTTTAGAAAAATGTCCCAAAAATGTGTGATAAAGAAAATATTTTTATATCAAGAGGTTTTTTGACACAATTTTTTTCATTATTTTCCCTTACATTTTATCTTTGGAAGAGAGATTGATCCAGAGCTGGAGCCCCTTGTTGACGCTATTGCCCACCGGCATTTCCGAATGGAGGATTCCTCTGCCGGCGGTCATCCACTGCAGAAGAAAGGATGAAGAATTGGGCGATGAATCATATAAGTTAAGTGAAATTACTGAGTTATTTACTTTTTTTTTTTCTTAATAGAATGTTTAAAGAGCAGACCTGGAGATCTCCGGGTCCGATGGTTCCTTTGTGGCCGGCAAAATCTTCGTGGGCGAGATTTCCCTGTGTTCAGTAAGCATCAGGCAATAGAATTAGCTTGAAATTTCAAAGAAGCAGCGATATCCTCTATCTAACTCTTGTGCAGTAGGTTTAATTATTTCAAAAGAAAATTGTGAATCGATCTCAGTTTTTCAATTTTCTTCTTGGGAAGAAAGAAATTCTAGCATAATGCAACCCAAAGAGACCGAAGAGATTTGATTACTTGTCTAAATGACAAAAATTTGTGTTACCTCTAAGACGTAAGTCACAGTCTCAAATCCTGTACGAACACGATCAAAAACAGAAAGAGAAAATTTAATTTTCCTATGTTATTGACTTTCTGGGAATGAAATTAGCAGCAAAAGCAACGAAAAATTATTTTCTTGTTGTGAATTTAAGATAACTTTGTTACCTCTATGAGGGTGATCTGGGAAACCGGCAGGAGGAGAAACTGTTCACAAATTGGGAGAGAAACCACATCAAGAATCAGAAATCAGAAACAGAGACGAAGAAAAGAGTAGGAAGAGAGAAAAGAAACAAACAAGTTGCATAATCCAGCAGTAGAAACGGATCAAAATTCCGAAGCTCCGGCCTGAGGAGAGAACGCCATAAAACCCCAATTGAGATCAAAATCGAAAACCCAATGAAACTATAAAAGAAAGAAAGAACGACATCATTTAAAAATAGGGAAAGCGATTACCTTCCGATACTTCTTCGAACTGTAGCTCCCACACCCTCTGCCTGCTCCTGAGCTAAAACCTTCTTAATCACAGTTCTTGGTTTCAGAATCTGAGGGTTTTCATGGAGATCGGAAATGGTATTGGTTGAAGTGCTCGACATGATGGATGAAAAGCTTTTCTTGTTCTGCTTTGTGAGAAAAGATATGGATTTGGGCTTCGGAATTTGAGCAAATTGAGGAAGAAGAAGGGGATTGAGAAGCTTAAGATTTGAGAAGGAAGATTTTTGTAAACGGTTGGAAACGAAGAATATTTTTGTTAGCATTGGGGGCGAAGAATTGGTGGCAATTTATGGAGGAGAGAGAGAAAACTCTTATAAAGCCATCATCTTGTGGTGGACTTCTACTTCCAACTCGGATTTATGGTTTTTCTTTATAATGTTCTTTAAGGCACCATTCACAGGTAAAAAATTCAATAAGTTCTGAACCGAAATCTCTTAAGAAATTTGATTTTATAAGTCATAATAAATAAAATTTTCTATTATTTATTTTTTAAGTATGCTTATAAATTTAATTCGAGTTCTTTGATTTTAAAAAATAATCAAAAAACTTAAAGGATTATTTTTCATTGAGAATAATTTCATCTTATTATAAAAATTAAAAATGTAATTCGTATAAGCGACATCTTGCGCTTTGTTTTATTGCCGTGATTGAAACACCTTAGACTTTTTTACGCAATGCTCATGTAATTGAAGCAGTTGAACAATTAATAATTTTGGTTTCAATTTTATCCGACCATTAATTAATTACTCCATTCATCTTAGAAAATTAAAGCTCTATTTGAATGCCGAAAATTTGACTGTAATTAAATGAGAGATCGACATTCTCTAACTAATCGATGTGATTATTCATAATTAATCCATAAATTACTTCTAACCAAAACAAACCTATCGGTCATCACACTCAGGCTGCATTTGGGACGGCTTTTTTATTGCTCCTTGAAACAGCTTTCAAGTATAAAGATAAAAAAAATTAATTAAAAAACTGCTTTAAAAAACAGTAAGAAAACCGCCCCAAACGAAGCCTCAATCAAACATTTTTAATAAATAATTATCAAATGAGTTGTTATCAGTGAAGCTCGAACTATTATTGACTTGACCTTAAATTTGATTAATTAATTGAGATTGAGCTCATGTCCGAGCTTAGTTCTATGAGTTCGAATCGACTCACCGCTAGCTCATTTGTTATAAAAGAGAAAAATAAATATGACCTAGATATTTATTATAATAAAATAATAAAAAAATAGAATGATAACGTGACTTAAATATAATTACATTAATATTTTTTTTAAGCTAGTCGGATCGGAAGCTAATAAGTCAAGTTGGGACAGGCTGACACTTGATTCAGTAGCTCATCGAACTCGGCTCATGAGCCATTTATCGAGCCTAACATGAACAAGCTCAAAAGTTAGCCAGACTCATTTACAACCCTAGTCAATTGGCCTTTTTCACAATTTAATTTTGGATGAATGAGTCCAAAGTCGTAAGCTACGCAATGGGAAATAAAATTTATATGGTCAATTATTTAAAGTGTGTGACAAAAAGCTGATGTATGTGATGATGCTCGCTTATATGAATATATTTGAAAATTTATATTCTTCTCTATTTGAAAGGTAGGAGCCTTAGCACATGCGCCATCTACTACATATTGATATCTAATTTAATTCATGTTGGTTAGTATAGAATATTTCTGAGCTTGTAGATGAAATTAGGGCTATTTTGATTGCTTGGATTTAAAAAATAATAAAACTTCTTAATTCAATTAGATATAAGCATTAATTTTGAAATTCATAGTTGATACGTCGTCAAAAAATTATCTTAGTCGGGCGCGAATCTCGATGCAAAATTAAATTGGAAACTACAAAAATTAATTCGGAGACCATCCGAACTCCGATTTCAGCAAACTTACAGTCGGACTGAGCGTCTCGGAAATACGAACCCAACGACACCAAATTCAACTCGATCCGAGCCCAAATGGGTCCGAATCATGGACCCGAAGCGCTGATGGAAGGTTCAAACCGCAATTTGAGATACCAAACGGTCTTCGATTTTAACGAGCTTATACTCGAATCGAACGGATCGACGAGACAAATCCAACGAGCCCAAGATCGCCGAATTACAACATTTCTAAGACCTTCAAATGTCCAACGAACGGTGCACGATCGTAGGATTCAAGATCAACCGTCCATTCAACCACTCCCAACTAACCCTTGATCCTCCACCTATTTACGGACTATGCCATTCTCAAAATCTATAAATAGAGCCCCCTCTTCTCTTGAAGGAGGACCCCCCAGAGCTTAAGGAAAAAAGAGAGAGATCAGAGATCGCTCTTACTTCTTAGCCTCCTCGACCACCGCCGGAGTTTCGCCGGACCACCGCCGGACCACCACCTAACGCCGTCACTCCGCCGGACCACCGCCTAACGCCGTCACTCCGTCGGACCACCACCTGACGCCCTGTGCTCCGCCGGACCACCGCCTAACGCCGTCACTCTGCCGGACCACCACCTGACGCCCTGTGCTCCGCCGGACCACCGCCTAACGCCGTCATTCCACCGGACCACCACCTGACGCCCTGTGCTCCGCCGAACCACCACTTGACGCCCTGTGCTCCACCGAACCACCACTTGACGCCCTGTGCTCCACCGGACCACCGCCTAACGCTGTCACTCCACCGGACCACCTCCTGACGCCCTGTACTCCACCGGACCACCGCCTAACGCCGTCACTCCGCCGGACCACCACCTGACACCCTGTGCTCCACCGGATCATCACCTAACACCATCGCTCCGCCGGATCATCACCTGTCGCTCTACGCTCTGCCAGTCTTTCACTTGAAGCTCTCATCTTTGTCAGGCCATCATTGAAGATTCTCACATTTGCCAGACCTTCATCTAAGGCCCGAAGTTTCTGCCTTATCATCATCTAAGGCCTAAAGTACTGCCAGACCATTACTTGACACTCGGACTTCTATTGTACAATTGCTACTTGTAATCTGATCTTCTTTAGAGACAAATCAGCCAATTGTAACCAACTCAAGTTCTAGTGCAATCTTTTCAACTGGGCTAGGCCCCGTGGTTTTTCCCCTTTCAAGGGTTTTCCACGTAAAAAATCTTGTGTTCTCTGTGTGTGAACTGGATATCCGTATAACGCTAAGACGAACAATTAAAACTCTATCGCCGCGTATATTCTAGTCCACAACAATAGTTTTTTTTTTTCAAAACTGTTTGAAGAATTATGAGCTTATTTTCATATTAAAAGTGGGTGAAAGTTAAATCACTAAAAATATATTTGTTATTTACAAATAATTGAGTGAATTCTTATTTACTTTGTTATTTTTTAGACAAATATAAGTATAAAATACTTCAAAATAATATTCGGTATTGATATATCATCAAAAAATTATCTTGACCGGGGACGAATCTCGGAGCAAAATCAAGGTGGAAACTTCTAGAATTAAAATTCGGGATCATTTAAACCCTGATTTCAACAAACTTAGAATTGAACTAAATGTCTCGAAAATACGAACCCACCGACACCAAATTCAACTCAATCCAAGCCCAAATGAAAACAAATTGAAGACCAGTAGTACATTTGAAAGATTCAAACTATAAAATGGATGACCAAATGATTTCCAAACGTAATATGTTTATAGTAGAATCAAGCGGCTCGATGAGATGAATCCAATGAGCCCAACATCATCAAATTTACATCACTAAAGCATTCAAATGTCCAACAAACAATTCATGATTTAGGGAATCAACATCGGCCGTCCATTCAAATCATTCCCAGCATACCCTTGATCTCACTCATATTTACTGGCCATGCCAGTATCCCAAAACTATAAATATATTCCTCATTCTTCACAGAAGAAAGGGGACCTAAGCAAGAAAGAGAAGGAATAGGAGAAATTAGGGTTCTTTTACCACCATACTCCTTCTCAACCACAACTAGACTTCCACCTGGCCACTAACTATTGCTGGACTTCCACCCGACCACGGATTGAAACCCAAACTTCCGCTTGGCCACCCACTGTTGTCGAACTTCTGCCCGACACCAAGTGACGTTGGACTTCCACTAGACAACAGTCTTCCTGACCACCGTCGTCTGCTAAATACAATCCTTCTAACCTCCATAGTCAGACAACGATGTTTCTTACCTCCGTCAATATACTATGATCTTTTCGACATCCATCACCTGACGACTACGATCTTTTTGACCACTGGCGCTCGCCTACTACAACGGATGTTGGGCCGACTACAGTCCTTCTAATTTTCGTCTCAATATAACGGTCTATCTGACCACTGCACCCGCCGACTAAGATCCTTCTGACCTATGTCGCTAGATTACGGTCCTTCCAACGTCCGTCGTTAGATTACGATCCTTCATACATCCGTCAGCAGATAATGATCTTTCTGACCACTTTCGTCCGCCGACTATGGTCAACCTCCATCACAAGACAACAGTCCTTCCAACATCTATCACCAAACCATAGTCTTTCCAAGCTCCGCCGACTATGGTCTTTCCGGCTTCCGTCGACTACGGTCCTTTCAACCTTCATATTCCATATATAATTGTGTGTTGGATCTTCGGACAAAACTAAGACGTTAAAATTTATATTTCTATATAATCGTGAATATTTCATGACGCAAAAGGTATAAATCAAATATTAGATGTAGGTGATATAAATGTTATGAGTAAATCCAATCCTTGGAGTGAACCATTGCTTGCATGAATAATTGATCATGAAAAAAGTAGTAAGAAAATATGTGATTGTGTCTGTCTCTTACAAAACTGAGAAATTATTATATGCAGAGAACAGATGTAGATCTACGTGTGAAAGTCAAAAAAAAAAAAAAATAATACTGCACGGTGGACAATGAGTTTTAGGCTTCGTTTGGGACGGCTTTCTCGTTGCTTCATATAGCAGCTTTTTAGTACAAAATTTAAAGTTTTTATACTAGAAAGCTGCTTTAAGAAGCAGAAAAAAAGTCGTCCAAAACGAAGCCTTAGAGGTGCCTCAAAATGTAGCATGAAATATGCATGGTGGATAATGTGTTTCAGAGGTGTACGTAACAAAAAATGGCTCACCATTGAGATGATCTTACGTATGTGGAGTCACGAGAAATAGAAAGCAATTAATGATACTTTTTAAGCTCAAGAGAAGAAAGTGGGTTTTGTGGAAAGAGAAGAAAGTGGGTTTTGTGGAAATAGAAGAGCAGATCCGCAGAGAGGAAAGAATAATATTTTGTATTATTTCATCCTGCCTCTATTACAAACAGAGACCCATATATATAGTTATTACAGAAAATATATGTACACTTATAACCTGGTATTTGAAGGGAATTACGAGAATGCTAATAGGTTTATTAATATACACCTGTCCTTAACATTCCCCCTCAAACTGATTATTGCATCCAACAGTCAGTTTGGAAAGAAGAATTTTGTATCGCGGGGTTGCCAACGATTTGGTAAGAATATCCGCTATCTGATCGATCGTGCTAATGGGTAGTAGCCGAATGACATTGTGCTGTATATGATCCCGAACAAAACGTTGGTCAATTTCTATATGTTTTGTTCGGGCGTGAAAGAGAGGATTATTAGTCAGAGCGATAGTGGAGACATTATCACAGAAGATGTCCACCGGTTGAGTGTGCTGAATGCAGAAATCCTCAAGAAGCGGCTTTATCCAGATCATATCGGCTGTGGCGGCAGCTAATGCCCGGTATTCCGATTCGGTGGATGATCGGGATACAGTGGTTTGTTTCTTGACAGTCCATGAGACTAATGTGTCGCCGAGAAATGTACAAAATCCGGATATAGATTTACGAGTGACTGGGTCCGACGCCCAATCTGCGTCCGAGAAAGTCCGAA
Organism: Dendrobium huoshanense; assembly: GCA_016618105.1. Classification (NCBI taxonomy): domain Eukaryota; kingdom Viridiplantae; phylum Streptophyta; class Magnoliopsida; order Asparagales; family Orchidaceae; genus Dendrobium; species Dendrobium huoshanense. Next base: position 16,408,861 of record CM028359.1, on the reverse strand, counting down.
GAGTTAGATTCGATCTGGAAATTGGAAGTCCAAATTCAGTTGAACCTTTGATGTACCGGATGAGTTTCTTCAGCATTTTGGTATGAAGTGTTGACGGATTGTGCATGTGTTGAGATAATGCATTAACAGCGTATGGTATATCTGGTCTCGTTAAGGTGAGGTATTGCAACGATCCTATAATCCTGCGGTATGTGATTGCGTCAAAAAGTGGAGGACCTTCGGATGTCATATATGCAGTTTTTGTAAATGATGGATTAGCGACAGAGTTGCATTTCTGTAACTCGGCCATTTGAACAATAGAATTTGCATATAAGCTTTGATATAGAAAGTACTTATCTGGATGGGATTCGATTTTTATGCCGAGAAACTGATGTGTCGGACCGAGATCTTGCATAACAAATTTTGATTTTAGTTGTTCAACTATGTCGTGCATTGCTTTGACATTGTTGCCGGTGAGGAGTATGTCGTCGACATACACAAGCAGATAAAGTTGTATGTGCTCGCGGTGTAGAGTTAATAGGGATGGATCTGCCCTGCTGTGACCGAAACCAAGTTGAAGCAAATAAGAGGTAAAAGTAATATACCATTGTCTGGGAGCTTGACGGAGACCATAGATTGCCTTTTTGAGATGACAGACATAGTTGGGTTTGGATGGATCTTCGAACCCTTTGGGTTGTCTCATGTAGACCGTGTCCTTAATGTCGCCGTGCAAAAATGCATTTGCAACATCTAGTTGATGAACCAGCCATTTATGGAATAGAGCAACCGTGAAGAGAATTCGTATTGTTGGAAGCTTAGCGACCAGGCTGAATGTATCTTGATAATCAAGACCATATTCCTGTTGATTTCCTTGTGCTACGAGACGAGCTTTAAAGCGCGCCACTGCACCGTCTGAGGTGTATTTCGTTCGGTAAGTCCATTTTGATCCCAGAACATAACCATTTGCCGGAGGCGGTACCAGTGTCCAGGTACCTTGTTTTTGTAGAGCTAAAAATTCTTCTGCCAGTGCCCGGCGCCATTCAATCTTTTTGCTAGCTTCTACGTATGAGGTTGGATCGGATTGCAGTTGAGTTTGATGCATTAAATTAAGTCTTTGCACAGGTTTGAGAGAACTTGTTTTTGTTCTAGTTGTCATGTGATGGGTGGGATGTTGAGGCTGTACCGTTGGCAGCATGCTAACTGTATCCGAAACTTGTGTAGTAGTAGGAATTGCTGGGTTGTTTGGAGATTGTGATTCGTGCTGATCCGTTGAAGGGAAAATTGGCTCCCTATTAGTAGGCTTTGTACATTGGAGTGTTGAGGAGGGGACTAGGAGAGCAGGTGGTACATCATGTGGAAGGGTTGTATCTGGAGCAATCCTGTGCCTGAATGGAAAATAGGTTTCATTAAATTTAACATTTCTTGATATAAGTATTTTGTTGGTTACCGGATTCCAACACTTATAGCCTTTTGAATTTTCCGAGTAGCCAAGAAAAAAATGCAAGCGGGTGACGTTGGGGTTAGTTTGGTGCGATGAACCGAAGGTAACAACGGGTGACATTCGCATCCAAAAATGCGCAAATGTTCATATGATGGTTTTATGTTAAACATCCTTTGCAGCGGTGATATGTTCTCAGTCGTAATGGAGGGAAGGCGATTGATGATGTATGTGGTAGTGAACGCAGCTTCCATCCAGTAGTTCATGGGTAAGGCAGCGGTATGAAGAAGCGTTCTTGTCATTGTTATAATATGATGATGCTTACGTTCCGCGATACCGTTTTGTTCTGGAGTATACGGACATGAGATTTGATGACGTATACCGTGTTTTGTTGTAAACTTTTGAAAGTGATGATTGACGAATTCACCTCCCCCATATGTTCTTACAGTTTTTACCTTGCGACTAGTTTGTCTTTCAATGAAAGTAATAAAATGTATAAAGGTATTAGTAACATCTGATTTGTTTAGTATAGGATAGAGCCAAATAAATCAAGAAAAATCATCTATAAAGACCACATAATACTTGAACCCCTTATGTGAGGGAACCGATGATGGCCCCCACACATCGGAGTGAATGAGTTCTAGCGGAGCAACACTTTTACTAGTAGATTTGTCGAAAGATAGTTTGTGACCTTTACAGGATAAGCAAGATGTACAAACAGAATTGACCGACTTAATATGTAGAAACGGATAGGTCTTGGAGATTTGTTGAAGAACCCGCTGATGAGGGTGTCCCAGGCGAGAATGCCAGTCCGCCGAGGATGCGGCAACCACTGTGAGAGCTGTAGAAAGTGTCTGTGGTGGCGTGGTTTCAATCTTGTACATGCCATTGCTACATGGTCCTTTGAGGATGACTCTGTTGGTCGTCCGATCCTTAAAAACGAAACCATGTTCATCAAATATTATGGAGATTGGATTGTCTTTAACAAGATTAGATATGGATAAAAGATTATAAGAGAGAGAGGGAATATGAAGTAGTCGTGATAAAATTAGCTTACTGGCCGGGGTAGGAAGGAGTCCCGAGCCCGTGTGAGCTATTGGAACGGACCTTCCGTCCCCAATGGTTACCGAATCAGTGCCTTTGTAGGCGTTATAGTTGTCCAGATTATCGATGTTGTTTGTCATATGCGCCGACGCTCCCGAATCAATATACCAATCAACCACCGAGTTGCTGTCATTATTTGCAACCAACGCATTGTTATGATTTGAAGAAGAAGTGTTTGGTGCGTAGTTGATGTTGAGCCGGTGCCAGCACGCATCAGCAAGATGCCCCTTCTTTTTACAGATTTGGCAGATGACACCCGAATTCTGGTATGCTTTGTTTGGCGGAACTTGCTCATGTCCCGAGCGACCTCGACCACGTCGACCACGACCCCTGAAGGTGTAGAGCGCCGACTGTGTGTCCGACATTTTTGGATATTTGAGTGCTGCAGCTTTGAGGTGAATTTCTTCACTCATAAGAAGAGCATATAAAGTATGTAAAGATAATGGATTTTGCATTGTGCGTATAGTCGTCGTAAACGATTGGTACTCGGAAGGAAGATCGTTCAAGATATAAATCATTACATCTTCCGGATCGACAGACGAACCTGCGAAAGAAATTTGATCCACGATCTTCTTGACTTCAGTGAGATACTGAGTCATGGACAGATTGTGCATAGAGATGTTGTGTAGCTCATTTTTTAGCTGGATCACTTTAGATCTGTTGGACGACTAAAATCTGGTATGGAGAGTTGTCCAGATGTCGTGCGTAGATTCAAGATGGATGACGTACGGTAGAACCGCCGGCGAGATGGTTGAACACATTGTCGTTGTAAGATTTTTATCAGTGACATGTCGTATTTGAGGATCTTGATTCGGATCCGTATTTTCTTGCGCAGATGGTGAATCAAGAAAGCTCGCAAAGCCATTTGCCTTGAACAACTTGGTGATTTGCGTGCTCCAGATCGGAAAATTGTCCGACGTGAGTGAGTGTGGAACAAGAAGTTTGAGATTCGAGATTACAAATTTGAGAGCGGGCGGGATAAGCGACGGCATCAGAACAGAGTTCGTAGTGGCTCCGATGGACGACGCGGCAGATTCTTGATTTGCCATTGATCGGTCTTCAGGAAGACGAGACTCTTGATACCATGTGGAAATAGAAGAGCAAATCCGCAGAGAGGAAAGAAGAATATTTTGTATTATTTCATCCTGCCTCTATTACAAACAGAGACCCATATATATAGTTATTACAGAAAATGTATGTACACTTATAACCTGGTATTTGAAGGGAATTACGAGAATGCTAATAGGTTTATTAATATACACCTGTCCTTAACAGGTTTGGCGAGGAAAACATAGGTTAGCTTAAGAAAACTTGAGAGGATATAAGGTTGGAAGGACTTTATAATAAGAAGATGGTCATGTGCCTTCACCAAGAAGTTCCCATCAATTAGAATAGAAGAGGGGCCTGATGGTCTTTTTTTTGTTTTGTGTTTCACTTATCAATATTTATTTTCTAATCTGCTGTTAAAAGCTTTTAGATCTAAAATAAGAGTTTATGAAAAATTAAAATCAATAAATTTGATTTCCAAAACTTTAGATTATGAAATAGTCAAATAGAGAAATATATATATATATATATATATATATATATATATATATATATATATATATCTGTTGTGAATATTCACGGCAGTAGAGAAATATAAAGTTTAACGTCTTAGTTTTGTATGAAAATCCAACACACAATAAAATGAGAGAGAGGGCGCAGTATTCATTAAAGACCATGATTTTTACGCGGAAAATCCTGAATAGGGGTAAAATTACGGTGCTTGGCTCAGTTTGAATGAATCCACTAGTATTTGTAGTTAATTACAAATGAGGCCCTTCCTTGGGAGTGATTATTCCGTCAGGTTACCGAATGCATCCGGAAATCATCAATAAAACGCCGCGTCACTAACGTGCTCGGTACAGGCGCTCGGTACACTTGGTATGCTCGGTATTTTTACCAGATGTAATAAAAATTCCTTCATTGGGGGGAAGGCCTTAGCTTGATGTAACAAAAATATATCATATGAAGTGCATTACACGGTGGAAATTGGAAGAATAAGAATTGATATGATAGTTTAGTCGGCAGGATCATAGTTGGCGGGTGATGGAGGTCAGAAAGACTGTATTCGAGTGACGTCGGTTAGAAGGACCGTAGTCAACGGGTAATTGAGGTCAGAAGGATCGTTCTAGGGGGCGATAGAGCTCAGAATAATTGTAGATGGCAGGTGATGGAGGTCTTAAAGAACGTTATCTAGCGACGGAGGTCGGAAGAGCTGTTGTTGGATGGAAGTCCAAGAATTATTGGAAGCCAGTGGAAGTCTGGAGTTAGTCGGCGTCCAATTGGAAGTCCGGCTTCAGTCGAAGGCCAAGTGTAAATCTAACGTTAGTCAATGGTCAGGCAGAAGTCTGAAGTTAGTTGGTGGCCGGATAAAAAATTGACGTCAGTTGATGGTCAGGTAGAAATCTGACGTCAGTTAATGGCCTAGAAGAAATTCGGCGTTAGTTGGTAGGCAGACAAAAATTCAACATCAGTTGGTGGTCAGGCAGAGATCCAGCGTCAGTTGGTGGCTAGGCAGAAATTCGATGACAGTTGGTGGCCGGGCTGAAGCCCGGCGGTGGTCAAAAAGTCTAGTGACAAGAAAACTCTCTTCCTTCTCTTCTTTCTCTTCTTGCTCCCCCCTCCCCCCTCATGAGAAATGAGGGGTCTATTTATAATTTTCTGAGAGTGGTTTGAATGGACAGCCGATGTTGATTCCCTTGATCATTTACTGTTTACTAGACATTTGAATGTCTTAATGATATGATAAATTGATGATCTTGAGCTTGTTGGATTCGTCTCGTCGAGCCGCTCAATTCGACTATAAGCATGTCACATTTGGAAATTGTTTGGTAATCCGAAATTATGGATTGAACCTTCCAAATATGCTTCGGGTCTTTGATTTGGACTAATTTGGGCTCAGATTGAGTTGAATTTGGTGTAGTTGGGTTCTTATTTTTGAGATATTTAGTTCAATTGTAAGTTTGTTGAAATCGAAGTTCAAATGATCTCTGATTTACTTTTTGAAGTTTCCAACTTAATTTCCCTCGAGATTCGTGCCTGACCAAGATAAATTTTTTGATGATATATCAATACCATATAAGCTCCATCAATCATTAAAAGAAATAGTTAATTGATATGAAAGAGCGGCCTAATGGATAATGAATCTTTGTGCTAATTATCTTTTTTCTTATCATGAATGACATCTTGAACATCTTCCACAAGACCATTATAATAGGCATTGATACGGCATCGCAAAATCATCTTGACCGGGCACGAATCTCGAGGCAAAACCTAGTTGGAAACTTCAAAAATTAATTTCGGGAGCATATGAACTCCGATTTTAGCGAGCTTACAGTCAAACTGAGCGTCTCAGAAATACAAACCCAACGACATCAAGATCAACCCAATCCGAGCCCAAATGAGTCCGAATCAAAGGTTCGAAGCGCTGTTGGAAGGTTCAAACCGCAATTTAAGTTACCAAACGGTCTTCGATTTTAACGAGCTTATACTCGAATCGAACGGCTTGACGAGACGAATCCAACGAGCCCAAGATCATTAAATTCCAACATCATTAAGGCCTTCAAATGTCCAACGAACAGTGCATGATCAAAGGATTCGATATCGGCCGTCCATTCAGACCACTCCCAATTCGCCCTTGATCTCACGCCTATTTACGGGCTATGCCACTCCAGAAAAACTATAAATAGAGCCCTCATTCTACACCAAGGGGAGTCAAGGGAAGAGAGAGAAGAAGAAGAGAAGGAGAAGGAGAAAGGGGAATAAGAGATTCCTCATCTCCTCGACCACCGCCGCCGGAGTTTTTTCCTGCCGCCTGAAGACGCCGGAGCTCTGCCGGATTTTCAAAAAATGCAGGGAATTCGCAGGATTTTTGTGAAGTTCGTGGAAGAAACAAGTTGTATTTGGATTATCCCGGCTTGTGGGACGAAATCCGCCATTTGTAATCAACAAAAACACTAGTGGAAATTTGCAACTGGGCGAGGCCCCGTGGTTTTTCCCCTTTCGGGTTTTCCACGTAAAAACTCTTGGTGTTCAATATCTTTTCCTGTTTGTGTGTTAAACTTACGTGCAACGCTCGGACGCAAATTCATAAACTCTACCGCCGCGTATTTTCTAACACGCAACAGGCATAATGAAGACGTCCTCCATTATATAAAAAATTTGTTCTTGGAAAATAATGCATATAGCTCACTTATTTTTTAGTTTCAAGATTGCAAAACAAGCCTTGATTATCAATCACATCAATGAGTTCAGCTCAATTATGTGGTAATTGAGCTCTATGAACATTAAAGTTGATAAAAAGATCAATGTTGTGTGCTTGCTATCATTCTCGAGAACTAGGGCAACATTAATAGAACTACCAATATTTTCAATGGATTGTCCATCATGAAGCTTAGTGATATTATAATTCATTTTTAATTAGGAACACTATCACATAGTGCAATAAAATTATTTTTCCAATAGCATACTAAACAATTTAATTCAAAAGAGGAGAAATTGTTATGTGTAGATGCTAAACGTCATCCAGAGACCAACCAGAATGCATCACGTCACCCCCGCTCTGTACCGAGTTCAGTACCGCAGCTCGGTACCGCGCTCGGTACCGAGCTTGGAGCTCGGTATTATTGACACAGCGCATTTTGATTAGTCTTCGGATGATAAACTGCGTTCGGCATCCGCACAGAATAATTTCCCTTTTTGAGACCCCATTCCCTTTCTATTGGAGCAAAATACAAAACACATACACCAAATTTATAATTTTTATAAATACATATTATTTCTTCTACTATAGATATGCAACGGCTCTTATTCTACTCGCATATCTTCCATCATCTCCTTCTACTCCTGAAGCTTCAACTCCTTTGCCTTCTCAAATCCGTTCTTACAGAGCTGATAATCCTCAAAAGCTTGCCTTATCTCTTCCCGCGTATTCATCACAAATGGCCCATACTTAACCACCGGCTCCTTCAATGGCTGCCCTGCAATGAGCAGAAACCTCAGCAACCTCCCCGACTTGTTCCACACACTCACTCCATCTCCATTGCTCAAAACCAGATTATGGTGGCTCGAGAAAGGGGCGGAGCCTTCGTTTCCGAATACCCCCTCGCCGTCGATTACGTAGAAGAAGGCGTTCCAGTCTTCAGGGATGGGTTGGTGAAGCTGAGCTCCGGGATTCATGGTGAAGTCTAGATACATTGTCGGAGTTCGGGTGTAGATAGGAGAGCGGACGCCGAATGCTTCCCCTGCTATTATGCGGACTTCGATGCCGTTAATTTGAACTCTTTTTATGTCCTCGCTTTGAATTTCTTGATAGCTCGGATCAATCCTGCGAAAAAACAAAAATTAAATTTTTTTGGTTTTTGGGCATTTTCATATTACTAAATTCTATCTTCTTTGAGGAGAGATTTAAGAATCTGAAAATATTTTTCTCACATTTTGTCTTTGGAGGAGAGATTGATCCACAGCTGGAAATTCTTGTTGGCGCTGTCGCCGATCGGCTTTCCGGCATGAACTATTCCTCTTCCTGCGGTCATCCACTGAAGAAGAAATATTGAAGAATTAGGAATGAAGATATCATTAATCTCACATAGGATTGGGGTTTAAATTCAGAGATTTATTTTTAGTTTATTTTATATTATTTATTTTAATTTTTCTAATGGTTATAGAACAGACCTGAACATCTCCAGGCCTTATTATGCCCTTGCGGCCATCAAAATCTTCATGGGTGATATCTCCCTGATTTTCAGTAGAAGTTAGAAAGAGAACAATACCATTCTCTTAAAAAATAGGAAACACCAATTAAACCAAAATTAACATTTTTTCAGTCTTCTGAGGCTCCAAATTTTTTACTGATTTTTACAGCAGTTTTTAGTATAAGAATTTTTTAAAAATAGTGAAAAAATAACCACAAAAAGTTATTCAAAACAAAATGTACATTACCTCTAACCCATAAGTCACAGTCTCAATTCCTGTATGAAGATAAAAAACATATAAAAATACACTTTTTTTAGTTAGATGAGATCAGTAGCAGAAGAAATGAAATATATTTTTTTTTCAAATCTTGACTGTTTGCTCACCTCTGTGAGGGTGAAAAGGAAAACGAGCAGGAGGAGCAACTGTTAACAATTTCAGAGAGAAATCATATTATAAAACAGAAGAAACAAATAAAAAAGAGTATGAGAAAGAGCAGAAACAAACCAGTTGCATAATCCAGCATTAGAAAAGGATCCAGACTTTTATGGTCCGGCCTGAGAAGAGAAACGCCAATAAAACCCAATGTCAGAAAAACTCCAAACCCCAATGAAACTGAAAAAGAAAGAAGCAGAGGAAGAAATCACCTTCCAATACTTCTCCTTACTGTAGCTCCCTCTCCCTCCCCCTGCTCTTTCGCCACAACCTTCTTAACCACAGTTCTGGGCTTCAGAATCTGCGGGATTTCATAGTGATCAGCCGTGTGATTGCCTGAAATTCTCGACATGATGGTTGATAAGCTTTTCTTGCTCTGTTTTGTGAGAAAAGAGCGGGGTTTGTGTCGTGGAAGAACAGATGGATGAAGAACAGGGAGATTGAGAAGGTCGAGATTGCAGAAGGAAGCTTTCTACTATTCGTTGAGGGCTAAGACGCGGTGGGGATTTATGGAGATGGAGAAACTCTTCCTTATAAGACCATGCATCTTGAGCTGAGACTTAGACTTCTTGGGATGACAATTTTAATGCATTCTTAAAATAAATTTTTAATAAAAATTAAATTTATTATACTAATAAATTATTTAAGAAGCAGTAAAAAAGCAGCACCAAATGAGAAAAAATATTCAGCACGGTCACCAAACGGTGTCCAAAGGTGAATCAGAACACGTCACATCATTTTTTTGTTGTGTATACCGCTCGATAGTAAATGACGTGGCGCATTCTGATTCGCCTATGAACCGTTCGGATGATCACATAGAATAATTTCTCACCAAATGAAGCCTTCGTCGTTCTCCTCATTTTCTGCATTCAAATCAGATCTTAGATTACTTAATTTTTAGGCAGCATTGAAAAGTCAGCAATTTCATAGCAAACTTGTTTGCAAAATCATATATTTAGTAAGATCTGAAAATTAATGAGATAATATTGTTATGAAAGATAAAATAAAAAGAGCTATTAATGATAGTATTTCAACATTAATATATTTTTAAATAAAATCATAAACTAAATGATCTCATTTATATTAACCATTCCTTTGATCAGAGAGTTCTTCGTTTTAAGTCTTTTTTATTACACGTTAATATTAATATTGGATAAGGTTTATACAAAATTAATTGTTTTTATTATATGTAAGTGAGAAAATAAAGAGAAATATGATGACATGTATTAATTCCATTTATTATTTTTATCTCTTTTAATTTCTTAGGATAAATATGTTAATTTTTTTATTTGAGTCATAAATAGAACATCATCATGAGTCTAGACGTAAAATTATATCTGGATTGTAATGTAACTTTACGTCCGAATTCTACACAGGATAATTTCTCAAAATATAGCAACAGTCAAAGAAATAAATTGTTAAATTAACCAAAAAATCGAGCCAAGCTTCCTATCTATCTACATCTGTTATGTCATCTGTGTAGGGGTGTAAATTTTTGACACAACACGAAACACGACCCGAATCCGACCCGAAAAAATCCGGGTTCGGGTCAACCCAAACCCGAAACGGGTCGGGTTCGGGTTGAAGAAATCAACCCATTTTAAAAATCGGGTCGGGTTCGGGTTGACACGGAAACACGAAATTGACCCGAAAGTGACACGAAAATTCAGATTTGACCCGAAAATCCGAGTTTGACCCGATTTTGACCCGAAAAATGAAGATTGACCCGATTTTTGACCCGAAAACTAGCAATTTTGGGTCAATTCCGGGTCATTTGTGTCGGGTCGGGTTGACCCGGACCCGAATCAGGTCGGGTTCGGGTCCGGAAACCTGACCCGTTTTTAAAAACGGGTCGAGTTCGGGTTGACCCGAACAGTGCCGGATCAGTTCCGGGTTCGACCCGAACCCGACCCGTTGACTCTAGTCTTGCTTTCGGTTGACGCTGTTGAATGTTGATATCCATAAATTTGTTTTTTTTTTTTTTTTGAAAGAAAAAAAAAACAAAAAACAAAAAAAAAATTTGTTGAGATGGTGAATATAATTATCAAGATATTACATCACTGGTCTTGCTTTCGCGTTTTTGTTTGAATGTTTGCAAGTCAAAGGCTGTACAAGATTACCGTCAGGTCCATTAGACTCTCTAGAAGGTGTAGAATCCTAACTAGTTATTTTGGTTTTTTATGGACTCTTCGGATAGGATTAATTATTATGCTCGAGATCAATCACAATACATCACATCATATATTTATTTGATACTACAGCTCAATACTACTATGTACCAATCGACACTATTGACATGAGACATTCTGATTGATCTCTAAACAACATTCTATGCCCAATCTCCGCACAAAATAATCTCTTTATGATAGTGTGAATTAGCAAAATATTAAGAATAACTTTGCTATAAAAATATCAAAATTAATATCTTGATCTTTTTACAAAGGATCAAAAAATCTTAAAATATAATACAAAATTATTTTGATCCTACAAATCTTTAAAAATAAATCAGAATAATCCTATAATACAACTATTTTAATTTCTCTTTAAAAATTTAATAGATCAAAATGATCATTTAATTATTATTTTGATCGTTAATAAAAAATAAATGTATTAAGGTTAAACAAATAATATATCTGTATTTTAATAAAAAGCTGAGGTGTAATTATTCTATTGGTTTATGGTCTGTAAGATGTTCTGTCTAAAGCCTATATATAGGTCTGTACACCTCTGTTAAAAGTATGAAAAAGTAATCTGTGTTTGCCCTTGTTTCTATCTTCTTCTTTCTTCTTGGTTTTGTTCGGCCCGTAAGTTTCCACACAATGGACCATTTTATCATACTTTTGCATATGATTGAGTAAGAATATTTCAAATAAAATAGTATCATAAGTTCATTGATATACATAATCTTGAATATGATTAACTATCGTAATAATAAGCTTCATAGTTTTTTATGCTTCATTTGACAGATGACACAGTTATCTTTTGCTTAACTTCTCAAATCATACTATAATTTATATAAAAATATCTTTAAAAATGTCTCATTTTACAGTATCTATTCAATGACTTGTAGAACATTTTAATAAAAAAAAAAAACAAGGCAGCATGCTCATAGAAGGTAAGCATCTTGCCTGTACAAGAATGTGCAGAGTTATCAACAAAAAAAAATGAAAATATACTTGGTGAATCTAATCTAATCCAGTAACAAAAAAAATAATAATACCATTTTCATCATTTCCAGAAGGTGAAAGATGTTAGGGTTTCCTCAAGGCGGAGGCTGCTCCCATCACCACAGCCATTATGAGGCCAAGGCTGGCACCTAGAGACGCCCCGACCGCCGCCGCGGTGATCGAGCTCCCCTTTTCCTGAGAAACTGCCGTTGCTTCCACGGCGATCTTTGTTTCCCTCGCCAGCTCCAGTGCCAATCTCTCATTCGCAAGTTCCTGATGGAAGAATGATCAACCAAGAGATCAGTTTGCACAAAATGTAAAGATTTCTGTATCTTTATATCTAAATCCTAAATATATATGGATACGAGAAGTATTTTTTTATATGTTTTGAAGAAAAAGATGGAATAGTAACAAAATATAAAGATATATGTATTGAATTTATAAATGCCTAAGAATTAAGTCGTATGTGAAGAGAAATTTGAGTTTATTTACTTAAGAAATTAGCCAAATATACTGATTATTGATTTTCTTAGAGAAATATGCACCGAAGTTCGGTTTGCATCAAAATATCCCCACTTTTTATTTTTTTAATCAAGAATTGCTTACTAAAGCCTGCTCAAAATAAAATTGGTTCTGACTTTGTTTCTATGCAACTTCAAACCTTTACATAGAATGTGAACGACATGTGAAGGAGAATATTATCAACGAGATTGTGAGCTTGTTAATGGGGCATCGACAATATTTGATAGCATGAGAAGGAGATAGGCATCATAGGGGATAGCATGTGTGTTCCTCTTAGAGCATCTCCAACCGAACGCCAAACATGCATATGACATCGTTCGGTCGCTCCAGCCGAACACAAATCTTCCGCTATTTACTTGCAGGTGAGCAGTACGACATCAATATTGGCGTTGCACTATTCACCTATGCAATTTTTCTGTCTAAACCGGATTTGTCAAAGAAGCGCGCGAAAGAGGAGAAATACGGTTACCTTTGCAGAAGCGCGTAAAATGGAGTTCAATTGGAGATGAATCATGACATTTTTTAGTTTCATTGCATTTTGGAGCAAAACACTATCATTGTCAGGTCCCAAGTCTTGGATGAGAAAAGTTGAGGGTTGCGTTAAGTAGTCGACAGTTAGCGTAAAATTTGTCGAATAATAATGACATGAATCTTTTAAGAAATTGTGTTAATGTTAGGGCGTCCTCTGGAAGCGACGCGCTGTATGACCTGAATACAATGACAAGTGTGCAAGGGCCGCTGCACCAGTGCCCGAGTGCAGTGTTAACCATCAAGAACGGATGTGGGCAAAGAAGCTAGTCCATGAACTAAAATTAGGATAGGAACTTGGAACATAAGTTCTCTTACTGGAAAATTAATGGAATTATTAGATATTATGATTTATAGGAAGATAAATATTTTGTGCATTCAAGAAATTAAATCGGTTGGAGAGAAGGCTAAGGAAATTGATATTTTAAAATTTAAACTTTGATATTCGGGTAGGAGTCGTACTAGAAATGGTGTAGGTGTTACTATAGATAAGAGTTTGAAGGATAATATTATAAAAATTAATATGAATGAAGATAGAATTATAGCTTTAAATATTGTTGTTGATGATAAGATTGTTAATATTATAAGTGCTTCTGCTCCTCAAGTATGTTTGAATATGAGTTTTAAATTAAATTTTTGGAATGAATTAGAAGAATTATTACAAAAAATACCTCTAGAAGAAAGAGTTTTTATTGGAGGAGATTTAAATAGACATGTTGATAGAGAGGTAGATGATTTTAAAAGCATTCATTGTGGCTATGATTTGGGAACAACAAATGAAGGTGGCAATACCATTTTAGATTTTTGTTTAGTTTATGATTTTCAATTGCTAATATCTTATTTAAGAAAATGAATGAGCATCTCATCACTTCTAAAAATGGATATAATACAACCCAGATTGACTATTTTCTTATAAGAAAATTAGATCGGTTAGATTGCAAAGATTGTAAAGTTATTCCGAGTGAAAATTTATCTACCCAACATCGATTATTAGTTTTGGACTTTAAGATAAAGGGGCAGATAATAAAAAATAAAGTAAAACGATATTCTAGAATTAGATGAGGGCATTTAAAGAATATTAACAAAAATATTTTTGAGAGTAAGATTTTATTTGTGCATGAGGATGATAATATTATGTGGGATAAACTGACAAGTGATATTAAGAATATTGCAAAAGATGTACTTGAAGTATCAAAGGGAAAAGCTCCTAAAAGTAAAAATAATTGATAGTGGAATCCAAATATGCAAGAAAAGATTAAGAATAAGAAGATTTGTTATAAAATTTGATTTAATTTTAAAAATTCTGATAATTGGAAAATATATAAAGAGGCTCGTAAGCAATCTAAGAAAGCAATATGCGATGCAAAGACCTTAGCTTTTAGTGATTTATAAAATAAATTAGATACTAAGGAGGGAGAGATATATGTATAAGTTAGCCAAATAAAGAGATATGAGTAGTAAGGATTTAGTTCAAGTGAAATGTATTAAGGATGAAGATCAAAAAATACTTTTCTTAGAAGATATTCAACAAAGGTGGATGAGATATTTTGTTAAACTTTTTAATGAAAATTGTGAAAATAAGATTGACTATAGTGACCTTAGCATCCTAAATAAAAATAAAGATTAATATTTTTATCGGCGTATTAGTAAAATCGAAGTTAGAGAGGCTTTAAAAAAATGAAGGGTGGAAAAGCTATTGGACCTGATGATATCCAATAGAGGTGTGAAAATGCTTAGGAGATGAAGATATTTCTTGGCTTACTGAACTTTTTAATACTATTTTGAAGAGTAAAAAGATGCCAGATGAGTGGAGAATGAGTGTGTTAATTCCTATTTTTAAGAATAAAGGTGATGCACAAGATTATGCGAATTATAGAGGAATTAAGTTAATGTGTCATACTTTAAACTATGGGAGCGAGTTATGGAGCATAGGTTGCGGCGTGATACTAATGTTTCTCAAAATCAATTTGGATTCATGCTGGGTAGGTCGACTATGGAAGCCATACATTTATTAAGAGGTTTGATGGAGAAATATAGAGAAAATAAGGAGGATCTACATATGATATTTATTGATTTAGCAAAAAGCATATGATAAAGTTCCAAGAGAAGTGCTATGGAGAGTTTTTGAAAAGAAATGAGTTAATAATGCTTATATTCAAATCATTAAAGATATGTATGCAAGAGTGATTACTTGTGTTCAAACACAAGGTGGTTTGACCAAGTGTTTTCCTATTTCGGTTGGGCTACATCAAGGATCAGCCTTAAGCCCATATCTTTTTGCTTTAGTCATGGATGTTCTCACTAGACATTTGCAAGAGGATGTACCTTGATGTATGCTTTTTGCTGATGATATTCTTCTTGTTGATAAGACTAGAGAGGGAGTTGAAAGTAAACTTGAATTATGGAGGTCAACATTAGAGACTAAAGGTTTTTGCTCGAGTAGATCTAAAAAGGAATATATGGAGTATAATTTTAGTAGTAAACTAGTAATAGACCTAGTGAGGGGATTGTGACTTTCGGCGATCAAGTCATTAATAAGAGTACACGTTTTAGACTCTTGGATCTATCGTTCAAAGTGTTGGTGAAATAGATGGGGATATTATCAGCATAATTCAAGTTGGATGGTTGAAGTGGAGGAATGCATCGGGCTTCTTGTGTGATAGAAAAGTAACCCTCAAACTTAAGGGAAAATTCTATAAAATGATAGTGAGGCATGCAATGCTTTATGGTGCTAAATGTTGGTCATTAAAAGAGAAGCATAATATTAAGTTAAGTGTGACAAAGATGAGGATGCTCAGGTGGATGAGTGGCTTTACCCTTAGAGATAGGATATGAAATGAGCATATACGTGAAAAGGTCGAGTAGCTCAAGTAGAAGACAAGATTAGAGAGAGTCGCCTTAGATGGTTTGGTCACATAAACGGCGGTCTTCCAATGACCCGGTTAGGAGAGTAGAGGTATTACATTTGACTTATGTTAAGAAAGGTAGAGGCAGACCTAAAAAGACTTGGTTAGAAAATATTAGGAATGACCTTTCTTTATTATATTTAAACGAGAAATTGAACTTTAATAGGACAAAATGGAGAAAAAAGATTCATGTAGCCGACCCCATATGATGGGATAAAGGCTTGATGTTGTTGTTGTTGTTGCATTTTGGAGTGAAAAATGAGATTTTCGGTGGAGAGAGAGAATTAGTGGGGTGAATGCATCAACACGACGACATGTGAAGGAGAGGAGTTTGCGGAGCTCGTTGGGAATGAAGCTCACTGAGGGCATCGCAGAACTGATGCGTGATGGTTCAAATTATGTTTGAACCTTTTTTTGAAAAAACCTTCAAATTTTTACCAATTCAAATTAATTTCATTCATGACAGACTTCAATAAACAATTCACAAAAATAAGAAGGGGGATAACTCGGCCAAAATGAACTTTTAGGCCTTTCTCCAAGAAAGCAAATATAGCAGAGATATTTCTTCAATTATGTGTACTATGAGGCATATAAAGTCATAATTCCCTACGAAAATACTCCATTAAAAAAGCATGCTGAGAAATGATTGTAAGCAACAAGCTTAATGTCTGTCATCTAAACATCAGTGCAAAGAGAATGATAATGAAGTGTATGATGATTATGGTAAGATTCTTACTTGAAAAGCCAGCTCCTCATGGCTATGAAGAACATGACGTACAAGTTTTCGGAAACCAGCAATCCCCTCAATAGGAAATATTATGTCTTTCCTTTGAAAGGGAATTCGAGCAAGATTGATTGGAGCAAGAATCAGCTTGAGAACACTTATTCTCCTTGTCAAGTTACTCTCTGTTGTATTCACCTTCTGAGTCGAATTAGACACAATTGGCACAACAAAAGGGCATGAGTTTACAACTTCGGCCATGGTGGGAGGTGTTTGATATGCCTCCATTGCAGATTTGACCAGCATCTTCTGCTCGCGTGCACTGACAGAGAATTTGTTTGTGATGGCCAAAACCCAAGGGGTGCCAAAAGTCTTCACCTCATTTAGAAGAGTAGTGAGGGCTGGCTGTGCTGTAGATTGGCTTGATTGATGATATCGTGGTATTTGCTGCGACAGGTTATGCACCAACACAACCAAGTCAATTTTCTTGCTAAGATCATGCGTGCCTTCCCGCAACTCCTCGCTTAACTTTCTGGCTTCTGAGTGCAGTTTCTGCACAGCAACAGATAACAAAAGTTGCGAAGTACGAAAATAAAAATTAGCAGACATAAACTGAAAAGGACGGTGAAAAAAATGCAAAAAACATTAAGAGGGTAGAAGCCTTCATATTTTCCTTAGATTGTTAAGAACCCAAAACCCTTTATCTATATGGCTTACTGCATATAAGATAGTGGAGGATTGGAATAATTCGAAGTTCCAACCCATAAAATAACCAAATTCTTGACAAAACTGCTTTTTACCTAACGCATAATAGACAACAAATAAAGGTTAAATGCATAATACTCATTATTCGATTAAGCAGAGTTGTTGCATTTTTGCGAGACCTCATCTATTTTTAGGTGTCTTTGATTGAAAGTCTTTCCCAGATCCAGCAGAATTATTAATGAATATATTCTGCAAAAGAAGCGCAATGGGCAAACTACCACAGACGTATAAGACCAGGAATGCGTTATATTGAGACACAGCATTTCATAGAAATTGTACTACAACAACCTTGAAGCTTTTCTCTATCTAACATCTTCCTTCATTTGCTGTGTATCTTATAGCTACAATAATTATTATTGTCAGTCATATCTAGGAATGCATCCACTGGGACCAACGCAATGCTTTATTTTAACTTTTTAATACTGTTTTGAAGACGAAAAATATGTCAGATGAGTAGAGAATGAGTGTCTTAATTCATATTTTTAAGAATAAAGGTGATGCACAAGATTGTGCGAATTATAGAGGAATTAAGTTAATGTGTCCTACTTTAACTATGGGAGCGATATGGAGCATAAGTTGCTGCGTGATACTAATGTTTCTCAAATCAATTTGGATTCATGCTGGGTAGGTCAACTATGAAAGCCATACATTTATTAAGAGGTTTAATGGAGAAATATAGAGAAAATAAAGAGGATATACATATGATATTTATTGAATTAGAAAAAGCATATGATAAAATTCCCAGAGATGAGCTATGGAGAGTTTTTGAAAAGAAAGGAGGTAATAACACTTATATTCAAATCATTAAAGATATGTACGTAGGAGCTATTACTTATGTTCAAACACAAGGTGGTTTGACCAAGTATTTCCCTATTTCGGTTGGGTTACATCAAGGATCAGTCTTAATGATACGATCAAAAAATATAGGAGACCCTATATCTCTTGAACACAAAAGATAAAACGAAACGACACCGACAAAACAAAGACTAGAAGAGGAAAGAACAAACTCTTACATTTCAAATAAAACTAAAAAGAAGAAATTACAACGACGATGACTTGCAAACCTAAAATTAAAGACGACACCCTAAAGTTGCTTCACTTAGAGAAGAAGGATACAGGTGGAGTGGCACTTGCGGAGAGACGAAAGAGGTTAGAAGCCCGAGAAGAAAGGTTGGAAAGAGCCCGCAGGATTTCCGAAGGGGATGAGAAAGAAGGGTGAAAAGAGCCCGCAGGATTTCCAAAGCAAACCCGCTGGTTATAACTTTTCCAAAAATCACATTTTCATAACATACTTTCAAAACATTACAATCCCCCATATATATAGGTATAAAAGGGAATATTAAAAGACACATAATAAATTCCCATAGGAATTCTAAACATCACAACATTTAAACACCTAAAAATAAATCCCAAGCCAAGAAACCGAAGTGGCAGCCGTGGGAACCGAAGCAGCAGCCGCACGGAACCAAGGAGGCCGCATGGAAAAGGAGCCCAGGCACGGGGAACCAACAGCCGGCCGAAATCCAAGGGGGAAAATGCAATGAAACTATGGAGGAAACCAAGGAGTCATGCATGGGAATACAAAACACCTTTCTTGGAATTCCAAAAGCCCTTTTTGGAACCCCAAGAGACATCATAAAAGAAGTCTTTAAAACTCTAAATAACTTTTAATATAGGATAATAAATGAACTAAAATGTTAGCTAATAATGAGTTAACCCTTAGTTCAATAAGTGAACTAAAGACCAGCTCATAAATGAGCTAAAATTTAAGCTCAAATTTATTTGAGCTAGTAGACTCAAGGGAAGCCAAAATTTGTATTATTTTGGACATGAGTTGACCCCCCCTTTGTCTACATCAGACTCCCCTTCTTGAGAAACTCATCTCCCTATGAGTTCGATTTGTTTCGAGGAGGTGAAGACGGCGCTTCTAATTCACTGATCAGATCTTCATATTTCTGCATGATTTTGTCTCGCTCTCTTAAGAATTTATCTTGTAAGCGCTGCTTTTTCTTGAAGTACCTTTCTGTCCGAATGTGCATCCACGATTGAAGCTTGTACAGTTCATATTCCAGAGGATGTGTTGACTTTGATGGAATCCACCGATCCATAGAATCTTCAATTTCTTCAGGTTTGTTTTCTTCTGTCTTTTTGTCTTTTTTTCATTTTTTTGACAGACTCAAAAAGGACTCAAAATAAAGACTCAAAAGATTTCTCCTAACAAAAAAAACTTAGACTCAACTTAAGACTCAAAACTCAACTTGACTAAACTATAATAAATTTGACAAACCACAAACCTAGGACTTCCTAACTTGCTCTGATACCAAATGATGCGATCAAAAAATATATAGGGGAGCCTATATTTTTTTATCACAAAAATTTAAAACGAAACAACACCGACAAAACAAAGACTAGAAGAGGAAAGAACAAACTCTTACATTTCAAATAAAACTAAAAAGAAGAAATTACAACGACGACGACTTGCAAACTTAAAATTAAAGACGACACCCTAAAGTTGCTTCACTTAGAGAAGGATATAGGTGGAGTGGCACTTGCGGAGAGACGAAAGAGGTTAGAAGCCCTAGAAGAAAGGTTGGAAAGAGCCCGCAGGATTTCCGGAGGGGATGAGAAAGAAGGGTGGAAAGAGCCCGCAGGATTTCCAAAGCAAACCCGCAAGTTATAATTTTTCCAAAAATCACATTTTCATAACATACTTTCAAAACATTACAATCCCCCATATATATAGGTATGAAAGGGAATATTAAAAGACACATAATAAATTCCCATGGGAATTATAAACATCACAACATTAAAACACCTAAAAATAAATCCCAAGCCAAGAAACCGAAGTGGCAGCCGTGGGAACCAAAGCAGCAGCCGCATGGAACCAAGGAGGCTGCACAGAAAAGGAGCCCAGGCACGGGAAACCAGCAGCCGGCCGGAATCCAAGGGGGCAAATGCAATGAAACCATGGAGGAAACCAAGGAGTCATGCATGGGAATACAAAACACCTTTCTTGGGATTCCAAAAGCCCTTTTTGGAACCCCAAGAGACATCATCATAAAAGAAGACTTTAAAACTCTAAATAACATTTAATATAGGATAACAAATGAACTAAAATGTTAGCTAATAATGAGCTAACCCTTAGTTCAATAAGTGAACTAAAGACCAGCTCATAAATGAGCTAAAATTTCAGCTCAAATTTATTTGAGCTAGTAGACTCAAGGGAAGCCAAAATTTGTATTATTTTAGACATGAGTTGACCCCCCCTTTGTCTACATCACTTAAGCCCATATATTTTTGCTTTAGTCATGGATGTTCTCACTAGACATTTGCAAGATGATGTACCTTGGTGTATGCTTTTTGCTGATCATATTCTTCTTGTTGATAAGACTAGAGAGGGAGTTGAGGTAAACTTGAATTATGAAGGTCAAACTTAGAGTCTAAAGGTTTTCGCTTGAGTAGATCTAAAACGGAATATATGGAGTGTGATTTTAGTAGTAATAAACCTAGTGAGGGGATTGTGACTGGGGGATCAAGTCATTAATAAGAGTACACATTTTAGATATCTTGGATCTATTGTTCAGAGTGATGGTGAAATAGATGGGGACATTATCAGCAGAATTCAAGTTGGATGGTTGAAGTGGAGGAATGCATCGGGCTTATGTGACAAAAAGTACCCCACAAACTTAAGGGAAAATTCTATAAGATGGTGAGGCCTGCAATACTTTATGGTGCCGAATGTTGGCCATTAAAAGAGAAGCATAATACTAAGTTAAGCGTGGCAGAGATGAGGATGTTCAAGTGCATGAGTGGCTTTACCCTTAGAGATAGGATACATAATGAGCATATACGTGAAAAGATTGGAGTAGCTCCAGTAGACGATAAGATTAGAGAGAGTCGCCTTAGATTGTTTGGTCACATAAAACGGCAGCTTTCCGATGACCCGGTTAGGTAGGTAGAGATATTAGATTTGCCTTATGTTAAGAAAGGTTGAGGCAGGCCTAAAAAGACTTGGTTAGAAAATACTAGAAATGATTTTTCTCTATTAAATTTAAATAAGAATTTGACTTTTAATAAGACAATGGAGAAAAATGATTCATGTAGCCAACCCCACGTAGTGGGAAACGCTTGATGTTGTTGTTGTAGTCATATCTAGGAATGCAAAGTCGAGCTGGAGTCAGGCCTAACTCGAGCTAGATTTGCAAGCCAAAATTCAAGCTCGAATTTAAGCTCGAACTCGATTTGAGCTCAAAAGGCAAGCTCGAGGTTAGCTCGTCCCACTGAAAAACGAGCTTGTCAAGGGCTCGAAGCTGCGGTTCGAGCTTTGATTTCGTGTCCACGGCCTGCCTCCGCCTACTGTGATTATGCCTTAGCGTTTGAGCAAACCCCGCGATTCCGCCTTCCACGT
Organism: Dendrobium huoshanense; assembly: GCA_016618105.1. NCBI lineage: Eukaryota > Viridiplantae > Streptophyta > Magnoliopsida > Asparagales > Orchidaceae > Dendrobium > Dendrobium huoshanense. The sequence goes on along the minus strand of CM028359.1, from coordinate 16,387,152 downwards.
CCAAGCCCGCGTCGCGATTCTACCTCCAGTAGTTCCTCCCAATTCCACACTTGAGCCGCTCGACCAATAATCAAGCGAAGCATCCTAAGGATCGAGATCGATAATCCAACGAGCTCGAAATTTTGCTCAAGCTCGAGCTCCAAACTCGACTAGCGAGCTCGTTAATGAGTCGAGCTTGAGCCAAGTCGCGAGTGGATTAGACTCGGTTGCACCCCTAGTCATATCCCAACTATTCCAACCAGCTATATATATAGTCGTTCACCATTCTTTCATATTAAATGTGGCAATCCAAATATCCCAATTATATGAAAAAGAATTGATGCAGGACTACGTAGATGAAATGCAATTTAACTCAAATGGATTTTGCACAACTTATGATTAGAATAATTCTAGAATAAAATAACATGGTGAGAGCTTTGAAAATTTCCAAAATAATTAGAAAACAACACAATGAATAATAGTAGCTTTCAAAATAATCCTTAGTCTAATAATGAGAATCGGAAAGCATATGGATGCGCTCAAATCCTAAGATTACTAAACTTAAGCAAGAGCAATGTGGAAGAGCCCGCCGTGACTGCAATCAAGTTAAGAGAAGTTAGACTAAAAGATATAAGATGCAAGGGGGAAGAGGAACCTTCGTCAAGGAAAAGTGGAGATCCTCCACTCGATGCCTTTGAAGTGTTCGTCAATAGCTTCCACCAAAATATCTAGGATCCAGTCAAAGTAGTCTTCAACAGTGTGGTCAGTCCTCGGATTCACGTCAAAGAAAGTTGATCGTAGGATGTCGGTGAAGCCGTCTTCGTCCCACGTCAATCCGTATTCAGTATCCGGATCCGCCATTCATGGGTGCTAGGGAGCAACTCTATTCTTTGTCTTGCTAGGGTTCTTGAGATGAACGAGGAGAAAGAAGTTTCTCTTTGATGATGAGGGATGAGAACTAACAATAAAAAATCTGAAATAAGTTTCAGATTTTTTTGTTGGGTGAGAGAGTTAATTGAGAGAGGAGAGATAGAGAGAGAGAGAGAGAGAGAGAGAGAGAGAGAGAGAGGCGGTTATGGGGAAGAGGGGGCTGACGGCTAGGTTGAGGGAGTGGATTTAATTTGTTTCCTAAAGCAATGGGCTCTCTTTGGAAATAAATTAAATCAAAGGAGGTGGAGAATTCAGCTAAGGGGGTGAGGGAAAGAAAAATTAAATATTTCCCAAAAGGCTTAGGAAACAATTAGGAAATAAATCCCAATTGCCCATATAGGGGGCCGGCGGCATGCATGGGCAAGGAGGGAATTGGGGAGAGAATTAGGAGTTCCTAATTAGGATTTAGAAATAAGGAAAGAATTAATTAAATCCAATTTGAATTTAAAATTCAAATAGGATTAATTTTGGTAACTTTCCAAAAATAGATTTGGATAAATTTGGAAAGAATTCAAATTCAAACTAAAGGAATTTGAATTTTAAAATTCTGTCCCAAAATATGTTCATCCAAATTAGGCAAAGGGATTCAATGGGGAAAGGAGAAGTGGGGGCCGGCGGCTATGGGGTTGGAGCCGGCGGCAATAGGGATTGGTTGGGGATTTGGCCGTGGGGATGGGGAGGAAGAAGGGGTTCGATTGGGGGGTCTTGCCGTGAGCCTGAGGGGACCAAGGGGAGTTCGGGATTGGGGGGGGGGGGGGGGGGGGGGGGGAGGGGCTATGGCCGGCAATGGGGGAAGGTGAGGAAAAGGTTAAAGAACGAAGACCACGAACCCGACCGTCTCCAAGATTGGTGGGTGGTGCACAAATATCCCTCTCCTAGGGATCTCTCTCCATTAGAACTCACAAGTTCTCACAAAGCTCAAAAGAAAATTTCTAATTAACCATTCATTCATTAACCTCAAAAGAAAATAAGGAGGACTATACAAAGCCTCATACAAAGGATTCAAAAACAAAAGACACATGCCCCTTGGGCTTACATACGACATCCCTTCATAAGAGGGTACAACGGGAAACTAAAGAAAGCAAATAAAATGCGACAACATAAATAAGAAAATACATATGAAAATAAAAAAATACAAAGACTCGATCATGGCCGTAGATCGGCGGCCACGCCTCTGGTAAACCTTCCATGATCTGATGTCCCCATCAAGAATATAACAATATTCGCTTTATTAGTGTCCTATTAATCAGTCTAGCAAAAAGTGTCCCATTTTACACTTGGTAATCACCCTATTGTCACCCTCATCATCAGTCATAACACAATAAAAAAATGCTTCGCTAAGAAATTCCCCAATCCATCATTCAAGGATTTATGGACTGACATGGTTTTGCCATCCTAGCAATATAAGTACACAGTGGGATCAGTAGGAGAATTTGTCTTGCCAGTTTGAACTTTTTTTTTTTTTTTAATTCATTACAATTTTGATCCATATTTATGGATCAAAAGTATATTAATCATCTTCATAGTTCTTTAACAGCACAGAATAAATTAACTTAAATGGGATAAGCTCAAAGAAGTACCTGCAACTTTACTCCTGCTGAATCGAGATAGCATAATCCATCAATAAAACTTTCCTGCGGATGAACCCAATCAATATTTGCAAAATCTCTTCGATTATTTTGATCTAATATTGCTTTCAACAGAGAAGTTTTCCCAGCACCCTGAGATCATCCAAGTATTCAGATGTCAGCAATTTTGCTATCCAAGAACATTCAAAGCAGATACTCCCTCTCTAGACAGGGAAGATATACCTGAAGCCCAAGAAGCCGCACTCGACGAACTCTAACATGAACCTGCTTTGGAACAGAGATAAAATCACTGGTGCAGTACACAAAAAAATCTGCTAAACCATCAATACTTGAGATTTTGGATTTCTCATCTGGTTTAGTATCAATGGACTCCGCAGCTGGATAAGAAAACAGAGGCAAAATTTCATCGGCAGGATATTTTGGCGGCCTTTTCAGTGGAGCGCCAATCAGAAGACGCATCTTCTGTAAATCAGGTTGTGCAAAAATGTTTGATGAGTATGAGGGCATTGTCGGTAATGTCTCAACCGCAGTTGAACACCTAGAAAAACAATGGAGAAATCAATAACTTTCAATGATATCACTGAAGCTTATATTTAGACTGAAGATTTACTCGAGTGAATGAAGATACTATCACAACACTGAGCATTAGTGCTAGAATTTTATTTAGCTAAGCTCGCAGAAAACCTCTAGGTATGAGGCAAATAATTCAAGATCTTTTAGGTTAGAAAATTCAAAATTGTAGCTTATGGATGACTAAATCATTGGAGTGGTCATAGTGCAGAATAATGGGCAGAACCGAACAAGGCTAGGAAAGAAAATGTATAAAGGAAACAATGAATAAAAATATCATGTTTATAGCAATATACAAATTCAATTTAAATTAAATCTGTAATATATTAAGCACGAAAGAGTATTCAACAGTACACAATTAGTATAGCAAGCATGCAACAAGTACAGACTAGTTTTTTGTCAAAAGACCATTAGTATAGCATACATGCGCCACCGTAGCTTGCACACTCTTTAAAATAAGCAAAAAATAATGGAAGTAGGCACATTCACATAGAAGTGATATAACCCAAGGGAAATAATTGAAATGCACAAATGAATATTAAAAGTTGAGTTCATGTAAAAGGTTACTTGGCACAACCAACTATTCTAAAAGCTCCAATTGATGAAGAAGATGCAAGCTCAGGATTTGTAGCCAAAGTTTATGTTGTCCTTTACCCAAGGATGCACGGCTAGTCCACTCCACCAATGAGTCTATCAATTGTGGTTGAATACACCTCAAATCAATTGTAGTCATAAACAAAAGTCTCGAATAAAATTACTAACCCACCCTTTTTAATACTCCATCACTCAAGCTCATCCTTTTTAATACTCCATCACTCAAGCTCATCGGACACCCAATTGTGAAACTAGTGCTTCAAATAAGCAACCTACCCTTAATATCATTTTTCATAAGACAACAAAGCGTGACTAACCATCCCAAAACCAAAACCAATGGAGAACTGATGTAAACTAAATAGAGAAGGCACAAAGAGAAATCCGACAAGAGAAACAAATCTGACTTTTATAAAATTAAGACGAAACTTTGAGAACAAAATAAGATAAGAAACAACTATCTTTAGAAAAGACAACTTCCAGCTATCAAAACAAAAGAAGACTAACAAAGAAAACAATATTTTTAACAAAAAAAACTATCCTCAGAACATCCTTCAAGAGGACTCCTCACATGTACCGATTGTAGGAATAATATTTAGAATAAGGTTTAGATATGCAAACCAAGGGTCCACCACAGCTAGGGGGATTCAATGTCCTTTTAACTTCTCCAGCAAAATGTCACCAAACCGTCCACAACTTCACCAATCAGCCAACAACCATGCTAAAACAGCCCACAACTTTTCTAAAACAGCCAACCAAAAATCAGCCAACAACTTCGCCAACGGAACTAGAAGAAAGATACAGGTGGGGTGGAACTTGCGTAGAGAAGAAGGAGGTTAGAAGACCGAGAAGAAAGAGGAGAAGCTCGCAAGCTTTCCTAGGGGAGAAGGAGAATGGAAAAAGCTCTCAAGCTTTTCCAAAGAAAACCCTCAGGTTTTGTAAGCACTTAGCTCTCAAATATTCACCACCACATCTTCACAAAATACCTCATATATATAGGCCAAAGAGGGGGAACTTAACAGCCAAAAGTTCCCAGCTTTTTAGATAGAAATGAAAGGCCAAGAGGCATATTTGCAAAATCCCAAGAGCCAAAGAACAAAGCCACGGAACCAGCCAGGGACAGCATACCGTGGAATCAGCACAGGAAACCAGGCGGCAGCAGCCAAAGAACAAAGCCACGGAACCAGCCAGGGACAGCACACCGTGGAATCAGCACAGGAAACCAGGCGGCTGCATAATGTTCGGTCAACAGAGGGAATGCCAAGGCGGTAATGACAGCACCCAAAGAGTCATTTCACTCCCCAAAACAGCCAGCCGAGAGAGAGCAATCCCAAAGCAGAATTTTTGGCTGTAGCATTTTTATTTCAAAAGGAATATGAAAGAGCAAAATCCACCCACCAAATCTAGTTCCTTCTTAATAAATTTATAGCAAGCCAATAGCTCATAATGAGCTACTTCTCCACTAGGTATTAATGAGCTTATCACAACTAAAGTTTTAACTTCATAAGCTCAAACCGAAACAGCCATAGTTCTCATGAAACCAGCAGCCTACAAAGGACAAATGGACCCCCCCAAGCTGGCAAATCCAAGGAAACAAAATCCAAACCTCTTCCTACCATGATCATTGGATTTACCACCATCATAGGATAGCATAAAAACAAAAAAATAGAAAATATAACAAATATAGTTCATAACAAAATTTAAGCAGAAAAATCTAAATGCATCAATTCCCCCCAGGTGGGGAATTCTCATCTCCTGATGAGAAAACTTTAGCAACTCTTTTGTAGAGTTCCAAATTTCGCTTTTGAAGTTCAGCAGCATCAATCCACGTGCAATCAATTAAAGGTCGATTGCTCCATTTGACCAAAAATTTCTGGTGTTCTCCATGCCTTGTCTTTGTTGTTTTTATATCAACAATTTCTTCAATCAGATCATCTTGGTTCAACGAAGGAGTGGACAGTGGCAATGTTTCAAGATCCACAGAATCACCTGTATTTCCTTCATATAAAGAAAGATCAGAAACATTAAATATAGGAGAAGTTCCAACTGTGTTAGGTAAATCTAAAAGATATGCATTTGTGCCCAATTTCCGGAGAATGCGAAAAGGTCCAAATTTTTTTCTGCTCAGCTTCCCAAAAGTACCAACGGGAAAGCGCTGACGACGGAAATAAGCCATTACCATATCCCCTTCTTTAAAAACAACCTCTCTCCGATGTTTATCTGCAGCAGTTTTGTATTTGTCATTTGAAATACGGAGTTTTTCAAGAACTTGTTGTTGGACTGATTTGATATGATCAAATGTTTCTAATGCTTCAGCACTTATTTTGTTAGGTAAAGACAAACCATTTCGATCCAAAATGTGAGGAATTGATTGACCATATAAAATTTCAAAAGGAGTTTTTCCAGTAGTTCTATTAACAGAATTGTTATAAGCAAATTCAGCTTGTGGTAAAATCAAATCCCATTGAAAAGGTTTCTCACCAGCAAGGCATCTTAAAAGATTTCCCAAACTTCGATTGACAACTTCAGTTTGTCCATCGGTTTGAGGATGGTAAGCACTGCTAAACTGAAGAGAAGTTCCTAACTTAGCCCAAAGTGTTCTCTAAAAGTGACTCAAAAATCTAGTGTCTCTATCAGAAGTAAATGTACGAGGAATACCATGAAGTCGAACAATTTCTCTAAAAAATAAATCAGCCACATGAGATGCATCAGAAGTTTTTTTGCAAGGAATGAAATGAGCCATTTTACTAAAGCGGTCAACAACAACAAAAACATAATCATGTTTTCTTACAGTAACCGGCAAGCCCAGAATAAAATCCATAGAAATATCTTCCCAAGGTTTATTTGGAATTGGAAGAGGAGTGTATAAACCAGAATTTTGTGAAGTCCCTTTGAAAGCTTGACAGATATTGCATTGTTTCACAAACTTAGCAATTTGTTTTCTCATGTGAGGCCAAAAATATTTTTCTTCTACCATAGCAATAGTTTTCCCTTGACCAAAATGACCACTTAACCCACCACCATGAAGTTCTTGCACTAACTGTTCTCTTAAAGAATTATTTGAAATGCAAAGTCTAGAACCCTTAAACAAAAAGCCTTGGTGAATAACAAATTGACCAGACGGATCAGTTCCCAAGTTAAGACAAGCCTCCCAAATATCTTTAAAATCAGAATCAGAAGCATAAGTATCTTTCAAAAACTCAAAAGAAGTAATGGTAGGATAAACAGTAATCAATAAATGTGACCTTCGACTTAAAGCATCGGCAACCTTATTCAACACACCAGTTTTATGTTTGATATGAAAGGAATACTCTTGCAAAAAAGAAACCCATTTAGCATGTCTCTTGTTAAGATTTTTTTGTGATCCCAAAAATCTTAAAGCCTCGTGATCAGTGTTTAAAACAAATTCTCGCTGAATCAAATAACATCTCCAAAATTTTAAAGCTTGAACAATAGCATAAAATTCCAAATCATAAGTAGAATATCGAGATCGAACATCATTCAACTTTTCACTAAAATATGCAACTGGTTTTCCTTCTTGGCTTAAAACAGCACCGATTCCCACATGTGAAGCATCACAATCAACTTCAAAAACTTTTTCAAAATCAGGCAGACTAAGAATGGGAGCATGACTCATTTTCATTTTGATAATTTGAAAAGTTTTTTCAGCCTCTGGAGTCCATCTAAAAATTCCCTTTTTCAAACAGTCAGTAATAGGAGCAATTACAGAACTAAAATTTTTAATGAATCGACGATAGAAAGATGTCAAACCATGAAAACCCCTTACCTCACTGATATTTTTAGGAATAGGCCAGCTTTTGATTGCCTCGATTTTCACAGGATCAACTTTAATTCCCTCAGCAGACACAATATAACCCAAGAAAGTCAAACTTGAAGACATAAAAGTACACTTTTTAAGATTGATATACAATTTTTGTTCCCTCAAAGTTTGCAAAATTTTTTTAATATGTAAAAGATGTTCAGAAGGATGAATACTGTAAATCAAAATATCATCAAAATATACCACTACAAACTTTCCGATAAAAGGTCTCAAAATATGATTCATTGTTCGCATAAAAGTACTTGGAGCATTAAATAAACCAAAGGGCATAACTAGCCATTCATACAACCCTTCTTTGGTTTTAAAAGCAGTTTTCCATTCATCTCCAGACCTTATTCTTATTTGATGGTACCCACTTCTCAAATCAATTTTGGAAAAAATTTTGGCACCACTTAACATGTCAAGCAAATCATCAAGCCTCGGTATGGGAAATCTGTATTTAATGGTTATCTTATTGATAGCACGACTATCCACACACATACGCCAAGTTCCATCTTTTTTTGGAGTAAGCAAAGCAGGCACAGCACAAGGACTTAGACTTTCTTTTATTAAACCCTTTTCCAAAAGTTCAGTCACTTGCTTAGAAAGCTCTTTATGTTCATTTGGACTCATCCTGTAATGTGAAAGATTAGGCAATGTTGCTCCAGGAATTAAATCAATGTGATGTTGAATGTCTCTCATAGGAGGTAAGCCAGTTGGTAACTCGTCAAGTGTTAAATCAGAAAATTCATTAAGCAACGGTTGCACTTCCTTAGGAATTTCAAGAGCCAAATCAGATTCTTTTCCAAGCACCAAATAAGCCACTTCAAATTGTTTCAAATCATTTGTGTTTAAAAGTAATTCAGGAGTGGATGAATTTTCAGATTTCTCTTTTTTTGTTGGAGGATCAGAAATGTTTCTTTGAGGAAAGAGAGTGAATTTCTTATTGTTTTGAATCAATGTATAAGTATTCCTCTCGCCATTATGAATGGTTTTATTATCATATTGCCAAGGACGCCCCAAAAGTATATGGCAAACTTCTAAATGTGCAACATCACAAACAATTTGATCCTCGTATGCCCCTCCAATTGTCAAATTAATGGTGCATTGCTTTGTTATTGGGACCTCACCTCCTTCCTTAAACCATGAAATTTTGTAAGATTTGACAAGAGGTTTTGTTTTCAATTTGAGCTTTTCAACCATGTGTTGTGACACAAAATTTCCTGAACTCCCACTATCAATCATTAAAGTGCAAATCTTCCCTTCAACCGTGCAAGTTGTTCTAAAAATGTTTCTTCTTAGCCACTTATCGCCCTTTTCTTTTTGAGCAGTTAAAACTTGTCGAATTACTAACAAAGGTTCTCCCTCGTCTCCTTCCAAATCAAAATTTTCCATTTCAGCTTCATTATCAGATTCTGGTTCATTTTCTTCTTCTTCACTCTTATTTTCATTTTCTATCAAATTATTTCGAGGAGGATTATTTTTTCTGCAAGTAGCCGACAAATGACCATAAAGTCCACATTTGAAACAAGGTCCAATTAGTTTAGGTTGTTCAGTAGGTTTAGAACCCATTAGCCCTTTACCCTTATCCAGATTTTGACTTTCATAAGTTTTGATTTTTGTTCCCGACGTCCCAACAGAAGTTTGAGATTGGATTTTTACCCCATCAGATTGTCGTCGCTTATATGTTTCAATAACTTTGCTACTTCCCCTTTGATGTTGTTTCTCAATTTTTAAAGCCATGCGATAGGCCTCATCAAGTTTAATGACATGATGCAAGTTTAATTGATCCTGGATTGCCCACTTAAGACCATTAAGATATCTTGTTACCGTTTTTTCTTCGGATTCATTTAAATCATTCCTAGCTTGCAACTTAAAAAAGTTTTCAGTGTATTCTTCCACAGTTTGAGTTCCTTGACGCAGATTATTAAATTCTTGAAAAATAGTTCTTGAGTGATCAGATGGCAGAAATTTCCCTTTCATTTTTTCTTTCATTCTTTCCCAGTTTTGAATTTTTTCTTTTCCTCGTCTTACTCTATTGTTTTGCAAATTTTTCCACCATGTTAAAGCATGTCCTGTTAATTTTAAGCTTGCAAATTTAACTTTCCGATTTTCTGGTATTTCTTTCCACTCAAAAAATTGATCCATTTTTTCAACCCATTCGAGGAATTGTTCCGGTTGTAATTTTCCTTCAAAATTATGGACATCGATTTTAATTCCATGATCCCAGTTTCTTTGACGCCTATTTTGATTCCTAGGACCCTCATCTTCGCTCTCAGAAGACATGACATTAGGATTAACATTAGCTTGATTGACATTTAAATTCGCGATTGCTTCAGCCATAGTATTGATTTGTTGTTGCAAATTATTTAATTGTTGTAAGAGTTGTTGCAAATCCCCTTGATTATTAGCCATTGATTGAAAAGCAAAGACTCACAAAAAAAAGACAGATAACTTAGACAAAAGACTACCCAAGCAAGGAACTTGCTCTGATACCAAATTGATGTAAACTAAATAGAGAAGGCACAAAGAGAAATCCGACAAGAGAAACAAATCTGACTTTTATAAAATTAAGACGAAACTTTGAGAACAAAATAAGATAAGAAACAACTATCTTTAGAAAAGACAACTTCCAGCTATCAAAACAAAAGAAGACTAACAAAGAAAACAATATTTTTAACAAAAAAAACTATCCTCAGAACATCCTTCAAGAGGACTCCTCACATGTACCGATTGTAGGAATAATATTTAGAATAAGGTTTAGATATGCAAACCAAGGGTCCACCACAGCTAGGGGGATTCAATGTCCTTTTAACTTCTCCAGCAAAATGTCACCAAACCGTCCACAACTTCACCAATCAGCCAACAACCATGCTAAAACAGCCCACAACTTTTCTAAAACAGCCAACCAAAAATCAGCCAACAACTTCGCCAACGGAACTAGAAGAAAGATACAGGTGGGGTGGAACTTGCGTAGAGAAGAAGGAGGTTAGAAGACCGAGAAGAAAGAGGAGAAGCTCGCAAGCTTTCCTAGGGGAGAAGGAGAATGGAAAAAGCTCTCAAGCTTTTCCAAAGAAAACCCTCAGGTTTTGTAAGCACTTAGCTCTCAAATATTCACCACCACATCTTCACAAAATACCTCATATATATAGGCCAAAGAGGGGGAACTTAACAGCCAAAAGTTCCCAGCTTTTTAGATAGAAATGAAAGGCCAAGAGGCATATTTGCAAAATCCCAAGAGCCAAAGAACAAAGCCACGGAACCAGCCAAGAACAGCATACCGTGGAATCAGCACAGGAAACCAGGCGGCAGCAGCCAAAGAACAAAGCCACGGAACCAGCCAGGGACAGCACACCGTGGAATCAGCACAGGAAACCAGGCGGCTGCATAATGTTCGGTCAACAGAGGGAATGCCAAGGCGGTAATGACAGCACCCAAAGAGTCATTTCACTCCCCAAAACAGCCAGCCGAGAGAGAGCAATCCCAAAGCAGAATTTTTGGCTGTAGCATTTTTATTTCAAAAGGAATATGAAAGAGCAAAATCCACCCACCAAATCTAGTTCCTTCTTAATAAATTTATAGCAAGCCAATAGCTCATAATGAGCTACTTCTCCACTAGGTATTAATGAGCTTGTCACAACTAAAGTTTTAACTTCATAAGCTCAAACCGAAACAGCCATAGTTCTCATGAAACCAGCAGCCTACAAAGGACAAATGGACCCCCCCAAGCCGGCAAATCCAAGGAAACAAAATCCAAACCTCTTCCTACCATGATCATTGGATTTACCACCATCATAGGATAGCATAAAAACAAAAAAATAGAAAATATAACAAATATAGTTCATAACAAAATTTAAGCAGAAAAATCTAAATGCATCAAGAACACACACGGCATTAGATCCGAAGGCCCAACTATACCCTACACTGATGTGTAGTGAACTCAAACTACTCGACTCAAGCATTAATCAAAATACCCAGCAATGAACCCTCGTGTTCGATTTGAGTAAATACAGTAAAAAATGGCAATCTAGTGATGTGAAGTTGCACAAAACACCCGAATGCAATACACTGAGAAAATGTGCAAATACAGTATACAAATACACCGAAAAGCGCACAAGTGCATTGTGCAGTTGCATTAAAAAACCTGCAAGTTTATTAAGAGGTATATGAGTACAATATGCAAGCGCAATAAAAATCACACAAATGCATAGTGTAAACACATCAAAAAATGTGCATGCCATATAAAAGGAAAATTGAAATTCCCCACATATACTTCAAAAAATGTACTAAACACTCGAATATAAAGTGTGAGAATGTTGTACATGGCTAAAAGAAATGTGAACCACAATCATCTTTTTGAAACATGTACTCCGACGATACATTGAACTCAAAATTTTGAGGTCCAAGAATGCGGAACGTGTAAGAATAATGAGTATGGATTAGACCTGATCCTCTACTAGTTGAGAGAGATGACAAAGTCAAAATCAAAACGAAATGTTTGAACTCCTCGATAATATTGTGTTGAAAGAAAATCTCAATCGAAGGATCTCATTCTTAAAATCAAAATTTCATGGTACAAATATAAATACTTCAACTGATTTCAATATCACATCAATAATGACTGTTTTTTTTTTTTTTTTTGAAAAATAAAATAAAATATTAACCGAAGAGAACCTTATTTTCAAAATGCCAACACTCAATCCTCTGTAAGTAAATTAATAGAGTTGACAAAGTTCAAATGAAAAAAAAAAAAAGAAATATTTAGATAACCCAATGATGGTCATATTTATAGCAAATCTCAACTTGAGGGAATTGTGTGTGTGTGTGTGTGTGTGTGTGTGTGTGTATATATATATATATATATATATTAAGTATCTCCAAATTCTAATGCATATTATTTCGGGGTCAAATTTAAATAAAATAGAACCTCAAAATTTAACAAAAAAATCAAATATTCAAGTAAAATTTACACTTAAAGTTTTAAAGCAAAAATTTATCCACCATTTGCAACTATTGTTGAAGGTAGAGGATAACCTTAGCTTACCAAGGACCAATGTCTAGTCGAGCATATCAATAGGATTCATTATCAACAATCTCTCGTTAGTAAAGATGTAACAATTTTCCTCCAAACAATGGCTCTATTCTAAAATAACATCACAAACAGTTACGAATAGGACCCTCTGGCTGGAAGTTTTCTCAAAAAATAACACTATTAAATTGCAATCAGGGCTAAAGACTGTAAGTTCCCAAATGGCTAAACATCTTGAGTAATGAGTCATAGAGTACACTTGATAGGACAAGCCCACTATTAACTAAGCCAATCTTAAATTTGTCCCTTTAAACAAACATCCTCCCAAAATCTACAAAAGTAATCTTAAACAAAACCACCCTTGGAAGCAGACAAATATCCTTCGGTTAGTTAGGTTGACTACCTCATCTGATTAAATAGATCATAGAGCACAACAATCCGGGATAATAGAACCATAGGATCTTGATCAAATTTGTCATCATTTCCTCCACTATCCACTTTAATTACAAGATAGTAAATTTCAAAGTCTACACAAAAGTTATCATTATTAAATGCAAAGCACTTGGTGCCTATCTAATGACTAATCTTAATTGAAAATTATCTCTTGTCATCGAGAGGTAACTAATCATAGGGGCTTACGCCTATGTAAAAGTTCATGCAAAATGAGGGTGACCTCTCTTAGTAGTATCTTATTTGAAATATGATATTACTTCTAAAAATTTGACCTAAAACATTCCTTAAAACTCTCCTAACTAGAGGCTGAGGACATGAATTTTAGAAGCCTGTGATAATAAGAGACAAGATTGCTGTTATCTTAATCTGCTGGGGGGGGTGGGTGGGTGTGGCACGTTAAACCTAAAGCTATTCATTTGCAGCATAACAAATTGATTCTCCATGAATTCACAAATACAAACAAATACAAGAAAATAAGTCTCCATCAATTAAATATCCATCAACATCCTACCAAGTTCTACAATCATTTACCTTGAATATTCACTTCATGTCACCAAAATGATTCATTGCATTATTAGTGTCATGTTATCAATATGTAGAATATTATAATTATTATGTAATTATAAGTTTTCCCACTCCACAATCCAAAGATTTTTCTATTAAATTTTTTTGGATTTTAAATGTTTCATAGTAAAAACTTCTAACATTGTATAAATACTACATAAATGTTGGAATGAAAGACTAAACCAATTCTCTCTAATTCTTGTCATGGTATTAGAGCCCTAAGGTTTTTCTCTATCTTATAGCCCTCATTGTTGCATCATCACAATCGTGTGGTCTTCATTGCTGCGTTGTCATAATCTTATGGTCTTTACAACTGCATTACCACAATCACAACCTTAATTATTGCAGCATCTTCTCTTTCTCTTATTGTTTTATAAGTGCAGCCTTCGTCATTGCATTGTCAAAAATATTTCACATTTTTGCAGCCTTCATCACTAAATTACCATAAATCATTCCCATTGTTACAACCTTCATGGTTGCATTGCTATATTTTATTTTCCTTTTCTACTTTTTCATATGAACAGAAATACAATTTCGCCTTTATGGATAAAAATAACAATACCCATGCACATTTGGTTTCAGGTTCTATTGGAATTAAGTGATGCAATATAAATCTAACAAAAGAGTGGCAATATATCAATTCAATATACCGATTAAATGGTAAAAAAACCCATATAAACTAGTCATAATTGATTCATAGGTCTTTAAAGGAAATGAGAAAATTGAGTCCTATACAAGACAAAGAAAGACAGGCTTTCTAGGATCACCTAAAAAATATCGATAGTATGTGAAAAACTTGCTTATATTCTCAACAAATGACAATCAAGAAAAATATTTTAAAAATTGACATGCAAGCTTGGAATGGACAACATTTGTTCATTTGATTAAAGTAGAGCAATATAAAAAATCAATCTCCATCAATGTTCCACCAAGCTCAACAATCATTCACCTTCCTTATTCGCTTTATGCCAAATTGTCACCTCAATGATTCATGGTATTATTAGTGCCACCTCATCAATTAAGGGACTACTGCAATAACTCTCTCTCTATATATATTTTTTTTTCTAACTCATTAACCCATAGATTATTATAATTATCATAAAATTATTATTGCTTGGTTTTGAATATTTGATATTAGCTCTTCCAGGATTGTATAAATAATACACAAATGTTGGAATGAAATACTATATATATATATATACACACACACACACATAGAGAGAGAGAGAGAGAACATAAAAAAATAAGAAAAAACAGCATTATTGCATACCATTTGCCATTTACTTGAGCTTGAAATAAAGTACACATATGCAGTCCATGGCCAATAATATCAACTTTAAGTGGTTCAGCATTGTTATTGGCAGGCATACCACTCCATCCAAGGGGAAGGATGGATGTCGCGGTCCGTATGATAGGAGGATCAACAATATGACCAAGTTCTACATCACCGGCGGCTCTCAGCCCAAGCAACTGCTGCAAATGTGGAAATTGTGGCAGCTGTTCAATACCAAGAAATGAAGCAGCATTTATGCACATGCATTGCTCATATATTCTGCAAAAGCAAATCATGAAAGGGTTAGTAACTATTTCAAGCGGCAGAAGATAGAATCTTCTTAATTAGAGGGCAATTCAAATTATGATATTAAGAAGCACAGTCTAACAAGAATCCCCTCAACATACATGCACAATACGTAGGCATGTAGCTGTAACAGTAAAGAAAATAATTGGACTGATCGATGCAGCATTGGTATTATCATTTTGGTAATCATAGTTTCCTAACAAATAAAGACTAGAAAGCTGCTACGGATTGACACAAAACTCATAACAACTATAAAAGCTTTATTTGACAGTTGTTTAGTCCATTTTTATTTGAAAAACAGTGATGATAATTGTAGGAGATTTTATTTAGAGATTATTTGGTTAACTTATTTCTGAAAAATAATGTACATCTTGGTTGCACAACAAAAGGAGATTAATATCTCTCTCCTATCCATGCATGGCCATCAACTCAAATTTCAGACAAGCTTCAGGAATATTCTAGTGTACATGGAGAACATTCAAAAACATATGAAGAAACTTAAGAGGTAAAACAAATTAAGTTAAGAGCTTATACACAACCTGCACCATCCGTGTCTGTAAGATAGGAGTCACCAAGGCAAGCAGGAACTATGATTGATGTATTTTCTTCCAAAATCATAGTTAGATATGACCAAACAACTTAAAAATGTCCAACATGATCAAGACACGCTCAACAAGTGCAGGAAAACATATAGGTATTTTGATAGGAAATAGCCACAAAAATAGAGAAAATTGTTGCAATCACTGTGCAAATTTTACAAAATTTATAGTAATAATCAAGAAGAAAGCTCTTGAAATTCAGTAATAGATGAAAAAAAACAACCCGATATAACGAATCTTCAATTCCAGAGGAAGATTCAGCTCTCCAAATCTCTAGCCAAAGTCTAGAGCCCAAAACCAACACCAAGATCTCAAATTTTAGATTTAATTCCCCGAACCCTAGCAAGAAGAAACTAATTAAAGCAAAAGGACAATTTATTAATCCCTTAACAGCCCCTAATTTGAATTTTCTCTCCGACCCAAAGCATCATTAGTGCATGGGCCCCATCCAATCAGCAGCCCCCCTCCCTAGTTTAGGCCCCCCCCCCCCCCCCCCCCCCCCCTTTGGCCCACCACCTGTAAATGATGGACTGGTTCAGCTGGCCCTTGGGCTGGTCTAACATTACCTCCCTCCCAAAAACTCAAATTGTCCTCAATGTGAAATGAAGGAAATTGATGATTCACCCTCTCATACGGTACTACTAACTGCATGCTCCCCCTGAGCTTTTCTCAACTGTGACACATGGAATACTGGGTGAATTGGCCAATCAAGTTGCGTTCCTTCAATAACAAAGGGTTATAATGATGGAGATGTTCAGAAAATATATTCAAATGATTGATCATGAACTAGAATACAAGGAAGATTGATCACAAAAAAACCAAAATCTCTTCGTGATAACAAGATTCTAGTGAAAGTTTTAGAATGCGAGAATATGAGATGTATATCTCAAACCTTCTTTTAGAGGACAACAACAACCTTTTGAGGGGGTGGTTCTATCAGGCCAAAAAAAGCTCAACACTTGGGTGAATTTGCTCAAAACCTAATTCAATCTCTATGCCTATTATTTCCAATAGAATGTTTTTTTGCTCGCCTTAAACTCACCAGACCCGCATTGATGTGATGAAGCACACCTCTCTGACATATGTGACACATAACCTAGGGGTACTTCAAGAAGTTGTTTCGACAAGAATTCTACCCTCTGTGATATGAAGAACAAAGATTCAGTGGAATAGTTTATGACAATGATAAGAACAAATCATGCAAATTTATACAACATAGTTCAAGAGACAAGCTAACTGTATTCAAAAGTACATTGTGATGCTACATTATGGTTCTCCAACGAACTTATGATTTTCCCCATCAAAAATCATGGTTGAACAAGCATGTTTTTCATGGCTATCAACAAAAAGAACAAATAAAACCTTTGATGACAAGAGAAGGGAATCTAAAGCTATCAAGAAAAAAAAGTGGCACTGGAAGGTTTTCATAAAGACAACTCCACAAATTCTTCAAAAAATAATCTTTATTGAGATTATTGCCGGCATAATTGAGCAAAATGCTAGAAACTTCATCTAGAACTCTTCCCAAAGATATTCAAGAAGGATATCAAGGGATGGAAGATGGTTAGTACAGTGAACTAGAATCAATCACTAGAAACAATGAGTTAACCAAACTCAAGCATTTCCTTGAAGGCATTGCCAAAAGGGAAAGACCCAAGTATATCTGTCTCAGTTGTCCCTTGACACTTGATCCCACAGACAGTATGGGGAATTTGTGGGAGATTAACTAGATGACACCGATCTCCTTTCATATTTGGGTGGCTGATTTAGGAAGGATTATATTAAGGTACATAATTTTATAATTATTTGTTTCTTTATTAAGATATCTTATTTAGATCTATAAATAGGGATAGTTTTGTGCAATAAAATTAAGCATTTTCCCTCTTCAATTCTCTGAATTTAATATGGTGTCGGAGACTTCATTGCCTGCCAGAATTTTGAATTTTCTTTCTACTGTCGTGCCTTCATTGTTGGCCTTCCTTTGAGAAACAAGAGGGAGCGTGGGAGAGACCGAATAGTCAGATCCCTATGTGTTTTTGGCCGAGCAAGGGAGAAAGAAGGATAGAGCAGCTTTCTGTGAACGTGAAATCGAGCGAACCGAGTAGTTTCTATGATCGGGCGAAATGATTGTACAAGGGACCTGCATGTGCGGCTTCTGCGTATGAGTCGGACTTCCTTCTCACATGCATGTGTTGGTGTCGAGCAGAGAAGTTTGTTCTTGGCGTGCGACTAGAAGCTTCATCTTCACCTCCTTAGACCGATCAAATAGGAGACGAAGCCTATATGTGCATACGCCAGTGTTAAGCCAAAGTAGAAATATGTTCTTTGTGTGTGACCGATTCAGAAGCTAAAGTGGCTTCTTTGTATGTAATCTTGGACGAACCAAATCGAGTGTCAGTTCTCGTGTACAAAGTCGAACTGACCATATAGGAGACGAACCAAAGAATAATTAATCCACTTTTCTAGTTGTCTCACCATCGGCCTTTATTGCCATTATCGATATCATTGCCACCCTGCACCTTGCGGACTTTGCTGATATAGCCTTCATTGATATCCTTTGACACCGCAATATCTGAAGCTAATTCCTCCCAAAGCTTTGACCAAATAGAGAACTCTAAGGTGCACCAATGAAGAGAAAACCTCCAAAATATGCAACATTCCTATCGTTTAAATGAAAAAAAAAAAATTACTTGGAAGAAGTGTCAATTTGCGAAGACCTACTTGAAAGGGAAAAGAAAGATGAATCACCTCTTTAGGATAGGACCAAAAGAAGGAGACCCTCATTTTTAGGCATGGGATAAAGCAAACTCCAAGATTGTCATAGCTGTGGAATTTCATCACGCCAGAAATTAGTGATACTTTCATGTTCCTATCTAGTGCAAAATATATATGAGATGCCGCCAGGAAAACCTTCTCAAAAGTTCAAGATGCTACTCAAATCTTTGAAATTAAGGTCAATGTGGGAAATACAAAACAAGGCAGCATAACCATGACTGAATATGCCACTCCCCTTAATAATTTGGGCAATAACTTAATCACTACATATGCATAGAGACCAAGAGTTCAGAAGATGCTGCTATCCTCAAATTCTTTATTGAGAAAGATGATGTATGACTTTCTTGCAGGATTAAATATAGAGTTTAGATCCTTGGCAAAAAGAAGACACATTCACTAAATGAGACCATTCCCTCATTCGTGATGAAGAAAGCAGACAAGGGGTAATGCTGGAACCAATGGTTATTGAAGATTCAACAAATTGTGACAACTAAAGAGGCGTTACGGAAGAAAAGAGATAAGGATTCTTCAAAACCCAAAGACAACAACTCCCTTTAGTACAGCTATTGTAAAAATCAAGAAACACAAATGAGACATGCTAAAAGTTACATGAAAAGATCCCAAGTAGTGGATTCAAAGAAGTGGACAAAAAGGGACATCACAAGCTAATACTACAACAAGTCAGCCCAACTCAGAAACGCAGTCCAACTTCAAAGAGCTCAACAAAAAAGATATTGATAAGCCAAAACAACTACTGGTATCCCTTAAAAAACCATCTGCATCTTCTTCTCTTGTACTTTCAGGTAAGTTTCCTATATTCATTGGATTAAGTGTCTCTAGAAATCATTTGAAAAATTTATGGATCAATAACTCATGAGCCATAAATCACATGACACACTCTACTACTCACTTCATCAACTACACTCCTTGCCCAAGTGATGGAAAATCATCACTGCAGATGGTTCTCTTATCATAGTAGCAGGCCAATGAGACATATCCTTATCTCCTTCTCTCACTCTCAAAAATGTGATCCATTTACCTCAATTATTCCCAAACTTAATCTCCAAACAAAAACATATCAGTGACCATAATTGTCAAGTCTTATTTAATCTCACTTGGTGCTTATGTCAGGACTAGGGATCAAGAATAAAGATTGGACTTGCTAAGGAGAGAGATTGATTGTACTACCTAGAAGAGCTGAACAAATCCACTATTATCAATAATGGTTATTTTATGTTATCCCTATTTAATAAAAAAATTACTATTTGACATCATTATTTTAGATTAAGACATCTATCTTTTGATGTATTAAAAAATATGTATCCAAAACTTTTTTATAAGTTCAAAAATGAATATTTTCATTGTGAAACTGGTGAATTAGGCAAACAAGAACACGTTTCTTTTCCAAACAAAAATGAGAAATGGCATACTCCCTTCTACCTTATTCAAAGTGATATTTGGGAACCCTTAGAAATCCTTAATATCTTAGGGGTTTGATGGTTGATATCATTCATTGACGACTGCACTCGAGTTTCTTGAATCTTTCTAAAAAAAAAAAACAAATTTGATGTTAGCAATCTCCTCATTTTTCATACAATGATCTAGAACCAATTCAGGGAAAAGATAAAGAAATTTCATTCCGGCAATATCAAAGATTACTTTAAACAAACTATATCCTCCTACTTTCATGTATCATTCATAAGTCTTCATGCATTCACACCACACAACAAAACGAAGTTGCAGAAAGAAAAAATGGGCATCTGCTTGCCTCCACCCGTGCAATTGTATTCCACCACAATGTACTCAAATCCTACTAGGAGGAAGCTCTTTTGACTTTCATATATCTGATAAACTAACTACCTTCAAAAACCTTGGGACAAAAAACACCAATGGATATCCTATCCTCTTTTTACCTGAATTTCGAACCCATAACAACCTTACACCCAAAATCTTTAGACGTACTGCCTATGTTCATATTCACAACCAAAATGGAGGAAAATTAGATATAAGAGCACTTAAATGTATCTTTGTCGGATATTCATCCACCGAGAGAGGTTATAAGTGTTATCACCCATCCACACAAAAATTTCTTGTATCACCCATCCACACAAAAATTTCTTGTATATGTTAACATTACTTTTGATGAACAAAAATCCTATTTCACCAAACCTCATCTTGAGGGGGAGACTGAAACTGGTGAAGATGAGGAAAGTGAGCTTGCCCCTCTTGACCTTCCAGCTCTACCTCAGACCGATTTACCTAAACCTAAAATCAAAATAAGGGAAACTGAGAACAAAGCTATTATATATAACAATATGTTTGAAAAAGCATATTCCAAACGTACAAATCCAGACTATGCTCTAAAGCAGATCCACGAACCTGAACCGTATTCTAAAATTGAGATAAACATAAGTTCACCAAATAAACCTCCCGTATACCCCATAACTAACTTTGCATACTTCCATAATTCCTCACCTTCATATAAACATTTCTTGATCACACTAAATGATATTCATATTCCTAATAATATTTATAAAGCCTTGTCTGAAGAGAATTAGAAAAATGTCATAAAAGATGAAATGTAGGCCCTGGAGAAGAACAATACCTAAGGAAATGTCTTACCAAGGAATTTGAGATCAAAGAACTTGGTACATTAAAATATTTCTTTGGAATTGAAGTGGCTCACTCTAACAGAGGAATTTTGCATTTCACAACAGAAATACATTAATGATCTTCTTAAAAAATGGATAAATTAACTTGTAAACTAGCATCAACACCAGTAAAATCAAATCTCAAATTGGGGGAAGCTAAAGATGATCTAAACGTAGATAAGGGAGGTTACTAGACACTTGTGAAAAAATTGATCTATCTTTTCCACACTATAATAGATATAACATTTGTTGTAAGCAAGATCAACCAATTCATGCAAAATCCAAAGCAGACTAACATGTAAGCAGTTGACAAAATACTGCACTACCTTAAAGGAATTCTCTTCAGAAGAGACCAAGGAATAACCTCATCAGCATATATTGATGCTAATTACGCGAGACCGCCAATAGATAAATGATCTACCTTAGGATATTGCACATTTCTTGGACTAAACTTTGTTACACAGAGAAGCAAGAAACATAATGTGGTGGCAAGGTCTAGTGCAGAAGTAGAATAAAGAGTTATGGCCTTGGGAATATATGAGCTACTATGGATCAAGATGATTCTAGAAGATATAAGGCTCGAGTATGAAGGACTGATGAAACTACACTATGACAATAAAGCAGCAATCAGCATAGCTCACAATAGATTCAACATGACAGGATTACAACAACATCAAGCCTTTGTCCCACTACGTGGGGTCGAGTACATGAATCATTTTTCTCCATTGTGTCTTGTTAGAAGTCAAATAATCATTTGAGCATGACAAGACCAAGCACATAAAATTGGACAAACATTTCATAAAGAAGAAATTTGACAGTGGTCTTATATGTATACCATGTCTCATCAAAAAATCAGCTTGCAGACATTCTTACCAAGGACTTGATAACTCTACCTTTCTAAGACTAATTACCAAGCTGGGAATGACAAATATGTATTCCCCAACTTGAGAGGAGGTGTTAAATCCAAGTCGTCCCTTAACACTTGATCACAGGACTAGCATGGGGATATGTGGGAGGCTCTACTAGATCACGCCGATCTCCTTCCATATTTGGAAGGTTGATTTAGGAAGGATTACATTAAGGCAATTATGCATGATTTTGTAATTATTTGCTTATTTATTAAGATATCTTATATAGATCTATAAATAGGGATAGTTTTGTGCAATAAAATTAAGTATTTTCCCTCTCCAATTCTTTGAATTTAACAATATCATCTAAGCCTAATGAACATGGGGAATGATTCACTTTGAGTGTCCAAGTGAAGCAGCAAGTTTGAGGAGAGTTTAGTTAGAAGATCAGTATTAAGATGACTCCAAATCCCATCCATATCCACTATGATGGATTCAAAAGGGACTCAGAAATGTGGATTGATCAACTTCATGGTTGCTTTCCCATCACTAGAGAGTACATTGATAAGGTAATACATTAAGTGATTCCTCTCGATATATGCTAGATCATCCTTGCAAGCTCATATATACATGACCGAGATGGTCTCTTCAATTGAAGAGCGTCACTCCAAGAATGGTGTAGGATACACTGTCAATTTTTAACTTTTAACATGATCCCAGTTAGACAAGAGAAGAACATGAGACATGAGAGGAACATCTAGTACACATGCAAAATATATTTGATCTCCTAAAGAATTACATTTACTTGAAATTGAACAAGTGTAACTTGGAAAAGAAAATCTCCCGCAAAGGAATTATAAAATCAAACAGCTCAATGTGGATCAAAAATCATGATGGTGTCGAAAAAAATGAATAGCTTATATGCATAGTGGCACATAACAAGATCATGTGGAGAATCAATATCCTCATAGGATGGATGACCTGCTAGATGATTGAATCATGCACTAGTTTTTAAAAAATTGGATATGAAATTGAGATCACTAAATCCAAGTACAAGAAGATATGTAGAAAACCATGTTGAGAAAAAAAAAAGATTGTTTGAGTAGATGGTGATGTTATTCAATCTCTACAATCCATCAACAACGCTTATGCATGTCATAAATGACATTATCATGCCATTCATGAGGGATTTTGTTATTATCTACCATGACGACATCCTCATTTATAGTCAAATATGAGAGGAGCGTCTCATATCCACGTGAAACGTATTTGATCTCTTAAAGAATTAAATCTAATTGAACATGAACAAGTGTAATATGGGGAAGAAGATCTCTCCCTCCCCCATCGTACCCATGCAAAAGGTATTTGATGCACCGACACTTCATGTTAAGGGATATACAGTGTCCGACACATATCAGACATGGATAAGTGCATGGCATGTGTCTAGTTAAAAAAAACACGTGTCCTAAAAACTTAATTTAAATCTTATAAAAAAGCTCAATTTTTTTTCTATTTTTCATTTTCCTCTCTAACATTTCTCTCATAAATCTTCCCACCCGATGTTTTTCTTTCTAGCACGTTTGGTTAGAGTTTAGACCAACCATGCCAAAATTATGAATACAACCATCAGCTTCCTAACCTCAACTCTCACATACTTGTCTCCCTATTTTCTCCCCCCTCTCAATGCTAAAGCTTGATTACAAAGTGACAACTTACATTCTTTTGCCTCTTGACACGAAAGCTAACTCCAAAACATACGAGGTGACAATTGAAATCCTCTTCTCTCGATGCCAAAGCCCCCAAGATCATCCAAATAAATACTAAATAATCAAGTAAATGGAGATGAATCCTCGAAATAAATAGTCTTGAATATAACTCAATAAGTTTATTATAAAATGAAACATCATTAATAATAGAATTTTTAAAGGATATACAATTTTAATTACATGCTATAATTTTATTTGTCATTTGTTTAAGTTGTGCAATTTAATATTTTGTATATATTTTTATGTGTATTGTGCAATGTGCAATTAAAAAAACTATGAAAATTAATATAACTCTATAGGTTTATTATACTTATTTCATTTAATTTATATGCATTATTTTTAATTTTAAAATATAAAAATTAAAAATGTCATTTCCAATAAATGTTCGTGTCCTATATTTTCAATAATAGAGATTTATTGTATTTGTATCGTGTCATATCCTCTGTTAGTGCACGTGCATCCTAGCAATCAAGGTGTCCCAGATGCACCAAGAGCATTATAGGATGCTACTGACAATAGAATATTAATTTATCATGTTAATATATCAAAAAATTTATAGATGATACTAATTCATACAATTGATTGCTAAGAAATTTGAGTTGGAGTAGCAGTTCGTTTATAAACTTCAACAAGTATAGCTCAAGCATACAAATATAACAAGGAAGCTTTTAATCATGATCAAATGCATCAAAACATCCAGAAGAAAGAAAGTTAATGACATGCAATCACTCGCAAAAAAAAAAAGTTAGATTAATGCAATAAGCATATTACATGTAGACCCTTGAAGGATAAAATACAAGTATAACAGTGCAAATTCTTACTTGTGAAAGCGAAACCTATATGACCTCATTGAATGTGACTGTAATCGTTCCTTCAATTCTGAAATAACAGAACTCACCTGCAGATGCCTTTGCCATGACAACGCAATGAAATGAGTAGCTAGAGTTGAATTTTAACATTAGAATTCAAATTTTCATGATGCGCAAGTAACATGACACGTGATAAAATCTTTAAAAATTTGAAGACCAACACATCACCAATTATAAAGCAAAAGAACCTCTTACCGATAATAATTTA
Source organism: Dendrobium huoshanense (assembly GCA_016618105.1). Lineage (NCBI taxonomy): Eukaryota > Viridiplantae > Streptophyta > Magnoliopsida > Asparagales > Orchidaceae > Dendrobium > Dendrobium huoshanense. The sequence goes on along the minus strand of CM028359.1, from coordinate 16,362,332 downwards.
GAGTACTCAGCATCTGAAAGCAGCTCCACTGATGAGTTTCTCAAAAGAAATAGCTGGAAAAAATTAGATTTCTCAAGAAAGTTAATGAAATTTTAAAAAATATCACATAGACATAAAAGCAAATATACATGGCAAAAGAACGAGAAAAAATTAATACGCAGATATAAAGTTTAAAACAGAGGTGTGAAAATGCTTAGGAGATGAAGGAATTTCTTGGCTTACAAAACTTTTTAATATTATTTTGAAGAATAAAAAGATGTTAGACGAGTGAAAAATGAGTGTGTTGATTCCTATTTTTAAGAATAAAGGTGATGCACAAGATTGTGTGAATTAGAGAGGAATTAAGTTAATGTGTCATACTTTAACACTATGGGAGAGAGTTATAGAGCATAGGTTGCAACGTCATACTAATGTTTCTCAAAATCAATTTGGATTCATGTCAAGTAAGTCTAATATGGAGCTATACATTTATTGAGAGGTTTGATGGAGAAGTATAGAGAGAATAAGGAGGATCTACATATGATATTTATTTATTTAGAGAAAGCATATGATAAAGTTCCAATAGAAGTGCTATGAAGAGTTCTAGAAAAGAAAGGGTTTAATAATGCTTATATTCAAGTCATTAAGGATACGTATGCAGGAGCTACTACTTGTGTTCAAATACAAGGTGGTTTAACCAAGTATTTTCCTATATTAGTTGGATTACATCAAGGATCAGCCTTAACCACATATCTTTCTGTTTTAGTCATGGATATTCTCACTAGACATTTGCAAGAGATTGTACCCTGGTGTATGTTTTTTGCTGATGATATTCTTCTTGTTCATAAGACTAGAGGAGTTGAAGATAAACTTGAATTATGGAGGTCAACCTTAGAGTCTAATGACTTTCGTTTGAGTAGATCTAAAACTGAATATATTGAGTGTAATTTTAATAATAGTAGTTCTAGTGGGAGGATTGTGACTTTCGATGATCAAGTTATTAATAAGAGTACTCGTTTTTGAAATCTTGGGTCTATTGTTCAAAGTGATAGTGAAATAGATGGGGATATTATTAGTAGAATTCAAATTGGATGGTTGAAGTGGAGGAATGCATCGAGCTTGTTCTGTGATAGAAACGTCTCCCTCAAACTTAAGGGAAAATTCTATAAGATGGTGGTTAGACTTGCAATGCTTTATGATGCAGAATATTGGCCATTAAAAAAGAAGCATAATATTAAGTTAAGTGTTGTAGAGATGAGGATGCTCAGATGGGCTCAGATGGACTCAGATGGATGAGTGGCTTTACTCTTAGAGAGAGGATACAAAGTGAGCATATACGTGAAAATATTGGAGTAGTTTCAATGGAAGATAAGATTAGAGAGAGTCACCTTAGATGGTTTGATCACAAAAAACGGCAGCCTTCCGATGACCAGGTTATAAAAGTAGATGTATTATATTTGACTTATTTTAAGAAAGGTGAGGTAGACCTAAAAGGACTTAGTCAGAAAATATTAGAAATGACCATTCTTTATTAGATTTAAATGAGAATTTAATTTTTAACATAACACAATAGAGAAAAAGGATTCATGTAGCCGACCCCACAGAGAGATAAAGGTTTGATGCTATTGTTTTTGCCGTTGCACCCTTAATCTGTATCTTCCAACTCTCCCCTCTCCAAGGTGTGAATGATAGATTATTCCCCTTAAGGTTTCAAACATTTATTTGTTTCTTTCTCAAAGAATTCTCAAGCACAATCCTTCTCCTTATAAACTCTATAAAAACATCATACCCTAGCATCCTTGTCCATTTACACAAACAAGAAGAGGCCAATTCAAATTTATGAAGTCAACAAATATCCGTCAATTGTCCCTTAGTTTTTGCACCATCACCACATCAGAAACTCACACCAAATATTGCAAGTCCTCATGAACTCGGCCTCCAAGAGCTTTTGAACTTCATCAGATAATTTTGTTCATGATTACTACAGTACTACAAATATATTAGATCAATTTATACCAGCATCTCCTCATGTATTTGCTTCATCGCTTCAAGTCAAACCAAAAACCTTTTATTTCTTGCAATGCTTGAAATTTCAATCATAACGAAGAAATATTGAACCTATGTTTCATGAGAGCTATTTGAGATAGCCAATTACCAAACAAACCATAAGGAATAAAATTTAATAAGCAGCAATTCCTTTTTTTTTTTTTTTTTTCATATGCTACATTGGCAGGAGCTTCAAAGCCCCTTTTTTAACCCTAAAATTATCAAAATTGATAAAAATATAACATATACTAAAGATAAGACTTCTTTCTATTTTTGTAACATTTGCCTCTCTAATTTCGTTCTATGTGGTAGAATCTCAGATGAAATAGTGAAACAAAATTTTTGTAAGTGGGATTTGAAGGCAGATAGTTTGGAATAAAATTAGACACCTTAACCAATAAAGCAGTTAGACTGTTAGAGTTTACGTTTTCTTTTTTGTGAACGCTTTACTTGGCTGTAAAGTTGAAGTATTTCATCTCACTAAGCATTGCCCAGGTTAAATGTCTAGTTTGATTACATTGGTAAATATTAAAACAACCAATAACATCTTTCAATATCATTTGCATTCCATTATCTAATTAATCTTTCAATATCAAAGCAAGTAGCATAAGGATCGTTATTTATGAACACCAAAAGCAATAGTGGTATCCCTGACCATAGTTAAAAAAATAACATAAACTTGATTAAATAAGAAAATATAGCAAAAAAAAAATATTGTCTGTGCATGTTCTACAATTATAATTACACTATTTTTTTTTTTCGTTCTCCATAATTTAACTACAAAAACCACAAAATGAACGTAGAAAGATGACTTCTATATACATTTTTTACTGTAAACGTTAAATTGGATTCAGAGCTGAATAGCATAATTAGCCTTCAAGTGTATTTTAACTCGGAAAACGAGTTTTTGTTTGTAAGTACAACTGCCGCAGTTTACAAGCACTGAAGTTTAATAGAAAGATGATTCATATATTTATCCACGTCACCTCCATGTTATAGGAAGCAAACAAATTAACCTTTCAAATCTCTGAATTAAACAAAACACTATATATTAATGTGCATAGTAGTTTCATGCATCACTAGCAATAAGTACCTCATTTAAAACTCTGCAGCATAAAAATTGAGACATGGATTCAGGAACAGAAATAATTGATAAAAGTGAAGAAAAAACAAATACAAAATCCTATACGATCTTTAAAAACCACAATATCTAACAGTACACATGGAGATAGGAAACAATTACGAAGGTCATCTATTTTCCACCTTTTAAAAGAGATATATAATCAAGGTTATGGAGAAGAACATATCAAAAGAAGAGATAAAATTGGTTACCTGACCAAATGGTACATATGAAGGTAAATAAGGAACCCTCTTCCATCTGCTAGTATTTCCAGATCCAACGCCACTTCTTTCATTAAATGTTTTACTATTTCCTTCAGGAGACAATGTCTGTGTATCAGAAATTGGTTTAAGAGAGATACCTTCAGCACCCTCTTGGATCTCAAGGGACTGCGGTTCTGCTTCAGCTTCAGCAAATAGTAAAGTTGGGCTATTATGACCAACAATTGAGGACGGTTTTTCATCTTTACTCCCTCCTCTTCTAAGTATGTTTAAATGTTTACGAACACCCTCTAACGTAACCAGCTTAGATAATCTCCAGAATGGCATCTGAACTGGACCTAGGCCCAACACAAGCTGCTCTCCACTTGAACCTTTAGATTTCAGTGTTTGTAATTGCATTGTGCTATTGGCAAAATTAACCACTGATGCATCAACAAGAGCTGCATCAGAAGTTGACTGAAGAGACTGTGAATTATAGTGATGGAAATAGGCAGGAGATAATAAGCGTGGCACCAGATCTTCTGGAATACAGTAAGACTTAAAATACTTCTGCCATCCCTTCTGATGAACATAGCTTAAAAGAAAAAAATGGCTCTATTAGAGATTAAAAAACGAAAAAAAAAAAAAAAAGAGAGAGAGAGAGAGAGAAAAGGATTCAACCATGAACAAAAACTATAAAAAGTTAAGTCATTAAAATTTTTAAATTTATGTTAAAGAGCAGCTCCAGTACCCAATCAAAAGCATCATATATGAAAATATCATGTGGATTTTACAAAAATACACATACTCTTTCAGTGCAGCATTCCCAACTGGTGGTTGGGAGAAGGTAATGCACTTTACTTGAACTTTCCCATGTCCTTGAGATATAGAAGACGAAGCAAGAACTCTCAAAATTGCTAGCGTGGCCAATGCAGCAACCTGCCAATAAAAACAAGAAAGTGAAGATTTTAACTCAGTAGACAGATGGAAATGGAGATAACAAAGAGATTTTCCAATGCTTACTGCACCGCCAAGTGAATGCCCACAAAGAACTAGGTTTCTATTTTTCTTCTGAGCAAGCCTGTAAATCTCCAAAGCTGGTATACCTTTAGCACGGGCAAGGAATCCCTGTCATCGAAAAAAGAGAAATGATAATCAGAAAGATGTGTAGTTTCTGAAGAGATATTTAAACAGCCTATCCAAAAAAAACAGTAACCCTTTTGGATCCAAATATCATGAAATTTAGCACGAATACATGAAGTCAGCAATCTGACCCTGTGTGCAGCAGGCTTTGCATTTTTTTGTAGCCTTTTGGGCTTTCCTTTAGAAGACTTAAGAATATTTACTTCTATCTTCGCTTGGCTGTCAACTGTATCATTTTCCATAACATCAACTGCTTCCAAATCTTCTTCATCGTCTTCATGGAATATAGCCCCTTGGAAAAAGTTAGCATCAGTGATAACATCCCTGCAAGAAGGGTGGGGGGGGGGGGGGGGGAAGGCTTAAATTAGTAAGATGAACACCAGTAGTTCTTAACTACAATGAGAACAACATTTCAGTTTTGAAAGCACCCTTACTTGTACTGTTTAGTTCCAATAAATGAAGCAAACAGTGTATCACCAGCCTCAGCCAATAGATACCTTGAAAGAAAAGATGACAACTATAAATAGAAGCCAAAAGACAAAGCTGGCTAATTATAAGAAGCTTGGTGCATGACGAAATTCATACAATTGTGTACAGAAACTAGCATATTAACATGGTACAATAAATATTCGTATAACAATGACCAAGGAAAAGTTGCAATCATTCTTCTCAGTCGAGTGACACTCTAGATGACACTACAGACATTAGCAAAAGATACCCTCCAAAGATAATATCTACTTGGAGACAAGATTCACTTATTTTATGTTTAATTTTATTCCAATAAGTTTTTGATGAGGATGCTCAGGTGGATGAGTAGCTTTACTCCTAGAGACGGGATACAAAATGAGCATATACATGAAAATGTTGGAGTAGCTCCAGTGGAAGATAAGATTAGAGAGAGTTGTCTTAGATGGTTTGGTCACATAAAACGGTGGCCTTCCGATGACCCGGTTAGAAAAATAAATGTATTAGATTTGACTTATGTTAAGAAAGGTAGAAGTAGACCTAAAAATACTTGGTTAGAAAATATTAGAAATGACATTTCTTTATTAAATTTAAATGAGAATTTAACTATTAACCGGGCACAATGGAGAAAAAGGATTTATGTAGTCGGCCCCATATGGTGGGATAAAGGCTTGATGTTATTGTTGTTGTTGTAAGTTTTTGGTTTCAAAATTTTTGCTTTTTCTTTGGACTCATAGGTGGTGTTTTTTGTCAGATATTCTAGAACTCAAAAGATGTATTGTTAATTAAAAAAAATGAAATAGCAATAAAATTCTGAGTGCAAACATCATTGCCACCATCATAATCTACACCTGCAAATATTGAATCGCTCCATCGACCTTACTTAATATATTTGTTGCAATCAGATTATCAGAAATAACTCCATCAGGCATAAACCAAAACTTTTACAGTCAAAGAGATGCCCAGACTAAAATATTCCTCTAAGTGGACATCACTAGGTCCAAATCAAGCGACATGTTCTCAAACAATGCAAGTATTAGTACCATGGCCAGTAAATAATAGGTTAAACCAGAATGTATGAAGACTAAGGCATGTTCGGAACCCTTAGAGATAGGATACGAAATGAGCATATACGTGAAAAGATTGGAGTAGCTCCAGCAGAAGATAAGATTAGAGAGAATCGCCTTAGATGGTTTGGTCACATAAAACGGCGGCCTTCCAATGACCTGGTTAGGAGAGTAGAGGTATCAGATTTGACTTATGTTAAGAGAGGTAGAGGCAGACCTAAAAAGACTTGGTTAGAAAATATTAGCAATGACCTTTTTTTATTAGATTTAAACGAGAATTTGACCTTTAATAGGACACAATGGAGAAAAAGGATTCATGTAGCCGACCCCACATAGTGGGATAAAGGCTTGATGATGTTGTTGTTGTTGTTTCTGTATTTTTTTTTTTTTTTAAATTTAGATAAAATATGTGTGATTAGTATTATGTCTTTTACAAATTAAAAGTAAATCAAATTAATTTTTAAAAACATCTAAACTAATGTTTAGGTGCTTTTATTATTTTTAAAACAATAACTCTCGGCCACCATACCTTGCGAACCACACCGGCCAACCTTGGCCTTGTCATTAGCCAACCCCATTCCAACCACCAGCCCATCCTGCCCACACCCCGCCGCCAATCAACCCCCACACCCCGCCATCGATCAACCCCATGCCAAAGCTGAAGAACCCTTCACCCGTCACCAGCCAACCTAGTACCACAAAACTAATTGCTTCTCTGTCTGGTCCACTAAAACGTCCAGCCATAGTGCCACTGCCCTCTTCCAAGCCCAAAATAAATGGCTAATGCGACAATTAATAAAAATAAAAACAAAATAACCTATATTTAAGGTACAATATATAATTTTATTTCATATCAAAGCATAACAAAAAAAGATAAAAAAGTTAACCCAAATGGCCCTAATAAATAAGAGCTTAATTACATTATTTATTTATGTCAAAAACTGACAATGCATTAACTAAAACACGTATAACTTCAATTAAAGAATATAAAAATTGTTTTGTGAAAATGATTGAAAATTAGGTGGTTTTATGAAAATCGATAGATAGTTAGAGAATTCAATTCCAAAAAATCTGATATGGGAAAGTCATATCCAAATGTTTATGTCTGAGTGAGGAAGGGAGGAAGGGAGGAAGGGAGGAAGGGAGAAGAAAGGGGGGTAAGGAAAATTGGCATTGCAGGATACATTCGGCAGCCCACACTCATCTTCATGTGCTATGACGGAGGAGGGCCTCTTAATCCTCCAGTACATGGTGGTTGGGCCTCTGATTCTGCACCTCACTTCATTAGCCTTTTCCTTAGCAGATGTAGAGTGAAATTTCCACATCTCTTCTTACGCATAAGGTAGAATAAGAGAAGTGATTGGAAACAGAAAGTGTGAGTGCACCAAAGAGATGTGAGAAATTAAGGGAAATTTTTAAGGGTTAGAAAGTGGGATGTTGCTGCTACTCATGGAATGAAAAAAATTGAAGAACAACAATTCATGAAGTTGGAAAACATCTAATTATTAGGCCTTAATGATACTCAAATTTCAGAAATTCCATATAAGTATTCTTATTCCATGCCAAATCCCAATAGGTTATGGTGGAATAATGCATGATTACAAGCTGGTTGAAATACTAGCAGGGCCCTTGAGTTTTCCATGAAGCATGGATAGTTATATCAAATCAACCAATTAGGAGGATCACTTTTTTATCATACAAGCAATTGGATCCTTTACAAGGGTCAGTAGTTCCTAGAATATGTACCTCACCCCTCTCATTTGCTAGGGCAATTTACATGGTAAAATGTTCCTAGTTAAAGAGAGACGCACAACCCATTAGTGTGGTTTTGATAAATGAGGGAGAGTAATAAAAATGGACACAAAGAATACGAAGGAGAGAGAGAGACTATAAACCAACCACGAGCAGGTCAAGTGAGGAAAGAAATCAGACCTGAAGTAATTGGGTTGAGTGAGGTTGTAGAGATAGAGAGGGAGAGGGAGGATGAAGACAAGAAGGAAGAACAGAGATGCATTAAAATATTTTTGGAAGAGTAAAGGATCCAATTGGCTGCAAATGTAAATGAAAGGGACCCATCTGCTGGCATTGTAAACAAATATATAAATAGAGGTCCTTTTTGGTGTATACTTGTTATGATGCAGATGGATCAGACCCTCTTGGACCGGTCAAGAATGGGCCGGTCCAGGCAGGGTTTATGTCAGGCGGAAATTCCGTCCCCTTGGGGTGGGACCCAGAGGAATTATTTAAATGAAGAGGGGGTGGCTAGGAGGGAAAATTCAAATAGAGATGACTGTTTTGTGATTTTCTAGGTGAGTATATGCTTTAAGTAGGAGGTTTAGTTTTTATCCTTGATTATGCTGAATTTAGAATTGCTTAGGTGGAGAAGGCTCTAGCCGACGGCCAGGGATTTGAGAAGAAGTATCTTCCTCTTCAATTGAAGATCCAACTGTGTATTGTGTTTTCCTTCATAGATCTTTTTTAATAAAAAGGGTGTGTTCTTCTTCCTAGTTTTTTCTCAATTTATGCATCCACTTCCTATCAAATTGGTATCAGAACATAGATCCGGGTACCTATGGAAGAAAGAAAGGTAGAAGTGTTAGAAGAGAGATCGAACAATTGAAATCTGATTTCGAAGAAAAAATTTTAGATTTTGAAACTCAAATTTCAGTCGTCCATGAGAAGATTGATGGAAAGTTTTCCATCATGGAGGAGATGATGAGCAAGATGATTGAGATCCAAACCAAAACAACATCAAGGGAGTGGGAAAACCCTAATCCAATAAAAATAGGGGAAGATCATAAGGTGGAAATTGGGAGAAGAGAGAATGTCTCCCCTAAAGCTTATTCCTAGTAAGGAGACAAACAAAGAATGTGGAGAGAGGCATGAGGGATTTGGGTATGAACGAAGGGGTGCTGAATTTGAAAGGGTTGGGGCTGCTTATGACTGGAGGGGTGCTGAATTTGAAAAGAGGATGAGAGATTTTAACAAAGGGTTTGGGTACGAGCGTAGAAGGGATGACCAGGACACATGAGAGGACCACCCCCTCGAGAAATGGGAGGTTATAGAAGAAACAATGGAAAGGGGGGAGATCCGAGGATGGGGAAGCTAAAGATGCCTATTTTTAAGGGAGATGATGCACATGGGTGTATCTACATGGTGGAAATGTACTTTTCCATCAATAAATTGACGGAGAAGGGGAGACTGATGGTGGTCGGGCTGTGCATGGAGGGAAAATCATTCGAATTGTGCCATATTGACCTAGAGGGAGTTTAAAGACTGCTTGTTAGAACGTTTCCAAATCAGCAAGGGAGGGGACTACCACGAGCAGTTTGAGCACCTTGTCAGTCGACTAGACCAACTTTCGAAGACTGTACTGGAGGAAAACTTTATGAAAGGACTCAAACAATAGATTTAGGCGATTGTTATAATGATAATGCCTCGTGATTTGGGAGATGCTATGGAGCTCGCCCATTTAGTGAAGATCAGAAACACATGGAAATAGGGGCTAGAGGCAGCAGCTCAGGAGGTTCGTATAGAATTACGATCACCTTTTTGGCACTCAGTGGACCGATGCAGGGTATCCTTAAGGAGACTCCAAATGAGAAGACTATAGGAGGGAGACCTGGGAAAAACTTCAAGAAGCTCGCTGAGATGAAATTACAGGAGAAGAGGGTGAAGGGGGTATATTTCAGATGTGATGAAAGGCATACACCATGGCACATGTGTAAGGTGTAAGGATCGAACTTTTCAGGTTCTCGCCATCTGTGATGACGAGAAAACTGAGGGAGATGGGAGTGAGGCAGCAGTGGATGAGAAAGAAAAGTTGCATTTAGACATGGCGAAGCTCTCCTTGAACTCAATGGTGGGATTCACTCCAAATCACATCATAAAAGTGATAGAAGATATAGCAGTCAGGGAGGTAGTGAAGCTAATTATAAGTGGGGCTACCCACAATTTCATCTCCAACCAGGTCGTGGACCAGTTAGGGGTGAAGCTAGTGGAAACAGAGTGCTACGGTATAATGATGGGCAAAGGAAAGGTGGAGATATGCAAAGGAGTGTGTAGGGGAGTGGTTATGACCATGCAGAGGGTCCAAGTGAGGGATGACTTCCTTCCATTGGAGTTAGGGAGCACTGATGTCATCCTAAGAAAGAAATGACTGCAGACCTTCAGAGACACCAAGGTCAATTGGGGAGCACTAACAATGGAAATGATGGTGGAGGTAAGGAGGGTGGAGATCCAGTGAGATGCAAGGTTATTTAAAGCCATGATTTCTCTCAAAATCATGGTGAGGACCATACGGGAGGTTGGGGGAGAATTTCTGGTGGAGTTGCAAAACTTGGAGGATTTCTAGTATAGCGATTTTTGTCAAACAGTCCTGTTAGAAAAGTTGTTCATCTCAAGGTAAAACTATCATTACCCTACCTCTGATTTTAATGATTTTGTATATTTTATATTTTATGCTTTTTAATTTGGTTAAAACTTATAAAAGTTGCGATATCTTGATTTTTAGCAAACTTTCACCATATAACTTTTAATATGTGATTGATATTGTCAATATAAACATTTTAACAGGAATAAGTTAAATTTTCACATGATATTTTTATATTTTGGAGGAAATATCCGAACTTTTGTAATTTAGAAAATTTTAAAAATTTGATCAATAATTGTTAAAATATTTCTATATGCGTATATGACATGCATATTATTATAATCTAGATATTGTGGTTACATACACGTGAAAAGGGCACGCTACATTTTTTATGAATTTCACTAATTTTAGTTAGAATGAAAATTTTACATGTATTAATATGATACACTAAATTGAACATTGAGTGTTGCATCAATGTTTATTATATTATGTATGTTGTGAAATGTGTTTATGTAAGAAAAGTTGACCAGAAATGATTGACTGATTCAGATTGGCTGGAATATGTTACCTTGTACATTTGTACATGAAGGTAGGCCAACGAGCTTTCCTTTAAAATAAGGTTTATGGTATAATCATAAATGATATGAAAAGGGAGGCATGAGGAGATATGCCAACCTATGAAAGTTACTTGACCTAAATGGCTTGTGATTGAGACTGATTCTTATAGGGTTGGCATATATGATTGTATACATGAAAAATATCAAAGATAGTTGGATGCCTTTTCTTGCTTACAATGTTTGTATATGATAGATTGCATAAACAATATGATATGACATGATTTATATATGACACAAGAAATGATTGATACATGTATATAATAAAATTGATATAAGAGCATACACTACAAGAAAATCAACGATTACCGGCGGCATTTTCCGGCAGAAAATGATCAATTTCTGACGGTTTTGTAAATTTCCGACGACTTTCCAAAAAATTAGGCCAAAAAGCCACCGGAAAATTGCCGGTGATTTTTCTAAAAAATTAGGCCGCCGGAAAAATCAGCCGGTAATTGACAATTTTCCTGTAGTGATATAACATATGAGTCATTGATTATGAATTACATAAACAAAATATATGTATATATGATACATACGGATTATACAGATACATGAGATATTACACTGCAGTGGAATAAGATATGAGATACATAATAGGTAGCATCAACACGGTACGGCATGCATTTAACTATGTAGGTACATAATGATGCGGTGCATTTTAAGCTTATAGGACACCTTATCTAGTTTCTAGAATACTCTTTTAGCTTTATAAATATGAAGTATTGTAGAGAAGAAGTTCATTGATGAATATTAGCTCATTTTAAAGCTTTTGAAGCTTGTTTCTCTTCTTCCCTGGATTGGGAGCCAAAAATCCTTCTTGCAGGTCGAATCTTTCGACGATCCACTACATCACATAATTTCCTGAACAAAGATAAAAATTGTTATATAACTAATGAGTACAAAAATAATAGAGTTTATTGATCCTTTGTATGTGATTATTGATTACTGATCGCTGCTCTAGTTGTACTGATATTTTCTTATCATATGATCTGTTACTATTTCATTGGTTGTTACATGTTTTTACAATTATATGTTCGTACTGATAGTAATTAAATGATTACATGCGCATTATTTCTATTGTCTTGCATTGATTTTAATTCTAGGTTCTGGTAACTTATTGAGTTGTTAGCTCACTCAGTAGTTTTATATGTTTTCAGGAATGGGTCATGATCCACTAGAGTGAGGACAAATCATAAATTTAGGTTTTATTTTGTTTAGTTTTATTCTTTTGTAGTCAAAAGTTAAATGAAAGACATGAATGTATGGATTGAACTATTGATTATTGTATATGAATTTTGAGAAATGAATATAATTTGATGTTTATATTTTTTATTGTTTCCACTAGATTGATTTATATTGATAAATTCATAGAAGCTCTGGTTGATTGATTAAGAGATTAAAATAGACAATTCTTTTAAATTTTGATATTGGGGAGTTACATTAAAAACTTGGAGATCACTCCCCTGCACCCAAATACTTATCCTCTAATTTGGATCTATAATGTAATTGATTGTAGGGTGTCAAAACAATGTATTATGAGATTTGCTATCTCTAGAGAGATTATTGATGAGATTGCACAATTCTTCCAAATTTGATATTAGGGAGTTATATTAAAAACTTTGAGATCACTCCCCTGCATCTAAATCCTTATCCTCTAATTTGCATCTATAATATAATTGATTGTAGGGTGTCAAAACAATTGTTTATGAGAATTGCTATCTCTAGAGAGATTATTGATGAGATTGCATGTAAGATTGTACTACTGGATTTAGGACATATGATTTTGAGTAATCCTTATTTCTTACCATGGAAAAATAATCAAAATAGCAAAAACATGTGCTTGTAAAAGGATGGAAAGAGATTTACAGACAATTAGCCTATTGCTCCACCATTAAAGGTGGTGGAGATTGCTAGCTAAGCCAAGAACTGGAGAATTCCCATAAGGGATCAAGAACACGCTTCCTAAAGAAAAACACCACTTCCACCATACTAGCATCAAGTCAACACCAAAAGATGAAGACTGTGCCTTCTCTCACCAATATTCTTTTAGCAAATCCCTTCTCATTCCCTCTTTTTCTATCTCTTACCAAACAGCCTGTGATATCCAATGGATTGGGTAATATTCTCTCCAATTTATGGCTCAAGTCAGAAAAGCATGAATCCCAAGGAATTCAGAACAGTCCATATCAACAGTCCATATCAGCCCTTGCATGAATTCCAACAGAGGTTGATCAGCCCTATCTCCCTCATCTCAATTTGAAGGTTGTTTTAGCCAATTTTCTCCCCTACACAAGAGAAGTAATTTGAATGGAGAAGAAACTCTAATTAGGGATTTGAAACACTCATTGCATGGTAAAGAAAACTCCTTGCTCCTTTGATTAAATCTCCATAACTCTTGCATACTTCCTTTTCTTAATTAGATCACATTAAAAAACCATAATTTTTGCATAGTCCAAGAAACCCCAGAGTTCAAAATAACAAATATGCTATCCCACTAATTCCATGTTTTTTCCACATCATAATTCCCAAATCAACTGAAATCGAATACATGTGTATTGTGTTATGGATAAACAGTCAACATGCCTAACTATATGGTAGCATTTAGCTATAGACCAGTCCTTTTCCAACTACAAACTAACAATTTCAACAGCAACATGGACATTACCGATGGGCTACATGATCCAAGGAGTGCTGCACACGCTCGAGAGAAACAAGCTGTCCGCCAAAATCAGACTTGAACTTATTGAGTGCTCGTATCATCTCCGTTGCAGGCCGCTGATGCATGAAAAGTAATAAATTAGTTATCCAGTAGAACATTTTACTTGACGCCATTGGCCAGGCCGGACAGAGGAAACGTATTGAAAATGCTTAACAGTGGCACAAATAAATAGCAGACAGTTTATGTACATTTTAAAGAAGTATGGGAACAAACTTTATAAACATAATTCTCCCTTGATAGCCCCAAATGAACAAAAAAGTACTCCTTTAGGCAATAATGAAACGATAGAGCGGTAAATAACTGACACATTATTGACTGATATGCACTGCATTTTAAAAACAGCACTGGCGTGTAGACTAAGAAAATGAGATGAAAAAAACAAATGAGGCTGCAGAAATCCGGAGCTAAGGACCAATCGAGAGGAAAACCCTAACACTTAAGGGTTTATACCTTAGGAACGACCAGTATACAATTTATTTTCTTATGATTAAAATGCTGATAGGAAGCAGGTTAACAGTCCAACTGTTAATGTTTCAAGATTTAAAGCCGAACTAAAATGAATCACTAGGGTCCTCATAAGATATAGTACTCAGGGGATTCGACAAAGTGCAAGTATTACAGAATTAGCACAATGCACGCCAATCCAGTGCATCATAAACGTCAGAAACGGCAACTCTCTACATATTAAAAAATAGAAAAAAAAAATCAAAACAACAATCCGAAACATTTAATAAGTGATATCCGTAACGCAGAATCTAACCGAACTGCGCCCTAGTTTCCATGGAATCCTTAGAACGGGATGAAGGAACGGACCTTGTAGACGCACTCAGCGAGGACCATAGAACAGAGAATTTCTTGGAGATCAGCGATGGATTCGGCTTTGGCAGCGCGGCACAGATCGTGGAGCTGTCCCCGCTGCCTCTCGTACTCCTGCCGAAACAACCTCTCCTGCTCACGCCGGTCCTGTTGGCCCTTCCACGGAGGCCATCGCGGCCAATGCCATCTCGGCGGCGCCGGGGGCAACCAGGATACTCCAATCCTCGCTGTCTGATCTTTGATCCACGATTCTACTCGACTATAGATTGATTCCATCCGTGCACGAGACCCGATCAGCTCTGTGATGAACGAGAATGAACCGATTGAAGCTGAAAAAGAAGAGAGAACGCGGGAGACGGAAATCGATGTGCCTGCGAACGCCTGAATCACCGCTCTGCACGCACAGGTTTGTCTTGGTGAACCGAATTCGTATATTTTTCATTTTCTTCGGGAAATTTATATTGTTTTTCCATTTAAAATTTCAAAAAATTATCCGAAGAAAAAATAATCAAAATCTATAATTAATTTCAATATATAAATATATGTATATATTCTTATCAAAATTAAAAATAGATTAAAATTTTATATTTACCAGCCAAGTCAAATCTGTCTTTGTGCTAGAGGATATTATTAATGATATAGTTTAGGAGGCAAACTAAAAAAGTTATTGTTTCAATGCCATCCAATGCTCTTTATTAATGCTGGTTGGCCTGCCAATTCCATTGTCAACCGGCATATAATAGGCCAATTTATAAAAAAAATCTGTTTTAAATTTGAAGAACTATAAGCTTCTAAAGAAAGATAGAAAGAAGACTTGAAAGTATATTATAATAATCTTTATCTTTTGTACAGACCGAGAGCCTTTATATAGATAAAGGTTATAGTATATATGTTAGTAATTACAAGTATACCTAAGAACAATCTATATCCTATTTAACACTAAGCAACGTATTAAGTCCTAATATGCCCCCTCAAATTGATGGATCTTGAATGATCGTCAATTTGAGACGAAGTTGATGGAAACGTGGAGTAGACAATGGCTTGGTGAAAATGTCAGCCACTTGATCAATCGTGCTTATAGGATGCAGATTGATATTGTTTTGAAGAATATGATCTCGTAGAAATTTTTGATCAATTTCTATGTGCTTCGTTCTAGAGTGAAAAACAGGATTGTTGGCTAGAGCTATTGCTGACATGTTGTCACAAAATAAATTTGTAGAGTAATTTTGTGATATGCCGAAATCAGTCAATAGTCTTCTAAGCCATATAATTTCGGATGTAAGGGCTGCTAGTGCACGGAATTCGGATTCCGTTGAAGATCTTGACACCGTGCGCTGTTTCTTGACCGTCCAAGAAATGAGAGAGCTACCAAGAAACAAGCAGAATCCCGTGGTGGATTTCCTAGTGGCCGGATCTTCTGCCCAATCTGCGTCTGAAAATGATTTTAAAACGAGATCAGTTTTTGTAATAGGAAGACCGAATTGTATAGAACCTTTAATATATCTTAAAAGTCGTTTGAGAAGAAATAAATGTTTGGGTTCAGGATGATGCATATTATGTGACAGTAAATTAACACTAAATGAGATATCTGGACGCGTTAAAGTGAGGTATTGTAAAGCTCCTGTAATACTCCTGTAGAACGCCGGATCCGAGGAGAACGACTCCTGTTTGATGTCTGCGGGTAGTTTGGTACACGTTGGGTTTGCTAGCCCATTGCATTGAGTGAGATTAGCTTGTAGTAATATTTTATACGCATAGTTAGCCTGAGATAAAAAATAGGAAGAATCAGTTTTAGAAATTTTAATACCAAGAAAATCGTGAACTTCACCTAGATGTTTCATAGCAAAAGATGAGTTAAGTTTGGTAAGAATAGAGGAGATAAAAGTATTATCGTTGCCTGTAATTAATATGTCGTCAACGTAAATAAGCAAGAAAATTTTTACTTGTTTGCTCGTGTATAGAAGAAGTGAAGGATCCGCTTGGCTATGAGTGAAGCCAAGTGTAATGAGAAAGGATGTGAACGTGTTGTACCACTGGCGAGGTGCTTGTTTTAGCCCATAAATAGCTTTGTTGAGGCGACAAATGAAGTTCGGTTTTGAAGAATCCTCAAAGCCTTTTGGTTGTCTTATGTAGATGGTTTCCGTTAGATTGCCATGCAAGAATGCATTAGCCACATCTAGTTGTTGAACATTCCAGTTATGGTATAGAGCAATTGCCAGCATGACGCGTATGGTTGGCAGTTTGACTACGGGACTGAACGTTTCTGTGTAATCAAGACCATACTCTTGATTATTGCCTTGAGCAACTAATCTGGCTTTGTATTTGCCAACAGAACCATATGTAAGAAATTTCGTTCTATAAGTCCATTTGCTGCCGAGAATAGATGCATTAGCCGGAGGTTCAACTAGAGACCACGTTCCTTGTTTCTGTAGCGCCATGATTTCAGCTGCCATTGCATTACGCCAATGAATTGATTTCGAAGCATCTGTGAAAGTGGTCGGATCGATCTGAACGTCCAGCGTATTATGATGGTGAAGTAAATTCATACGAGACTTGGGTTTTAGTGACCCCGTCTTACTTCTTGTTGTCATTGGGTGAGACTGAAATTAAGCGTTAACCAACTGAATTTCCTCTGAAGAGCTGGGCACCTGTATCTGATTATCGTGAGCAGCTTCGGCAACGTGTGGATGTTTACTGTTGTGATCTGTATTGGAACTTTGATTCGATTGAACATCAGATCTAGGCAAGTTACTAAGAGAAACGGGAGTTAATAAAAACTGACATATATTATTAGGATGGCATTGAGATGAAGAAACATTATCTGAGAACGGAAAAGAATTCTCAACAAACTGAACGTGTCTGGATATCGTTAGTTTGTTTGATGAAATATGTAAGCATTGATATCCCTTGTACTGATCCGAATATCCCAAAAAAACACATTTCTGGGATTTTGGGTGAAGTTTTGTTAGCATGTGCTTAGGAAGCAGCGGATAGCATTCACAGCCGAATACTTTTAATCTGGAGTAGTTAGGTTGCTTATTGAACATAAGTTCAAGCGGAGACTTCTTGTTGAGAGTCCCTGAAGGTAACCTGTTAATGAGAAAAATTGAAGTAAGCACCGCATCAGGCCAGTAAACGTGAGGGATTGCTGCCGTGTGCAACAGAGTTCTTGTAGTTTCTATTATATGGCGATGCTTCCTTTCGGCCAGCCCATTTTGTTCAGGAGTATATGGACACGATAACTGATGGGCAATTCCATGAGTAGTTAGGTAATTCTTGAACTCAGAATTTACATATTCTGATCCGCCATCTGTCCTCAAGATCTTGATTTTATTCGAGGTAAACCGCTCAATTTGGTTCTTGAAATTAACAAATTTTTGAAAGACATCAGATTTATATTGAATGGGAAATAACCACGAATATCTAGAAAAATCATCCACAAATAGTACATAGAATCTAAAACCTTGATTAGAAGATGTAGGTGCAAGCCCCCAGACATCCGAGTGGATGATAGCCAACGGTTGTGTTTGACGATTGAGAGAATTGTCAAACACAAGCTTATGACATTTGGAGGCAATGCACAAAGAACAATCAGAAGTTTGTTTATTCATATGTAATATAGGGTAACTATTTGAAATAAAATCAAAAATTCTTTTATGAGGATGCCCAAGTCTATGATGCCAGACTTGAGCAGCGTTCTTGGAGACGGAGAGAGCATGCGGACTGAGCGTTGGCTGCTGGATGGGAATTTGATAAAGACCGCCATTACATGGTCCTGTGAGCAAAGTTTGTTGTGTCGCAAGATCCTTCAACATAAAACCATGAGGGACAAAAATTATAGAGATGTTATTGTCTCTAGTTAGTTGAGAAATAGATAATAGATTAAATTTAAGAGATGGAGTGTGAAGAAGTTGCGACAAGCGCAGCTTACGGCTAGGGGTCAGTAAAATGCCGGACCCGGTGTGCGCTATTGGCACCGAATTGCCATCTCCTACCGTGACGTTGTCTGCACCATGATAAGACTGAGCTATTGACATGTTCTCCAACGAGTTGGTTAAATGCGATGAAGCCTCTGAGTCCAAGAACCAGGTGGTGTCCGGTGAGTCTGAGCTTGCTAGAAACGCCGCACTTGTATTCTTGCTTGACGGCACATATTGAGCATTCATACGATGCCAACATGTTTGAGCCGAATGCCCTTTCTTGTAGCAAATTTGACAGGATACCGCGGAGAGTGCATCTGCTCTTTGCTGAGGTATTAACGTAGACGACTCCGAACTTGACGTTCTGTTAGAGTTCAAGTTGTTGTATGAGTTCTTTACTTTGATTCGCCGGCCTCTACCTCTTTGGTTAAACAGTGCCATCGTCGGATCTTGAATTGACGAGAACCGAGCCGCATCAGCGGCTAAATTGATTTCTTCGCTCAGCAATAGAGGATAGATCTGTTCAAGAGTGAGAGGAAAGATAAAGGTCCTGATTGAGGACTTGAACGACTGGTAGATCTGTGGGAGGCCGTTAAGTATATGGTGAATTATATCTTCGGGATCAACTGAAGATCCAGCCGCCGAGATTTGATCAACGATGGCCTTGATCTCCGAGAGATAAGCCATCATTGAGTTGTTCTTGAGCGAGACATTGTGAAGCGAGTTTCTGAGTTGAATCACCCTCGATCTGTTCGACGCCTGAAATCTGGTTTCGAGCGCCGCCCAGACCTCCGCCGTAGAATCAAGAGAGATGACATACGAAAGAATTGAGGTCGAAATTGTTGAGCATATGGAGGCAGAGAGATTTTGATCTGTCAGCAACCACTGGGCATACGCCGGATTAATGACCGATGCACCGGACGAATTTATCACAAATTGAGACGGCGGTGTGGATTTAGAATCAAGAAATTTCAGAAATCCATTAGCCCGCAACGTCTTCAAGATTTGCGACTTCCATATGCTGAAATTGTCCGGAGTTAGGGACGATGATACCAGATTACGGAGATTTGATACAATGAATTTCAAGTTCGCTGAGATCGTAGCTTCGTCGGACTCTTGGCTCCCGCTTCTTTCTTGAAGTCGTGAGGATGCCGAATCCGCCATGGCTCAGGATCTAAGCCAAGACTGATACCATGAAGAACTATAAGCTTCTAAAGAAAGATAGAAAGAAGACTTGAAAGTATATTATAATAATCTTTATCTTTTGTACAGACCGAGAGCCTTTATATAGATAAAGGTTATAGTATATATGTTAGTAATTACAAGTATACCTAAGAACAATCTATATCCTATTTAACACTAAGCAACGTATTAAGTCCTAATAAAATTTAAATTAGCTTAACGAGCATATTAATGAAAACTTTAAAAAGAAGCAAATACAAAGAACAAAAAGTCGTATTCATAAGCCTTAACTTAATTAATCGATTCAATTGAAACTAGAACTTTTTTTTGCAATTAGGAGTGGGAGGAAATAGCTTCGCTCAACCAGCGAACTGCACGTGCAAACTCCTGAAACCGGAACTTGATTATTCGTTTTCTATTGAAACTATACAACTTCGCGTTGTGGTTTCAATGTAGACTGATATTCTATTCATCGATTGAATAGTACCCCCAACCACCCCCGTTTTAATACAGATTTAAAAAAAAAAGAATAAATTAAAATAACTTTTTTTTTAAACGTAAATCACTTTTACGTTTTCTAAAGAAAATAAAAATTTAAATTACGTTTTTCTTAACAATTATAAAAACTGATTATTGATACGTACTCCAAGAATCTGGATGCAAAAACTAGTTGAAAACTTCAAAAATTAAATCCGAAAGCACCCGAACTCCGATTTCAGCGAGCTTACAGTCAAACTGAGCGTCTCGGAAATACGAACCCAACGACACCAAATTGTACCCAATCCGAGCCCAAATGAGTCCAAATCAAGGACCCGAAGCGTTGTTAGAAGGTTCAAATCGCAATTTGAGTTACTAAACGGTCTTCGATTTTAACGAGCTTATACTCGAATCGAGCGGCTCGACGAGATGAATCCAACGAGCCCAAGATCATCAAATTCCGACATCATTAAGGCCTTCAAATGACCAACGAACGGTGCATGATCAAAGTATTCGATATCGGCCGTCCATTCAAACCACTCCCAATTCGCCCTTGATCTCACGCCTATTTACGGGCTATGCCACTCCAGAAAAATTATAAATAGAGCCCTCATTCTACACCAAGGGGACTCAAGTGAAGAGAGAGAAGAAGAAGAGGAGAAAGAGGAAAAGGAGAATCCTCACCTCCTCGACCACCGCCGGAGCTCTTCCTGCCACCTGAAGATGCCGGAACTCTGCCGGATATTTGGGAAAACGCTAGAATTCTTCCCAACTTCCACGGGATGTAGGAATTTTTCTCAATTAATGACAGAGTTCCCTCATGACGCTGAAACTCCGCACAAGTGAGGCCGGAGTTCTCCTCTGCCACCAACAGACGTCGGATTTCTACCTGTCGTAGCACATTCACTCTTCGCCAAGTTTCTACCCGACGCCAGACTTCTACCGGTTATCGGACTACGTTGGACGTCTATGCGAAGATGGAGTTCCTTTCATTATTGGACTTCTACCTGACGTCGTCCTTTTAATCTTCGTCGTCAGACAACAGTTCTTCTGACCTCCGTCGTCAGCTGACTACGGTCCTCCTGACTTATGTCGCCCACCGAATACAGTCCTTCTGACCTTCGTCGCCAACCGACTACGGTTCTTCTGACTTACGTCGCTCGCCGACTACAGTCCTTGCGACCTCCGTCGCTAGCTGACTACGGTCCTACTGACTTACGTCGCTCACCGACTACAAGCCTTCCGACCTCCGTCACCCGCCGACTACGGTCCTCCCGACCAAATAAACATGTCAATAATGATTATTTGTATTTACATCATGTAGTGTACTCTATAAGATGTACATCAAGCTAAGACCTTTCACCAAGGAAGGGACTCATTTGTAATCGACTGACGACTGCAATACTAGTGGATTCATTCAAACTGGGCTAGGCCCCGTGGTTTTTCCCCATTTTCAGGGGTTTTCCACGTAAAAATCTTGGTGTCTCATAAATGTTAGACCCTCTTTACTTATCTGATTGCGTGCCTGATTTTCGTATAACGCTAAGACGATAAACTTTATATTTCTCTACCGCCGCGAATACTCCTTGACGCAACAATTATGATTTTAAAAATTAAATTAAACTAATTTTACTTTTTATTTTATTTTTTTATTTACATTGATTCATTGCTTATTTGTTAAATTATAACTTATTAGTAAACTTAGATAAATTTATTCTTACTTATTTATTAAAATCTTTATGAAAAATAAATTAATATATTTAATTAAAAACTAATGAATAAAAAATAAATTTAATTAAACAATAGTTTTAATTAAAATAAAAATATTATGTATGAATTTTTAGTTTAATTTTATTTATTATTATGTATTAAAATTTTAACTAATTTACTACTTCAATTGAGCAACTCAATGAGAAGAATCCATCAAATATTTTGACCAAATGGCTGTCATTGTCATGCCTATAGCAGGATGGTCGCTATCGCAGACATTTTTTTTTTTTTTGGGACATTTAGGTCATTTAAGGCAAATTCACACACAACGTATACACATAGACTCGAATCCTGGACCTCTTAGTTGAAAGCCTAAGCTCTCAACAAATAGACCAAAGAGAGTTGTGTATCGCAGCCAAATTTTGAGACAAGTTGGTCATCCAATTAATTTCACAAGATTTTTAATTTTGCATTTGTCCTGTTAACACATTTAGTTAAGCTATAAATACAACAATTAATAAAAACTTATATTTTATTTAAAAATAATTAAAAAGTTAATTTAATTTCTTTTACAATATTAGATTTCTTAAATATTTAATAAAAATTTAAATTTAATTAAAAAATATACTAATAAGTTATAATTAAAAAATAAGCAAAACAGTGTCAATAAAAAAAAAGTAAAATAAATTTTATTTTATTTTTAATACATAATCCTATTTTACATTTAGTTAAAATAAAATATAAGACAAAAATTTATACTCAGCAATAAATAAATAAATAAATAAATAAATAAATATATATATATATATATATATATATATATATATATATATATATATATATATATATATATATATATATATATATATATATATATATATATATATATATATATATATATATATATATATATATATTGAAAAATTATCTCGATCGGGCGCGAATCTCAAGGCAGAAGTCATGTTGGAGACTTCAAAAATTAAATTGGAGACCATTTGAAGTCCGATTTTAGTGAACTTATAGTCGAACTGAATATCTCGGAAATACGAACCCAACAACACCAAATTCGACTCAATCCGAGCCCAAATGGGTCCAAATCAATGGTTAGAAGCAATGTTGGAAGCTTCAAACCACAAATCGGATTACCAAACGGTTTCCAAACATTATGTGCTTATAGTCGAATCAAGAAGCTCAACGAGACGAATCCAACGAGCCCAAGATCACCTAATTCCAACATCATTAAGACATTCAAATATCCATCAAACGGTCCATGATCAAGGGATTCAACTCGTCCATCCAACCACTCATTTGCCATTGATCTCTCATATGTTTACGAGCCATGCTACTCTGAAAAACAATAAATATAGCCCACTTTTCTCTTGAAAGGGGACCCCAAGCAAAAGGATTCAAGAGAAAAATCGGAGATCGCTCTTGCCTCATTTCTCCTCCTCAACCACCGTCAGACCACCACAAGAGTCCCTTGCCTCCGTCGGACCACCACTTGAGACCCTCACCTTCATCAGACCACCACTTCAGACCCTCGCCTCCGCTGGACCACCACCTTAAGTTGTTGCTCCATCGGACCGCCACTAAAGGCCTTAACCTCCGTCAGACAACCACTTGAGGCCCTCACCTCCACCGGACCACCACTTGAGACCCTCACCTTCGCCGGACCACCACATGACTCCTAGAGTTCTACCAGACCACCACCTAAGGCCCGGAGTTCCACCTGAGGCCACAAACTTCCGCCAGACCACCACTTAAGGCCCGAAGTTTTATCAGACCGCCACTTGAGGTCAGGACTTCTACTGGACCATCACCTGAGGCCCGGAGTTCCGTCAGACCACCAACTGAGGCCTAGATTTTCAAGTTGCACCGGACTTCTATCAGTCCACCAAGTGACGTTGTACTTTCATCCTCGTTTATCACTAGATTTCAACCAAACAGTTAACATTTATAATCTGATCGCAATCAAGGACGAGTCAGCCTATTGTAATATATCCAAACACTAGTAGAATCATTTCAAACTAGGCAAGACCCCGTGATTTTTCCCCTTCTTAGGATTTTCCACGTAAAAATCATCTTGTATTCTCTGTGTGAGCTGGATATTCATACAACGCTAAGACGCAGTATTTTAACTCTATCGTCGCGTATATTCTAGCATATATATATATGAGAAAATAACGTTAAAAAAATAACTAACATTAAAAATAGAATTAAAAATTTATAGAAACCGGAGAAGTAAAATCCGATTTTAGGTTAAAGTTGAAACCACATATTAAAGTTCATGTTTCAATATAAACCGGATAATGAGATTCTGGTTTCTAAGACCAAATAATTAAGTTCTGTATTTGATACATTTTAATTTTTTTATTAACCTATTTCTTAAGCTAATTTAAATTTAAAACATGTCCATTTTTACAAATTGGACCATATAATAATATCACTATTGATATTCTTCAACATTCAATTATTGACTTATGCCAATACCTCAATGAATGTTTATTAGCCCACAAAAATGAACACCTACCTATCAAATTTATATATGCCTAATGTTAAATTAAAAAAAAAAAAAAAAAAAAAACAATCATTTCAATAGCAACAATACCAAGAAAAAAAAAACAAATAATAATTTTATTTCTATTATATCAATATTTTGATCTTGTTTGAGCTCCGAGATTAGGTAAAGAGATTCAAAAAGTGAATAAAACTTTCTGAGAAATCAGACTGATATTTCTATACAAGTTATAAAAATTTCTAACATAAAAATTAATAGAGAATTCACATACCACATTGATTTGAACTTAAATTCAAATATTTTTAAAATCCTATCAATCAAATTTGGAAATAAATGGAAGTTGCAGCCCCTATTGAGGCATAAATTTGGCTGAATTCTAAGGAGACGAGAAGGCTAAATCTTCAATAGCAAAAACAAGTTGAAGTCACTGGAGGAATACTGAAATAGTTCCCAGAAAAAGAAAACTACAAAAACAGAAGAAAAAATTCAAGTTTGATGTGTTCTCAATCAATCGCATAGAAAGGGGGAGAGCAATCAGAGGTTTACAAATCAATCACACGAGAAAGTTTTTGGATCCGGTTCAATAAGAAATCCCCTTGCTTGATAGTTGCTTGATAAAGAGCATTCTTCGCATCAGGTCTGTTGGTCTCCAGAACTCCTGCAACCTTATCAATCTTACAGTGAAGCTTCCCAGCCGCTATGAAGCGAGATAACTCACTGGAAGAAACATGACAGAGAGCATGTCACTATGCATATCATATTGAAACTAAGGCTTCGTTTGGGACGGCTTTCTTACTGCTTTTTAAAACAACTTTTTAGCAAAAAAATTTATTTTATAAGAAGCAATAAAAAAGCCATCCCAAACAAAGCCTAAAATAGTATATAGATTGAGAGAGCAGCCAGTAAAACAATTATAGCACTTCAACAAAGGTTTCGTTTGGGACAGCTTTTTTCTGCTTTTTAAAACAGCTTTACTAAAAAACTGCTTTAAGAAGCAGAAAGAAAGCCGTCCGAAACCAAACAAAAATGTCTTCCGTTCAGAGATTTGCTAAACAGTTCCAGCTTTCTGCGGTTGAGTTTTTCCACTGGTTCATTGTTACTTTCTTTGATGAAATTATTCTTGGAGAAATTACAATATTTGCTTTTCAATTCTATGAAACGGGAGCTATTTCTTTGCTTCTCTTGTGAAGTAATTATTTTCATTGTCCGCAACATATATTAGATATGTAGTGATGCCGAAGTATCTTAAGTTTGAAAAGTGTAGAAGTGGTAGGTAAGTAACCTCACTGAACTTACAGATCAATGAAGTCTACAGAAACCCCAAATGCGGATGCCATTGCTTCCATGGTTACACTCTTGTAGGATTCGAGAAATTGAGAATACACGACGGTCCGGACCTCCCTCATGTAATACCTAAAATGGGGTTGGAGATAGCGATCTAGCTTTATCTGCTCGGTCAAGCCAGCTGAAAAGAGAAAGGATAATATGAACATCAATTCGTCATCCAAAAAACATGGCATGATAGAAAGGCATAACGAGTAACTTATGAGATAACAGTTCAAACGCTTGGCAAAATCATGGATAATTAGATAAAGTGCACTTCTCATCAAGGATAATTATCCACTGGCAAAATCATGGATAATTTCTTTTTATGTGCAACCATTTAACGAATCCCGGGACACTAATTATGCTTAAGGAGCCGATTTAAGTGCAAATGGCTATTGCCGAAATCTAGACAAAATAAATATAGAACTCACAGAAAGCAATAAAGAATGATTTGTACTGGCATTCATGGAGAGAATTTAGGAATTCTGATAGATGAGGAATCTTTCCAATCACTGCAAGGATTTCCGGGGCATCCACAACCTGTCATTTGATTCATGAAAATAATCAACAATGAAAAGGTGATGAAACTGATCTATGGGTAAAATGTATCTAACCTTTTCTTTAAGTGATACTCTGTCGAGTGATATAATGCTTGTAAGAACGGTATAGAAGATGAAAGTGTCATAAGGAAACAGCTCATAAGTCGTAAATGTTGATATGGAGTCTAAAAATAAATTGGCTGCTCTTTTAAAATTCCTGGTGGACATACAATATAGGCCATCATATACTTTCAAACGGTTTTTCCTCTCCCAATCACCTCCCTCCTCAAATAAACTGCCATAAGAACAAGATATTAGAACTGTGCAGCATCATAACCTACTACATATAAAGCCAATCATGTTCTGAGTGAAATTTTCCATCACATACTTCTTAGCTTTGTCAAGTGATCTGGAAATTAAATCAAAGTCCATGTGGAAAAAACCAATCTGCAGTGTGTAGAACACCAAATCCATCTTCTGGCCAACTGCAACTGTTTTGCTTTCTGTTACTTTAAGTTGCTCAAGCGCTTTCTCCTGAATTTGAAGTAAGGGATTTCCAAAATATGATAAAAACTAAAACACTTAGGAAAATGCTCGTTAAGCATTCTCACATAAAGATGAACATCATGGCAGCATGATCATCAAATTACCTTGTCACCAATTCGAATGAAATACAACGACTTCGCAAGGTGAGCTTCACGGACTTCACTTTCACCTAGATTTTCCTCGGCATCTGCAATTCTGCATGAAACATGAAAAAAAGATCCTTCCAATGAATTATCTGATGCAGGGAATTCTAACAAACAATAGCATTATTTAGCATCATTATCAGTCTAAAGACTGAATGAGAAACATTAATGGATGATGATAGATTGACTGTAAACCTAAAAGATACGCTAAAATCCATAATTTAGTTATTTGCTAGCGCTAAGATATATAATGATTTGGCTTAATTGTGGTAAGAAATGAACAAGAGTTGGCTAGGTCATCATCACAAGAGATATACCACAATTTAAATCTGTTGTGGAGTAGAATAAGAAAAGCAGGGCATCCCTTGCAAGTGACGCTAATAACTTAACTTTAATTGAGATGAAAAGTGGGAAAGAGTTGATCAAATCTAGAACTAAATAGGATTTACCCATTAGAATTTGGAAACTTTGAATTGAAAAGCTAGAGAATTAGGCATGGTAATTAGAAGAAGAATAAATCATGTTTCCAAGAAATTTAAGGGATGCAAGAAAATTTGAATATACTGGGGAATGGTATATGCAATTGAATGTGGAAATGACATAAATAAAAGAATTACAATATGAGAAAGGACTTTTTTAAATGAGCAAACTAAACAAAAATCACGAAATATACTATAAACTAATCTACCAAATGATGTAAAGTTAGCTTTAAAGAAAATATATAAAATATAATTTTATATCCTAATGAGATACCTATTGAGGTTTAGAGATTCATAGGAGATACTTAGCGTAACATTAAAAATAAAGAAGATACCAAATCATTAAAGGAAACGACATTTTTTTTACCAACAATAAAGAACAAAGGAGTTGTTTAGGACAACAATAATCATAAAGAAATAAAACTTGATAGCGAAGGCAGTAGGCTTGATAGCGAAGGAGAGCAGCCATAGGTCGATTCTAGGTGGCCAGCAGTGCAAGTCGACAAGAATAATGGAAGCCATAACGAAAAGAAGTCGATGGGTTGTGGAGAGTTGGCTGAGTGGCTTCTGGAGAGTTGGCTGCAACTGGGTGAGGGCTTGATTTTGAAATACCAAAGGCAATCAAAGGAGCTCAGGTACTATAATGTCACAAAGAAGTGAAAGAAGAAAGGACATAGTAAATATATGGTATATTGTATTATATGTGTGTGTGTGTGTATATATAATGATTGTTATTATTGTTTCTTGATATTTCTTTATGGTTTAGGGCTTGTTTTTGAGTAGTTGCCTTCACAATCAAGAGAGGTAAGAAAAAATAGAGTGAAGAAAGAGAAAGTGGGACAAGTCTAGCGAGATAAAAGAGAAAATTTGGATTGTGCGAATATATTGTATCTTATAATTGTCTTTGGACTAGTAGATCTAATATGCCTTGGAAACGAAATCAGCGAGAAATTGAAATAAAATTTAAAAGGGATTGAGAAACAGTGGCTAGTTTTTTGAATTAATACTTCAAAACAAAAGCAAGATAAAAATGATCTATAGTTAGAGAGATAGATAGACTCTCCCAAACCACCTAGTCGCTGTTAAGAGGCCCTCAAAGAAAAAAAAAACTATATCAAAAATTAAATCTCACATAATCCCCATAAACCCCAGAATAATCCTTAATTAAGCTCCCTTAATTCTCCCTAAAATAGTCCTCTTTCCTTAATTCCCTCCCCTATTTTGAATTCAAATCCCCTCATTAATTCTTTTCCTAATTCTTCTCCTCATATATGAAATTATAGGTTTAATGGGCCCCACAAGGGGGGCCGAATTCCCTGCTGTTCCCGCCCCATTCGCCTGGTTCTACTAGACCGGCATGCTGAGGCGGCTACCGCCCCCTCTCGTATCAATACTCCTCTCCCCAAAATACACCTTGTCCTCAAGGTGGGAAGGTAAGAAACTCTCTCCTAATCATCTCATATGGTTCCCATATGGCATCGTGCTCTAGCAGATCCTTCCAATTAATTAGCACCTCCTGTGCCCATCTCTCCTCTGTGCACTCCTGCTACTTCCAAGGGTTCCAAAATGACCTTCAAGTCCTCTATCAAAGTCTGGAGTAGCGATGATAGTATATGCTCTCCCATCGCCTTCCTTAGCTGTGAGACATGAAAAAGTAGGTGCAAAGTTGAAGAGGGTGGTAGCCTCAATCAAAAGGCTACTGCTCCAATGTGCTTCAAGACCTCATAAGGCCAAAGTATCGTGGGGATAATTTCTCATTCCTCCTCATGGCTAATATTTTCTGTCTATAAGGCCTCAATTTTAAGAAAGCCATATCTCATAGTTCGAAGTTTACTTCTCTCCTATGTTTGTTAGCCTTCCTTTTCATAAACTGTTGTGCTCTCAACAAATTCCCCTTAAGCTCGGATAATGCCATGTCCCTCTCCTTTAAATATTGCTCTACATTAGACATTGGTGCAGAGCTTTGCCCATAATGAATCAAATGAGGTAGATCTCTCCCATAGAGAAACCTTAAGAGAGTGATCTTTGTTACTAAATGGTACGAGGTGTTATACCAATATTCAGCCAGCGCAATCCACCTAGCCCAACTCTTCGGCTTGTCTGATACAAATCATCTCAAATAGGTCTCTACACTTCTGTCTGGCCATCTGTCTGAGGATGGTAGGTTGTACTTCTCTTCAGAACTACTCCTTGTAAACAAAACAACTCCCTCCAGAAGTGGCTAAGGACCACCTTGTCAACATAATGGCTTATGGGAATTCATGCAAGCACACCACTTATTATATGAAAATAGTAGCCATAGTGATCACGGTATAAGGGTGCTTCAAAGGGATGAAGTGTGCATATTGACTCAGACGATGCACTACTACCAATATCACCAAAAACCTCTCCGATCATGGCAACACCTCGATGAAATCCATCGTCAACTCTTCCCACATCCTCTCCGGTAGAGCTAGTGGTTGTAGTAATCCTACTGGCGACATGGATAAATACTTGTGCCTTTGGCACATATCGCATCTGGCTACCCAATTCTCTACATCGCGGCAAATCCCCACCCAGTATAATTCTGCTGATAACCGACTGTAGGTTTTTTGAGCTCCTGGATATCTTTCAATTTTACTGCCATGAAACTCCTATAACATCTTGGTGATGTATTCTAATCCTCTTGGAAGAACTAATCTCTCCTAATATAGCCGTTGGACTCCCCTCAATGTGTAACCAAGATGACTATTCAAATTCTGCAACAAATCGGTTTTGATCTTCCCCAGTCCTTTACCTTATTCACTCTCCTGTTTCAAAACTTTCCAATCTAGGATCATAGGTACTGACAAGGCTGCTAACTGCGGCTCCTCAACTTTCCTAATAAGCGTCTGTTGATTTGTTTTTTAAGCTTAGTTGGTATCAAATCTCAAAATCATATCTAAGCAACTCGGATAACCATCGTTGGTGATCCTCCGTAACCATTTGTTGTTCCAACAAATATTTCAGGCTCCTTTGATTTATCCTGACTAGGAAATGTCTCCCCAATGAATAAGATCGCCACTTCTGAACAGACAAGACAATAGCCATCAGTTCCCTCTTATACAGAGAGTTAAGTCTTGCCTGGCTGTGAGCACCTGATTGAAACAGGAAATAGGGGCGCCGATCCTGCACGAGCATTGCCCCCAGTCCATATTCGGACGCATCTATCTTCACCAAAAATGACCTGTTGAAGTTAGGAAGTGCTAACGCTGGTCATCACTTTCTTCAACTGTTCGAAAGCTTATGTAGCCGCCTCCCACCCCCCTCCTCCTAAACAACTTGAGATTGTCCTTCTTCAAATGCTCAGTCATGGGCCATGCGATCGTGCCATACCCTTGCACAAACTTCCAGTAGTACCCAATGAGACCTAAGAATCCTCTTAGCTCCCTCAGGTTCTTAGGTAAAGGCCAATTTAGCATAGCCTTAATCTTGGACTAGTCTGCTACTACCCCTGCTTTGCTCACTACATATCCCAAGTACTTCACCTATAGCTGTGCAAATGAACGCTTCTTTAGGTTGGTGTACAACTAGTGCTCCCTCAATGTCTCCAACACCGTCCTCAGGTGTCCCATATGCTCTGACTCCATCCGACTGTAGATCAGAACGTCATAAAAAAATACTAAGACAAACTTTATGAGATAGGGCCAGAAAACCCAATTTAAGAGGGACTGAAAAATGGTTGGAGCATTGCTAAGGCCGAAAGACATCACAAAGAACTTGTAGCAACCCTCGTAAGTTTTGAAAGCTGTCTTTTGCATGTCCCCTAGCTTCATCCTGATATGGTAGTACCCAGATTTCAGGTAAATCTTAGAGAAGATGATCGCCCCAAATAGTTCATCCAACAATTTATCAATCACAGGAATAGGAAACTTGTCCAGCACAGTTTCCATGTTTAGGGCTCTGTAATCCATGCAAAATTTCTAACTATCATCCTTCTTTTTCATCAGTAAAATAGGGTTGAAAAATGGGCTCACACTGTGTCTAATAATCCATGCCTCCAACATATCCATGATGAGCCTCTCTATCTCATCATTCTAGAGCTATGGGTATCGATATGGTCAAACACTGATCAGAGAAACTCCCTCCTTCAAGGTAATCGTGTGCTCGTGCTCTCAAGGTGGTGGTAATCCGCTAGGCTAATGAAAAATCTCCGAAAATTGCTACAAAAGCTGATGTACACACTCAAGGACTTACTATGCCTGTGAATCTCGGATCCCCTCCAAGCTTTGCAGCTCTACCAAGTAGTCCAGCCCTACTCCTTGCATCGCCCTGACCATGATTTTAAGTGAAACCATAGTTCTACATAGGCAGGCGTCCCCTCGCAGCACCACATTCTTCCCCTCCACCTGAATCTCCATAGTCAATGACTCACAATCCACCTTGGTCTCCCCAATCATTTGTAATCACTTCATCCCTAGGATCACATCAGTGCTCTCAAATTTCAATGAAAAAAATTCCTCCACTATCAATATGCCTTAGAGTGCCTACAAATGCCCCTACTCCTCTCTACCTTTCATATTCTTATCATGACCACGAAGCTCCCTGTATCCACCAACTTCAATCCCAACTGGTCCACGACCCGATTGAAGATGAAGTTATGAGTAGTCTCACTATCCACCAAGACCGCAACTGGTTGCTCCCCAATTTGCCCCCTCACCTTCATGGTGAAATTTGGGGTATATCCCACCACGAAGTTCAGGGACATCTCCACCAAGTCTACGTGTAGCTGCTCTATTTCCCCTACGATCTTCTCTAGTTCATCCCCACTCTCATCCCCTTCATATACCATCAAGACTTGATGGACTCAATTCTTGCAATTATATCCTGGTGCAAATCTCTCATCAAAGCTGAAGCATAACCCTTTTGCCCATGTCTCATGCACCTCTGCTTCTGTGAGGTGCTTGAAATTACCTCCAGGACAACTCTAGTACTCTTCTCCTTTAGTGCTTCCCTCTAAAATGACACAGTGTTTGGGTCCTCGGTGCTAGGGTCGTGGGAACAATTATTACATCCTCTGACCGGACGTAGATCTACGTCCGGTCAGAGGCTTGTTACTCAATTTTTGCTCGGTATTTGATCGGTATTGATAGGTATTGTTTGATAATATGGAGGAATACCGCTCTGGGAAGACCAATACCGAGTTATACCAAAAAATACCGAGTTTTTCTCGGTATTTTTTGGTATAACTCGGTATTGCTCGGTATTTTGTCTTCACCTAATGATATTTCTCGTTATTATTGGTATTGTTCGGTATTTCTCATTTTGTACATGCAATCTTAGTGCCGAGTGCCGACCGGACGTAGCTCTACGTACGTTCATCGAACCAAATAAAAGTTTGGGTCGTGGAGGTATTCTTATAAGCCCCCCCCCCCCCCCCCCCAACTCTCTCTCTAAAAATGATGTTGCTCCTGATGTCCTTATCCCTTTGTTGTTTCTCTTCCACCCTTTATGCTAGCTCCATCACCTCAACACCCTGAGCTCTACTCATATGTCTTTTTTAAGACCCTTTATGAAATCCCCTTCCAACCCTTCCTCAGAAATTCCCCTCAGCCTACTAAACAACATCTCAAATCTCTTTCAATACTCCATGCCCCCTCTTGAGTTAAGGCATAAAACTTCTCATGGAGGTCTCCTTCCCGAATGGCTCAGAAAATTTCCAATGAACAATCCTTAAATTCTCCCTAGGAATAGATCAGATACCTAGCCTCCATCCATTAAAATAAGGCTAGGGCTTTTCCCTCCAAACATAGCCCCTCCGCCATGAGTTTTTTTTTTTTCTTTCCGTCGGTCAATTGATAGCAAAATAATGCTCCACCCAACCCTGAGCGTCTTCCCCATCAAAAACTGCCATTTTTTACTTCCTTGATCTCACATCCATACCCCAATGGTTTCTCTCTCCGTTAGTTCCCCCCATGTAGTAATGGTGAGCTTTTCTCCCTTCTTCCCTTAGTGGATTTGGACCCCATGGTTAGGCCCACCCATTACTTCCTCCGGTCCACTTTCCCTCCTGCCTAAGTGGTCTCCAAAAGTGTTCAACTTCCTTTTTTTGCTTCCATTTCTTTGGAATACCCCATCGGAACCCTCCGGGGTGGCCCTTGAGAGAAAACACTGCCCACTCATCATCATCATCCTAAACTTTCTTCCCTTTAAGATCAGCCCTCACAATAGCCGACTTGATATGCCTTGGAAGTGAAATGCATCCATCTTCTTAGCTTCCATTTACCTTGCTCTGATATCAAATTGATATGCCTTGAAAGCGAAATCAATAAGAAATCAGAATAAAAATTGCAAGGAATTGAGAAACGGTGACTGATTTTTTAGATTAATAATTCAAAACAAAAACAAGATACAATGATCTACAATTTGAGAGGTAGACAGATCGACTCTCCTAAACCACCTAGACGCCACTAGGAGGCCCTCAAAGAAAATAAAATACAACAAAAATAAAATCTCACATAATCCTCATAAACCCTAGAACAATCCTTAAATAAGCTCCTTTACCTTAATTCTCTCCCCTATTGTGAATTCAAAACCCCTAAGTAATTCATTTCCTAATCCTTCTCCTCATATATGGAATTACATGTTTGATGGGCCCCACAAGGAGGGCCGAATTCCCTGTTGTTCCCGCCCCCACTCTCCTGATTATGCTAGTCCGGCTTTTGTTGGACCGGCATGCTGAGCCGGCTACCAGCCCTCCCATATCATAATCATTTATCTCTCAATATAATCGTAGATGTGGCTGGACCTACCATAACCATGTAAACTCTCATGACCTTTTTTGGAATTCTCCTTGCAATCCTCATAAACCCTAGAACAATCCTTAAATAAGCTCCCTTACCTTAATTCTCCCCCCTATTGTGAATTCAAAATCCCTAAGTAATTCATTTCCTAATCCTTCTCCTCATATATGGAATTACATATTTGATGGGCCCCACAAGGAGGGCCGAATTCCCTGTTGTTCCCGCCCCCACTCTCCTGATTATGCTAGTCCGGCTTTTGTTGGACCGGCATGCTGAGCCAGCTACCAACCCTCCCATATCATAATCATTTATCTCTCAATATGATCGTAGATGTGGCTGGACCTACCATAACCATGTAAACTCTAATGACCTTTTTTGGAATTCTCCTTGCAAATTATTTTTTCTCATTCTCATAATTTGCATTTTCCTATAGGATCAATTTTCATCAACAATCTGAGAAAACTTTGTTGTCCATTAAAGGGTTGTTTAGTTGGAGATTTTTAAAATACAAATATTTTAGAAATACTAAATAATTGGAATATACAAATTCTACATATACAAGAGTTGTGTGGTTGGATGTGAATCAAATGTATTGAATTTTTTGTTTATTTGTTATGATGAACTTTAAATGCATTGAACAATGGAAAATGGTGATGAGTTGTCGCTGGGGGTGGTGGCTAGGAGTGGGAAAGGTCATAGACTATGAGTTTTCTTTGTATTAAAAAAATTCACCTGATTGGTGTGAATTCTAAATTCAGCAAAAGGGCCATCTAAGGTATTCCAAATCATCTATAAAAATGTTTCGTATTGATTATACTCCAAATCAAACATTAAAAAAAAATCAAAAATCTTGCATTCTTTTTACTTTACACTCATAATTCTAGCAACCAAATAGGCCTTGATAGATTTTCCAAGCCCTTTAAACACTCAATAGTCAATAGATGCCTTGAATCACCAATCCTAAAGTACTAGATTGCATTGCAAATAAAACATTTTGCATAGAAGTAAATTGTCAGGTGAGTAGATCCCTCAAACAATAATTACTTTTAAAGATGTAAGAAAACCTAATTTTAGATTATCTAGAACAAATAAATCCTTGTTTCTTTCACAATTGATGAAAAGTGCAAATAACTATCAAGGAAGTTGATACGTTGGGGGGCCCCACAGCCAGGAATGAGGAGCTGTTTAGGAAGGTTCATAATCAAAAGGCAGTTTCTAAGAAAAATTCCTTATTAAAGAAAATTATTAGAAAAGTTTTTGATCATGGGGGAGTTGTTTAGGAAAATTTTCTAATTGTCTTTATGCTATTTACAAAGTGTTTGATTGTTTAGGAATGTGCCTAAAATATGTTCAATTGTTTAGGAAGGTTTCTTAAATCATGTTTAATTATGTAGGAATGTTTCCTAAATTATGTTTATGTTGATTAGGAAGGTTCTATATATTTAGAAAAGTTTCCTAAATTATGTTTATATTGATTAATGAATGTTCTAATTGTGTTGTTGTGTCCTATGGCTATTTAAGGGGGAGTTTACCTATGGTTTAGGATGTGATATTGCTGAGTTTATTTTCCTAATGTTTATTGAGAGTTCCTAATGGTATCTAGGGCTTGTGGGAGAGTTGATCTACCTCTTTATTAGTAGATCAATTGTATATTACTTTATTATTGAAGAAGAAATAAGAAAATCAGTCCTATCTTGGTGTTCCTACAGTATTCGTCTCTTTTATTTGTGTTTTTACATCCAAGACACATCAGAAGTCCTACAAATATCAGCAAAACCAACTGAGATATCCAAGTTAATTGTTCTTTAAAGCCATAGACTAAAAAAGACACATGGCATGATAATCTTTAACATCCTAGGGCAAGTTATGTATACACCAACGCATTTTTTGGCAAAGCTTTGCAAGCAAAAAGGTCATATATGAGCTCCAACCAAATTTTGCATGGCTCGTGAAAGTTCTTTGTGATTTGTTTAAAATATCAAAGAAAAATCATTTTCTTACTGAATCCATCCTCTTATATTGTTAAACTATGCTTCCAAACCTTATTTTACCATCAACAATGTACTTTCGTTGTTTGAAACTCACTACCAATCATCACCCTCAAGTCACTCAAAAGTTGTACTTCATCTTTGCCATGATTTGGGGAACATGACAAGGACACAAATTAAAAGTCAAGCAAGCTATTATTTAAAATTATGATATTGGTACATCTCTATTCCCATGAATCCCATATCCAAGCATTTACATTTTTGGGGTTATTTGGCATACTATTTTACACAAAATTTAGCTAAAATTCTGCTAAATAGAATATTTGGAGTTTCAAATACCATCTTAACCCGCCCCATCATTGGTTAAATGCATGATTTACTAAATCACACCCTACACATGATTAAACAAATATAAGGGTTCCTCTCATTAATCTTAAATACTGAATCCAGTAAAACAATTTATTAGGATTTAGCAAAATTTTAACGCCAAACAGTTTTCAGGCTTTAATCCTCTCAAGATTTACTAAATATGGATTTATAAGGTTTATTAAATCCTACTTGTAGTCAAACTACCCCTTTAAGAAGCCAACTCCAGAAGCTTGTCCGATTTGCTCCAACATTCTATAACCTAGTAGAAAAATGCCTGCTAAGAGCATGACAGTAACGCCTAATTTCCCTCGGAAGAACAAATACAAGCCCTAGTAAAATCTTCACTGTAAATTCGATCCTCACCCAGTAACCCTAAATGTTCTCCTACCGAATAATCCTAGCATGCGGATCTAGTCTTCCCAACATCAAAAACCGAAACACTTTACTAAAAAAAACTATTCATTTTTCATCATAAGCCCATAAGTGCGCAAATTAGGCCTCAAAACAAAACAAAGAAAATCATTAACAAATTCGGGGAAAAATCGATTGAGCTAAGGAAGAATTAATTATAGAGAGAAGCTCATTACTTGTCGTCCAGCTTCTTGATCTCCTCTTCGATCCTCTTACGCATGGAATCGAGTAAAGTTTCGTCCATCTCGAGCTCGGAAGCAACGGCGAGCGAATCGTATAGAGACGCCATGTCGTCGGCCTTGACGACAGCGTAGATTTCATCGCGCAGCCGGACCTTGTCGATGTCCTCTACGTCGGGATGCGTGAGGAGGAAAAGCTTGTGCGCGAGCACAAGCTGCGGCTGCTGGCTACCTTCTTCTCCCTCCATTCTAGCGCGCACAAGCTGCGGCTGCTGGCTACCTTCTTCTCCCTCCATTCTAGTCTCTCAGTCGATTTCCTTGAAATTGCTAACTAGCCATAGGGTTTGCAATTTACACTATAAGAAGACTTTGTTTCTAAGATTTCATACGTTTATTGTTTAAAAAAAATAAAAAATCTTAGGGTTAAAATAGCTAAAATTTTTTGGGTTTATAATCAGCTTCTTAGACTCTTTAAAAGATCTTGCAAATAAAAACACTAACTTTTTAATGAGAAATTCTTAGATGTATAATCCACCGTCCGAACTCCAATCGAAAATGTACACAATATGTATAGTATATACGAGAAATTTTTACATGCGGAGTCTGGACTTAACAATAAAAATGTTACATGTATTTTTATACACATGGTGTGTCTAAGCTTGTACATAATATGTATAAACTATTGACACAATATATACACAGTATGTGCAAAGTTTGTACACACTGTACATAATGTATAATTTATATAAAGTGTGTACAATTTTATACACACTGTGTACAATGACACATCATTTTTTTATTATAGTCCAGACGTAACTCTGCATCTGAACTCCGCACCTAATAATTTCTCATTATACACATACTCATACACTGTGTACAAGATTGTACAAAAATTATGAACAGACGACATAGCCCATTTTGATTGGAGTCCGAACACATACTCATACACGTAATAATCTCTCAACTTAAATTTATTTACAATTTTTTTAATAATATTTTTAAAATATAATAACAAAGTTATATTAAACATTCTTTAAATGATTACACTACTCTAAATTCTTTTTATAATTTAAAGACTCATATATTTTCAATTTTTTTATGAACCATATTGTTCCTCATCTCATTCAATTTTTCAAAAGAAATGTTGGAAGGAATTCTCAAAATTGTATTCATGCATTTTATTTGAAGCATTTCTTCTCTCTTGTCAAATAAAGAATTATCTATTAAAATCCTTTCTTTCGATCGAACAAATTCAATGCATTAGCAATTTTCCGAAAGAACAGTAGCAAATATTCATAATAGATTTGTTTGATCCTAGATAAGTTTGCTAATCCTTTTTTGAACTTTTAACCAAATTGTTGAGAATGTGAAGATGATATAACTAAATTAGGAGGGGACCGAGGGGTTAATGAATTATAATATGATCAATATACAAATAAACTATGGTAGTGATGATTTTCTTAATGCTTCTTAAAATAATATTTTATTGCAAAAATTTACGCTATAAAACTGCTTTAAGAAGCAGTAAGAAAGCTTTCTCACTGCTTTCTAAAAGTAACTTTCTAATACAACAATGTTTTAAATTAAAATTTTTTATATTAGAAAAATATTTTAAAAAAATAATAAGAAAATTGTCCTAAATAAAACCTAAGATATTTCTAATATGAGAGAGATTGAAGCGGAAAAATAAATCACATATTCAAAGAATACACAAAAATTTATAATTGTCCAATTGAATCAAAGTGCATCCATTATGATGAGAGATTATTTTTCATTATAAAAGAAGTTCCACTTAAAAAGCTTCGAACTAACTTAGGATCTTTGACCTTCCTTTGCTCTACATGTTCACCTCCACATAATTGAATCAAATTATTGCATCCAATCATCAAAATCACAGAATAGGTTTGATCATCCAATTAAAACATGCCACATCACCTGCGCTTTTGACTGCGCCTTAGGTGTGTTTTACCTGCGCTTTTGACGCGCTTAATTTAAAATAATATTTTATTAATATCCGGACCTATCTCCACGTCCGATGACCGGATGCAATAATTTGTCCCCACATAAGAGGAGTTTGGGGAATGCTTTGACTTTTTGAAACACAAATTTTATAATATTTTAAGATCATTCACAAATGAATGGGTTCCTTCAACATCTTTGTCATAAATGCAATGGAATTTTCATATCTAATATTAAAAGTTCATCTCAATTTGGTGCTGCTCTCATAGCCTGCACTGAAACAACATTTTATGAACCAATTAGCTCTGCAGCATTAAAATGGCACTTCATCGGCTTCTAAAATCGGTGCTAAATGCACTTAGGCTTCATTTGGAGCAGCTTTCTTTCTGCTTCTTAAAGCAGCTTTCTAGTACAAAAATTTTTAATTTTATACTAAAAAGCAGCTTTAAGAAGCCTTATTCTAATAAAGCTTGCCAAACTGGTTAATTGTCCCAGCACGAACACAGTTCATGGTAAGAAAATGTAGAACATTGAATACAGGTTGATTTGATAAACCCAAAGCAGATCAATGTGGCCATCTGGGCCATTACAACCATCACATGTTGCCATTCTGAATGTCGCTTCCAGGTACGTGAAACCATGCAAGACCAGGTTGCTTGCATTGGGTTGAATGGGAAGTTGAAGCTATTGAGCCCAAAGAAATTCGCCACAGATCAAGTATTATTGTGACAAGCATGGCAGCGCCTAATGCATCCACAGCCACTCTTTGTAGATCCCATCCATCATCTTCTTTCTCAGCAACTCTGGATGCCACAAAAACAAAGCATCGTTGTTAGGATTTTGATGGAGACAAACAAGAACTTAGGAGGAGCTATGTATCACGGGAAAAAATTATTCTAGGATATCATGATGCGAAACGCATCAAGCCCTTGAATTTGCATTGAGATTAGTACAATTCAGAATATTATATAAGCACTAATCTCAATGTAAATTAAATAATTTTGAAACCCATCCTAATGGGTTTTACATTAAAATACTCTATAACAGTTTTTTTTAGTATGCTATTGCGCTGACTTTAGCTGCCAACAGCCAAACAGAACCTCTTATGCATGAAATATTAGCTCGTTCAATTACTTCATCTAAAGCATTGATTATTCTATGCGGATGCTGAACGTCGTCTGGAGACCAACCAGAATGTGCAACATTACCCCTTCGCTTGGTACCGCTTACGTGGCGCATTCTAGTTGGTCTCTGGACGACGTTCTGCACCCGATCTGCACACAAAATAATTTCACCATCTTAAGATATTGATCAGTTCTCCTAAGTCTCCAAACGATTGTATGTATGAATATAGAACACGCATCATCTCATTGAGAACGTGAATTATCTGTTCCAGCAGGTTTCTTGATGAATCCACTTTGTGAATTTTAAGGTGTATTACTTTGGGTTACCTTAGTTTGTTTGCCTGGATTAAAAAAAAATGTGAATGCAAGATTCAGTTTCTTGATGAATCCACTCTTCGCAAGCTCCGGACTCTGATATCAACTGATGTGGAGATCGTCGGAAGAATCGGACCTGCAAGAAGAGATTTCCCAATCCATGGAGCAAAGGCACACAACAAGCTTCTAAAGCTTGAAAGAGAATATATTTTCATCAATGAATCTCTCCTTATAATATCTTGCTTATATAAGCTAGTAAGAAGATTCTAGAAATATTATAACAAACTATAGTAGCTAGTCCTAAGGAACACTTGAGCTATGATGTTCCACATTCAAGTCGGGGGCAAGGATGTAGTTAAATCGACAGAATAGTTGCAATCAAAGTTATGGAAGGCAATGCGAGTGCAGAGATATAATTAAGTCGACAAAATAGTATCTATCTAAGTTATGGGAAGTAAACTAACATAGATGTGGCCAATGGCGGAAAAGATAGAGATAGTTGAACTAGGACTTATCCTTGAAGACATGGAAGACAAGGTTGAGGCCGGTGAGAACATAAAGGCAATATAAGGTTGGGATACTGTCGAGGCTTGGATTGTCCAAAAGTGATTGGAATCATGTCTAAGACTTCATTTGGGACGGCTTTCTTATTATTTTTTAAAGTAGTTTTTTAGTGCAAAAAATAATTTTTTTTACTAAAAAGATGTTTTAAGAAGCAGTAAGAAAGCCGCCCCAAACGAACACTAAAATTGGCAAGAAAACTATGGAGGTGATGCATACAAGGTAAGCAGCAAACACACTGGCGATTAATTAGCCTACAAGGTAAGAAGCAGGTGACCAGAAGCACATTGGATGACTAGAGGTAGGGTTGTGTGTGTTGCTAGGCTATTGGATGGTGAGATATGTATGGTGGGGGCAGTAAAATTAGTGACTAGAACAAGAAGGCCAACCAACAGGAGCGGGCAATCTCATCAATATGACATGGAGGAACTCAACAAGAAAATGACCTGATGCAAGGAGGGCCTAGAAGCATTTAATGGCAATAAGCAATCACCATCAATGAGGAGATCAACCATAGTTTGTCATGTGGTCAAATGGAGGCTTAGGTTAACAACAAGTGTGAAGAGATCAACAAAAGACTCAAATGCAGAGGATTGGCAATTTTTCCTAGGATTGATGATATTCAGTCGTCAACAATTGATAGCGAGAAGACATCAGAGCACACAAACACCCACAGTCGATGGATGGATGAGTCAGAATCATCAAATGAAGTAGAAGCTACTGGTTGGGTAAACAAAAAAGTTACAATCCATCAAACTTCAATGTAAGTATAAAGATTCAAAATTTTATTTGTTTAATTAAAAATATTAATATTAAATTCAATTGATTATTGTTTAATGGATAAATATAATCTTGATAAGCTATTATTCTATTTGTTTAAATAACACATTTATAAGATATAAAGTTATTTGCAAAAAAATTATGGGAGTAAAATATTAAATGACTATAACTTAAAATAAATGAATATAATAATAATAGGTATGAACCGATACAGGGGGCCCAATTACCCCCATTTAAGTAGATGAAAAAG
Organism: Dendrobium huoshanense; assembly: GCA_016618105.1. Taxonomy (NCBI): domain Eukaryota; kingdom Viridiplantae; phylum Streptophyta; class Magnoliopsida; order Asparagales; family Orchidaceae; genus Dendrobium; species Dendrobium huoshanense. Next base: position 16,320,251 of record CM028359.1, on the reverse strand, counting down.
GATAGTTTGAGAGAGTTAGAGGGGGAGTGAGAAAGAGAGCAAGAGAGATGGAGGGAGTGAGAGAGATTTAGCATGAGATGGGGAGCAATATGGAGAGTGCGAGAAACAAAACGCAAGCGTGAAAAACAAAGACATTGTAGAGGAAATTGGTTGGCACGAAAAACAACCTCAATTAGGTAGAGCGTGACCAGGCCAAACCCGAGTAGGGTGATAATTGTTCAATTCTGAAGCCTAATATTTCTCTTCTTTTTCCTTCTATAAGCTTAGAGGAAAGTTTTGACTTAGATTTTCATTTATGAACCTAGCTTCTATTTTCAAAGAAATGTTTAGGGTGCTGCTGTGGAAAGGGGGAATAGAGAAAAAAGAGGAGATATTTTGGTAATTTGCAAATGTTAAGAGGCAAGGTATGTACATAAAACAGAAATTTAGGAATTTTATTTCATGAAATCAGAAAGTTAAAATATTATCATATGAGAAATATTTCTTTCTATATCTTGAACGATTCTAAATTTTAGTGAAGTTAAAATAAATTGGTTAACTAAAATTTATGAGAAAATATTAAAAAATTTATTTTAACTTCGTGCTTTTATGTTATAAAAAATCTAGAAATATTAACTTATAATTTAAATAAATTTTAAGGAGCAAACAAATGTATATTATATATATTTGGAATAAAATAGGAAGGTTAATAGCCATTGTAATGATATGTTAATCATTAAATTAAGGACTTACAAACAGTAATTATGGTTCATGTAGATGAATAAAATAATAACTAAATAAGTATATTCCAGATATTTGAACGAGAAAAAAATATTAATTAACGAGATTAAGTTTTAGTGTAGAGAAAAATACACAACGTAAATAAAATTAATTAAAATGGAAATCTTATAAATAAACATGTATGACTAAAAGATGTGGAGTTTGAGGATTAAGGGGGAAGCAAGTCTTTTAGATAAGTTGGGTAATTAAATTTGGGATATTTGACTTTATATGACCCATAATAAAGAAAATTAGAGAAATATGCTCTTTATTTATTTTCTTGGGAATTAAGGCCATAAGTTTGTTTCAGACTAAAATATCTCCACTTTGACTGCAGTAAGACGGAGGGGTAGTCATTGCAATTAAAGTCATGAAAGGCAAGTTGACAACACATATGTGGCCAATGGCTGAAAATGCAAAGAGATAGCCCAACTAGGGCTTGACCTTGACCACATAGGAAACAAGGCAAAGGTAGTGAGGGCATGAATGCCATATAAGGTTGAAATGCTATGCATGCAAGGTACTCCACCACTTCCCTTTCTGCATCAGGGTGAAGAACTGCTCATAGAAATCTCCTATTCTGCTAGTTCGGAAACATTTCAACAAGCAGTCCTTAAACTCCCTTCAGGTATGCATGGGTCATCTCATATCCCTCCACTGGTACCATGTCAACGCTTTTCCTTCTGAGCACATCCCGGCTATCGTCAATCTCTCCTCCTGCATCAACCTATTGATAGTAAAGTACATTTTCACCCTATAGATCCACTCATGTGCATTCTCTCCCTCAAAAATAGACATATTCAGCTTCCTCAACTTCAGATCTCCTTCGTTCCCCCTATTTCCTTCATAATTTCTCATTCCCCAAGACGGTGGTTCCACCCAAGTATCTCAATCATCCCTTATATGCGCATACCCAACCCTTTCCTCAAATTTTCACCTTCGCCTTTCAAATTCAGCAATACTTGGATCATAATCAGACATTCTCCTTTCAAATTCAACACCCTTTCAATCATAATCAACCCCTCTCATTTCAAATTCACACCCCCCCCCCTTCATTCATGCCCTACCTCCTCACGTCTCTCCCCATACCCTCTACCTGATTCCACCCTAGGAATAGGCTCCAGGAGGGGCATTCTCTCTTCTCCCTCCAAATTCTCCATCTCTTGATCTTCCCTTCACCTTATTGGATTAGAGTTTTCACCACTTCCTTGGCGGCCAGCAGCTTCCCTCACCTCCGACTATGCCATTTTGATTTGGCCCTCGAGCAACTTCTTCAACATCTCCTCCATGATAGAAAATTCCCCATCAATCTTCTCGTGGACGGCTGAAATTTGACTCTTGAAATCTGAAAATTGAGTTTGGAGATTTGAAATTTCAGATTTCAATTGTCTGATCTTCCCTTCTAACACTTTTACCTTTCTTCCTTCCATAGGTACCAATATTTAGACTCCAATAGTAAGAAACAACAACTTTGATGCGAATCTGGCCTCCAAACAGATAAAAATTGCAAGATTGGAGAGGAAAACGTAGCAGAAATCAGTGAGGAAGAAGCTACTCTGATACCAATTTGTTAGGAAGTGCTCGTAGAAATCCCCACTATTCCTTAGCTAAAATTTAATTTCGGCAGCCCCAAACATAATCCCCAAGAAGAATTAAGAGGAGTAACTAGAGAAAAAACCTTTTTAATTAATGATATAAGGAAGAAAACAAACAAGATACAATGGATCTTCAATTTGAGAGGAAGATCCGGCTCTCTGAAATCCCTAGCCGCCGGACATGTCTAACTACTAGGGGCGGGATTATAACCAAGCACTCCCTAATGTTAAGCCTCCACATATGCAGTAAATTAGTTCTCATAAATAGCATTGATGTATCATTGTCACGACCCGGCCGAATACTCAATCTAACGAGGTGGGTATGAAAAGTCGGACGATATTACATTTCCATCAATATAATAATAACTATCAACATAAACTGTTCTATTAACTGAAGAGTCACTAATCACAAAGAAAACTTTAATAAATCTAAAACCAAACTAAACATTTTCATCAGTTATTTTACCTGTTGTCATTTGTACATCGTCTTCTATAGACGAATTCTTCTATTTCAGCCATTTCTTCTCCTTTGGAGATTTACCTAAGACATTAATTTAGGGGTTTAAGTTTACAATGTAAATTTAGTGGTTAACTATTTAAAACAATCAATATAAATATTCTTTTATATGTATCATATCATTTCTTAACATTATTTCATTCATTTCAGTAATTTATACATCTCTGGTCATTTTCTTTTAAAACATTTTAAGCACTTTAAACTTTAATATTTCCTTAATATTTTCTTTTTCTCATTTGATTTGTACAGGAGCACCGTCTTAAAGTACCCAAAGGTACAACCTTTTCCAGTTATTTCCTTTTCCATTTCCAAGACCTTTTCCTTTTCCTTTTTATGTGCACGAGTATGACGTCCCCAGCCAGTACCATAAGGGGGTGAACTCCTGAAATTTTCATACATATCATTTTCCTTTCTTTTTCATTTATCTTGTTTATTTTTTCATTTTCATATGTCATTTTCTTTGTTTGCATATTTTCTTAATACATGCATGTATTCTTTTTCATTCATATACTTAATTTCATTAATGTTACTTGATTCTTTCGTTTTCTGTTGTAATAATATTTACAACTATTTAGGCATTTAATTTTTCAACATTTCACACATTAGCATATAGGTTGTTCCCTATGTCTTTAAAATAAAACTTTGAAGGCAAAAGAATAATACTAAATTTTGAATTTCATAATTATAATTACCCACTTTGAACAATTCAAGTCTTCGGCATAGGGAACAACCTCGAACCTCTCTCCAAATCTCTAACATCAACCAATAAAGTTTTCATAAACTTGCTTTATCTAATAAAACTTAAGAATAGTTTCATAACAGAAATTACTTACAATAGTATTTTCCAAATCTCCCAAAAATCCTTCTTCCTCTTCCAAAATTCTCTCTCCTTGATTTCAATCCCCTCTATTCCTTCAAGGAATATCGTTTGCTTTAGATGAAATAAAAGAAGGGAATTTATACAAAATTTGGAAAGAAAAATACAACAAACTTCTTCCTTCTTCCCCTTCGGTCGTTCCTCTCGTTCGTTGCAAATTCTCCAAAATTAGCACTCCTTTAACTGAGGGAATGAAAAATGAGTTGATTATTCTCATCCTTTAACGTGATCGATTGTTAAAATTGAAAAAAAAAACGAACTTACCTCACTCTCCCGCACGCAGCCGACCGTCCGCTCCTCTCCCTGTTTCACGAACAGTAAAGTCAGCCCCTCTGTTGGGGTCGCGGCTATTAATAGAAGGCTGGCCGGTTCGGTTGAACCGGCCCAGCCTAAACCGGTTATCACAATCATTATGAGCTTTTAATGCAAATATTTGTTCTACTTCTAAGGTATTCTATTATTAAAGTTACTAACTTCAATGCTCGATATCGAGGTTCGCCGTTGTTGATTTATTATGTAAAATTACTTCAAATTAGTTATTAAAGGGTAATGATGATAATGCTAATTTGAACAAGTAACCAGTTCAAACTGACTTGCACTGGCCTAATTCAGACTAATTCCAGCACCGCCCTGACTCACGAAAACTCGACACAGGAATAAAACTTCAAAACACATTCAAGCAAAAGACCAAAAGCACACGTCAAAATAGTGTCCTAAGAAGCAGCACCTGCGTCTCCCTTGACCGTTTGATCCCCATTCTAAAACAGTAAGTAAACTGCTGAAAACCTTCCCATTTTCCACAACGGTGACTACATCTAACCTCTAGAATTTCATTGATACTTTACAGTCTTTACAATTAACAGTAGAGTAGACAACACCCAAAAAGATGACATTCTAAAGACAACACTTCATAAGCATACATAATTCCTTAAATTCTTGGATAATGTCAATAATAACAATAATGACATCCATAAAATTCAACCACTTACCTTGCAAACATGGGAAAGCTGACCAGAAAATAAATAGCATAAAATAGCGATCCAATTTTGTACATTGAGTCCCGGTCAACAAAGTCATAATAAGGAAACTGCAACATTCAGAACAATTGAAGGATCTTAATGTGCGTATCAGATAAGCTTATGAAATCAAGCATAATCAAATCGAATTACTAATCATACAAAATAAAATAACAGAAAAAGGTTTAAGATAGAAGAGATTCACTGTCCTTTCAGTTTAAATAATGCTAACTATAGTATCATCAGCAGGATTAGATTTATCCCAACAATTTGGGGTTGGCTTTATGAATCCTCAATATCCATTCACTACCAAGTGTCATTTGAGGAGTTGAAATTATTCAATGTAAATCATTTTCCATAACTTATATCCAATATTACCATTAAACTAACAATTTTCAGACATAATCCTTGAGAATTACTTATCTTATCTTTGCATGTTCTAAGGGTGTATTTTTATTTTTCAACCCTTTAGCGTACATGTGCAAATCATATAAGTTTATTTGTTTTCAATAAGACTTGCTAAAAAAAGCTAGAAACTCAAGATACACTCGAAATAAGCTTTAAATATAACTTGACTCAAAATCGACTCGACTCAAGGCTTGAAATTAATTTTAAGTTTGCCCCAACTTGCTCTAATTTAGATTAATTCAACTTGAAGTATAACTCAAAATGACTACTTACATCAAATATATAACATGTATAGCGACCATTAAAAGAGAAAGCATAAAATTATGCTAAGTGTTACAAAGATGAGGATACTCGGGTGGATGAGTGGCTTTACTCTTAGAGACAAAATATGAAACAAGTATAAAAGTGAAAATGTTGGAGTAGCTCCAATGGCAGATAAGATTAGAGAGAGTCGCCTTGGATGATTTGGTCTCATAAACGTCGGCATTCCGATGACCTAGTTAGGAAAGTAGATATTTTAAATTTGGCCAATGCAAAGAAAGGTAGATGTAGATCTAAAAAGACTTTGTTAAAAACTTAAAAGTATTAAAAATGACATTTTTTTTAATTAAATTTAAATGAGAATTTGACTCTTAGCAAGACACAATGGAGAAAAAAGTATTCGTGTTGCCGACCACACGTAGTGGGATAAAGGCTTGTTATCATTGTTGTTATTGTATAGAATATATATAATGCCACATATGTATAACGAGAAAAAGGATACTATAATTCTATCAACCTCACCATTCAAATTAATTTAAATTTTGAAAAGGAGATACTTTAAATCTCCTTTCCTAATTTAAATTTTCAAACATAGCAACCTCTCTTAATCACCGCATTAAATCCCCATCAAGGGGTCGGCCCACGTGGAGAAGATTCAAATTCAAACTTTTCCCTCCTCTCCAAACATTTAAATCTGAAATTAAATTTCAAATTTTGAATTGTCCAATCATGGCTAGCTTGGTTCTACATCAAGTACCTTCATTAGTACTATTTTAGACGGTGTCTCCTGTAACAGTTGTACTATTTACAAAAAAATGATAAATATATAAAATATGCATAATATTGATGGATACGTTTAAAATATTTTTTTTAGAAATTTTTTCTGTTTAAATTGAGCATGCATATTATTCTCAATAGCTTGTGTTACTATAATATAAAAACATGATATGTTCACTGAGTTTTTTTATGACTCACTCTATATTTATGAATGAACACATGATTTATTCAAAAGCTTAAAATGAGTAGAATAGAAGAGAATGTTCTCGTAGGTGCAACGCTCCAAGAGAAAGATATTTATAGCATTTGATTTTAAAATTTTGAAGTTTATGGCTTTATGTGTATTGGAATTAGTTAGTGATTCAAAATTTAATAAACTGTCTCATCGTCTGTTGTCGCCCCATTAATTCGAACCTTCGGGCCTAGCCGTGAAACAATTTGTACGCTGACTGCAGCTTATATGTTTTTCTAGTATATTGGATCCTCCTTCCTCTCCTATGGACAATCTTCGTTGAAGCCAAATCAAATAAATATTGATTTCTTTTTGTGGTTACTTTCATTTTCGATTTGATGACAATTTTGTGGTGCATCATCATCGAACTCGGAGATACTTCTACATCATGTTATTTGGTACCATCATTACGGCAAAAAAAATTTCTAAGGATAGCAGTACTTGTAACGGGAAGTGTTCTACAATGGACCTATAAAAAGTACAGACGCTCAATACAAAAAATGTGTGAAGATACAATAATAAGGGCACTAAGAATCTGTTTTCCTTTATGGAATAAGAAATTTCTAGACCACCATAAAAGATTAGTAAATGTCATACAATAACAAATTCACTAGCGACACATGTAAGCTAATCATATGTTCCAAATATATGCAATTCACCTAATTATCATGCAAGTTAATCAAATCCATGAATTTTAAGCATGTAGGTATTACTGGTTCACATTGAGATTTCCAGAATACCATGGGCAGATATAACTAGCAACTTAACTGATAGTGTATTAAGACATTCTTACTAAAAGTTAAAGGCAGCATCACATTCTAAACAATAAAGACAATCAAAACAATATTATGTAAGGATAATATATGCCAACATGTTCTGATGTGAAACCACATAGAAATTTATAACGATTGAATTAGGTGTCGCAACTTAAACTTAATGTTTCACTTTGAAAAGATTTTACAAATTTAAAATTGTTTAAATTGATAAGGTAAGTAACCACACAATAAAAGACAAGATCTCAAAATATAAAGATTATAATGAAAACAAGTAGTGCAACAAACGAACAATTCACCACGTAACAAAGAGAGAATTCACCTCGAGTTTCCCTCACTCACACTCTTTAAGGGTTAGCGGAAGAAGAATCACCACAATCCGGAAGATACCACCACGAAGAAGAAGAAGCCAGGGTAGAGATCCAACGAAAGTTAGCCGGAGGAGGGGCTGTGTAGACGCCGATGATCCACCAACGTCCGGAGGGAAGATGCTTGATTTGTTTTCATGCAAGAGGTCCCATGGAATGAGAGGAATACCAAGAAGGTGGGAAGGCAAGAGGGCCAGCCAAGTGTGGAGGGAATTAGGGTTTGTGGGGTCTAGGTTTGGGGTTATGGAAAGAGCATACAATATGAAATTAATTTCAGATTTAATTAAATGTGGGAAAAGAATTTGAAATTCAAATTCAAATTAAAATATGAGTTAGGGGAATTAGGGTTATTAAATCCTCTTTAAAATTAATTACTAAGGAGGGTAATCAATTAAAAAATTAATTGGGAATTAGGGTGATTAAATCCTCACTTTAGGGAAGAGAATAAATAATTCAAATTTAATTTAATATTAAATTAGACTCAAATTGAAAACTTTCCTAATTTGAAAATGCTAATTTAGGAAAGTATTTGAAATCTAAATTTGAATTTCAAATTAGATTAAATTCTCTCCCGAAATAAGTGGACTAATTAAGGTAATTGTTAATGATGATTAAAATCATCATCAAGAGGGCAAGGGTGAGGTGGCCGGCGGTTGGGCGGAGCCATGGTGGATTTCGGCCAAGGGGAGGGAGGGGATAGTGTAGGCCGATGGTGTGGAGGTTATGGGGGTGAGAAGATCGGCGCCTTGATGGAGGGCTTGAGGAGGTGGTGGTTTAAGGAAATAAGTAAAAACAAAACAAAGAAAAAAGAGATAGAACCACGAGCCTTGGACTCTTCCGAAGACTGACGGTTGATACGATGCCTTCACCAAGGGACTTCAAGCCACGAGCCCGGACCCATCATGCGGCTGATGGAAACCACAATTCCCTCCATAGGGATTTCCACTAACGTCCTCCCAAAGAACAAAAGTGCAAAACAAATATATTTTCTTAATAATCCATCATACCAATACACTGGTAAGGGCCTTTATATATAGGCCTCAGAAAAAAAAAAAAAAAAACTACAATAAGACGATCATGCCCCTAAGGCTTACATAAGATTAGACCCTTAAGTAAGGGTAAAACCGGAAAATGCATAATTAAAATAAAAATTACAAATAAAAATTTAAAATAACATAGGATGATCACGGCCGTTAATCTTAGCTCCTCCTCGGATAGACATGGATCACGTTCAATCTAATGTTTCAACATGTTTTATCTTATATATCATTGCTAGATAATTTTGAAATGATCGCTACACTAATAATTAGGATATTAATTGAAAAAGCCCTAACCAGCTAATCAAACTGACGGATTAGTATAATAATACCTTACTATTTCTGATACCACTGAAGCCATCAGTATCTTTTAGCACATTATAGGGAACTGGCAAAATTAGCAGTAACGTCAATCTTTAAGATGCAGCAAGCCAAGTCAAATTTCCATGGAAGGTTCAAAATCATCATAGTTTACAAGACAAAAAGATACAGGAAATATTTTCAAAATCTCACTACCTATCCATTAGAAAATATTATATAACAAAAGCTTCTCAACATTTAAAATAATGGAATGGATTACAGAACATCATGAAAGAAATGGAATGAAAATGCTAAGACATACATTTGAAATAGCCAACGTCTCCAAGTATGCTATGAAATAAGACAGGGCTAAAATCCATGCAGCTTCAGTGACAAACCGAATTGATGGTGGCAAATCTGTGATAGAGTGGCGGAGTCTACGGAGTGTTAAATTTGATACCATGTGGTAAAATAGGAAGCAAGCATGAGTGAGAAGAAATGTTGTATGAGGTACCTATCACACCAAATAAAAAAAAACACATGTTAGTTTAGGATATAACCAACTCTAGTCAAGTTTTAACACATCCTGATCGTCATATATAAACTATGAAATAAACGCAATCAAACTGGAAGAAACTTCCTGCCTCATTCTATCATCATCATTGCCGTCAACATAAGATACATAAAGGAATTCAAAAGCAAAACTCATACCATAGTGCACAAAGATATGTAGCAGGTTAGGTTTAAATCTTCTTTGCATGAGTATATGAAAGATAACTACACTTATTATATGAGATGAGTAAAAAATATCATGTACATGGATATATATATATATATATATATATATATATATATATATATATATATATATATATATATATATATATATATATATATATATATATAAGCATACATTTATGTAAAACCTGTTGTTCTAATCATGAAAGGGCAATACTATAAAACAAATGGGCTCAACTCTGCTCAACATCTCTCAGCCTTTTTTTTTTTTACACAAACGGGGATAAAAAAGGTTTAGTTCCATTATATCAAGCTACGCAGACATCAGTGGAGTTTAAAGGTAATCTTTGTTTGTGCGTTCAGGAACAAAAGCTGATTTGTCCTCACCACTCAAATCCCTCCCTTGACAACAGTTAAGTGAGCATTGCAGAGAACACAATTATGCGTATCAAAATGAAAATAGAACAAACACCATGATGTTTAACTATTATCTTCAAATTTCACCTTCCTATGGTTCACATATGAAGCAAACATAGCTGCTTCCTTGAAAAAAAGAAAGTCAGAAGGTCAAATAACAATTCATGTAAGAAAAACCCCTTACATTGTTCATTTTCCATGATGGAAAAGTATATGAAGCTCCAAGTACCGTGAAAAAATAATGAGTCCAGAAGTAGTTCCCAACGTAGCTAAAAATGATAATCCAGAGATTGGCCTGTAAAAAACAAAGAGTTCGAGAATAAATGAAGGTGAACACTTCTGGTATCAATGAAGTTTTCAATCACGAGAAAATACCACAAAGATGGAAATATATATGACATAGTTGCATACAAAAACCTATCTTAAAGGTGCTATTTCTAAAGAAAACAATCCCACGAAGAATACATGTTTTTATCATATATGTCAAGTATTATACTGAAATTTCTTCTATAAGCAAGAAACTTTTTATATCATGTCATAATTACTTTCCATCATGTAAATAGCAAGGCATATCCCAACTTAGGAACAGTACTATGACTCCTTCAGCAACAAATATAGCATTTTCCACTAGAGAAGATTGAGATGGATTAGGCTTTAGTGTATCTAACAGGTTTCAGCTTGGTAGCCTTCCCTGGGCACAACCCACATAGCTAAATCGATGTCATCAATCAATTAGCAATATTTCTAAAACTACAAGTTGACTAAACAATCCATGTTCTCCCTGAAAATTCTAGCTGATACATTGTAACTCACGTTATTTGGTATTCAAATATGACACCCAAATAAACTTCCAAATAATCGTAAACAAAAACTATGCAGGTAAAAGTAAAGGTTTTAGATGCCAATGAGAAACCAAATTGAACTGCTTATCTCATATCAAAAGTAGACATAACTCCCCTCAACAATTATAAAATTAAAAATCTTAATATTTTAGATGTGTATCCTCCAATTATATATCTTCAGGATTATGTTAAATAGGAAATCAAGCTTATCTTGAGTGGTAAATTATATGTTGGGACTTGGGGGAGAGTAATATGGACCGTAGGCTTAACAATATCATGTTAATATTGAGCGATCCCTAAAAATGTTAAATTTAACCACCTCAATTTTTTGTATACTAAAGAGTGTGAATAAAGATAAAACACATAAATTCTAGAGTTAATTATGATAGTTTAAACGAAGAAGCAACACAAGATTATTATGTGTAAGAGAATGTTCTCGAGATTTGAAGGTAGACTTTCTAAGTTTTCTTTTAAACAACTAAGTTATATAGATTCAAGTGCTGACAAAAAATGTTCACTTAAAAAGGAAAAAACAAGCGAGAAAATCAAGAATGTTAACAATGGTAAAATTACTAGCTATAGAGTTAGAAATGGTTACATTAGGAAGATGGATGGACACTTATTGAAGATGAATAATGAAAAATAAGCTTATATGATTTTAATATATGTGATGGAGTGTGATAGTTGCACTAATAAGGTGAGCACAAAATATTAACATGAATGGAATACAATGAAAAAAGGCCCAAAGTAAATGTTTAGAAGTTATTATAAAGGCTTATGTAGTATAGAGTTACTATACCTCATGAAACAATCAGCACAAATGAATGAAATTTGAGGATGAGTAATCTTAAAACATTAAGGTTAAGGCTAATGATGATGCAATGACCTATATAGTAACCAATTAATTTGAATTGCTTTGTCTTTGCCTACAAGAAAATCAAAGGCTTCCTTTTGCCAACAAAAACTATTGGATTCTATTCAATTCAGCATCTAGTTTAACCATCTAGAAAAAGATAACCATAGGAGCAAAACATGATATCTAAATTGGTCAAATCTACCCTCGAACCTTCTTGATGTACGTGAGATAAAACAAGGAAGCAGCTCTCCTTAAGTTAAATTAAATTTGTTTTAATCAGATTTTCCCCTAACTTCCAATGGGTGCAAATCACCATGTTATTGGCACATTTGCTCACCAGAGAGTGCTTTCGATTACAAAGGTTCAAACTTGCTAGTTAAATATGAATTTAATAAGTGGGGAATGATTGGGAGATGGAGGTAAATTCAATTAAGATCTCAAAATTTCATCATCCTAAGTATATCAATGGACCCAATTTATCAAAATCTATGAAATTTGAATCATAAAATCTAAAGAGCCAAATTAGCAATTATGAGTTGCCTCTTTGTAAGTGTCCCACACAAACCAGAGAATATGTAAATGTAAGGGTGTGCCCAAAGCCCTTTCAGAGGTCAATGTCTACTTGTTTACTAGCAAAAATTTAGTCATATCAATTTTACTAAATAGTTTGAAAGCACGCAATATGGTCAATTGTGATTTAGACGTAATTGAAATGATGGTCAAGAGGCATCTCCTAACCATCAGTTATTCATAAGTTTTTACTTAAATCAAATAAAATTGTTTAAGACACGTGGGATTTTTGGGTTGTGTTTTTTAATTGATGGATTTGATTTTGATTGGTGAGGTTAGTAACTTGAAAACTAGTTCAACTTTAGATTGGGTTGGGACTTAACATCCATTTGAAGGCACAATTTTTGATTTAATAGCCTTTTTGGCTTAGTACCGATCCAAGTTAATAAAGGCAAGGCTTACATCCATTTTAAAACATAAGAATTAAGCATAATTTGATGTGCTTGTGTGCTTTTATTTGTGTGTGTATTGGGGATGGCTCATAAATGGTGCTTATAACTCAAGGAAAAGGAATTACCATATAACTAAGGTGGGTTGAATGGTTATTTGAGAGGATTTGTTGGTTTTATGTCAATTGATTAATTGCAGCATGATGGGGCTTACATCCATTAGAATGCCCACAAGCAAAGATTGAGATTAAATTATCATTTGGAACCTTGATACAAACAATAAGGCTTGAACCTCCACTCATTAGGGTTGTCTAATAAACTTGGGCTTAGAACTCAAGATTTAAGGGAAGTTTGACATAGGTGTTGCTATTTGAATTTAGAATGATCTACAAGTCTAGGTCTTTCAGTCTTATGTCATGGATAGGATGACCCAATTGGTAGGTCTTACACTTCACCCTATTGTCAACACAACACATATGGTACTCCTTAGAACATCACCTTGTAGGCAAGGCATGCCCCAACTAATTAGGTTTGTTTGATCTTGATTTCTCTGAGCAGCATATATTTTAACATTTACATGGAAGCAATGCCTCACTAGGACCTCATGATTATTAACTAGTCGATAGCAGGATCGAACTTGGGTCCTTGACTTATATGCTTGATCAATTGAGTCGATAATGAATGTATTTGAGTTAGGACCCCTTGATTCTTGATAGTGCATTTTGGTGATTTGTTATCCTCAAAGAACATTGTAACCCGTTTAAGTCATCAAAGATTTACTGTGACTCGTAGGTTGAGTTTGAGGTCATTCAAAAAATTTTAGGTACATTGATAAACTTGTTATTGTTAACATAATATAGTCAACTCCGAGTAGCCTTCCTTGAGTGATGTGAAACATTATGCGAAGGAGCTTGTTAAGAAATTTAAGAACGATGGACAATGTAATCTCAATCAATAACTTATTGAAATAACAAGTAAAATCTTTAAAGAACCTTAGTCTTTGACTTGCTTAGGCGAAGGAGTACAAGTAGATTAACCAAAACTCATAGGTAACCAAAGATAGTAGCAATACCAAAAGCTATTAACCAACAATCCGCAAATTAATAATGAGAGTTTTCACCTTGGGGATTAATCACTCAACTACACTAGGCTTAACGGGAGATGATCTTCAACACACTTAACGATGCCATTAGAATGGCCGCAACACCGATGGTCTTGAGCCACGGAAAGTTTGGCGGTGGTGGAGGAGGCACGGACGGATAGCCGATGACGGTCCACGAATAGTCTTCGAATTGCTCGTCGATGACGTCTATGAGCGTGGGAAGAATGCGATTTAAGTAGTCTTCAACCGTGTCGTCGGATCCGAACCCGACGTCAAAGAATGGAGACCGGATGATATGGATGTCACCGTAGATATCAAACACCAATCCACTATTGATCTCTGGATCCGCCAAGCATGCTTGGCGTAGGAGAATCTTTCATGAGAAGAGAGGAAGAACGTGGTGTGGAGAGAGAGCACTTGTAGTTGAAAAGGTGGGAGAGGAGGAGATGAGGCCGGCAGGAATCCAAGGAGAGAGGGTGGGGTTCGACGAGTGCAAGAAGGAGGAGGTTAGGGTTAGGGAAAAAGAGGTTTAGGAAATTATGGGGGGAGATTAATCAAAACTGAAAGTTAATTTCAGTTTTGAATAAATTAGGAGGGAAATGACTTGATATTTGAATTTCAAATCAAGCGAAGTTAAGGCCTTAAGTGGGGAATTAATAGGGGCTCAATAGGGGGAGGAGGCCGGCGGTTTCAAGAGAGGAGGGATTAATTTAAAACCTGAAATTAATTTCAGGTTTTAAAGGAATTATGAGGGAAAAGTAATTTGAAATTGATTTCAAATTCAAATGTCATTAATGCCTTCATGGGGGCATTAAGGGGGCTCCACCATGGATGAGGCCGGCGGCTTCTAGAGGGGGGGAATTGGATGTGGGAGCAATGAAATAGCTTCCAAATTAGCACATGAGGTTTAGGAAGGATTTGGATGAATTCCGTTTGAATTTGAATTTCATCATGAAAATGGACTTAAAACTTTCCTAATTTGGAAATTCCAAAATTGGAAAGTTTTTGAAATTCAAATTTTGAATTTCAAAATTGACTTCGTAGCGAAGGGGTTGAGGGGGTGAGGGGAGGTTGCCGACGAGGTGGTCGGTAGAGGATGAGGTGGTGGTCGGCGGCGGTTTCCCAAGGGGCGGCGGCAATGGGTTTGAGGAGGAAATTCTTGTAATGGAGGTGAAGAAAATGGAGGAAAATACGAACGCGATGATCGAGAACTAACCACGAGCCGCGGACTCTTCTAACGACTGGTGGGCCTTGCGAATTGCTCCCCTAGAGCTCTCTTCCCTCTCAAGCACTCATGCTAGAAAAGTAGAAACAAAACATAACTTTTTCATTCAAAATTCATTAGCTATTACAAGAGAAAAGACCCATATATATAGGTCTCAAGCATACAAGAAGAAATAAAAACTAAATTGCCCTCAGGGCCCCAACATGACTCAACTCAACCTATGTTGCACCGATACGGATATGGCGATACGGATATGACACGATACGGATACGGGACATGCCAATTCTTAAAAATACAGGATACGGATACGGCGCGGATACGGCATTATAATATATAAATAATACATAAAAATTAATAAAGTAATCAAAGTGTAATATTTGAAATGACAAAAAAATTGAAATAAAAGTAAGCATTAAGTATTGAAATGTCTAGTACAACAACAAAAATAAGAAGATAAATTGCCCAGCACAAGAAATTTCAACTATTCAATAGAAGGAATGATAGGATTAGCTTCTTCAGTGGTTTGTCTTTGAGTTTCTATATCATCTTCAATAAATATCATAGCTTCTAATTCAGGCTCATCAAGTGAAAGATTAGCAATTTCTAATATTCCCATATCCTCAAGAGATTCAAATCCATCTCCAGCAACATCCCACATCCTGTTGTCTCCTTCCATATAAGTTGGAGTTTTCCTTGAGAGAAGTCGAAGGTTTGTATGCACGTAAACTAAATCTTCAGCTCGTTGTGGAGTAATTTTATTTCTCTTCATTGACTGGATGAATGAGCATGTGCTCCAATTTCTTTCACAACAGGATGAGGATGAAACTTGGCCAAGCAATTTTATGGCGATTGTTTGTAGTAGAGGTGCTGAAGCTCCATGTATAATCCACCACATTTTCGGATCAATTCTCCACCTATCACGCAATGACTCTTGGTCACCAAAGTCCTCTAAATAACCAAAAAATTTAGCAAGCTCAATATTGACTTTTTTTTCTCTCCTCATTTGGAAAATAACGCTTCAAACATGTCTTCCTCATATTTGAAATTTCTAAATCTTTCTGTGAAGAAACTCTTTGAGGATCCTCTTGAAGCCATTCTTTAGTTGAATATCTTCAAATAACATTAAAATGAAATAATGAAAAAATGTTGAAATTACAAAACAACAAATTGTGAATTCATAATGAAAAAATGTTGAAATTTACCTTGGATTTAGTGAGTGAGCCAAGCAATGTAAAGGTGTATTACTTTTGCTCCACCTATCTTCTAGAATAGCATAGATAACATCCCAAAAGCTTGAGTCTTCATGAAGTGTCTTCCTCTCATGTCTATATATAATTTCTTTTACTTTGCCTAGCATTGAATCCCACATCTCATAAATGAGATGTAAACAAGACTTATCCGTATCAGCTACTCTCAACATCTCATAAATTGGGTCTGTGAAATTTATGATGTATTCAATCTCATCCCACCATAAATCATCTAAAAGCTTCTCTTTTACATACCTAGCCTTTCCAACATCATCTTCCCTATAACATGTCCATTTGTCACTGATCACCATAGCTTGAAGAGCATTTTTTATTTTTTTGAATCTTCTCAACATCACTATTACTGAGGCAAACCGAGTTTCAGCAACTGCAAGCATCTTTAAATTAGAGAAATCATTGAACATAGAGAGTCTCATGGAGTGATTCATAATAAAATTTCTAATTACAATTGCATCTCCAGCAATCACTGTGATCCAATGACATTCATTATAGGTGATTTCATTTGCCTCGGTATTCTTAGCTGCACAAATATTCTTCAAAGCAAGATTAAGCGTATGCACAACACATGGTGTCCAGAAAATATGAGGATATGCTTGCTCTACAAGTAGACCTGCAGCTCTACAAACAGGTGCATTATCAGTAATGACCTGAATGATGTTTGAAGGCCCCACCATCATGATAACTTCTTTGATTAAATTAGAAATGAAGAACTTATCCTTATACTGTCCTTCACAGTTTACAGCTTTGATAAACATAGGATAACTCTCTGTTACAGCCATGAAGTTGATAAGTGGTCTTCTTTGTGGATCTGTCCACCCATCACAAACCAAAGTAACTCCTTTTTCCTTCCAAACTCCTCTAGTAGGCTCGAGCAACTTCTCAATATTGTCCCTCTCTCTTTGTAACAACTTCGTTCTAATGACATTATATCCTGGTGGCACGTATCCTGCAAGATTGTTATTGCATGCATATGTAAAGGCATTTTTGTAATGTGGATTCCTTGCTAGGTTAAAAGGAAGTTCAGCTGAGTAAAACATTCTAGCTATTTCCCCGTCTAGTTGTTCTCTCATTTGTAAATTAAATGCTTTCTCCAAAGCACTATCTACAACATGTTTTCTTTTTTTTTGGTTCAAATCCCTCCATTCGAAAAGGTCCTTTACAGTACTGTCATCACATCTAATTGAAGAAGATGATGAAGGATAGGAAGCATGAGTGCTTGGAAGTGGAATATGTTTTGGAAGCTCTTTTTTACTCCTTTGCTCAACTTCACTGATTTTTCTTTGTAATTCAGCCATTTGTGATGAGCTTATCTTCGGGCAAACTTTGATTCCATGACCACTAATCTTCAACAAATGAGCTTTCACTCTATAATATGATCCTTTGTATGATGCATTACAAAAATTGCATTTGAATGCAATATTGCCTCCCCCTTCTGATGTTTTACCTATTTTTGTAACATAACCACATAAAGGTTTGTTATCTTCAATATTAATTTCTGATGGACCATCATCAGAACCAATTCCTGCTCCACTAGAACTCATTATCCTACAAAGGATCTATACAAATTAAAACATATGAATTTGAAACATGAAAAAATTTAAGTGAAAGTATAGATATGTTGCGACTATGCCGGAGGTCAAGGCGCAGCGCCCCTGCGGGGGTTTTAGGGGGCAGCGCCCCCAAAACAATTTTTTTTTGTAAGAGTAATTTTGAAGTGCTGTTTATTTTTAAAGTTGTTTTACCATTCGGTACCCCTCCATACCGAGCAATACCGAGCGGTACCGAGTAATACCAAGTTACAGTACCGAGCGATATTGAGTTCCAATACCGAGCAGTACCGAGTTCCAATACCGAGCTCCAATACCGAGCAGTACTGAGTTCCAATACCGCTCGATACCGAGTAGTACCGAGCAATACCGAGTTCCAATACCGAGCAGTACCGAGTTCCAATACCGAGCAGTACCGAGTTCCAATACCGAGCAGTACCGAGTTCCAATACCGCTCAGTACCGAGTAGTACCGAGCAATACCGAGTTCCAATACCGAGCAGTACCGAGTTCCAATACCGAGCAGTACTAAGTTCCAATACCGCTCAGTACCGAGTAGTACCGAGCATACCGAGTTCCAATACCGAGCGGTACCGAATTCCAATACCGAGCAGTACCGAGTTCTAATACTGTTCGGTACTGAGTACCGAGCAATACCGAGTTCCAGTAACGTTCGGTACCAAGCGGTACCAAGTTTCAATACCGAGCCTATGATTAAGAAAACGAAGAACGATGAAGAAAACGAACCTACACTGCTCACGTCGCCTTCACTGTTCGCGTTGTCAAGCCGCTTCGTCGACGAAGGATGATCCTATCGACTTTAATGCTCACGTCGTCAAGCCTCTTTGTCGACAAAGGATGATCCTGTTTGCTTCTATGCTCGGGTCATCGAGCCGCTCCTTCAACTATAACGAAGAAGATGAACACGTGTGTGGAAACGAAAAACCTAGCTCTTTGAAATGTTTCAGTCGCATAAATGAATATGGATATTGAGCGGAAATGGTGGAAAGTCGAAAAGAAAAGGGTAAATCGTGGCTCAGTGTTTTTTTTAATAGGACACGCGTATCCGATACGCGTGTCCAATCAAATTTAAATAATATTTTAATCGGACACGGCAAGGCCGTATCCGACACGTATCCGTGCCGTATCGGAGGCGTATCCGTATCCGATACGTATCCGATACAGCATGCCTCGTAAATAGGAGTATCCGTGCAACATAGAACTCAACATAAGGGTATAATAGGAAGACATAAAAATAAAATGCATAAACAACTAGAAATATAAGCTCTGAATCGTGGCCATCGATCTGCGATGCTTCCGGCGATACACATGTTTGAACCTTGGATCGATGTCCTCATCATTAAGTCTTAATATTAAGTACATTTTTATTTGTAGTTTTTTTAGTTCTTTAAAGTTGATTGGGTACCTACTAATAAGATCTCCATTATATGATTTAATACATAGTCATACTATAAGATAAATTATGTGGTCTCAAACTTTGGTATGACAAATAAAATGAATCAAGGATTCACTTAGCACATCAAACAAAATAGATCAAAGGAATAGCCCCATGATTTTTGTATATTTATATGGATGATATAAGTTTTAACTGGTATTTAAAGTGATAGCCATAATATTTTAAATTCAATGTGTATTCTTCGATTGATGTACTCATGATTCAAGAAAGAATAGGAAAAGTAAACTACTCTAGGGAATACATAGTGGAGTTGTTCGAGTGAAGAATAAACCACCTTCAAATAAAGTTAAAAGTTTGAAATCCATTAGACTTTATAGAGCACTTAGAAGCACAACATTGTAATGGTTCTTTAGCAAGTAGCATTAAGTAGTGCCATCAATTTTTTTATCATCATCACAACCATAAATGAAAATCTCAACAAAGCATGGTTAAATTAGGATCTAATCATGACTTAACACTATTTATATAATCATAAACTCAATGAAACTTTGTCAAATACTCCAAAAGATTATTAGAAACACTTGTCTACACATTCATAGAATTTTTCAATCCTTGATTCTAACATTAAACCTAATCCCCAAATCCATAAACTCAAATTAGGGTTATCAACCAAAAAAGGCATTCACACTAAGTCTAAATTCATCTTAAATCTTCATCAATATTTTAAAAAATTATAAAACAGTCCATATGATAATTAGATACATTCCTCTACTTATCCACACCATTTTATGGCCACTTCTTTCGAAAAATTTAAAAGAGTTGAGCCCAAATTTCAAATTAGTTATAGGGTTTAGGGTTTAGGGTTTGCCAAGTTTTCGAATTGCCTCCACTTCAACGTAAACGAACAAATCCCTTTAGGATAACACCACCAACTCTAAATCTACAATTAAAACTTTCCTTTATCATTTCCAAGAGGTTTCAACAAAAAATTCTAAGGCTACTTTAAACTAATATATACTTTTGCAGGTATCTAGCAAGTAGTTGGTGGGTTGCCAATTAATTGCGATGAAGGAACTCGCATCCACTGGGTCCCACAGAGGAGCTCGCCCAAGGATCATCAAGCATGACTCGTTCGATCCTACGAAGGGAACTTGCCTCTCGCAGGAGCTAAGAAATCTCATGGATCAATTGATTCGCCACTTACCCCGCATAGCAAATCGAATACCAAGGCTACTCGCACCATCTACGGCAAGATTCCATCATCTCTACACTCGTCATCCTAGCTATAAAAAAGCACACACTCGACGGGTTTACCCTCTTGTGATCATCTGACCATGGAGCCCATCTTCCCCGCAGCATCAACTCACTCACCCCCTTTTTTTGGGCGATCCACAACTCCAGATCAGGTCGTCGCTATCTCTAAGGTATCCCTTTAAGTACAAGCCTCTCCTGTTCAGTGCTCACCAACAGACTCACTGATACCCGCTAGACACTACTGGACTTGCTCATGCCCACTTAACACTATTGAACATGTCCCGAGCAAGATTATTATATCCATACTAAGTTATTTCCCTCCAACCAACTAAAGGATAACACATGTCTAGAGTATTTTGTACTGAGAGTTTGAAAGCGTCAAATTTTGTATTTCTTTAAAGGTGTAGCCTTTCCTATAGCTATAAGATTCCTGAAAATAAAGAGTGATGAGGAGTATTTTTAATCTTTTTGACTCATTGAGATTTTAAGCTTCTTGAGCACTTATATTATAGATTTTCTCTAATAAATTATTTTCACTACATTCTCACACTGGTTATAGGTTATCCCTCTCAAAGTTTACCAGCTAGTAGGATCGAGTGTCATTCACTGAAAAATTTAGATCCAACAGCAACATAAGTATATTAATCATTTAGTGGTTGGTAGCCACAGTGGCTGACAATATAAACTGCAATATTGGAGAAAGGTCAAATGATAGTGAGCTAATAGATGTCATGTAATAATGGTGCTCAATTATAAGCACAATTTCACAATTATAATCAAAGAAAAATATGGCCTTATGTATTATTTTCTTATGTATCCTTTAAAATTGTGAGAGCCATGCGTAAGCTTCTCCTTCTTGAAACAAATCTTTAGTACGGCTAATGAATAGTTCAAAGGACAAGTTTTGCAAATTATGAAAATTGATCATAACTTGAGTGACGAGTTTCACATTGCTTAACAATCATGACATTCCCCAAACTTGTTAAATGTTCAAGAATGAGATTTGATTAATTTTCAAAGCTTACAATAAATTGGTGGGGTTTTTTATGAACTCTCATGGTTATGTTTCAAATCCCATGATGAATATAATTAGTTGAATTATCTTTGAACATTTCTCTAAATTTAGAAACATCTCAGACGAGACATGTTGGTTCTTCCACCAATGGTCAAATGCAATAAGGGCAGCAGATGGTTTTTCTTATTACATTTTTAATAGAAAGTTCAAGTATTAAAGATGATCAGGGTAGCAAAAATTAAATTCAAACAATTATGTCACCTTGATTTTAGTTGGCAAGCAGGCGTCATATGGAGCATGGCACAATTTACGATGTAAAGGCTACAAGTATATTTATATGACTTAACCCTGGCATGAATCAAAGTGGGTTTATACAAGATTTATGTTATACACCAAGGGAGAGGAAGGCAAGCGGGAGAAGAATTAGGTGTTATAGAGAGGAGCAAAAGCAGAGGGATTGCACTATTGGATCATGATGCAAGCAAAAAATTAGGAAAACCCCTAATTTTTTGCAAGCAAAAACAAGACCAACAAAATATTCAAAAATAGACAAAATACATACTAAAGATAACTTTCATATTATAAGAGACTCTTACAAACTTTGACATAAAATTAAACACCTAAACTTGCATTCCATCCATCGAGAAGAAAGATACAGGTGGGGTGGGACACTTGCAGAGAGAAGAACGAGATAAGAAGTTCAAGACGAAGAGAGGACAAGCTCGCAAGCTTTCCTAGAAGAGGAGAAGGAGAATGGAACAAGCTCGTAAGCTTTTCCAAAGAAGGAAGAAAAACCCTCAGGTTTTTAGATCCAAAAATACCATTATAACACATTTTTTTCATTACAAAACATCTTTTATTTATAGGGGAAAGAGGGCAACCAAACAGCCACCATAACCCCCATTTCAACCAATTAAAAGCATGAAATAGAAGGCCAAACATTCAGTCCAGCACAGCACCCAAACAGTAACATAGAAACCCAAAAAGGCAGTCAAGGATGAACCAAAATAGCAGCTAAAGGGAGCTAGAACAGCACCCGAAAAGGCCACACAGAAAGCAAGGAAAAAGCAGCCATAGGATAACAGTCAGGGAAGAAACCGAAAAGGCAGCAACTGGGGAATCGGAATAACAACACAAGGAACCGGGAAAAGCAGCCAAAGGGAACTAGAACAACAGCCAGGGAATTCGGATCAGCAGCCAGGGAGAAGGAACCATACACCAGAAGGCAGCCAAGGGAAGGAAACCAAGGGACAAGGAAAGGAAAGAGGCAATAAACCACTCCATTAATGAGCTATTAAGTACAATTACTCTTCCAATTAATGAGCTAAAACATCAGCTCAAACATTTATGAGCTAGAACCAAAAAGTCTCCAAAGAACACAACCCAAACCCAAATAGTCAAGGCCTAACCCGAGAGGCAACCAACAGCCCAAAGACCAAAAGAACCCAATTAGCAAGCTCACCCAAAGCTTGTCTACATCAATTCTCCTCTGGTTGAAAGAACTCATCTCCAGATGAGGTTGCATTTAAGTTTTTCCCTTGTGCAGCATATGCTAATTCCAACTCTTGAAATTGGGCCGCATACCTTCTTTGAATAATTTCTTTTTCCGGAATAAATTGGGCTTGAAGCTGACTCTTTCTCTTCTCATATCTTTCAACGTACAAAATCATTTTCACCTGAAGTTTGTAGAGCTCATTATGGATTGGATTTGTATGGCTTCCTTGCGACGGGACCCATTTGTTTGTTGGAAATTGGACATCAAGAACACCTGGCTGATTTTTTCATTTTTTAAAGAAGACCCAACAAAAACTTAAATTCACTCAACACCAAGACTCAACCGACAATACGACGCATAAACCTAGGATTTGCTAACTTGCTCTGATACCAAATTGATGCAAGCAAAAAATTAGGAAAACCCCTAATTTTTTGCAAGCAAAAACAAGACCAACAAAATATTCAAAAATAGACAAAATACATACTAAAGATCAACATTCATATTATAAGAGACTCTTACAAACTTTGACATAAAATTAAACACATAAACTTGCATTTCATCCATCGAGAAGAAAGATACATGTGGGGTGGACACTTGCGGAGAGAAAAACGAGATAAGAAGTTCAAGACAAAGAGAGGACAAGATCGCAAGCTTTCATAGAAGAGGAGAAGGAGAATGGACAAGCTCGCAAGCTTTTCCAAAGAAGAAAGAAAAACCCTCAGGTTTTAAGATCCAAAAATATCATTATAACACTTTTTTCATTACAAAACACCTTTTATTTATAGGGGAAAGAGGGCAGCCAAACAGCCTCCATAATCCCCATTTAAACCAATTAAAAGCATTCAATAGAAGGCCAAACATTCAGTCCAGCACAACACCCAAACAGTCAAATAGAAACCCAAAAAGGCAGCCAAGGAGGAACCAAAACAGCAGCCAAAGGGAGCTAGAACAGCACCCGAAAAGGCCACATAGAAAACAGGGAAAAAGCATCCACGGGACAGCAGCCAGGGAAGAAACCGAAAAGGCAGTAGCTAGGGAATCGGAACAGCAGCACAAGGAACAGGGAAAAGCAGCCAAAGGGAACTGGAACAACATCTAGGGAATTCGGATCAGCAGCCGGGGAGAAGGAACCATACACGGGAAGGCAGCCAAGGGGAGGAAACAAAGGGGACACAGGGAAAGGAAAGAGGCAAGAAACCACTCCATTAATGAGCTATCAAGTGCAATTACTCTTCCAATTAATGAGCTAAAACATCAGCTCAAACATTTATGAGCTAGAACCAAGAAGTCTCCAAAGAATACAGCCCAAACCCAAGTAGCCAAAGCCTAACCCGAGAGGCAACCAGCAACCCAAAGATCAAAAGAACTCAATTAGCTAGCTCACCCAAAGCTTGCCTACATCAGATCATGCAAAAGAGGATGTCACATAAGTGCTGGAAAACCAAAATAGAGAGCGAGTGGAAGCAGAGACCAAGAGCAAGAGAGAGTGGGGGAGATAGGCATTGGAAGCAAATTGTAAAACGAAAAATGCACAAGTTGGTGACTGGGCTCGAGCAAGAGGAGAGTCACAAGATGAGGATTTTAGGATGTAGAAATAATGTCAGGTAGAGATTGGGCATGATAGGGAAAGTAAGCCACGAGAGATGCAAGCATGTCATGGGTGATATGCAAGTATCATGCAAATCTTAGGTGTGGAGTCCAGATCTTTTTTCTTTATGTAATCCGTGTGTATTTTTTAATTAAATAAAAAATACCAATCAATCACAAAAACTTCATCCAGGATTAGACGTCACAGAAATAGAAAGCTAATCTGTAAAATAAGTTCGTAAACCCGCATAGATGTCCACTGCCCAAACAAGATCAAAAATGATAAAATATTAGCTAAGGCATGTTTAAGAAAACACATTACTTAGTGTGGTTGAACAAACAGTGAAACTAAATAAACAATTATGCTGGGATAATGATGCATCTAATAATCATATTCCTAGAAAAAAGAAGCAAGAAAATTGAAAGTGGGGCATATGGGATTAACACATTGTCACCATTCAAATAGTTACGTATTCTGAAAACAACTAAAATTGAATCGCTTAAAGAAACCTGGGCAAGTTGGGTGACAATACCTTTACCCAGTATCGATTGCTCAAGCACTTGCTGCTATCCGCCTGCATAAAATGCAATAAACAAAGTAGAGATCAGCACGTCTCAAACATTTAAGGTAGCTTATTATGGCCATTGCAAGCTAAAAATGAATTTTAAGTTGCAAACTAAAAGTAGAATACATATTTGAATCAGAAAGATAAAAGAATTAAATACGAAATAATTTCAATAGCAATTTTCAGATACAAATCATTATAAGTTTGCTCCAATGAATTTTGGTTCAGCCTATCAATTTTTTTCCATCATTTATCAGAATAAGTTTTTCTCCGAGACAATTTCCAAGTAGTTTCCAAAATCAACATGTTACCTCGTTGTGGACACAATAGAGGATAAGCAACACAAGTCACGCACAAAAGATGACAAAGAGCTCTATATACTGAAAGCTAGAAAATATGAGCTCAAGATTAATCAAACATTTCTCACTATCACACAGTACCGCACTTCAGCTACACACATCTCTTAGAACAAATCGCTGATATAGTAGCTTTCTATCAAACTTTTTTTTTCTAGGCACTCACCAAACACAAACACTGCAGTTGCCAAGTCCCAAGTCTTAGATAAGAAAAGTTGAGGGTTCCATTAAGTAGTCGACAATCAGCATAAAACTTATCGAATAATCATGACATGAATCATTTCATACATTGTTAATGATAGAGCATTCCCTAGAAGCAATGAGGCATGTGATTTGAATATACCAAGAAGTGTGCAAGGGTCGATGCACTGGCGCCCGGTTGCAGTGTTAAATAAGCAAGAGTTCTCATGTTATGGATGGATGTGAGCAAAAAAGCTAGTCCATGAAACTAAACAGGTTGGAGAGAAAGTTAAGGAGATCGAAGTTTAAGATTTAAACTATGGTATTCATGTATGAGTCATACTAAAAATGAAGTATGTATGATTATAGATAATAGTTTGAATGATGATGTTATAGAAATTAATAAAATTGGAGATAGAATTATAATTTTAAATATTGTTATTAATGCTAAGATTATTAATATTATAGGTGCTTATACTCCTCAAATAGGTTAAAAATATGTTCAAAATTAAAATTTTAGAATGACTTAAAAAAATTAATACTAAAAATACAATATGAAAAAAGAATTTTTATTGGAAGTGATTTAAATGAACATATTGGTAGTGAGGTAGAAGATTTTAAAAGCATTCTGATATGCCAGAAGAGCCCACCTTGTGGGGTCCATGGGGAGTTAATATTCACTATGTGAGGAGAAATCAAGGGAGAAATAATTAGGAAAGTTTATTTAGAGAAAAAAGGCTGATTGAATATAGATTGGGGAGGAAGTTAGGAAAAGTTTATTTAAGAAAAGTGGGCTGATTTGAATTCATATTTGGAAGAAAATTAAGAAGGTTTTATTTAGGGAAAGAGGGCTGTTTTGAATTCAGATTTTAGAGAGAACTAGGAATAATTTATTAAGCGAAAGATGACTGATTTGAATTCAAATTTCGGAAGAAAATATGATGGTTTATTTAAGGATAATTAGGTTGTTTTACTATCATTATGTGATTTATGTTTGTTGTAGCTTTCTTAGGAGTTGTTCCTAGCGATATTTAGGATTTGTGGGAGAGCTGATCTATCTCTCAAATAGTAGGTCACTAGTATTTTTCATTATTGCTGAAGTATTAATCAAAATCAGCCCCTATCTTCAAATTTCTAGTTTTCTACTTGTTATCTTGTTGTTTTTACTTCCAAAACACATCAAATCGGTATCAAAACAAGGCTTTTTGGAGACAATGGTAGCAAATGAGGATGATTTATGATGCACCAACACTTCTCCTCAAAGAGGCATGTAGTACCCGACACGACACGCAATCGACACACCTCCGATACATGTCGGACAAACAAAAAATATATCTGATTAAAAAATATTAAATATATATTAGACATATGTGTCTGACACGCTTGTCTTAAATATTTTATGGAGAAAATAACCAAAATGGTCCATCAACTCTTTATGAGGGACCAAAATAATCCTCAACTCTTTTGATGGACCAATTCAGTCCCTTAACTCTTTAAATTGAGACAATTTTATACTAACATTTAATGTTGGTGCTAAATGTAAGGGCATTTTAGTCATTTTTCAATTAAACATTTATTAAATGTACTTTTCAAGTAATTAAAATTTTATTAAATGCTTCTTTGATAAAAAAATTAATAATAATTTTAGTTTTAATTTTAAAATTTAATAATATATGATATTTAATTAAAAAAATAATTTATTATTATTTTAAGTAATAAAAAAATTTTAATATTAAGAGAAATTAAGAATTAGTTATTATTTAGGGATTATGATACTAAGAATGTCTTATATATATATATATATATATAGTCAAACTAATGATATCAGAATAAGAAGTAGAGCGAATTATCAAAACATCTAGATTCAGGGTGAATACTCATATTTTTAAAGTATAGCAATGATATTATTTTCTTCTAAACTACATGCAAAGAAGGATATCGATACATGCATAATTAGTAGTTATTGTCATTGAAATTATAATTTATCCTTCACATGTTCAATGATTAGTCATCTTGAAATGAATGATAGCTAGCATGTTATGTTTCAAATTATCATATGCAGTTATTGAATGAAATAATTAGATATAAATGATTGCATGTGTGTGTAGACTGATAGACAATGTTGCACCGATACAACTATTTATGAAGGCGTGTTGTATTTGATACACGGAAACGCCTCTGATATGGCACCGATATGTGTTGGAAATTAAACTACTATTTAATTTCAAAAGGACACGTGTATCCAATACGCGTGTTTGTTGAAAAACAAAAAAAAAACTGAAAAAGACGCGTCATATTTACTTCCGCGGCTGCGAGCGAGATTCTCTCATTTCCGAGATGGATTTTGATATTATAAGCTATAAGGCTACAAATTATGTTGCTTTTATTTTTTTTTTTTTCAAATATTATGCTTTGATAGCTTTCTTAATTTTTATGTATGATTTATAAATTATAATGTTGTGTCCGTGTTGTACCAGTATCCTGTATTTTTAAGAATTGACGTGTTCCGTATCAGTATCGTGTCGTATCCGAATCGGTGCAACGTAGCTGATAGAGTACACCCTCTTATGATATTAGATGGCGATGCAATATACATGTGCGCGTTAATTGGAAAAATATTTCGAAAAAGAAAATGAAAATAGAAATACATTGATTGGTACTATTTAGATTGTCTCTTGTGATGATTGTATTAATTACGAAAAATGATAATATATGATATGAGTATTATGTATACATAACTTACAAAATTAATTTTAATATAATTATTTTAATTTATGTATGAAAGAAAACATGTATATATTATTCTTCAATCTTATTATGTTACAACAATATATAAACATAATGTGCTCACTCACCCCTATAATTGAACAAACGTGTATAGATATCATCCAAAGAAATTTAAATGAGTGAAAGTGGAGAAAATGTGTACCATAAAGGCGACGCTCCGCAAGAGAGAGAGAGAGAGAGAGAGAGAGAGAGAGAGAGAGAGAGAGAGAGAGAGAGAGAGAGAGAGAGAGAGAGAGAGTGATGTATTTATTTGAAACATATTTGATATTTTTTTAAAATACATTTGTAGTTTTAATGTCTCTTTCAATATATATTAGAAATAGTTTATTTTTAGCAATGATAGTGAACGAAAAGTTTAAATAATCGTACAACTATCTGCTCCCGTCTCGTTAATTCGAACCTTCTAGATCTTGATATTCATCATATTCATTCATGATAGGCACTTCATGTAAAAAATAAGTTTTCTTTCCTAATAGGTTTCAAAATGATTTTAAAGATGCCTTGAGACCTACAACTTATCTGCTAAGTTCATGATTTATTTTTTATATAACATGATAAAAAGGCCTGAACACTGAAATTTTTAAATAAAATACTCATAGTTCAGCAAAGAGAAATTTATTCAAATGTATAAACATTATACTTTGGGACTTAAATGGTGAGAGATGCAAGCATTCCAGACAGCCTTCTATCAAGCAGGGGAAATCTTGAATAAATCCTAAGAAGGCCATCATCCAAGTGTAAGGTAAACATCCTAAATAAGAAGAAAAACACAGGACATTTGTTGCAAATTAAAGAAGCAGCAGAAAGGATGAAAATATCACATTTCCAGGATAGTTTATATTCTGCCAGAAAGCTTGCAAAACCTAGCCAGCTATCCAATCAAAGAACATAGAAATGAAAGGTATCGCACCCATTTAATTGCCTAAATCAGGAACATTTTCATGTAACATTTATTTCGAAAAAGTAAAAAGACAAAATGACATTTGCTAGTTTTGCATACCTTACCGACAAGCACCAGGGGTATCAGAAAAGTTGGTACCGCTGAAACCAATCCCAGAAGTAGATATTCTAGTTCGGTGAAGCTCTGTCATCAGAATTGATTCCCATCACAATGAAAGCTTAATGCAGCACAAATAAATTGAAAATGCTATGTTCAAAGAGTTCAGCCTGTCTATTACCATACAGAAACTTTTTCTGCTGAAAAAAATGGAATTTTAAAATCTCATACAAAATTAAACAAGGTATTTAAAAAAACAAAGTTTAATAATTTGCAGTTCCCACACAGAATAATAATAACCCCCATGACAAGCATTCAAACTATCATACCTTGAAATAAAGATAAATAAAATATAAGAAACTAAAGACAATCTATGAAAACAAATCTCGAAATCTGAAGTTTACATCTTAAAAAGATGAACAACTATAAAACAAACAATAAATACCACAGGATTGTTTGGCTGCAAGTAGGATTTAACTCAAGTGTGTTCTAGTAAATTCTCACAGTTAAATCCTCATAAATTGTTTTAGCATGATAGATGTTAAATCTATTTAATCCTATCAAACTATTCGGCTATTTAT
Organism: Dendrobium huoshanense; assembly: GCA_016618105.1. Classification (NCBI taxonomy): domain Eukaryota; kingdom Viridiplantae; phylum Streptophyta; class Magnoliopsida; order Asparagales; family Orchidaceae; genus Dendrobium; species Dendrobium huoshanense. The sequence goes on along the minus strand of CM028359.1, from coordinate 16,290,146 downwards.
TTCAAGATTAAAGATTTAATTTAATATAAGATTTAAAATAAGAAAAGAGCTGGAAAAAGGAGCTAGCATTACTTTCACCAATTTAAGGTAGTGGAAGTTCACTTATCTTTGCTAAAAAGCGGAACCAAACAAAATTTTCACCTACTGAAAATCCAATTATATCTATAATCATTGTAATTTTTTGCATGCAGTTGTAATTTATTGGCTTCAATTATTTAAATTTCCCAAGAAAGAGAGATAAAGAGGAAAATAAATTACAATTATTTTTTCTTGAATCAATCTAATCAAGCACAATTTAATAATATAGTTTAAGGCTCCATTTAGGACGACTTTCTTAATGTTTTCTAAAACTAATTTTTAGTACAAAAATTTTAGTTGAAGAAAATATTCAGCTAAAAAACTGTTTTAAAAATAATAAAAAAATCATCACAAAAAATGTCTAAATCATTAGATATATTCAAAACATAAAGTAGCTAAAATAAATTTAATGTGACTAGATATCTTTTAAAATAAATTTATTGATAATCTTCATAGAATAAAACTTTAAAATCACAACAACTACTTCGTTTTCCCTTTCGCTCCTCTCTCGCCCCCAAACGTAGAACGCTTGTGGCAGATATTTATGTCTTATAAACTCTAAGAGCCATGTTATTTGTATTCTTAATTTTGATCTTACAATGACTCTTGGCTATGATAATGAGATGGCAAATTGAATTATTTTAATGTATTCTAATATTCAAGGTGAGACATCAAATAGAACTATTTTAATTTAGACCTCTCAATAAATTTTTTTGCTCCGCCACTGACTGTAATTCACATGATCATGCTTAGAACTGTTTTGTTAATAACTAGTTTTATTTTCAATTTTATTGGAAACAAAATATAGTTCCAAAAAAGTATAAATCTTCTTATAATGAGTAGCTTAAAAAATTTGTGTTACTTAGCTTCTAAAAATACCAATCCTCTATGATCTATGAGGAGAGAGCTCTCCAAAGTCTCCCAATGCACTAGCCAAAACCGATCCATACGCTATCGACTCTCTAATGCCCTCCATTCCTCGCTCTCTGACCTACCGTCCACTAATGTTCCACCGCTGCATCACCGTCTTCGGATCCTGGCGCTGGCATCGTAGCGGATGCGGGAGCTCCGGTGTAGTCTTCGAGCGTGGCGCCAGTGTCGGCGGCACCTGGATCCCGAACGACTTGGCCTCGACTCCAATCGGAAGGTCGTTCACTCCATCCTCTACGACTGTCTTCGCACCAATCTCCCAAGGGAATGCATGGGCTTTTCAGACTACGTTTTTGTCACCGTCACCGGAAACAGTGATGACGATGTCCGTCGCTTACCCCGACATCATGCGGTCCTCCGCTAACTTTAGTAAATCCACCGACTACTGGGATTTAGTTAATCCAAGACTGCGCATTAAATGTAAGGTAAAGGAATTTTTTGTTTTTTAAGCTCTCCATTAACTGTTTTACAAAATTAGTCAAACCACATTTAAATAATCTGTTCAAGTTGCTTATAAAAAACCCTCATAGCATCACATCGAAAACAAGCGACAGTAAACCACTGGACCGGGGGAGATAAGAGGAAGAACAGACCTCGTAAAGCTTGTAAGGGACGACGATTCCAAGACAAAGAGTGAGCCAGAATGGAGTGTAGAACAGAAAGAAGAGTTCCCCCCATCTCTTGCTTGGATTCGGGGCCAGCCATAGGCTTCCAGATTCAGTCCCTCTCGCTCCTCCCACTCGTCCGCTTTCTCTCCTCCCTATCACATCAAATCCTGCATCAATAAACGGTCGAAAACCTACTAAACAAAACCCAGAGGCGGTAGCCATCTCAACCAACTAACAGAGAAAGAGAGAGCTAAGGAAAGAAACCCAGAAGATGCCCCATATCTACCAACTGAGAGAGAGAGAGAGAGATGGTCGTCATTTCTCACCCCCCATCCCGGCAAAATAGAAATGGCTCCGCTGAATGTGCAAACAGATAATCTATGGGCGCTCGTAGGGCGATCGGATCGAGCTCAGCCGCCGTCTAGGCTTTGTAAGGGTGGCGGTGTTTCAGTTCTGGTCACTCGGGAGTGAAGCAGTGACGGTTTGGGCCTCACGAACGAAGTAAAGCACTGATGAATAGCTTCGTATTTTCCTTTTAATGGCCGTGATGCCACTGATTCTTTTCAACAGCTTACTATTTATTTTAAATAAAATTCATTTACATTTATTAGATATATAATTGAATAAATTTAAATAAAATATTTAAAATTGATCTATATAAGTAAATAAATTTAGCATCCCATTGTTTATTTATGAACATGTTTATTTATTACTTAATAGTTGATTACTTTTTTCATAAAATAGTTATTTAATAATAATTTAATTTTTTATTTTAATGACTAATTTTATGCTTTTTTATTTTTTTTATCTTATATATTGTAAAAATTGAATATATTATTTGAGATATAAGTGTTATTAAAATATAAAATAAATGTTTAAATGCATATAATATAGTTTTTTAATTATATTTGAATTAGGCCTAATAAAAACTTAAAAACAATCTTATAAATTAGATAAGAAGGTTGAGTGATGGTCCGGCGATGGCGAACAGGTGATGTTGGAATGTGACAATAAAATGATTGTGTGATGGTGGTGGTTCGAAGATGGTGCTTATAGCAGAGCTTTATGCTTTTCAAAATTTTGATTTCTCTTAAATCTCAAGCAAATGTTCAAGCTTTCTTTCAAGTGTTAGCATCGTATAAATTTTGATTTATACATTTTTTAAGAGTACATCATAAAAATAGCCATATTTTGAAATATTTAATCGAATTGCCCATATAAAATCGCATAATCATATGTTGTTATTTCAATGTTATTTATTAAAATTTGAATGTTGAAGTAATATTTAATGTGAAAAATATTGGTATATAAATTATAAAACTTGATTAATTTTAGTGAGAATGAAATACATTTAGAATTCATTTAGGACAACTTTGTTGTTGCTTTATTTTTTAGACAGCATACTAGTTTATATTTTGCCACAACTTTTTCACTATTTTCAAGAAATATTTGTATTATGAAGATATTTTGTGTAACATTACTAAAAATTTTACTTTTTCAAGCAGTCCCAAATGAATCCTCACTTTAAAGATGATTAGTTAATATAAATTTATCATATGTATGATTATATGTATTCAACTAAGAGAGATGGCACATGTCGCATATTCGATTGGGACACCCATCAATTAGCACTCAACAGTTCCTGCCGCCTGATCTTCGACCCTACTGATGATATACCTCTTCATTTCATTGTTCTACTTGCTCTAGAGTGAAATGTACTAGGCCTCCCTTTTCTCTGTCTACAACTACCACTTCCAAATGTTTAGAATAATTCATACTGATATTTAGGGTTCGTCCCCTATTTTATCAATGCAATATTATCGATATTACATGTTATTTGTCAATGATTATGTGTTACTATTGGGTGTATCGTTTACACTCTAAATATGAAAGATATTCTAAATTTCAACAATTAAAATATCTCGTTGAACGATAATTTCAAACACCCATCAAAATTCTACACTCAGATGGCGGTGGTGAATATGTCAATAATTTTTTTTCAAATAGGTCTACTTAATTGTAGCATTATGCATGAAATAATATGCCCCTAAACCCCCAACAAAATGAGGTTGTTGAATGCAAGCACAGGCATTTACTCGAAACTTTGTGTGTGTTACTCTTTCATGATCATATTCCTCCTAAAATTTGGGTTGATGCGCTATTTACTGATGCTTTCTTGATCAATCGCATGCCATCCAAACACAACCACAATAAATTCCCTTATGAATGCATGTATCACACTGCCACTATGTATCAAACTTGTTCCACACACTGCTCCATGTGTTTTTCTTGGGTATGCAACTAATGCCAAAGGCTATAAATGTTTTCATATCTCAAGTGGTCGATTTTATATCTCTATGCATGTCAAATTTCATAAATAAACTTTTCCTTTTCAAACCACAACATCTATTCCTACGATTTCTACCACATCTTCACATGTTCCTTCCTTTGTTTTAGTTCTAATTGGCTCCATTACTCACCCTCATTCAACTCCTTCAACCACTTCAATAAACGTACTCATCCCTCCCTACTACTAATCCCACCTCCAGTCCCTCTGTCTCAACTAATTTATTGCCTCGCTCAATGTCTAGATCACACAACTCTTCACCTATACTTGCAACTAAATCCCCACCCGCCCCTCTCATAACCACACATCACATGATCACCATATCCAAAATCAATCACCTCAAACCTATCACTGTTTTTTATTTGCATCACACTACTGTACCGCTTAATCCTACTACTTATACTCAAGATGTTAAGTACTTGGTTTGGACAAAGACAAAAAGTGTTGGGTTTGAAGCCTTGTAAAAGAAAGGCACTTTGATTCTGACCCTATTGTCCCCACATCAGAATGTGTTAGGAAGCAAATGGCTCTTTAAAACAAAATTCAATTTGGATGGAATTATTGCTTCACACAAAGCCCGCTTAGTTGCACAAGATTTCAAACAGGAGTACAATCTTTACTTTCATTATATATTTAGTATGGTGGCCAAGTTTCTAACAATTCACATCTTTCTCGCCATTGCAATTACCTATAAATGACATATTTCACAACTAGATATTTCCAATGCCTTTTGCATGAAAATCTTGATGAGAAGGTCTACATGAAATAACATGCTGATTTTGTTGATTCGTAATATCTGCATTATGTGTGTTTGTTTCAAAAAGAGCTTTATGGTATAAAATAAGCGCCAAGACAATGGTTCTCTACTTTCTCTTCATATCTTATTGAATATGAATTTCTTGCAAGTTTGACTGACTCCTCTCTCCTTGTGTGTCATCATGGTTCAGTCCACCTTTACATTCTTGTATATGTTGATGACATATTGCTCACTAGCTCTGATAACATTGTCACTCAGAAACTGCTTTCAGCACTTCACGTACGCTTCAACATGCATGACCTAGTCTATGTCAATTACTTTATTGGCTTGCAAGTTCAACATATACATCTTGTCCTCATCTCAGCAAGTCCAAGTATGTTGCTAATATACTTCAACGAGCTAAAAATGTCTGATTGCAAATTCATCCAGACTCTATTGCCTTCCAAACATCCACCTCTCTCCACTAAAGCAATTCCATATAAGCAACCGAAGTTCTATCGTATCATAGTTGGATCCTTACATATCTTACAATTACCCGGCCATACATCATGTTTCCAGTCAACTACTTGTGCCAACACATGCATAATCAGGAGCTAATTAATTTTAAATTACTCAAACGAGTACCTCGCTATATTAAAGGCACTCTACAATTTGGCTTACCAATCTCTTAGTCATCACTTTTCCTCCAATCATTTTTAGATTCTTATTGGGCTGCCAACTTTCTTGATCGCAGTTCCATAATTGACTATTATGAATTTCTTGGTGACACGCTAATTTCCTGGTGTGTTAAGAAAAAAATAGTTGTAGCATGATTCTCCACGGAGGCTGAGTACATGGCCCTTACCACCATTGCGTGTGGCATTATGTGGCTTCGGTCTCTGCTACAAGTGTTGACCTCGATTTTCGTTCAGGCACTCTTGAGCACCTTCGATCGGCTTAATTAGACCTCGTCGAGCTCAATTCAAACTTGAATCGATCCAAATTGATTTCAATTAGACTCGATTACACTCAATTTAATTTATTTTAATTGCATCGAGTTTAATTTGATTCAAATTGATGTCGATTCGGGTGCAATTTCGTCGGCATGACTAAGTCGAACTGCCTCGAGCCCAAACTGATCCCATTTTGGCCTAGGATTGAGCCTGATTTGAGCCCAAATCTGATTCAAATCAACTCAATTCAATTCAAATAAACTCCAATTCTCTTTTGGTTTAATTTGAATTGATTTCCTAAATCGAGAAACTGCCTCGATGGTCTTGATCTCTCCGAAATTCGGACTCTACCGTTGCGAAGCTTTTTGGTCGCGTGATACACTCGTTTTAGAACAGGGCAGAGTCGCGTTAGCAAAGTTCAGCGAGCAAAGGCTGTTTTGGTGTTTGGAGAGGAGCGGAATGTGGGGAGATGTTTAGGAGACTTGGACGAAGCCCCGTTTTCTCTCGCTCTGATTCGGAAGAAGCCCTAAGCGAATCCCGACCACTTCCTCCTCCCTCGGTCCGGATAGGGGGCGCCCTCCCTCTCTCAATCTCTCATTAGCACTCTCTCCCTCTAGCGATCTCTCTTACTCTCAAACGCCCAGACAACTGGCCTCCTCTCAGTTTTCGCACAGCCCAGGCGAAACTCCCCGATTTCCTCCATCTCCCTCTCTCGATCTCTCGCCTACCAAGCCCAGGCGGAAGTCTAGACCGAAACCCCTCTCATTCTCGGTAAAAGCTCCCAGGCGGAACCCCCTTACTCCCGGATCTTCTCTCTCGTGCGAGCTAGGAGCCCCGAACTCCCGCTCCAGCTCTCGGATTCACGCCCTCTCTCTCTGTCGTTCCTGGTTCGCACAAACGAGAGAAGCTGAAGCCTCTCTCTCGCGTGGAAGTTGAAGCCACTATGCGTCGTCCAGCCAACACCGAAGGCGCTTCTCCCTCTCGGTTCCTTCTTGTTCGCTGAAACAGGGATAGGCCGACATTTTCCTCTCGCTGCCGTTCGCGAACCCCAGCCGATGGCGAGATTTCGCCATTTCTGTCAACCCGACAGGTAGATTGACCGAACTCCTCTACTTTGCAAGGTGAGTATTTCTCCCTTCTTCTCCTTTCTTTTCTTCTTTTCCTTCTATCTTTGCCCATTGCTCTTTCTCACTGTCCAAGTGAAATGGATTTGATGGAAAAGTTCATCTTGTTTAGATGATGGCGATATGTGTAGATTCACTTAGAGCAAAGCTTATTTCATAATGGTTCACTGTTTAAGCCACATGATTTCATATAGTTCCTTTTCATCCTTGTTGCCTGTAAGGATTTTGCTGTATTCTACGGTTGCTAGACATGTTATGTTGAGTTATGTTGCTTGAAAATGAACAACTAATGGGTCAGATTTATGTTTGATTCATGCTATATGAGCTAGAGTTCTAGGTGTTAATGGCAAAAAAACATGAGAAGCCATGTTAGTTTCTTGTCAAAATATACACATGAAATGTTTGTGATAATACCTACTAAGAAATAGTTGATATATTTATGCTTCATTTCACCTATATCGTTCTCTTATGAACGTGGAAGTTCCGATAAAGTGGAGAGCTTATGTTCCAAGCCCATTTCTCTTGCAAGTATTGCTGCATAAGGAGACTTAGTGGTTTAAGCTATACATTTCTTTTCCTAAGAAAATTTCCTGTCTTTTGCTAGTAAATGCATTTGAATTTTTTTGGTGTAAGGGGTTCCGAGCATTCTTGGTAACAGATTTGGCATGCTTGTTTATTGCAATGCGCTCTGTTAAAAGTAATCTCCTGAATATCTTCCTTTTCTTGACATCTGAGATTTTAAAAAGGGTATAACTCTTTGAACTCGCAATGATAGCTTAAGAGTTTATTGGATTAAAGCTGTTGATACCTAATTTGATGTGGTAGATACATAGCAATATTCATATGGTTGTGTAGAGGTTTGCTACTGGTTTGAACTTCTGTAGGTATTATGCTCTAATGAGGTTATTTAATCTTGAGCGCATGTCTAAAGTAGTCCTCATCATGCATTGAAGGATATGGTTATTTTGCCAAGTAGTCTTATAACTTATTCTACTACAAATTGATTGATGCTTTTTCATTAAATCTTAATGGGCATGATAGTTGAAGTTCACGAAGAAGTTGGGAGTGTTCCTTGAGGTCCTTCCAATATTACATTGTAGTGGTCAACAGTTTCACTTACTTTCTGTTCTTACGATATATGCATGTTGCTTTGATTAAAGTCTATGTTAGCTCTGAATAGCTATGCTTTATGTTGGTATCGATTCTTGAGAACGAGTTGCTTTATATTAAAAAAGATTCTATGATTTGCTTTATGTTGAAAAGTTTCATGAATGTTGGGAGGAGTAATGTCAATCATCACTATCATGAGCTCATGATCTCATTACAATGGCTATGGTAGAATTGAGAGAAATAACTTGGTATTTATTCAAATATTTCTCTTATGACATCCCAAAAACGTCTAATATATATTCCATTAGTTTTTTTTTTATGATGGGCTCTTGATTCGCAATGACATATGCTTGGCATGTTTAAAAATTTGTATTGAAAGTTTCTATTGGATTCTTGGTGGCATTTAATGAGCAAGATAGAAATTCATTGGAAAGTACTCACATGTTTCATAAACTCAAAGTTATACTACTTGTGTTATTGGAAGCATACTTAATCACAAAGAGTTGGTAGGCTTTGAGATGTATTAATGCTTGTTTTAAATCTATATCTCTATTCATCTATTTAAGCTTTATACGAAAACCATGTTGACAATTACATCAGCATGTTTCTTGACCTTTTGGAAAACAAATCGGCATCAAACCACCTTTCTCTCTCTTTCATTCCTCTTGAAATTAACTTGGAAACTTTTAGCAAGGGGTTATGTGCTTGGCATGAGAGTAAGTTCATAAATTTTGGTTGAAAGCTTTCTTATAACATTTGTTGATATATGACGTGGAGGTTGAGAATTTATTGGAAAACAATCATGAGTTTCATAATCATAAATCTTATAATTGGAAGCTTGTTTAGTGGTAAAATTAATGAATAATGAAGTATTCTCATGTTTGCTTGAAACATGTTTTCTCCTTTACCTGTTGAATCTTCACTTGAAAGTTATGTTGGTAATTACATTGAAATGCTTCTTAAACTTTTCTTTTGAGAAGTGTAGCTGTGATTTTCATCCTTAAAGGTGTATGAATTTATTGTGACGGCCCAAGTGAAATCATGAAAGTTGTTTAATATGTGTTTAGTAGTTGCATCTACAATTTTCAAATACATTTCTTTCGCACCTCATTAATTGTAAGTTGGTTGAAGAAGCTTCATGAGTTGTCTTTGAGTTGGAAATGTGATAAGTTATTTCATATCGGAAACACTTGTGAGTTGTTTTACGTTGAGATGCCTTTATGATTCATTTCATATCGAAAAATCGTGGTATTTAGTTTATGTCGAAACATCTCTTGAGTTGCTTCGTGTTGAAAGAAGTTTTGTTCGCTTTATGTTGGAGGAGATTCATGTGCTTTATGGTTCATTTATGAGTTAAATTTAATTCGATATGTAGATTTGTGATAAAAAATGCAGAATTTGCTTTATTTAGTTTCCAACTACCTTCTGAAGACAAAACAAGTGCAGAATTTAAATGTTTTAAGTTCTAAGTTGATTGGGAACAAGTTGAACGCTGTCTCGCTCACTGGTTTTATGTTCTAAAATTATTTGGAAACATGTTAGTTGCAGATTTTTACTGGTTTCATATCGCAAACTGATTTTGGAAACAAACGCATGTAGTTTTTCAATGTTTTTAGCTTCCGGATGGTTGTAGGAATGAGATATGTGCAGAATTCTATTGTTTTGGGTCTCTAAATTATGTTGGGAACAAACTATATGCAGATTTCTATTTACTTAGGCTCCAAACAGCATTGAGAAGTAAGACATGTGCAGTTTTTTTTGTTGTTTTAGCCTCCTAAACTATTTTGGAGGTAAACCTAGTGCAGATTTTCAATTACTCTATGCTCCAAATTTATTCGTAAACAAGTCAGACACATATTTTCACTTGTTTTGTACCTATAACAATTTTAATAGATAAAACCAAGTATTTGTTTGGTCTATTTGAGCTATAATTGGTTAAGGAAACTTCATGTGTTTAAGCCAGTGGTTTCGTTAGTGGAATTTGGAGATAATATCAAGTGACCATGAGTTTTATATTTTCTTTTCGTCGCCATGATAACATAGCATTAGTTTTGGGTTTTGGCAAGAATCATTGTTGTGAGAGCATGAATTTTATTACATGGTAAAAGTAGTCCAAAGCATGAATTGTTATAAACTTTATCGTTCTCCAAATTATATATTTGTAAGTTTCTTTTGGATACTTGTTGACATGCATCATGTGAAATTTATTCTGTGATAGAAAAGCTTTGAAAGTTAGTTTCTACTCTAATTGATATGCATATATGTTGTGTTGAGAAGGTTTTCAAAAGTGTTTTGTTTATCGTTGGAGGTTGTTTTATATTAGAAGATTTTCAAGAATGGTTTTATACTAGAAAGATTTTGTCAAGTATTTTTGCATCGAAAAGCTTTATCATGAGTTTCGCGAATTGTTTTACATCGAGAAGCTTTATCGAAAGTTTTTGTGAATGTTTTATGATGAGGGCTCTACAATGAGAGGTTTTATAAAATCTTCTCGTTGGAAAGCTTTAGTTTTTTTTGGTACCCCACTCTAAATGAAGAAAGAGGCACTTGATTTTTGGTTGTTTTGGTAGGATTTTGTGTCAAAAGAGGGGATTTTCGTAGGTAAGTTTTGTAGAGTTTTGTGTCAAAACAAAAGAAAAGACAGAAGAGATTTTGATAAATGATTTGTGTAGAATTTCATGTAGCTTTTCATTCAAACAAAATAAAAAAAAATTCATGAGTTAGACTTGGGTTTAGCGACTTTTGTAGAATAGATTTGTGTTGGAGAGTTCTCTTAATCTCTCTTTTTGGGATGGGGTAGTCTACCTTACATAAGTTGTCTATCTTTTATTAATGATTCTCCTTTAAAATATAAATTTGGAAGAATGTGATGAGTAGAAAGAGGTAATGTTTCAGGTCTAGTTTGTTTTCTTTTTGGAACTTGAGCTTCCCTTGTTTGCCTTGAGTTTGGTAGGGAATAGCTTGTGTGGTCATGTCGGGTTCGTATCAAGTGCCTCATTTGAATTGTGGGAATAACAAAGGGCATTGTAAATGTTGCTTTAGGGCACACTTGACTTCACAGAAGTGTGCCCAATAACTACAATGCCTACATTCCTTTTATTTCTAATTTTTATTCTTTTTCTTTCTACTGCTTTGATATTTATTATAGTACTTTTATGCATAAATCTCTAAGTCTAGTGACACTTGTACGAAAGTCCTAAGGGTTAGAAAACAAACTCCTTTTAGTCCTACAACCTTAGTGACACCTAAGGACAAAAATTAAGGACCGAGTCTTAGAAAATATAGACTTAGGATGCATGCTCCCTGTAGGGTAGAGACATCAAAACAAAACTCAGTGACACGTTTTCCTAGGTTTAGTTCTTCTTAATCCATTAATAATCAACCAACCCTTTATAACCTAACTCTTAAAATGTGTTAAAATATTTAATTCTTAATCAAGTTATTGTTAATATTCGTAATCATTAAATTATAAACCTAAGACATAAATCTAAATCAAACTTAAAAGAATTCATAATAAACTCCTAATCAATTTAAGGTTTAAAATATGTAGATTTAATTAGGATATCAAATATGAAACTAAAATTGCTTAGGATAAAAGACTTCTAAAGATCAAAACTTAGACTAATCTTTTAAAATCAATCAACAAATTCCTTAATACATAACAACCGTTCCAAAGTGAAGTTTATTGGATGGACTACTCCGGGCTGCGGGGCTAAGTGTCCTAAGGAGGCTGGTTCCTCGAGCCTGGTGGCACAACGCCACGAATGAATCTAATGGAGCGTCAAAAATATAAAAATTAATTTTTCTAATTGGCTTAATTCAAACCTTGATAATAAATCATTTAATCTACCTTTTCTTTTAATTTACAACCAAAAAAATAATCAATCAAATCCTAAAATACAATCTCCAAAATCAATCTTAAAGTATTAATATTTAAACTTCAATTAAAATCTCCCTTTTGCCCTCTAACAAATAAAAAATACAAACAAATTCTAACTAAATCATCCTACATAGGACCTATCCAAAACTACACACCGTTACATACACCTAGATTTGTTTGGTTAGGACACGACTTTTAGCTCTAGGTTAGGCTGACATTTTCTTCTGTTGATTCAATATTTACTACATGCACATGCTTGATAAATGCTAATTTTAAATTTCTTGTTAATTATAATTTTGTTATTTACCTGCATTTCTTTTCTGAATGGCATCTACGCTCATATATATGTTTCTCTGTTATCTTTTCTTGCGAGGTACATTGGAGCTTAATGATCGGGAACTAAACGAGGCCGCTGGTTTATAAGCTTTTAAGTGGCAGCGCCACAGTCAGGTATAATTTCTGCAGCTTAAACTCTTAATTATATATCGGAACTGCTACACTCCACACATAATTTGTTAATAAGTATTCTAGCATGTGTAGGTAGCCAGCCATAGGGTAGTTCACTAACGAAGCTTTGGCCCTATAGGTCAAAGCTTGCCCCCTTCTATGAGCCATAGAGATCATTAGGGTCATTTAGGCCTGTAGAGTAGGCCGCCTATTATACCGGTTGGCATCGTTGTTTTCCCACATGAAGTGGGCATCGTTGTTTTTCTGCTAGGACATTGGCCTTTTACGGTTTTGGGTACGATACCCCCCCCTTTTTCTCTTTCTTTCTGTGAGCCTTAGAGACCATTAGGGTCATTTAGGCCTGTAGAGTAGGCCACCTATTTATGCCAGTGGGCACCGTTTGATGATTTTTCTGTGCGGGTATCTTGCTTGAAGGATACCCTTAGGGTGTGTTTATTTATTTTTTTTCTGTACTCTGGATGTCATGCATATGTTCTTACACACTTTTCTTCACAATGCACTTTACTTACATACATGCATTGCATTAGTGGACCTAAGGATCTTTCTTACTCGTGCATTTGTTTCATGCATCATTAACAACGCTAGATCTATTCCTTTGCATATTGTAGAGTCCTTGATTTAAGTCTTTTAGACTATTAATCTTTGATTACTTAGGATAGACCCTTCCCATCTTGCATACATATAGGACGGTTGGTTGTGCTTAGGATTTTAGCTGGCTTCCTTTTTCAGGCAAGGAATAAGTCCAGATTGCATTAGTTAGGTCGTGGATGTTAGTGTCGCGTGTACGACACTACGTCTTTTATAGATTTAGGGTCTAAAGGTAAGTGGTACAGGTGTACCACTATACACCTTATTGGTGGGTAAGTTCTCCATTCTTTCGGAGACTATAAATCCTATCCATCCGCGTCACATAGCTGACGCCACTTCCTTCTTTCTCTCGTGCATGTTTGAATGCTTAGCCTCTTTCTTTCCTCCAGTTTTCTCTTCTTCAGACCGGCCGGATGTTGACTGAACCCTGTGTGATCTGATTGAGCCAGTTTGGGACCTTCCCCTTTGATTAGGAAAACCTAGAAAATCCCCTTGCACTAAACCCATTAGAGAAGATAATCTAACATCCCTATGTTGACCTAGTTTTTGGCCCAGACCAGGTCAAAGAGTTGACCTGGTCAAATTTGTCCAAGCTAGACCCCAGGACCCATCCCATTGGGTTCAGGGAGTCAAGTCGAGTCCGTTGAGCCCGAGCTTGGACCTTGAGTCAACCCGGTTGACCAAGTCAACCAGGGTTGACCAATTTGGACCCTTTAAGTCTAAAATGAATTTTAAATTAATTAAATGGGTTCCATGGCTTGAGCCTCATTCCCCTTGACCTATTTGACTGTTTTGACCAAGTCCAAGGTTGACTTGGTCAAACCAAGCCACTAATAGGTCATAATCACCTATTTGAATAAGATTAATGGCCAATTAATGCCATTGAAGCCTCCCAAGCGTTTTGGATTTCAAACCACGGCCTCCTAAGCCTAATTTCCCTCCTAAATTCATCTAGATTAGATCATAACCGTCCCTTGGTCGTTTAGGAGTTTAAATAGGTAAAAAATTAGGTTTTGAAGGGACTTTTTTGCGCTTGCTCTCTCTCTAGACCGCCTCAACGCTTGAGATTTCGTGTGAGAGCCCTAGAGAGACTCCTCACCCTTCCCCACGTCAAACCCGACCACCCAAGGCCGTCGGCGGCGAACTCTCCGGCGACCCGAGGAGATTTCCCTTCCGTTTCATTTTGCGCAAGATCTAGACGTCGAAAGCTCGTGGTTTCTTCTACAACTAGGAGCGTGGACAGTCTACAAGTGCAACAAGCCAGAGATCTCTCGATTCTATCGAGTATTTTCGGTATAATCTCAAACCCTAGATAGAACACATGGATCTAAATAACTTTTTGCATACATCATGATATGTCAAAATTATAACCCCCCATGATTTCTGCACACATCTAGATCCTAGGTTTAAAATTTTATGAAATTTGGTTGAGCTTTGAGGGAGAAAGAGCCAAAAATCCATTCTAGGGTTTCGGTTCAATAGATCTGAATTAAGTCAGATCTTGGCCGTCGATCCCCAGGCGGACGGCTCTGATCCCGTAGACCTGCGGTCGAGACTGACCGCGGGAGGTCTTCCGCGGTTGCCGCGTGCTACGTGGCGCGATCCGCGCCCTCCATCGGAACCGCGCGGATCCGACGGCCACTGGATGAGGCTGACGTGGTTTAAGTAAACCGCGTGGGTCCCGCGCGCCGCCGCAATCATCGCACGATGATTGGCGGCGGCGCCAATCATTGGCCCGTGTTCCTGGAACCAATTGGACGTCGCCACGTGTCCCGCCACCCGATTTTTATAAAATGAATATTAAAAACTTATTTTAAAACTATTTTAACTTTAATTAGTTATTATAAAAATATATATTAACAATTAAAATATTACTATTATTATTTTTTTTAAATTATTTTAAGTTTTATAACTATTAAGGTATTACTTTATACTATTTTAAATAATTATTGTTAAATAGTATTTATTTTAAATTATTTTTAAGCTATTTATTGCATTTAATCTCCCAAAATTCATAACTTTTTCGTTTTAAGCCCGATTTTTACGCACAACATCTTGTTTTGATCGTATTTTGATTATGCACATTCTGGAGTTTGTATTACATAAATATGTTTAGTATTTCTGTACTTATTTTGAAAAACAGCAGACTGGATTATTTTCAAATGTTATTTCTATTATACTTAAACTTCGAAATTACATAACTTTGTCGTTTTAAGTCCGCTGTCGACGTACAGCACCTTGTTTTGGATGTACTCTGAATTCTGCATATTTTAAAACTATTTTCAGATGAAAATTTTGTCTGTATCTCCTGTTATTTCAAAAACAACAAAACTACACTATTTTAAAACATTATTTTATTATGTTTTAACTTCGGAAATTCATATCTTCACCGTTTTAAGTCGGATTTTGATGTGCAACCCCTCGTTCTTTTCAGCAAGACGAGCTTTATGTTTTGGAACCATTTCCAGCCCTTGATTTTGGCTGTCTTGACTGTTTTCTGTTTTATCCTATGATTCGATTATTTTAATATTATTTAAATTAATTATCATACTAATTATTTTTTTAAACTAAAAATTATTTTCAAACTATTTTGAAACCTCGATTGGATGGTCAGCGGGTTTCCCTATACTTATGTATTATGAATTGAATTATTTTCAATTATTTTATTTTCCAAAAATATATTTATATCTATAAGTACTTTTAAATTATTTTAAAACTACTTATACCTAAATTCTAACTTTGGGAGACCTGTTATCGTATGAAATTTTAGACATGGATCTTATGTGTGAAGAGCAATCATGGGGGAGTGGGTTAGTGAATGGTTGAGTCCCAATCAATCACTAATCATCTCTTTAGGTGTCTTTACTTTTTTATCTTTCGTAGATTGCATGTGTAGGTCGTCGCACTACCACCACTTAGTTTAGGTTCTCCTAGATCTAAGGACATGGTGTGTTTATTTATTTACTGTGCTCCCATGCATTTATTATCCCGAGGGTTAGTGTAAACATCACTTTAAACTCCTACGACGTAGTGACACCCTAAGGATAAAAATTAAGGACCTGTCTAGCGAACTTAGAAGTTTTCTAGGAGCTAGGATAGATCCCAGAACGACATGAAAACTTCAACATTTAAACTTAGTGACATCATAAACCCCTCAGAATTTTCTAGGAATTTTTAGGAATCTTTAGACCCCTTAGTTAACTAACCCTAATTAACTGGTTAAATAAGACCCCGAGACCTTCCGAAAAATACAATAATTACATATTAGGTCAGAAAATTACCCACCATACCTTGAACTGACCAGAATATGATCCTTGACCTTAGATAAATAGGGCTCCCTAGTTTGACTTTAGGTTGACCCCTAATTTGACAATAGGTGGAAATTACCATTTTGCCCCTAATAAATTATTAAAAATTATTAAAAAAAAATTCCAAATTTTCTCCAAACACTTGGGAACACTTTCTTAGGGCATCCCGGATCTTTGGGAGTGATTCCAATCAGTTTGGAGCTTGTTTGGAGCAAAACAGTAAAAAAGGCCCTTTGTTAGGAAATTTAGAAAATTCCTTTAAATACCATTTCTTTAGAAATCCATAACTAATTGTAAAAAATTCCAAATTAGGCAAACTCACTTGCATTAGACTCCAATTAGGGCCTAGTATTTATTGAGAATCTTAGGTTTCCAGAAATTGACCCAGATTAGAAAGTCAACTTTTTGGTCAACCGTAGTTCATTTAGGGCCCGAAACTTAGAAAATTCGTAACTTTGCCTAGAGAACTCGGATTTCAGCCTACTACCTGTCTAACTACTCATATTAAGGTCTAGTATTTTCCTAAGGTGATAGGAGACCCAGGCTTAGCCTTTTTCCCATAGTGACTTTTTGGACCCTTAGTCTAGTTCCTAGGAGGACCCGAGACTTTCCAAAATTGGCTAATGTAACTTTAACTTCAAATATTATTTCCTTAAGCTCTTGAAACAGACCAACAAACTAAATTAACTAAAATGGACCCTAATCCATTAATATTTGAATTCCAACTAAAATTCCCCTCCTAGCTCATAACAAACCTGAACTCTAGATAATCTTAACTATCCTGCCTATGACCTATCCAAACTACACAAGCCTTACACACACATAGAATGGTTTGCTAGGGCATCACTTCTAGACCTAGGGTAGGCCGCTGGGTTTTATTTTTCTGCTGTGTGCCGGAGCTTTCCGTGGTTTTCACTGCATGCTGTTTGAAAAATGATTGGTGTGTTTGCTTACTTTTTATGCACTCTGGATGTGAGCGTTAGACTTACCCATAGGTTAAAAGCGCTATATATATCATGTTCTTCCGTGCAGGTGGCCATGCTCAAGCTAATAAAAGGGGGGCACCGTTAGGATTTCTAATATTGTCTTATGCAGGTGCTTGCTCAGCCCCCCTGATATAATGAGGGCTAAAATCATTAAATAATTATAATTGCTATAGATGGAGCTGCTTAGCCCTCAGAGCATGGCTTGGCACATGGTCAATGGTGTTAGCATTTTTTTATATATATATGAACTGCTTGGGATTTTTATTAGGATAACCATGCAGGTCCTTTTAGATTTTTCTGCTTTTCAATTAATATAATTTATCTGTAATAATTGTTAAGAGTTGTGAAAACAACTTTTGAGTTGGGATATTCTTATCCAACTCGAATTCTAAAAGAAGAAGGTATCCCCAAGGGGAGAGTCTTCTTCCATTTGGAAAATCGAGCTGGATGGCTTTAGATATCCAAAGAGAAAAGGCAATACACCCCTACTGGGGGGAATTGTCTCTTTGTTTGGATATTCAAGCCACGACGGATCCAAGGAGTCCAAGGAGGAGTGATCCAAGGAGTCCAAGGAGAGGATACTTAGGAGACTGAAGATATTGAAGATTGAAGACCCAATATCCCACTCAAAGTTGTTGGCGTCTGTCATAGGCTTAGAAATCCGGGTAATTGGCAGTGGTGCCCGGCCACTTTACTTTTCTGCATACCCTGGGTTGTAATTAAAGGGCAGTTGGCCTATGGACATTTATTTGATTAGTTTGTGGATTTATATTGATGTGTTTACCTGATTGCGCTTAGAAATATCTACTTTTTCTAGATTTCTTTCTTGCATGTCGTTTTTGTTTTCGCCTGGTTCGTTTTAGGCTCTTTAAGGACTGCAAAAATCTTTTATACTCATAACCAAAATTTAATATTTAAGTTTTAAATAATATAGAAACTTAACGCACCTAGGGAATTGCCGGAATCGTCCGGGGTCGCATGCATATTACTGCATCTTCTCTCTCCTTCTAATAAGACATCTCCCTGCCTGCGCGTAGAGTCCGAATAATCTGGCCTATGAGGATGAAGTGCCGGACCTAGGGAGACTTAGTCTTTTCTAAAAATTATTTTATATTAAGCATGTTTTTAAAATCCAAAGCATTCATGAGCTGACATTTCAACTAGCATGCATTGCATTAGAAATCAATTTAATTAAAATTTAATTGCATTAGTTAGGGGCATTCACCCAATATAAGTCCAGGACCACTTAGGAAATTCTCTAGATGTCGGTCCTCTTTCCAATAAACTGTACCTCCCACCCATCTTTCATAATTGACCTGATAGCATGGTTTTGAAGCGATTAGGTGGTTAGCTGGCTCCCCCATCCAAGCCGGGATAAGTCCAGATCTTTGCATCGCATTAGCTAGGACACTGGTATTAGTGTGTGTCGAACACTAAGCCCAACCTAGATTTAGGATTCGGGGCTACTACATTCGGTCTCGTAGTATGCCTTAAATAGTAGGTAGGTCCCTTCTTCTCAGGGACCCTAAATCATACTTATCCGCGTTACAGGATGACGCCACCTCCATCCTTCTCTCACGCATGTGATTGAGTGTTTAGTTTTAGTTTCTCCAGTTTCCTTTTAGTCCCCTAGAGCCTCTGAATATTGGTTTGAGCCACGCATGTCGATTCAGCCCTTCGGACCTTTCTTCCCTTTGAGTAGGATTTCCTAGTCTATACCCATGTGTCAATCCCACTTTAGGAGAGGATAATATATGATCCTTAATCGAGAGTTTTCTCAGGCTCCGGCCTGGGATGTAATTAACCACGGGGGCTTGCGCCCGTGGGAAACTTGGTCTCCACAATCTACTAAATCCCATTTGAGCTCTTGCATCGGGTGGGGGAAACCCGTGATTTGGTCATGTATATTACTACCCATCGGGGTGTGTTGGTGAAAGCCTCTATCCTCAATGGTTAGTCGTATGCACGATCCAATCTGTCCATTCCAATTGGCCCGTTTGCGCGGTGTTCCTTTCGGAGGTCCACACCATAATCGAGAGTTTTCTTAGATCAAGGTCTAAGATGTAATTAACTACGGGGGCTTGCGCCCGTAGGAAATCGATCCCCACAATCAAATAAACCCTATTCGAGGCTGATGTATCGAATAGGGGAAATCTCGTGAATTTTTGGGTTATAAATATTATTATCCGTCGAGGTTGGTAGGTGAAAGCCGCTATCCTCCATGGCTAATCGTATCTATAACTCCATCTGCTCTTCCACCGGCCTGCTTATGCCGAGTGTAAAGGCCTACGACCATTTTATCCTATGGGATAGTGTGATCGTACCCTTTACATTCGAGCCACACGAGCAGAATCCTTTCGGAGACCCACAGATTTCTGGCGACCACGGTGGGACAGGTTTCTCTCTCCATCTTTGGATGTTAAATTATCTTCTCTTGTGTGCACTCCGGGTTTATTGCTCCTTAGATTAGGTTCGTCCTACTCTTAGATAGGGTCATTTTCTTAGTTAAGTTCCCTTCTTGGCTAGACTTTCCCTAGCTTTGGTCCCTTTCCTTCCAGCCTTCTAGGCTATTTCATTTCTGATCGAATTCTCCTCTTCCCGTCGGATTTTTGTGTTCGTTCGGCTTTCTCACTCTGAGATCGTCGAGCAGACCCCGACACCTTCTTATCTTTCGTAGGTACTTGATACCTAAGGGTGGATTCGTTGTTGATAGTAGTTCAGATGAGGAAGGAGATTTTTGACGTCAGACTACTAGTAAGCAACCTATTCCCCATCAGATGTGTGGAATTAGAGCCGAGGATTTCCCGTCAAAAATCTTATGACACTTCTTCCACTAGTGTTGGTTGTTCGCTACAGACTAGCAAACCTTCCTACCTCCTATAAATATCCTTTTATATTCGTATTCCTTGAAGGGATCCTTCTTACTCTTCAGCAGTCTGTATGGCCACGACGATTTGTCCTCTACCACACGATGTTCGCTTTGAAGAGTATAAGGCTATCCTTAAAGGGGATACACTAAGATGTCGTAAGGATATTTATCCTTATGTTTGTGCACACCAATCATATTGGTGCTATCACATGAAACCTTTAATTTGTCCCTCATTTGTGAAAGGTTGTTCTACCCAGTTTCGCTTGTCACCCCAAGCGTGGTCTGGAATACCAAAACCAATAAGTCAAACCCCCATTTCTAGAGGTGATACTGGGTCCATGCCCACCTATGCTAGTCAGGTGTGAAGATGTTGATCCACTATCCCTATTTAAATTTCTTTCTTCTATCAGTCATGATTCGAGAGTTGTTCTTTTACCCAGTTTCGCTTGTCACCCCAAGCGTGGTCTGGGATACCAAAACCAATAATTTCAAATCCACTTTCTATAGGTGATACTGGGTTCATACCCACCTGTGTTAGTCAGGTGTGATGATGTTGTTCTGATGTCCCTAATTTAAATCTATTTTTCAGAGGTGATACTGTGTCCATATCCACCTAGGTTAATTAAGTGTGGTGTGGTTGATCCAATATCCCTAATCCCAATCCACTTTCTATAGGTGATACTGGGTCCATGCCCACTTGTGTTAGTTAGGTGTGGTAATGTTGATCCATTATCCCCATATAAGTTTCCTTCTCCTATCAGTCATGATACGATGGTTCTTCCCTTGTCACTTGTACATATCCCTCTTATAGATATAACTCCAAAGGATCTCTTCCACTTTTCGGCAGTCCGTGGCCACGACGATTTGTCCTCTACCACGTGATGTTTGTCATGTAAAGTATGAGATTATCCTTAGTAGTTATATGTAAATATATTGTAGGGATGTTTTGTACTTGCACTCATGCCCACCAATCGCTCCGGTGTTGTGGCATGAAATCTCTTTTTCAGTCCCCTTCAAGGGTTGACTTTCCCCAGTTTCACTTGTCACCTTCAAGTGTGGTCTGGGATACCAAAACTACTAATTCGAATCTCTATGGAATGTGATACTGGGTCCATCCTTGATATTTATTGGTCAAATATAGTGATGTTGATCCATTGTCACTATGCAAATTTTTCTACGAATTCTGTTGTAACAATTGTGCTCCCCAGTTCATTCATACAAGTTGGATGTGGCCTGGGTTACCAAAGCCAATGCTTAGTCCCTTTACAGATCCTGTATGTAATCTTTCTCTCTCCCCAGTTTCATTCATGAGTTGAATATGGCCTGGGTTATCAAAGCCAATAATTTTCCCCTCTTTATGTTCCAGTATACTTAATCTATAACTGTGAATATAATATATTAAAAAAAGATAATAAAAAAAAGAGAGGGAAACTCTTAGTTGAGTAGAATCGGTTGCCCTTGTCACAAGTGGAACCCGGTTCTACACTCAAAGAGCCCAAAATCCCTCCAAATTCCTATCTTTTTATCTCCTTAAAGTATTTTGATGATTGCTTAGGAGATGACAGTGTCCATTTTTTCTGTTATGGTCACTTATAATGGGATGTTGTTCTCCCTTACCTATAATGTGGTACATCTTGCTCTAGATGTTAACATCATTTCTTGGTGAATTTTGATCTTCTAGTAGAAAGTCAGTCCCCTACTTTCTTTAGCAACGTAATTTCCCATTGAGGGTTTACTCTTAGCTACAAGGGTGGTCTTTTTAGATGTGTAGATGTTGCTTACACTCCTCACAGGGTCCCATCAGTTAGTATGGGTGTCACCACTGTGATTCCCTTTAGCAATCATTGATCTTTGATATGATTGTTATTTTTAGTGGCAAGCGTGTCCCCTTGTCACTTCTACTTCTATTTTATGACATTACTTTTTCTACTCGGTCATTTATATGTTACTCTGTTTAGAGAGATATATATATCGATTGTTCATTTCATGTCGCACATGATTTCAGTTTACCTAAAGAAATTCTACTTATATTTGGATTACTCGTGGCCACGACGATTTGTCCTCTACCATGTGGTAACTAAAGTATAAGTTTGTGATTTCTTGGATAATGAATTACTTGTTGCTTTGTCTTTCTCACAACACCACGCACATGAGCGTTGGGTGGTTGTTGAGCTTCTTTCCTCTTCCTATCGCCACGGCAGATGCGCCGGACGATAGTAGAGTGTACTTTTCCTCTTCCTATCACTTTGGCATACACGCCAGTGATAGTAGAGTGTACCTATCCTCTTCTTATCGCCCCGGCCGATGCCCTGGGCGGTAGTAGAGTGTTTTTTATCCTCTCCTTATCACCTCGGTAGATGCGCTGGGTGATAGTAGAGTGTTTCTTGTCCTCTCCTTATCACCGCGGCAGCTGCGCCAAGTGGTAGTTGAGTGTGCTTTTAGTAATCATTGATCCTTGATATGGTCGTTATTTTTAGTGGCAAGTGTGTCCCCTCGCCACTCCCATTGATCTTTCCTTAATATGAGATTATCCTTTCCACTCAACTGTTTGTATGTTCCTCTTTGTAGAGAGATATGCATCAGTCGATTGTTTCAAGTTGCATGATTTCAATTTTACCTAAGAGTCCTACTTATGTTATGATTACTCATGGCCACGACGATTTGTCCTCTACCATGTGGTAATTGAAATATAAGTTTGAGATTTTCTTAGATGATGGATTACTTACTTTTCTTTCCCTCACAGCACCACGTACTTGTGCGTTGGGTGGTTGTAGAGGTGATTTCTACTCTTTGTTTCGCCGTTTCGAATATGGTCAGGCAAATATTGAGTCATCCTCATTCACTGTTACGATCTGGTCAGGTGAATGTTGGATTTTGTCTTTTGTTCTGCTGTTGCGATCTGGTCAGGCAGACATTAGACCTATTGGGAAGCTCTTTATTCATTGTTGCGAATATGGTTAGATGAATATTGAGCTGTTCTCATTCGCCGTTGCGAATATGGTCAGGCGAATGCTGAACTCCCTTGCTCTTTTCACCCTTTGTCTCGCTGTTGCGATCTGGTCAGGCGAACATTGGGTTGTCCTCATTCACTGTTGCGATCTGGTCAGGTGAATGTTGGGCTTACTTCTTTTGTCCCGCGATTTTGGTCAGGTGGACATTAGAATTTCGGGAGGGCTCATTATTCGTTGTTGCGAATATGGTCAGGCAGATTTTGAGCCATTCTCATTCGCTGTTGCGATCTGGTCAGGCGAATGTTGACTCCCCTTTCTGGTTGGGTGCCCGACAGAGTCCCTGGGAGGCATACTTCACCACCTCTTCATTCCCTCTGTTTTATTTCCTGTTTGGGGGTTGTTGAGTTTTCTTCTGATTCTTTGTTTCGCCGTTTCGAATAAGGTCAGGCAAACATTGAGTCATCCTCATTCACTGTTGCGATCTGGTCAGGTGAATGTTGGATTTTGTCTTTTGTCCTGCTGTTGCGATCTGGTCAGGCAGGCATTAGACCTTTTGGGAAGCTCTTTATTCGTTGTTGCGAATATGGTCAGATGAATATTGAGCTGTTCTCATTCACCGTTGTGAATATGGTCAGGCGAATGCTGAACTCCCTTTCTCTTTCCCCCTTTGTCTTGCTGTTGCGATCTGGTCAGGCAGACATCGGGTCGTCATTCACTGTTGCGATCTGGTCAGGTGAATGTTGGACTTCTTTCTTTTGTTCCACTGTTGCGATTCTGGTCAGGTGGGCATTAGACCTTTTGGGAAGCTCTTTATTCGCTGTTGCGAATATGGTCAGGTGGATATTGAGCTGTTCTCATTCGCTGTTGCGAATATGGTCAGGCGAATGTAGAACTCCCTTCCTTTCTTTACTTCTTGTTCTATTGTTTCGAACATGGTCAAGCAAACCCGGAGTTGTCCCCGTTCGCTGTTGCGAATATGGTCAGGTGGATGTGGGACCTCCTTTCTTTTCTCTATTCTGCTGTTGCGATGTGGTCAGGCAGATAGATGATTTCCTTACTTTTGATTACTATTGTTTTCCTATGATTATCACTTTGCCGTTTGATATGATTTTCAAATGATTGTTAAATCCCTTCTCTTCTCATCATCTTAGAGTTGCTCTCTAGATGATCGTTGAATCTTCTTTGGACTTTCTTTGAGCTTGTTTCAATTCTACTCATGTGAGCATGAGATCTCTTTCTCCTATTCCGCCACTTTGGTTGGGCAGATATGTTGAGCTACTTTCTTTGATTCTCTCTCATTGTTGATCTAGTTTTTTTTACTTGACCCTAGAGTTGTATCCTCCTTGAGTTAGGGAGGTCAACGCCAACACGTACGGTTCACTTGTTGTTCGCCGCATCTGTTGGGGGTCCGTTTGTTGACCTCGATTTTCGTTCAGGCACTCTTGAGCACCTTCGATCGGCTTAATTAGACCTCGTCGAGCTCAATTCGAACTCGAATCGATCCAAATAGATTTCAATTAGACTCGATTACACTCAATTTAATTTATTTTAATTGCATCGAGTTTAATTTGATTCAAATTGATGTCGATTCGGGTGCAATTTCATCGGCATGACTAAGTCGAACTGCCTCGAGCCCAAACTGATCCCATTTTGGCCTAGGATTGAGCCTGATTTGAGCCCAAATCTGATTCAAATCAACTATATTCAATTCAAATAAACTCCAATTCTCTTTTGGTTTAATTTGAATTGATTTCCTAAATCGAGAAACTGCCTCGATGGTCTTGATCTCTCCGAAATTCGGACTCTACCATTGCGAAGCTTTTTGGTCGCGTGATACACTCGTTTTAGAACAGGGCAGAGTCGAGTTAGCAAAGTTCAGCGAGCAAAGGCTGTTTTGGTGTTTGGAGAGGAGCGGAATGTGGGGAGATGTTTAGGAGACTTGGACGAAGCCCTGTTTTCTCTCGCTCTGATTCGGAAGAAGCCCTAGGCGAATCCCGACCACTTCCTCCTCCCTCGGTCCGGATAGGGGGCGCCCTCCCTCTCTCAATCTCTCATTAGCACTCTCTCCCTCTGGCGATCTCTCTTACTCTCAAACGCCCAGACGGCTGGCCTCCTCTCAGTTTTCGCACAGCCCAGGCGGAACTCCCCGATTTCCTCCATCTCCCTCTCTCGATCTCTCGCCTACTAAGCCCAGGCGGAAGTCTAGACCGAAACCCCTCTCATTCTCGGTAAAAGCTCCCAGGCGGAACCCCCTTACTCCCGGATCTTCTCTCTCGTGCGAGCTAGGAGCCCCAAACTCCCGCTCCAGCTCTCGGATTCACGCCCTCTCTCTCTGTCGTTCCTGGTTCGCACAAACGAGAGAAGCTGAAGCCTCTCTCTCGCGTGGAAGTTGAAGCCACTATGCGTCGTCCAGCCAACACCGAAGGCGCTTCTCCCTCTCGGTTCCTTCTTATTCGCTGAAACAGGGAGAGGCCGACGTTTTCCTCTCGCTGCCGTTCGCGAACCCCAGCCGATGGCGAGATTTCGCCATTTCTGTCAACCCGACAGGTAGATTGACCGAACTCCTCTACTTTGCAAGGTGAGTATTTCTCACTTCTTCTCCTTTCTTTTCTTCTTTTCCTTCTATCTTTGCCCTTTGCTCTTTCTCACTGTCCAAGTGAAATGGATTTGATGGAAAAGTTCATCTTGTTTAGATGATGGCGATATGTGTAGATTCACTTAGAGCAAAGCTTATTTCATAATGGTTCACTGTTTAAGCCACATGATTTCATATAGTTCCTTTTCATCCTTGTTGCCTGTAAGGATTTTGCTGTATTCTACGGTTGCTAGACATGTTATGTTGAGTTATGTTGCTTGAAAATGAACAACTAATGGGTCAGATTTATGTTTGATTCATGCTATATGAGCTAGAGCTCTAGGTGTTAATGGAAAAAAAACATGAGAAGCCATGTTAGTTTCTTGTCAAAATATGCACATGAAATGTTTGTGATAATACCTACTAAGAAATAGTTGATATATTTATGCTTCATTTCACCTATATCGTTCTCTTATGAACGTGGAAGTTCCGATAAAGTGGAGAGCTTATGTTACAAGCCCATTTCTCTTGCAAGTATTGCTGCATAAGGAGACTTAGTGGTTTAAGCTATACATTTCTTTTCCTAAGAAAATTTCATGTCTTTTGTTAGTAAATGCATTTGAATGTTTTTGGTGTAAGGGGTTCCGAGCATTCTTGGTAACAGATTTGGCATGCTTGTTTATTGCAATGCGCTCTGTTAAAAGTAATCTCCTAAATATCTTCCTTTTCTTGACATCTGAGATTTTAAAAAGGGTATAACTCTTTGAACTCGCAATGATAGCTTAAGAGTTTATTGGATTAAAGCTGTTGATACCTAATTTGATGTGGTAGATACATAGCAATATTCATATGGTTGTGTAGAGGTTTGCTACTGGTTTGAACTTCTGTAGGTATTATGCTCTAATGAGGTTATTTAATCTTGAGCGCATGTCTAAAGTAGTCCTCATCATGCATTGAAGGATATGGTTATTTTGCCAAGTAGTCTTATAACTTATTCTACTACAAATTGATTGATGCTTTTTCATTAAATCTTAATGGGCATGATAGTTGAAGTTCACGAAGAAGTTGGGAGTGTTCCTTGAGGTCCTTCCAATATTACATTGTAGTGGTCAACAGTTTCACTTACTTTCTGTTCTTACGATATATGCATGTTGCTTTGATTAAAGTCTATGTTAGCTCTGAATAGCTATGCTTTATGTTGGTATCGATTCTTGAGAACGAGTTGCTTTATATAAAAAAAGATTCTATGATTTGCTTTATGTTGAAAAGTTTCATGAATGTTGGGAGGAGTAATGTCAATCATCACTATCATGAGCTCATGATCTCATTACAATGGCTATGGTAGAATTGAGAGAAATAACTTGGTATTTATTCAAATATTTCTCTTATGACATCCCAAAAACGTCTAATATATATTCCATTAGTTTTTTTTTTTATGATGGGCTCTTGATTCGCAATGACATATGCTTGGCATGTTTAAAAATTTGTATTAAAAGTTTCTATTGGATTCTTGGTGGCATTTAATGAGCAAGATAGAAATTCATTGGAAAGTACTCACATGTTTCATAAACTCAAAGTTATACTACTTGTGTTATTGGAAGCATACTTAATCACAAAGAGTTGGTAGGCTTTGAGATGTATTAATGCTTGTTTTAAATATATATCTCTATTCATCTATTTAAGCTTTATACGAAAACCATGTTGACAATTACATCAGCATGTTTCTTGACCTTTTGGAAAACAAATCGGCATCAAACCACCTTTCTCTCTCTTTCATTCCTCTTGAAATTAACTTGGAAACTTTTAGCAAGGGGTTATGTGCTTGGCATGAGAGTAAGTTCATAAATTTTGGTTGAAAGCTTTCTTATAACATTTGTTGATATATGACGTGGAGGTTGAGAATTTATTGGAAAACAATCATGAGTTTCATAATCATAAATCTTATAATTGGAAGCTTGTTTAGTGGTAAAATTAATGAATAATGAAGTATTCTCATGTTTGCTTGAAACATGTTTTCTCCTTTACCTGTTGAATCTTCACTTGAAAGTTATGTTGGTAATTACATTGAAATGCTTCTTAAACTTTTCTTTTGAGAAGTGTAGCTGTGATTTTCATCCTTAAAGGTGTATGAATTTATTGTGACGGCCCTAGTGGAATCATGAAAGTTGTTTAATATGTGTTTAGTAGTTGCATCTACAATTTTCAAATACATTTCTTTCGCACCTCATTAATTGTAAGTTGGTTGAAGAAGCTTCATGAGTTGTCTTTGAGTTGGAAATGTGATAAGTTATTTCATATCGGAAACACTTGTGAGTTGTTTTACGTTGAGATGCCTTTATGATTCATTTCATATCGAAAAATCGTGGTATTTAGTTTATGTCGAAACATCTCTTGAGTTGCTTCGTGTTGAAAGAAGTTTTGTTCGCTTTATGTTGGAGGAGATTCATGTGCTTTATGGTTCATTTATGAGTTAAATTTAATTCGATATGTAGATTTGTGATAAAAAATGCAGAATTTGCTTTATTTAGTTTCCAAACTACCTTCTGAAGACAAAACAAGTGCAGAATTTAAATGTTTTAAGTTCTAAGTTGATTGGGAACAAGTTGAACGCTGTCTCGCTCACTGGTTTTATGTTCTAAAATTATTTGGAAACGTGTTAGTTGCAGATTTTTACTGGTTTCATATCGCAAACTGATTTTGGAAACAAACGCATGCAGTTTTTCAATGTTTTTAGCTTCCGGATGGTTGTAGGAATGAGATATGTGCAGAATTCTATTGTTTTGGGTCTCTAAATTATGTTGGGAACAAACTATTTGCAGATTTCTATTTACTTAGGCTCCAAACAGCATTGAGAAGTAAGACATGTGCAGTTTTTTTTGTTGTTTTAGCCTCCTAAACTATTTTGGAGGTAAACCTAGTGCAGATTTTCAATTACTCTATGCTCCAAATTTATTCGTAAACAAGTCAGACACATATTTTCACTTGTTTTGTACCTATAACCATTTTAATAGATAAAACCAAGTATTTGTTTGGTCTATTTGAGCTATAATTGGTTAAGGAAACTTCATGTGTTTAAGCCAGTGGTTTCGTTAGTGGAATTTGGAGATAATATCAAGTGACCATGAGTTTTATATTTTCTTTTCGTCGCCATGATAACATAGCATTAGTTTTGGGTTTTGGCAAGAATCATTGTTGTGAGAGCATGAATTTTATTACATGGTAAAAGTAGTCCAAAGCATGAATTGTTATAAACTTTATCGTTCTCCAAATTATATATTTGTAAGTTTCTTTTGAATACTTGTTGACATGCACCATGTGAAATTTATTCTGTGATAGAAAAGCTTTGAAATTTAGTTTCTACTCTAATTGATATGCATATATGTTGTGTTGAGAAGGTTTTCAAAAGTGTTTTGTTTATCGTTGGAGGTTGTTTTATATTAGAAGATTTTCAAGAATGGTTTTATACTAGAAAGATTTTGTCAAGTATTTTTGCATCGAAAAGCTTTATCATGAGTTTCGCGAATTGTTTTACATCGAGAAGCTTTATCGAAAGTTTTTGTGAATGTTTTATGATGAGGGCTCTACAATGATTGGTTTTATAAAATCTTCTCGTTGGAAAGCTTTAGTTTTTTTTGGTACCCCACTCTAAATAAAGAAAGAGACACTTGATTTTTGGTTGTTTTGGTAGGATTTTGTGTCAAAAGAGGGGATTTTCGTAGGTAAGTTTTGTAGAGTTTTGTGTCAAAACAAAAGAAAAGACAGAAGAGATTTTGATAAATGATTTGTGTAGAATTTCATGTAGCTTTTCATTCAAACAAAATAAAAAAAAATTCATGAGTTAGACTTGGGTTTAGCGACTTTTGTAGAATAGATTTGTGTTGGAGAGTTCTCTTAATCTCTCTTTTTGGGATGGGGTAGTCTACCTTACATAAGTTGTCTATCTTTTATTAATGATTCTCCTTTAAAATATAAATTTGGAAGAATGTGATGAGTAGAAAGAGGTAATGCTTCAGGTCTAGTTTATTTTCTTTTTGGAACTTGAGCTTCCCTTGTTTGCCTTGAGTTTGGTAGGGAATAGCTTGTGTGGTCATGTCGGGTTCGTATCAAGTGCCTCATTTGGATTGTGGGAATAACAAAGGGCATTGTAAATGTTGCTTTAGGGCACACTTGACTTCACAAAAGTGTGCCCAATAACTACAATGCCTACATTCCTTTTATTTCTAATTTTTATTCTTTTTCTTTATACTGCTTTGATATTTATTATAGTACTTTTATGCATAAATATCTAAGTCTAGTGACACTTGTACGAAAGTCCTAAGGGTTAGAAAACAAACTCCTTTTAGTCCTACAACCTTAGTGACACCTAAGGAAAAAAATTAAGGACCGAGTCTTAGAAAACATAGACTTAGGATGCATGCTCCCTGTAGGGTAGAGACATCAAAACAAAACTCAGTGACACGTTTTCCTAGGTTTAGTTCTTCTTAATCCATTAATAATCAACCAACCCTTTATAACCTAACTCTTAAAATGTGTTAAAATATTTAATTCTTAATCAAGTTATTGTTAATATTCGTAATCATTAAATTATAAACCTAAGACATAAATCTAAATCAAACTTAACAGAATTCATAATAAACTCCTAATCAATTTAAGGTTTAAAATATGTAGATTTAATTAAGATATCAAATATGAAACTAAAATTGCTTAGGATAAAAGACTTCTAAAGATCAAAACTTAGACTAATCTTTTAAAATCAATCAACAAATTTCTTAATACATAACAACCGTTCCAAAAGTGAAGTTTATTGGATGGACTACTCCGGACTGCGGGGCTAAGTGTCCTAAGGAGGCTGGTTCCTCGAGCCTAGTGGCACAATGCCACGAATGAATCTAATGGAGCGTCAAAAATATAAAAATTAATTTTTCTAATTGGCTTAATTCAAACCTTGATAATAAATCATTTAATCTACCTTTTCTTTTAATTTACAACCAACAAAAATAATCAATCAAATCCTAAAATACAATCTCCAAAATCAATCTTAAAGTATTAAGATTTAAACTTCAATTAAAATCTCCCTTTTGCCCTCTAACAAATAAAAAATACAAACAAATTCTAACTAAATCATCATACATAGGACCTATCCAAAACTACACACCGTTACATACACCTAGATTTGTTTGATTAGGACACGACTTCTAGCTCTAGGTTAGGCTGACATTTTCTTCTGTTGATTCAATATTTACTACATGCACATGCTTGATAAATGCTAATTTTAAATTTCTTGTTAATTATAATTTTGTTATTTACCTGCATTTCTTTTCTGAATGGCATCTACGCTCATATATATGTCTCTGTTATCTTTTCTTGCGAGGTACATTGGAGCTTAATGATCGGGAACTAAACGAGGCCGCTGGTTTATAAGCTTTTAAGTGGCAGCGCCACAGTCAGGTATAATTTCTGCAGCTTAAACTCTTAATTATATATCGGAACTGCTACACTCCACACACAATTTGTTAATAGGTATTCTAGCATGTGTAGGTAGCCAGCTATAGGGTAGTTCACTAACGAAGCTTTGACCCTATAGGTCAAAGCTTGCCCCCTTCTGTGAGCCCTAAAGACCATTAGGGTCATTTAGGCCTGTAGAGTAGGCCGCCTATTATGTCGATTGGCATCGTTGTTTTCCCACATGAAGTGGGCATCGTTGTTTTTCTGCTAGGACATTGGCCTTTTCTGGTTTTGGGTACGATACCCCCCCCCCCCCTTTTTTTCTCTTTCTTTCTGTGAGCCTTAGAGACCATTAGGGTCATTTAGGCCTGTAAAGTAGGCCACCTATTTATGCCAGTGGGCACCGTTTGATGATTTTTCTGTGCGGGTATCTTGCCTGAAGGATACCCTTAGGGTGTGTTTATTTATTTTTTTTCTGTACTCTGGATGTCATGCATATGTTCTTACACACTTTTCTTCACAATGCACTTTACTTACATACATGCATTGCATTAGTGGACCTAAGAATCTTTCTTACTCGTGCATTTGTTTCATGCATCATTAACAACGCTAGATCTATTCCTTTGCATATTGTAGAGTCCTTGATTTAAGTCTTTTAGACTATTAATCCTTGATTCCTTAGGATAGACCCTTCCCATCTTGCATACATATAGGACGGTTGGTTGTGCTTAGGATTTTAGCTGGCTTCCTTTTTCAGGCAAGGAATAAGTCCAGATTGCATTAGTTAGGTCGTGGATGTTAGTGTCGCGTGTACGACACTACGTCTTTTATAGATTTAGGGTCTAAAGGTAAGTGGTACAGGTGTACCACTATACACCTTATTGGTGGGTAAGTTCTCCATTCTTTCGGAGACTATAAATTCTATCCATCCGCGTCACATAGCTGACGCCACTTCCTTCTTTCTCTCGTGCATGTTTGAATGCTTAGCCTCTTTCTTTCCTCCAGTTTTCTCTTCTTCAGACCGACCGGATGTTGACTGAACCCTGTGTGATCTGATTGAGCCAGTTTGGGACCTTCCCCTTTGATTAGGAAAACCTAGAAAATCCCCTTGCACTAAACCCATTAGAGAAGATAATCTAACATCCCTAATCGAGAGTTTTCTTAGATCAAGGTCTAAGATGTAATTAACTACGGGGGCTTGCGCCCGTAGGAAATCGATCCCCACAATCAAATAAACCCTATTCGAGGCTGATGTATCGAATAGGGGAAATCTCGTGAATTTTTGGGTTATAAATATTATTATCCATCGAGGTTGGTAGGTGAAAGTCGCTATCCTCCATGGCTAATCGTATCTATAACTCCATCTGCTCTTCCATCGGCCTGCTTGTGCCGAGTGTAAAGGCCTACGACCATTTTGTCCTACGGGATAGTGTGATCGTACCCTTTACATTCGAGCCACACGAGCGGAATCCTTTCGGAGACCCACAACAAGATTTTGGCATCTCTTCTTCTTCCACACAACTATTCTCCAACAATATTTCAGCTCTTGCCTTGGCTAATAACTCCGTATTTTATACTCAAATAAAGCATATTGAAATAGATTGTCACTTTTATTTGAGATTGCATTAAAAGAAATCAAATTTATGTTCATCACATAGCCTCTCAAGATCATCTAGCTAATGTTTTTACCAAGCCCCTCAGCTGACTTCACTTCGGTCAGTTATGCAACAAGTTAATAATTCAACTCATTGTCAACTTCAGGGGGGCTGATAAGAGCATATGATAAGAATCTCTCCTATAAAAAGGCCGGCTACTTGATCCATGTGACATGCTCCAACCTTCTATGCTACAACAATTAACTTCATTCTCAGGCATTGGATTACTGTTATCTTAATCATCACAACTCATACATAACTAATTTGATTCTAGGAATATTTGCTCTCAGTTGTACATAGATAGTAATTCTTCTATTATTATATAATATACAAGCATCAATGAAATCATTAAATTAATTTCTGCGTCTACTTTCTATTTTCGATTTTGTTGTATCCGTCTTTCACACAAGTTTTCATCATTTTGAGATGGAGGACATGATCTTATAATCAAATCCATTAGCTTTTTTTTTTTTAAATGAAACCAAATTTGGTAAAAATCTAAAAATTTACTTTTTATCATAAACATATTATCTTTGTTGATGAATCATATAGTTATGTTTTCTACTATTTATGCTGTTCAAGATCTTAATTCTCCCACTGTTTGCACTATTTGAACAATGAATTGCTGCAATGATTGGGTTTGATGAGTTATTGCTATGATTTAGATGGGTCGAACTTTTATTAATTAGGCTTTGAATTATAAGCTGTTGTGTGGGGCATTGAAGTGGGCTCTTATGAATTGCATTAATGGGCTTTTAATGCCAATATATTATTTCTTCTATGCGTATGTAGATTGCTATCTTCAGATGGAAATTTTATTCGGTCCTCCCACGTGATGTAGCTCTACATTTGATGAGCAGTAAACAGGCGCCACGTGTTCTCACTATTTACCTCGCGGACCGACAACCCGACCCGGAACGGACCCGGGAGTTTGCGTATTGCTAGGTATTGATTGATTTTGCTCGACAAAAAAGAAAAATATCATTATGTGAAAACCAATACCGAGCAATACCGAGTTCTTTTAGGTATTACTCGATATTGCTCGGTATTGCTTGATATTGGTCTTCACAGAGCGGTATTTCTCGTTATTGCAAAGCAATACCGAGTAATACCTAACAATACCGAGCAAAATTCCGGTCCGAGTCGGGTCGTCGGGCCGCGCGGTAAAGAATAAGAGCACGTGGCGACATATTATTGACTACCGAATGTAGAGCTACATCAGGTGGGAGGACCGAATAAAAATTCCTTCAGATGGGCCTTCTTATTTGGACCTTACCTACCTGCAAGGCTTTCAATGGATGGTTCACGGGATTACCGCTTAACGGGCTTTATTCGGATAATCCAATTTCACGTGTTACCTATTTGCTAATACCCGTCTTTGACTCATCACGGGTTGGATCTATCTTCTGTGAGAACTTTTTATAAAAAAAAATAAATAAATACAATAATCCAATTTTGTTTATTTTCAATATATATTATATCGCTTTCCATCTCTTTCTATGAGGACTTTTTATAAAAAATACAAAAATATATATTACTTGCCATGACTCGCAAATAATCTTTGATATATTTATAATATGCCCATTTTATATCATTATTGACTTCTTTAAAATTGACCTTAACAAAATAAATCCAAGTGATAAGGAAATCATGCAAATCTTGAGGATGGGGCATCTAGGCATAAAAGGTGGTGGAACTAATAACGAGAAAAAAAAACCCTCTAATTTATCCATCGAAATAATAACATGTCAACAACCGTCCGATCACCGTCACGAGAAATTATTATATCCGGTCAAAAATCGAACGGTCCGAATGTATACCAACCAATACCGAATCCAAAATACCGAATTTTAGGTGACGTGGCGCGTGGTTATTGGTCTCTGAACGCATTCGGACACCGGATGTAATAATTGCTCTACCGTCACAACAAATCAAATGATTGTTCGCATTAATTGTTGTAGTTGCTTAGGTGAGAAGCATTTAAAGCACAACTTGCCCACTAATATTTTTTATAAACATACAATATTTTAGAAGGAAGAAAAGGGATTGTAAACATACCATTTAAATTTTGATTCTTCACAAAATTAATATTATATTATTTCTAATTTTAAATTACCAACTAAATCTTATATTAACTAATGTTTTTCATTTGTTTAAATTTATAATAATTTGACTCACATGCACATTATAATGGTTAAGAAGCTAAAATAGTTATTAAATTTATAAATAAATAAAATTTGAGATTTGCTAGCTATATGAGAAATAAACATATTAAAGGAAAAAAAAAACATTATCTAATTTATTTATTTTAGCATAATATGACAATACATTAATAAAACTTTTTGTTATAAATGAGATAATTTTAGAGTTAGGGATTAGTTTGGTTAGATCTAAAAATCTAACTTTAGTTAGATCGGTTCTCCTAAGTGAATCAAAACTAAAAATAAAAAATAAAAAAATTAATGATTAAAATTAATTTGATTTATTATATATTAAAATTGAACATATGTTGATTGCGAATAGGGGTGTCAATATTTGACACGACTTGAAACCTGACTCGAACCCGGCCCGAAAAATTCGGGTTAGGGTCCACCCGAACTCAAAACGAGTTGGGTTCGGGTTCAATATTTCGACCCGTTTCAAAAATCGGGTCGGGTTGGGGTTGAGCCTTTGACCCGAAATTGACCAAATTTTGACCTGAAAATCCGAGATTGACTTGTTTTTGACTTGAAAAGAGAAGATTGACCCGTTTTTGGTCCCGAAAACTAGCAAATTTTTTTGTTGAAAACGAGCAATTCAGATCGTGTCGGGTTGACCCGGACTCGATGCGGGTCCGAAAAACTGACCTGTTTTCAAAAAACGGGTCGGGTTCAGGTTGACCCGAATAGTGCCAAGTCAGTTTCGGGTTCGACCCAAACTGTGACCCGAAATTGACACACCTAATTACGAACCTAATTTGAACATCTAGCATTTTAAATAACTAACTTTAAATACAAATAAAAAAAATGAATCAAGCTCAAAACAAATTCGAACAAACTAATAATAAATAAGCTGAAAATTGAGCATAAATCTGCTCAACTAAGGTCACTTGCAACCCTAATTATAGCAATCCCACATATGAAAATATATTTAGGGTTTGTTTGGTTGAAAAAAAAGTGAATGCATTGCATTCCTAATATACAAGTTTTGAACTTTTGGGCGTGTTTGGTTGGATGAAAAGCAAATCAAAGGTAAAGTAAATACAATGGCTCATTTTTTAGGTAAATTGGGCGAGAATGCTTTACAACGCTCGCTTCTTGCTTGAATGCCACCATCTCCATCGACCACTACTGCTGCCTCGACCGTCAAATACCTCTACTGCCGGCAGCAGACCACCGCCAACCACTGTAGATCATCGCTGGTGCCAACCACTGCCGAATGCAGACCACATCCACCGACCATCACCAGCTAGTTCGGTCGCCGCCTAGTTCACCGCTATTGATCGCCGCCCACCTCCTTCCATCCACTTCCCTTCAATTTTACATTGCATTCACTTTAACTAAAATAAAAAAAATAAAATAAAATAATGTATTCTTTTTACACTCATTCAAATAACTCCAAATTATTTTCTTTATATTTTGCACTATATTATTTTTTCAGGCAATCAAACCACATATTATACATATAAGATATAACATATTTACTATTATATTTAATCATTTGAAAGTAAAAAATCAAATAAAGAAAAAAAAAAAAAAAAAAACAGTAACCGTATCAATAACAGTTTTATTCAATAAAATAATCACAAATAATAATAGTTATATTACACGGAATATAGTAAGTTTTTTTTAAGGAAAACTACCCATTATCGTCGTACCACGGGGGCGCCGCACTCACCCGTCGCTCGGCCCTCCTTACCTCAGAATCGATCTCTCAGGCTGGAATAGACGGAGAAGATGATATTGCATTGTCATGCTAGAGTGGTTCCTGTCTCGATTGATCTCTGTCGAAGAACTAACAAGTAGGTCTGGAATTTGGATCGATGGAATGGATGCTTATAGTTCCGGTTCTGCGTAGGCATTGACGAGACATGTTTCGCCAACTAATTTCTCAAGTTAATTGCGACGAGCTGACGCAAGGCTGTTTGATTTGTTTTTAATGTTTTTCAAGCTTCATTTTACTTATCTCTTGATGTAACTTTCGGTTTTTTGGATCTCGTCTTCTTCATTTTGTTGATTGTTTGGTGGGGGAAGGATTTCTCTTTCCCTGTTCTTCATAATGCATTTATTTACGAGGAAAGATATCGCGCTTGGATCGTTCTGGATCGTTTTGATGTTGAAATTATATTAGATCAGTCCGCTCTTCTTCGATGTTTATCGGACGATTTCTTTTTTATTTTAGGTTGGCAGTTATTATAAAAAAGATTCTCTTTATTGTTATTTTCTTCAATCTATTTAATTTATTGGGATATGTGATTCAGCCAATATGTTATTATTATATTTTGTTTTGCAATAATGATAGTTTTAAATGTGTTTTTTTATCAGAGGAGTAGATTTGGTTGAGGGGAGCCATGGATGCTGCTGAGGCAGAGGAGAATCTCTTCTCTTTTAGCGATGCAAAGGTATTGACACAAATACTTTCTCAGAAAAAGCTTGATGGGGACTCTTTACTGGTTGCTGCTTTTACTCCTATGTTGGATGAAAACAATTATATAAATCTATCATAGACGGCTTTAGAGTAAGAATAGATGTTAAGGTTTTTTTGGATATTATGTAGGGTACTAATCTCAACATAAATTTAAAAAATTTGAAGCCCATTCTGACATAAAATGCCTTAGGATATCTTTATATTATTTTTTTCCCCATTGGAGAGCTTGTTATTGTTATACATTTATACTTGGTTAGAATAATCTAATTTAATACATTTATACTTATATTAGGATGAGCTTGAAAATTATTTGTTTTGTCTTGAGATTAGTGTAATTCAAACTCCTGTTGTATGCAACGCTAATTTTGAAGTAAATCTAATAATTTTAAAGGACCATCCTGATACAAGTTGTATCAATAAATTGATACAATTTTTTTTTGGTTGACATAGACCAAGAAGATATAATAAGATCACATAATCATAATAAATCATTGAAGTATTAAAAAATTGCCAAATAATTTATCATGATTTAAGTGAATGTAATACCTTTCATGCCAAACCGTTTTCAAGATTTAAACTTAATAAGAATTTTGAAGCGAGGATTTACTAATCCTATTTGCAAGCAAACAGGCCTCTAAAAATGTTTCTTGCTCAGAGTTTTGTTACTTTTTTTATTTATCTTTTACAACCCATCTTCTTTCTCTTTCTCTTGCTCTCTCTCTCCTTTCTTGTTGAATCCTTTTCTAGTTAGAACTTTATCCTGAAGGCTTTGTTTGGTTGTTCCTCTCCTTTTGCAAAAGGTAATTTTAGAAACAATGATTAAGAGAATGGAGTTTTCCAACGGAGATGCAAATATCAGAAAGCTTCTTAAATCCCTAAAAAACATTTCTTATAGAAGCGTCACATCCAAACAACAGACAAAAAATAATTTTTCCTTTTCTCAACATAGAAAAGGAAAAAAAAAAAAAAAAAAACTGCCGAAACAAACGAGGCCTTAAATCTCCTAAATTCTGAACTTCAATGAAAGTTTTTGGCTGCAAAAACCTTTTATATTTTTCATTTTCGGAGCTTTCCATAACTTTTCTCATTTTCTGGAGCTAGCTAGTGTTATGATTTTGCTGTTACCGTTTCTAAGTGCACCTTCTTATTGATTGAACTGTGTCCAAATGCAGTTGCATGGTGGCATGTGTAGACAGCTTTCTGCAATTCTTTATAAAATTTTGGCGATCTTCCCCGTCCTGGAAGAGGCTAGACCCAGAAGTAAGTCTGGAATACAGGCACTATGTTCCTTGCATGTTAACCTTGACAAGTCAAAGAACCTCCTTCAGCATTGCTCTGAGTGCAGCAAGTTGTACTTGGTGAGTTTTCTTTTATGTTGATTCTGAATAGCCATATACTCTTATTATTTTGCAAACCTTCATGTCATCTTTAATAGAATGACTATTGTTGCTTTGGGTGTGGTTCGGAAACTTCTTTTTGCCTCTATTAGCTGATATCTTAAATACTACTTTTTTTTCTTTTTATTATCAGGCTATAACAGGAGATTCCATCCTCATGAAATTTGAGAAGGCAAGATGTGCTCTCCAGGAATGTCTTACGAATGTGCAGGACATAGTTCCTCAAACCATAGGTTATCAGGTAGACTCCAACGTTACATTATGGATATAAGTGCTGTGCTGATTTTTCTCTTTTCCAAGTGACCTTCCTACGTTATTTTCATGTAGCTTTTATTGCTTACTATGGCGTTTTATTCAGCACCGTGCAAGTACTTGCATATTGGATACTTTCCTTTGTCCTGTTGCTTCCACTCTGAAATGGCGATGAATTTATTTTTGAAGTGTTTTTGTGTTGTCCTGTTCTCCGTTAAGCTTTCATAAAGTTAATGAGAATCTGAAGCCTCTATGCAGTACATTTTCAAAGTTGTGATGTTCAAATTGTTGACGTTGTGAATTTATATTTATCATTTTCAAAAAATTTAGTTGCATATTTGTTCACTAGTCACTTTCATTTTGTTCTTTTTAAGTATTTGTTTATTGAAAAATTCAGTAGCCTCCTACGTCTCCCCCACGTTAGGGGCTCATAAGGAGATGTTGAGCCTTCCAATCACGCTTAAAAAAAATATTTATGATCGGTGTTGTGAGACAATGCGATCAATATTTCTTTTAAGCCTATTGCAGTTAAAGAAGTGCGCATAGGTTTCACCACCCGCACGAGAGAATGTACAAAATTTTCCCACAATGTTCGAACAATATGCATAGATACTTAATTTTGAAGTTTCGTGTTATACCGTAAGTGAGCAGCGACGAAGATGAAGTGAGAGGAAAATTTGTGGCTAGTTGGAAAAAGAAAAATCTCTTTTTTGCTTCTTTTTTCTTTTGAGAGTTTTTTTGTTGCTTTTTTTAAAGAAGGGAAGGAATATGTCTGTGGGAGAGAATAAGAGAGTGAGAGAGGGAATGAAGTAAAGAGAAAGAGAGAGAGAGAGAGAGAGAGAGAGAGAGAGAGAGAGAGAGAGAGAGAGAGAGAGAGAGAGAGAGAGAGAGTTGGAGAGAGAGAGAGTTGGAGAGAAAAAGAGGGAGAGAGAGAGAGAGAGAGGAGCGTGTTAGAGGGATTATGGGGAGAGAGAAATCTTAGAGAGGGAAATAGAGAGAGAAAGAGAGTAAGAGAAAGCAAGAGAGATATAGAGGAAAAGGAAATTAGTGGTCGGTATAGTCGACGACATAGTCAACTATGGGGTGGACTGCCTTGCCAAGCCCTCTATAGTTGATCCTTTTAATGTAACACTACTTTTATTGGGCCATGTTGACGCAACTAACATATATTTAACGTAATTGACCCATGACTTGTAGTTACATAGCATGATAAAGTTGTCTCTTTCTTTGTGTAGCCAACCTCCAATGGTGTGGTCGTCCCCTATTAATGAATAAAACCTTGAATATGATTATAATTAATTGTGATGGAATTCATTCCTTCTCGTGTCTCTAATGTCTTGAATTAAAAAGCATGTCTTTTCCTCATATACGTCTCCAACTCTCCATCCATCTCCTTACATAACATATGAAGGCACTCTTGTCATCCATCCAAAATTCAAAATTTTGGGTTTCCTTTAGATTTATGTGGTACAAATACTCTAGGCCAAATTGCTTGTCACTGTCTCAAGTTTTGCCACATTTATGCCATGACTTTTCACCACATTAATGTATGGAAAATTACTTTTAGCAAGAAAAAGCAACTTGAAGCACATTAATGTAGAAGTTAATAGAAAAGTAAGGCTGTAGTTGTTGATCTCACTAATGTCCATAGTATTGTCACAGATAAAGAACTCCAATTTTGCCTCTACGATAGATCCCCTCCAAGCTCTTAATGCTTTGATTGTAGGTGGTAGTTTGTCTTCAATCTCCATTCAACTTCAACTTCTTTTTCCTCCCCTTCATGCTCTTTCATACAAACACTCTTTTGCCATAGTGATCCTCGTAGGGGTGTTACTGCTAGAGTGTATGATTTGGCGAATGGAATATATTCCATAATTGCTTTAAGCAGTGCGGGAAGATCTTTAAGTTGTGCTTCAAGATTCTGAATTCAAGGTTATATTCCTCTTAGGCTTCGTTTGAGACAGTTTTTTTATTGCTTCTTAAAGCAACTTTTTAGTATAAAAATTAAAAATTTTATACTAGAAAGCCGCTTTAAGAAGCAGCAAGAAAGCCGTCCCAAATGAAACTTTAGTTCGGATGCTGTGTTTCTTCAGCTTCAACAATAGTAATCACCATTTTTTCTCTGCAGTCCGAACTTTTTCATTGTGTTTGTTGTTACTTCAAATCTTAACCGTCTCCTTTGTTTCTCTTCACAACATGAATAAGTGCCCTATGGTTTATTCAAAAGATCAAAATGTGGGCTCATTGGCTTTGTGGTGGAGTTTTGAGACGAAGCTTGATGAGGGTTCAAGTTGTGGCATAGTTTTAAATGAAACAAGAAAAATGTTTTGAGTTTTGAGGAGAAAATTGGGTAGAGATTTAGGCTTCTTTTAAAGTACCTGTTGAGCTATATTTGAAAGAGAAAAGTGTCTTGTGGATGCTATATCTATGGGAGAATTTTGCTGTAGATCATGGCCGTCAGGAAGCTGGAGTTATGGCGAGTTCTTTTTAGCGCTCTTGAGTGATACAAGCTCTTCTTATTTTTACTTTTTATGAGAGGCTTAAAAAGGGACTTGTTATGCACTCCAAATTCTTACCAGCTATATGACCTATGAGGTGTAAATCTTCCTCATTGGATTTGGCATTTAGGGATACTCTTCCCTATCAGTCAAACCTTGAAATCCTTGGAAAGAATCCCCTATTCTTTATCCACCTTAAATTATTTTATTATTGTCTCTTACACAAGTCACAAATGTGAGTATTAGCTAGTTTAGTTGATAAATATTTTGAATGTTCTTATTAGGGTCCTAAATTTGAATCTTACCTACATCAAATTTGTGTCTTGACATTCACCTTTCCTAGAAAAAATAATTCCATGCAAACTTGCAAGCCCCCACCAAAAAGAAAACTGCACGGTTCCTGTCTTGGTTAGCTACACAGGGATGCCGACTTTTATTCTTGGATGATTCCCTTTTTAGCAGTTCAAACTTAAATAAAGAAACTTAGACCACGGTAGAAACAAGAGCAGGTGAGGAAGAAAGTAGAAGTTTCATTTCTTGATTTTGTTTACAGTATACAGGGGTGCCTATAAGTAGAGATCTCAGAGGTGAGATTACACGTGTAAGCCGGTTAGTGGATAGAACCGAGTAAGGCAGTTAATACATAGTTTATAGCTAATCTAATATCCCCCCTCAAACGAACGGGTCTGGAGTGACGGTGAGTTTGTCGCGGAGCTTTTTGAATCTAGGAGTGGACAATGGCTTGGTGAGGATATCGGCGGTCTGATCTTCGGTTTTGATCGGAACGAGCTGTAGATGATGGTTTATGATATGTTCCCGGACAAATCGGTGGTCAATCTCTATATGCTTGGTGCGAGCGTGGTAAACCGGATTTGAGGCGAGAGCAATAGCGGAAGTATTGTCGCAGTGAAGGGCTACCGGATTGTTGTGAGATATGCAGAAATCGGATAGCAGGCGCTTAAGCCATATAGTATCGGCGATGGCTGAGGCGAGGGCTCTATATTTTGATTCCGTTGACGATCGAGAGACGGTAGTTTGTTTTTTTACAGTCCAGGAAACCAGTGTGGATCCCAGAAATGTACAGTAACCCGAGGTGGATTTACGAGTAACTGGATCGCTCGCCCAGTCGGCGTCGGAGAAGGTGGATAATTGGAGGTCCGATTTATGAATTGGAATGCCGAAGTTTTGGGTACCCTGAATGTACCGAATCAGTCGTTTGAGAAGGAAGACATGATCGGATTGAGGGTCGTGCATATGCTGCGAGAGGGTGTTGACGGCATATGCAATGTCCGGTCGAGTTATGGTGAGGTATTGTAGAGCGCCGATTAGCTGACGGTATGTGCGGGAGTCCGACAAGTTTGCATAGTCCTGCTCGGTGTTGGACGGAAGCTTGGTACAAGACGGATTTGCTGACGGGTTACAGTTGGTTAGATGTGCTTGTTGAATAATAGAGGAAGCGTATGAGGCTTGCGAAAGGAAATACTTATCTTGGTTGTGTTGTATGCGTATGCCGAGAAAATGATGTGCCGTCTCGAGATGCTTAAGTGCAAAGATTTGATTGAGTTGATGAAGGAATTTAGAGATAGCGGCTTCATCGGAGCCGGTGAGAAGAATGTCGTCCACGTATATTAGTAGGAACATTTGTGTCCGACCTTGGCTGAAGATAAGGAGGGAGGGGTCTGCCTTGCTTTGGTGAAAGCCGAGTTGACGCAGTTGATTGCAGAACGTGGTGTACCATTGCCTGGGGGCCTGCTTGAGGCCATAGAGAGCTTTTCGTAGAAGACAGACATGGTCCGGGTGTGATTGATCCTCGAAGCCTTTGGGCTGCCGCATATACACGGTTTCGTTGATGTCGCCGTGAAGGAAGGCATTCTCGACGTCGAGTTTGTGGACTTTCCAGTCGTGGTGGAGGGCGATGGTGAATAGGACACGAATTGTAAGTAGTTTCGCTACCGGACTGAAGGTCTCAATATAATCCAGTCCGAATTCTTGTTGGTTTCCCTGTGCAACTAGCCTTGCTTTATGCCGAGCAACAGTTCCGTCGGAGTGAAGTTTGCGGCGGTATGTCCATTTACAACCCAGAATTTGTTTGTTCGGTGGTGCAGGGACGAGTTGCCATGTATCTTGTTTTTGGAGAGCAAGAAACTCAGCGGCCATAGCATTGCGCCACTCAGTAAATTTATTTGCCTCTGTATAGCTGGTAGGCTCAAGCTGAGGGATGTGTTTGTGAAGAAGATTTAGTCGATTGATTGGCTTGAGTTTACCGGTTTGTGCCCTGGTTGTCATTGGATGCGTTGCTACCGATTTGGTTGGAGTTAGTTGGTGGGTATCCGAGGGAATGTGATCATCCTGAGAGCAGCCGGTTGGTGATGTTCTGTTGCCCGTGATAGGAGTTGAGCAGATGGGCGACTTGTTTGCGCTGTTTGTGTTGTCCTTCTGCAAAACAGATGTAGGAATAAGAAAGGAGGGAGGTAGAGCATTAGATGGCGGTGAGTCAATGGATTGATTGTTATAGTAGGGGAAAGAGTTTTCAAGAAATTGAACGTGGCGAGAAACTATGATACGATTAGTTTCTTTGTTCAAGCACTTATAGCCTTTGAAGTTCTGAGCGTAGCCGAGAAAGACACATGAAACCGAGTTTGGCTCCAACTTGTTCTGAGAGTGCTTTGGCAGGTGGGGGAAGCATTCACATCCAAATGTTCGAAGATTTGTGTAGTCGGGCTCACTGTTGAACAT
This sequence comes from Dendrobium huoshanense, assembly GCA_016618105.1. NCBI lineage: Eukaryota > Viridiplantae > Streptophyta > Magnoliopsida > Asparagales > Orchidaceae > Dendrobium > Dendrobium huoshanense. The sequence continues at coordinate 16,246,026 of CM028359.1, read as the reverse complement.
GAGCAGAAGAGGAGTCTTATGGTTTGTTGTAGGTGTTGGCATTCGATTAATGAGATGAGCTGCAGTCAACATGGCATCTGGCCAGTGCTGGTGAGGCATAGAGGCAGTGTGGAGTAGTGTTCTGGCAGTGTCAACGAGGTGCCGGTGCTTGCGTTCGGCGACGCCGTTTTGTTCAGGCGTATATGGACAAGATAGTTGGTGATGTATTCCTTTGGATTGAAGGAATTTCTGGAATTGGTAATTGACGAATTCGGACCCTCCGTCGGTGCGGACAACCTGAACTTGATGAGAGGTTTGTTTTTCAATGAATGTGATGAAGTTAGTAAAAATTAGCGGAACCTCAGATTTTGCATAAAAAGGAAACACCCATATGTATCTAGAGTAGTCATCGACGATAAGCAAATAATAGCGATATCCTTGCATTGAAGAAACCGGGGAAGGTCCCCAAATGTCCGAATGTAGCATAGCCAGAGGATTTTGTTTTCTTGTTACAGATTTAGGAAAACTCAATTTATGGCTTTTACAAAGTTTACAAGAATTGCAGCTATTGTTTGTGTTCTTTATGTGCAAGATCGGATGTTCTTGAGAAATACGATCAAGTATGCGTTGATGTGGATGACCCAAGCGTTCGTGCCAATTTGGGTGGCTGTGTTGATGAGTAGCAAGAGCACGTTGATTGTCCGCCAAGTTCTTGACCGAAATAGGATATAGGCCGGCCTTGCAGGGACCGTGAAGAATGATCCTGTTAGTCTGCAAATCTTTCATCAAGAAACCGTGAGGTTCGAATGTAATGGAGATATTGTTTTCGCAAACGAGTTTGGAGATTGAAAGTAGATTATGGGAAATTGCTGGAATGTGAAGCAAGTCAGACAGAAATAGCTTACGCTCGGGGGTAGGAAGGAGTCCCGTGCCGGAGTGCGCGATGGGAACAGATCTTCCATCCCCAACCAAGACGCTGTCTGAGCCGTGATAGGTAGATGTTTGAACGAGATTGTCGTTGTTGTTCGTCATGTGAGTTGAGGCACCTGAGTCGAGGTACCATTCGGAGGAAGAGGAGTCGGCAGTGGCGAGGAGTGCTTGACCGTTCTGCGTTGAGTTGGATGACGGGGTAATGTAGTTAGAATTATGTCGGTGCCAGCAAACGTCGGCGGAGTGACCCCGTTTGGCACAGATTTGGCAAATGAGAGAGGATTTCGGTCCCTGTTTGACGGATGGTATAGACGTTTGCTGAAAACGCCCGCGACCCCGTCGGCCGCGTCCGCGATTGGTGTATAGAGCGGCGTGGGTATCAACCGCCGTAGAGAAGCGCTGTGAGTCTTGACGAAGGTGTATCTCTTCGCTGGTAAGCATAGCATAGAGGCTTTCTAGGGACAGGGGAGATTGCAGAGTTCGTATGGCGGTCTTGAACGGTTGATAGGGAGGAGGGAGGCCATTGAGTATGTGAAGAATAATGTCCTCATTGTCCAGTTGACAGCCGGCTGAGAGGATCATGTCCACAGTTTTCTTGATTTCCATAAGGTAGTCCTGCATCGATTTGTTGCGCATTGAGATGTTTTGGAGCTCGTTCTTGAGCTGCATTACCTTCGAGCGATTGGCCGATTGAAAGCGTGTTTGAAGTGCGTTCCAGATGTCGTAGGTGGAGTCGAGATGCATCACGTATGCGATAACCGAAGCAGAGATGGTAGAAGATAGTGTCGCGGCGAGGTTTCGGTCTGTTAGAAGCCATTTGGATAAATCGGAATCTTGATCTGTCTGGGTTTGATCGTCGGAGGCGGGTGGAGTCGTTTCAAGAAACGATTCGAAGCCGTTGGCCTTAAAGAGTTTAAAGATCTGATTTCGCCATATAGGATAGTTATCCATTGAGAGGTGGTGTGGAACCAGAGATTTGAGGTTGGAGATGATAAATTTTAGAGAAGGGTAAAGAAGAGGCTTTTCGGAGGTGTCGCCGATGGCCGCGGTTGTGCGTTGGGAGGCGGCGGTAGAGGAGGAGGTAGCCATTGATTGAAGGTCTCAAGGAAGGACCGCTTCTGATACCATAAAGAAACTTAGACCACGGTAGAAACAAGAGCAGGTGAGGAAGAAAGTAGAAGTTTCATTTCTTGATTTTGTTTACAGTATACAGGGGTGCCTATAAGTAGAGATCTCAGAGGTGAGATTACACGTGTAAGCCGGTTAGTGGATAGAACCGAGTAAGGCAGTTAATACATAGTTTATAGCTAATCTAATAAAATTGGTCTCGGGAGTTCTAGCCTAGGCTGCCCTTGTTTATATTCTCTTCATCTGCTAAAAGAAAACTGTACGTCCTATTTTTGGTTGATTTTTTATTTCTTGGTGATGTGCATGTTGAAATGTTTCTAATTGAAGTTTTATTGTGCTTGCATTATATGTGGCGATATGTTATGTGCATTATGGAACTCTTTCTTGCTTTTACCATTATGGAATCAGATAATGGAGATAGTTGGTGAACTGGAAAGAACTGTGTTTATATTGGATCACGTAGAGAAGAAAGCAGGTGAAGAAGTGCTCTCATTGCTTCAGAAGAAGAATTCCGATGGTGGTTCAAATGATAGTGTCGGAATCGAAGTCTTCCATCAAGCTGTGTTGAAGCTTGGAATTACTTCTTCGAGAGCTGCTCTTTCTGAGAGAAGAGCTCTCAATAAATTGATTGAAAGGGCTCGTGCAGAGGAAGACAAGCGGAAGGAATCAGTCGTGGCATACCTGTTACATCTAACTAGAAAATACTCCAAGCTTTTCAGAAATGACACACCGGATGATTCAGACTCTCAAGGATCAAATCCTTGTTCTCCTACTGTCCCAGGCTCTTCTGATAATTTTGGAAGGCAATTATCAAGGCAGGATTCTTTTAGTTCCAAGCCACGATCAGAAGAAATACCGACACCCCCGGAGGAGTTCAGATGTCCGATCTCCTTACAGATCATGCATGAACCAGTCATTATTTCCTCTGGACAAACCTATGAGCGTGTTTGCATTGAGAAATGGTTCAAAGATGGGCATAATACGTGCCCAAAGACCCAACAGAAGCTTACACATTTTTCTTTAACTCCAAATTTTTGTGTAAAAGGTCTGATTGCTAGTTGGTGTCAGCAAAATGGATTTCCAGTGCCTGATGGTCCTCCAGCATCTCTTGATCTAAAGTCCTGGAGGCCATCCTTGCCTGCGCGTAGTGCTTCTGATTCCAGTTCCATAGCAAGCCTCAAATCTTGCGATGAGGCTGCCAAGAGGAGTACCTCGGAGGAGAGTGGTGGCTTCACTGAGGAACATATTCCAGATGATCCCAGCAATACAAATACCAGCGATGCTACAGGGAGCAAAGAACAAGAATTTGAAAGATATGAGACCTTGCTTGAGATTTTGCGTGATAGTAAGAGTAGAACGAAGCAACACAAAGCTATTGAAGAGATCAGGTTTTTGCTGAAGGATGATGGAGAAGCAAGGATATACATGGGTGCAAATAGGTTTGTTGAAGCACTAGTACAGTTTTTGAAGTCAGCCACTGATGAGGGAGATGAGAAAGCTCAGGAGGTTGGCGCATTAGCTCTTTTCAATTTGGCTGTCAATAATAGCAGGTACGATGACATTCAATCAAAATTTTTGGCACTATCCTTGTGAGATATTTTGAAAGAACTAGGAATATAATGTTCTTTTGAACTGCTTCGTGGGTGTTGCATCTCTGATGAAGTTGCGCATACTTGCATCACTCACAAAATTTTTGCTGCCTTTGCGTGAGAATTTCATTTTGGTTGATGCATGTTACATGTAATTAAGGGTGTCAATATTTGACACGACTCGAAAATCTGACTCGATCATGACCCGAAAATTCCGGGTTAGGGTCAATCCAGATCCGAAACAGGTTGGATTTGGGTTCAACAATTCAATGCGTTTCAAAAATTGAGCCGGGTTCAGGTTAATCCTTTGACCTAAAATTGACATCTTTTGACCCGAAAACCCGAGATTGACACATTTTCGATCTTTTTGACCCGAAAAATAGAGTTTGACCCATTTTGACCCGAAAATTAGCAATTTTTTCACAATCCCGGGTTATTCGGGTCGTGTCGGGTTGACCCTGACCCGAAGCAGGTCGGACTCTATTCCGAAAAATCGATCCGTTTACAAAAAATGGGTCTGGTTCGGGTTGACCCGAATAGTGCCGGGTCAATTTTGAGTTCGACCTGAACCCAACCCATGACCCGTGATATAATTATACTGTTCAGGCATCTCAATTGGTTTTTCCAGGAAATGATCGGCTATCCATGCATCTTAGGGATCTTGCATGCCTGAAATTGCAATCTTTGCCTTCATCGCCCTGCCCTAAACTGCTATGTCACATAACTGTAGATATTATTGCATAAATCTAAATGGAATAAACAATTTATTGCGAGTACCCCTGTTAATGGCCACATTGACTGATCACTTACACAAAAAGTCACAGTTTTTCTTTCATCTTATGCCCCTCACTTCCTGCTTCTTTTGAGTGTTATCTTCTAGGAATAAAGACATAATTCTCTCCGCTGGTGTGATTCCGTTGTTAGATAAGATGATATCAAATCCCACGACATGTGAGTCAGCTACTGCGCTATACCTCAACCTCTCTTGTCTTGATCGAGCGAAGCCCATTATTGCTTCAAGCCAAGCTGTCCCCATCCTTCTCCAGCTTCTATCTCCAGAGTCCTCCCATAGCACATCTTGCAAGCACGACGCTCTTTTTTGTCTGTTCAACCTCTCCTCTCACGCTCCTACTGTAAATCATCTCATCAGTGCTGGCATCATCGATGGCCTCCACTTCCTCCTCTCCAACAATGGAAAACCTACAGGTAGCCCCTGGTGCGAGAAGGCTCTTGCGATCCTCGCCAGCATTGCATCGTGTCAGTCAGCCATGAATGCGATGGTCGCAACACCAGGGCTGATCAGTTCGATATCAACAGCGCTGAATATAGGTCAGCCACCGGTGCAAGAGCAGGCCGTGTCGTGCCTTCTGATTCTCTGCGCTGGAGATGAGAGTTCTTGTTGCACAGTTTTGCAAGAAGGGGTAATTCCAGCTCTCGTATCAGTTTCAGCAAATGGGACGCAGAGGGGAAAGGAGAAAGCAAGGAAGCTCCTGAAGCTCTTTAGGGAGCAGCGACAGCGAGAAGCTTCACCTTCCAGAGAGTGTGTTGAAGCCAGGACTATTGGAGTTATTGAGACGATACAGGAGCCTAAGCCTTTGGCTAAATCAAGGTCTGCAAGAATTGTAAGGAGTGTGAGTTCATTTTGGAAGGCAAAGCACCGATGGTAGACTAATGTGGTTGTAAAGGTTTTTTTTTTTTTCTAACCATTTTTTACGCGAACTTTTTCGTATTCCTCATGATGGATGTAAATGTATTCTAAGTTTTTGACTTTAGGTAGTTTGAAAAGAAAGAACAGTAGTCATATTTATAGCTTCACGTTCTAAAACTTTATCAGTTCGAACTTTATAATATTAAACCTCATGAACGTTTCGTTGAATTGAAAGGCCTGAAGCCTGATGTTCCAGTTTAAACTTCATTATGTGAATCATTTTTTTCTATATTGATGATAAAGTCCATGAATCATGAAGTTGAATTTAATACAATTGATCGATTGGTACCATAAATAATTCAGAAAATCATTATTCCTGGTTGTATTCCTCGTGTGTCTCACGATTAGTTATTCTGTGCGGACACCGAATGTCATCCAGAGATCAATCTGCGTCACATCACCCCTTCACTCGGTACCGCTGGCTTGATGCATTATGATTGGTCTCCGAAAAACGTTCTGTATCCGGTCTCAGTATAGAATAATTTCTCCTGATCTCACACTCTCCGGAGACCAAGCGTTGGATCCCCTTACCGTTTTGTCCAATTATTTTTTATATTTAACCGATTTCATAGAATGCAGAATCATTCTTATGATTTCTACTTCGAATGAATCAACAACAGGCTTTTGAGTTCCAGTTCCTTATGTATAATATCACTACACAATGCTCAAAGATTATCTTGGTATTTGTCTTAAATTATTGTTAATGGGGATACTGTGGCTGAGCTTGCAGATTGTAGGAATCTACAGGAAAGGACTCAGCTCCTTGCGGGTCCAATGGACAAATCTTTTGTTACGAATAGGTGTAATATATAAAAAAGGAAACAAAAATCAAAAGCTTTTTTACTGTAAAAATTAAAATTTTTATACTCAAAAGGTGCTTTAAAAAGTAGCAAGAAAGCCGCCCCAACTGAAACCTTATTGACCTAAATATTAAAAAAAAAAAAATGCTGATTTAGCAATTCTACAACTCATCCTTGAACAGCTAATCAGTAGTAAAAAACGTTCTGGATTGTGAGTCTATGACAGACTTGCAATGCAAAGCCTTGACTGAAAGACCAGTTATAACGCAAATCAATCAAAGGTCAGATTTGGCTAAATTCCAAAATTACATCATACATTTAAAGATGGCAGACCTAATTTCATTATACAAACTTAAAGAGTTCGCACGGATTTGATGCTCCAGGAACTGTGACAAGACGAACTATCATAGAACAGGTGACCCTTTTAAAAGTTAAGGGACCATGAAACATTTATTGGAGAAGAGAATCTGAAGGTTCCTAAACTAACGAGTCCTCATCATTGCTTACACATGTGCAACTTGTTTGCTCTTGCTTAAGAATCTGCGGAGAGAAAACAAATAATTTTGTCAGATAAAGGGAGACAGAATCTTCCTTCAGTTTGTTATTGAATATAACTTCTGGCAGGGATTGGATTTCAATACCAATTTAAGCTCTAGTGCTTATTTGAGTTACTATTTTAAAAACAGACCTTAAAGATGAGAAATGAGTTGCAATCATTCCTTACCCCCTTATCCCAATTATTTTGGACCAGTTTTATGAAAGCACATTTTCTATTTTCTTTGAGTGTTATATGAGATTCTGAACATATTCTACGTTAATATTTTTTCCTAATTATTATCCATATTATCTTTAATCTGCCACTCTTCATTTCTAGCCCACCACTGTTGTGTAAATTCAATTATCTTAAATTTATTGTTCATTATCTTATGCTTCATAGATGCTCATATCACCTTCTCTTTACTATAATCAATCCTAATCATTGGCCATCAATGACTTATTTATTGCCAACACATAGATCGATACAAACAAGTCAATAACAATAACAACAACAACATCAAGCCTTTGTCCCACTACGTTGGGTCGGCTACATGAATCCTTTTTCGCCATTGTGTCATGTTAAAAGTCAAATTCTCATTTAAATCGAATAAAGAAAGATCATTTCAAATATTTTCTAACCAAATTTTTTTAGGTCTACCTCTACCTTTCTTAACATAAGTCAAATCTAAAACCTCAACTTTTCTAACCGGGTCATCGAAAAGCCTCCGTTTATTGTGACCAAACCATCTAAGGCGACTCTCTCTAATCTTATCTTCCACTGGAGCTACTCCGAACTTTTCACGTATATGCTCATTTCGTATCCTATCTCTAAGGGTAGAGCCACTCATCCATTAAGCATCCTCATCTCTGCAACACTTAACTTAGTATTATGCTTTTCTTTTAATGGCCAACATTCGGCACCATAAAGCATTGCAGGTCTCACCACCATCTTATAGAATTTTCCCTTAAGTTTGAGGGGAACTTTTTTCTATTGCACAACAAGCCCAATGCATTCCTCCACTTCAACCATCCAACTTGAATTCTGCTGATAATATCCCCATCACTCTGAACAATAGATCAAAGATATCTAAAACATGTACTCTTATTAATGACTTGATCCACCAAAGTCACAATCACCTCATTAGGTCTATTGCTACTAAAATTACACTCCATATATTCACTTTTAGATCTACTCAAGCGAAAACCTTTGAACTCTAAGGTTGACCTCCATAATTCAAGTTTACCTTCAACTCCCTCTGTAGTCTTATTAACAAGAAGAATATTATCAGCAAAAAGCATACACTAAGGTACATCCTCTTGCAAATGTCTAGTGAGAACATCCATGACTACAACAAAAAGATATGGGCTTAAGGCTGATCTTTGATGTAATCCAACCGAAATAGGAAAATTCTTGGTCAAATCACCTTGTGTTTAAGCACAAGCAATAGCTCCTGCATATATATATATATATTTAATGATTTGACTATAAGTATTATTTACTCTTTTCTTTTCAAGAACTTTCCATAGCACTTTTCTTGGAACTTTTTCATATGCTCTAAATTAATAAATATCATATGTGGATCCTCCTTATTCTCTCTATATTTCTCCATCAGACCTCTCAATAAATGTATGACTTCCATAGTAGACCTACCCGGTAAGAATCCAAATTGATTTTGAGAAACATTAGTATCACGCCGCAAACTATGCTCCAAAACTCGCTCCCAAAGTTTTAAAGCATGACACATTAACTTAATTCCTCTATAATTCGCACAATTCTGTGCATCAGCTTTATTCTTAAAAATAGGAATTAACACACTTATTCTCCACTCATATGGCTTCTTTTTAGTCATCAAAACAATATTAAAAAGTTTAGTAAGCTAAGAAATTACTGTCTCCTAAGCATTTTCACACCTCTATTGGAATATCATCAGACCCAACAACTTTTCCACACTTCATTTTTTTTAAAGCCTCTCTAATTTCGATTTTACTAATACGCCGAAAAAAATAAAAATTTTTATTTTCATTTAGGGTGCTAAGGTCACTAAAGTCAATCGTATTTTCACAGTCTTCATTAAAAAGTTTAGCAAAATATCTCATCCATCTTTGTTGAATATCATCTTCTAAGAAAAATATTTTTTGATCTTCATTCTTAATACACTTCACTTGAACTAAATCCTTACTACTATCTCTTTGTTTGGCTAACTTATAAAATATCTTTCTCCTTCATTCGTATCTAATATATTATATAAATCATTAAAAGCTAAGATCTTTGCATCGAATATAGTTTTCTTAGATTCCTTACGTGCCTCTTTAAAGTTTTCCCAATTATCAAATTTTTACATCTAAACCAATTTTTATAACAAATATTCTTATTTTTTATCTTTTCTTGCGCATTTGAATTCCACCACCAACTATTTTTACTATTAGAAACTTTTCCCTTTGATAATACTCTAAGCACATCTCTTACAATATTTTTAATATCACTAGACTTTTTTTCCCACATAACATTAACCATCTTTATGCATAGACAAAATCTTAAATTCTAAAATCTTACTTTTAAAAATACTTTTGTTAATATTCTTTAACATCTAATCCTAGAATATTGTTTTACTTTATTTTTTATTTTCCGACCATTTATCTTAAAGTCCAAACTAATAATCGATGTTGGATACATAAATTTTCACTTAAAATAACTTTACAATCTTTGCAATCTAAACGATCTAATTTTCTTATAAGAAAATAATGTATTTGTGTTTTACTATATTCATTTTTATAAGTGGTATATATATATATATATATAATGCACACAAAATCAATTCACATGACGGGTAAAGATAAGCTTTCTTAAAATCAACCAAATCATATGAAATACCTTTAATATATAAAATTATTTTGTGTCAACATGGCCCATTTAACTCGAATAGGACCTGTTGAGACAATGGTTGCCGACAAATCCAAGAGAGTATGTATTATAGAAAAATAATTAAGTGGGTTATTTTTTAGTTTCGAGGTCAATTTAAATTTGACCGAAAATTAAATGAGCATACATTTCAGATGTGAACCTGACCCATGCATTGTTCAGACCAACTTGAATTTAGATTTTTAAAGTTGGGTGGGTGTTTAGTTGTCGTGTCAGATCATTTATTAACACCGCTAAAAATAAAATATGATAATGAATGTAATGTTACCTACGTGGTCAATGAAAATTTACTCATAATATTATTGATATTAATACAAATACTCGATTGAATGTGCCATCAATGATGGATATAACACACTGCATGAGATCAATTAAACACATCTCGATCACAATCAAAACTATTCAATCGTTGCTCATTTTCTAAAACAGACCACACCAATATGCTCGAGAGAGTGAAATTATCCCAGATGAACCATTGTGTAATCCAAATTCATGAGTAGGACCAAAAATATTAGCATGCAAGGCTAAAAAAACATGAAAAAAATATTAAATTTGATATAAAAAAGAAATTTAACGGGAGCGAATGACTAAAATTTATGAGGCACAAGTATACATGCTATTAAGAAATTAAATAATAATAATAATAAATCAATACAAGTATTTGTTTATAAATAACTAATAAAAATTATTAATTAATTCTTATAAAAAATTATTATTATTAATTTAAAATAAAAATATTTTCTGTTATATATACTATCATAATTATAGTCTATGATGCACGGACACGGACACGGCGACACGGACACGACACGACACGGACACGGGACACGACTTTTTTTTGAAAATATAGGACACGGGTACGGCGCGGACACGATAATATAATTTTTTATATAGTGTATATATATTAATGTAATATCTATGATGCACCGACACTTCTCCTCAAAGAGGCGTGTAGTGTCCGACACGACACTCGTCCGACACTCCTCCAACACGTGTCGGACACGCCGAAAACGTGTCCGATTAAAAAAGTATTAAAAACAAATTGGACCCGCGTGTCCGACATGCGTATCTTAAATATTTTATAATTTTTTTAAAATATAATTTCTTATACTTGGCGTGATTTAAACTAAATATCTTATTTCCTATCCATAACACCAAATCAACGTCTGCATTTAATACCCATTCATCAAATATTCTCATTTTCATTTCTCTTTGGCAGTGAAGGTATTTTCATCTCCTCGCTTTTTGCACAATTACAAATCTTTCTCTTGTTGAACCAGAGTTGAAAGCAGTGATATTCAATGATGATGATATTGAAGGACAAAACTAAACCTCTAAAGCTAATCCTAGTAGTTGAAGCTTGAATGCTTGATGTTGTAGTAAGTAATTATTTGCTTATATTTTTGTGGTTGTACTAGATATTTTGCACTAAATATTTTATATTATAAGCTAGATAAGTTATCATGTCATTCATTTATTATTGTTTGTCATTTTTAATATGATATTACACTATGATGCACCGACACTTCTTCTCGAAGAGGTATGCAGTGTCCTACATTTATCGGACACGACACACGTCCGACAATTCTCCGACACATATCATATACGCCGAAGACGTGTCCGATTTTAAAAATAAATTGGACACGTGTTTCTTAAATATTTTATGAAATTTGTTTAATATAATTTCTTTTATTTCAAAATTTTATTTATATATATAAAAAAATTTTCTATTTCCTCTCAACAGTCCCAAATTAATTGCCAACACTCAATACTCCATTTCCCGCACATTACCATCTTCATTTCCCTCTAACGAATCACGGCTAAGGTTTCACAATACTGTCCGATGTCATTACAACATCAATGCCCGACGTCATCGCAACATCTATATGTTTAAAAATCATCTCAAAATCAACATCGATGCCCGAGTCTTGACAGCATTGTCGTCTCCCCTCTCGATGCTTGAAACATGACATCGACGCCCGACTAACGACATCCTAATATTAATCATTGTAAGCATAAATCTTAATTAAATCTTAACTAAAAAAAGTGAATACAGTCATGATGTTCTTACTAATACAAGGTTCATAGAGTGCTTGATCTACTATCTTACTTACCCCTTCATTTGCAAATAAGTTATTTTATGACTTCTTAGGGCCTCCAGAATATACACTAGAGTCAGCCATTATTCCAAGCACATCTTCTTAAGCCTTAATATAATACAGGTTAAAGTTTCTTAAACATAATTTTGCTAGCAGAATTCTGTTATCATGCAAAAGAAAAATAACAGTAGGCTTCCTAATTTAAGCATATCACGCACAAAATATTTTCTCTATAAACTTAAATTACAAATCTATACTTCTGAATTAAGATAATGCACACGGCATTATTTCTACTTTCACGCCAGGACTCCAAAACTTGCATTTATTACTGTTTCTAAAAAAAGAAAAGATGTAAAAAGATGCTCTTAAAAAAATGGACAGAGTGAGGCTTGGAGTGAGAAGTTAGTCATTGGCCTATTAAATTCAACAAGAAAATATACATGATGTACCTGAATCTGACTCTGCAACCCTTTGATGTGTTGAACGGCCAAATCCAACATGTCAGCTGTGCTTGTTTGCTGAAACAATGAGCATATGAATTTTTAGGGCCATTATACATTTAGACTTAACATTTTGTTGCAATATAGGGCTCAGCATGTAAAAATTGTGAATCAAGTTGAAATTTTGCAATCAAGGTTCTAATTAATAACTCTCATCCACTAGATTGAATTATACAATTGGCGACAAAAAAATGAGCAAAGATAGAAACTCCATTACTGAAATACAAGTGCAATTGCCTCACCTAGTATCAAAATTAATTTGGGAAATATAAGTAATAAGTATGAGAAATTTGAATAAATAGTTCAAAATTTACCACTTTCTTTCTTTATACCTTATCCATGTTGGGCACAATTTCTTGCAACTTCCTCAATTTCTCACTAATTCTAGTTCTCCTCTCCTGAAGAAATGATGAAACAATTAGACAAAAAACATATTTACAAATTTGCTAGGTGTTAAACAAGAAAAACAGCAGAATATAATGTAAAAAAATGATGAGAGAATGAGAGAGGAAAGGAGGGGAAAAGGGGGAGCAGCGGGAGAGTGAGAATACAATCAGGGGGGAAGCATCCTCGTAAATGAGAGAATATCTCAATGATGAATAGAGATCATTTTTGCTTGCAACCACAAAGAAGTATATAAGAATGTCAACTTGATTTGATTTTGATGTAAGGTTCTGGTATTCATCCTAAAGGATGAGACATGGACATCGACTAGTTCTCAAGAAGCAATACATTGAAAAGAGCAATCAAACAAGCAATCTCAACATGAATGAAGTGGCAATCTTTCTTAACATGTTTGGTATACTCATGATAGACATCATTTGGAGCAATGTAAATCACACAAAGATTATTACAATCAATAATAAATGAACCATCATGAAAAATGCTTATCTTAGTGACCATCGGAGCCAAACTAACCCCCTAACATGTTCGCAGGAGAAGGATAGTCATCTTTAGCAATAGAAGAGTAACCATTTCTAGCTTAAGAAATTAAGGAGGAGCCAAAGAAGAAACAAAACCAAGTGAAGAAGAAACATAACGTAATGATGGATTATCAATTAATAAGATCATCAACACAATCAGCATTAGCATAGATAACAAGAATAGGTGAAGATCTGGTAGAGTAATGATTCATAAAGAATGGCACCTCACGCATGATGAAGAATGTTAAGAACAAAAGTAAAATGGGTACTGAGAGCTGTAGCAAGTAACTGATTGACACTATGCTGCACATGTAATATCAGGATAAGTAATAATGATATTAATGAGATAAATCAATCCTCCAACCGGTTGTCAATCTAGAGGAAAATCTTACATAGTGGAGCATCAATAGAGCTGAGATAACTGAGGTTCGAGAGAAATGGAGGTAATATTTTAGCAGATGATGTCAACATGATTAAGAAGATCAGAGGTGTCAATTGTGAGATATAATAACCAGTGAATCTAAGGAGATTTCAAAACCAAGTAATTTAAGTGCCCTTGATCTTTCATCTCAAAGTGGCAGTGAAGGTCCCTAGAATATCATCCTTATCATCATCACCAGTGTTGGTATCACTACAATAAGCAAAAAAAAAAAAAAAAGGATCAGGAGAACTATAGTGATAGCCAAGATTCTTAATAGTGATGTTGAACAATATAAACCATATTTGGGGAGTTTGTTTAAGTTCATAGGAAACTTGATGGACTCAATAAACCTTTGAGTGAAGATCAAGACTTGTTGATAGATGCATATATGCATTTTCAAGATCAATATGAAAGAAGACATTTGTGACAATCATTTCAAAATGAGGATATTGGTGTAAAGCAACAATAGCTATGAGAAAGCACACATGTAAGATGAGAAACAAGTGAGAATCATCAAAATCAACACCGTACTCCCATGTAAAGCCATGGAAACAAAGTGGGCTATATGACATTCAAGATAACCACCGCAACGAGTTTTGACAGTATGGATTCATTTATGATCAACAGTTAACTTTCTTCCAGGTACATCAATTAAATAGCAAGTACAAGTTCATAGCATCAACTTCTTTCAGTATGTCTTGTTGCCAATGAAGATTAAAACACGTTTCAAGTAGGTAAAGGGTTCATATAAAGTGGAGATAGTGGAGTAACTATGGTAGTTCCTTGAAGATGGATAGAGGAACACCTTTTGTAGAATGTGCATGTAGATCATCAAACAATAAGAAATCTAGGAATTGAATGAGATATTTCCATAAGAGATGTTGCAATGCTTAGATAATCAAAGAGAGAGTTCTTTAGGTTCAATCGTCATTGCATTAGATGTTTCAACATTAAAAGTTGTATTAACTACAAAAGAATATGGATAAAAAATGCGAGAGATAAAATAGGGAAGAGAGATGATGCAGGGATGAAGCTAAGATAGTGAAGAAAATGTAGTATTTCCCATAAAAATGACATTATGAGAACTCAAAGATGCTATGATATAGGAACTCGACAATGATAGCCCTTATGTTTTCAATTGTATCCCAAGAAATGACAGAGATAAGTAGAACTTTGAAGTTTACTTCACTTGTGAGCTAGAAGAATAAAGTAGAACAAGGAAAAAACTTTAAACATAAAATAATTAGGAACCTTTTCATAATGGCGTTCATAATGAGGATAATAGGCAATAGCCCTATAAAAAAATTGATTAATTGTATATATGGACGTAAGAGTGGCTTTTCCCCAAAAAGCGTTTAGGATATACAAATAAAATGAACAAGATTCAAATAATATTATGAACATGGTGATGCATGCCTTTAGCTCGAGCATCTCTGACAGAGGTGTTGGGACAAGAATTCTAAGAGAGAAGCATATAGTTTTGGAAGTGTAAGGAACAACTAATCATTGTAGTCAATTATGTCAGAATGTCAAATTTTTATACAATATGGCAATTATGTATAAATGATGGCTACAAAATTAGAATAAATTTAATAAAGTTCAAATTGATGTTTAAAACAAGGATAATCACTAATAAATATAAAAAAAATATTGCGAAATGTTTATTATTGGATGAAGAGTAGGACCACAAACATCAAAGTGAACAACATGAAAACGAGCAATAAAACATGAATCACTATAATGAAAATCTAATGTAGTTTGTTTTGACATTTTGAAATAATTCATGTTATTATGGATAGATCCCAAGTGCACTAGAAACAAGTTTATGAAGAGAAAAAAATAACCAAGGCGATAATTCCGGAGATTCAGGTGAAGGTGGAAGAGACATGTCATGGAAAATAAAGAAGATGACACTCTAAAATTGGTGAGTACAAGTAGGCAAGAAACCTCATGCCCTGACTAAGATCTTGCCTTACCTAAGGATCCTGCATATGATAGTTGAAGTGAGAAAACAAAAATTTCATATTCGAGTTCACATGGTTGTCCAATGGAAATGAGATATGCATAAGTTCAGGTATTTAAGTGTGAGAAATAGATTGGATGTAGAGATAGGGCCAATATGAGTACTAGATAAAATAGATAACCGATTTTTAAAATGAATTCGATTAAAAATTTATTAGTCAGAAGCAAATAAAAAAAAATTATAAATGATGTCAGTCGTTACCTTAGGCAATGACTGGCTTTGCTTAAGTGGCGACAAACCCACCAAGTGGCCGAGCTGGCAGGGCCGAATTGAGCGGGGCGGAAATGCGGAATACAACCGTGGTAGGTGAGTCGGCATCCCTCAGCACGATTGGTTGAGTCGTGAGCCTTCCGCACGACTGCTTGAGTGAGCCTCCCAAATAACTGACGGGTTATAAAAGAGCAAGTGAACTCAAAAATTGGTTGAATTTGGGTGTGATTGAGAATTAACTTAATTTAATTCAATAAATTAAATGTATAAGTAAATCATTTCTAAATAAAATTTATGAGATAAATTTCAAAGAACTTAAAGAAAAATTATTGAACGATATGATAGTTACTGTATAATAATTTTATATAATATAAACCTAAAGAAAGAAAAAAATAAAATTTTTAATTCCCAATTTTAGAAGATATTATCTTCAAGTTAATTGAAATTTCAAGAGTAATTTGTAAAATATAATTATATTCTTTTTAAATATAATTTCATTAAATTTTAGAATATAGTTGAAAGATAAAGATTATCTTAAAATACAAATAAAATTTGAAGAATATTGATAAATATAAGAATATAATATAATATAAAGCTTTTTTATACTAATAATTAATGTTTAATATAAAAATGTAATTGTTATTAGCTAAATTATTATTTCTAATATACATTTATATATTTCAGAAAATTCTATTTACTTTATTTGATTTTATTACTTGAGGAGATTTGCCTTTTTTTATCAGTTCCTTAATGATGTTAATGCTTCCAGAGACTCACATTATCACATTATGTGAACTATAAAGTTCTTTATATGTTATTGCTTGCAGAGACTTGTTACGATATACGAATTATAAGTCTTTTATATGATGTTATTGCTTGTAGAGACTTCTTACATTATGTGAGCTGTAAAATAATATTATCATCAAATATACAAATCTATTTTATTTTGTGAGCTATATACTATTAATAAATTCAAATTGAAACAGTGATATACTTAATCTTTGCTATATAAATACTACATGTTTAGATAAAATTGATCGTTTAAAACAATTATTTATATCAATTTTTTTATTTCAAGAACTTTTGTTCTTTAGCTTTTTTTGTCAAACTAATGTATTGGCCGAGTTTAGAAAATGTTAAATGGATCTCCACAAGATTTATTTGATAATGCAAGTATATGAATACATGACGTAATCTTCTAATAGCCCACTTGAGGTAAAGACAAAGGAGAATGAAATTTTTAGGTGTTGCATTCATTCATGAATAGATGACAGTGATTGTTTACTCTAGCATTTGCATGCTGAAGTGATGAGAATAAATCTCTATCGAACAAGAGATTATTTAAATAGTTTGGGTTAGAAATTTGTACATTAGAAGTTTATGGAATTTAATAGGCATTTAATTAGAACCAACTTTCTTCATACTCGATTTTATTATCAACGATGTGATTAAAAATGTGTTATTTTAGTTGATGTTCAAAGGTAACTATCGATATTGAGTATTGATAAATAATGTTCTGCCCGGAGGCAAGAAAATAGAGTTTTTAAGTTGAGCGGGTTGACAAAACATTCAGTATGAGTCTTAGTTTCATTTCAAGTATTCGTCAACTCAAACCTAACTCCACATTTACAATAATACAAATGAATTTGGTTTAAGCTTAGAGTTGGATTTGAGTTGACAAACATTTGAAATGAAATTAAAAACTCGTACTAAATGTTCTGTTGTGGGCTCCGAAAATTCGGCCTCGGCCTCCACTCGCTTTTCTTATTCGGCGAGGGAGTTTTAACGAACTAAGTTTCGAGGTAAATTTTGGAAGGCAGATGGGTTTGTAGATAAGACACTACCCAGAGATTTCGCCCTCATTTTGTGAGGACTTTATGATCTGAGTTCTGGTTTCCTATAGGCGCAAGCCCCTATAGTTAATTACCCCTCCCGATCACGAGAGAGAACTTTCGATTAAGGCTAGTCGTCAATCAGATACGTAGAGTATACGTGTTATCTGGCATATAGTAGCAGCAATAATTGGATTTGGAAAAATGTTTGGAAGTTTGGGAATTTGAGAAATTTGATATTTGAAAATTTGAATATTTGTGATATTTAAAATAGAAATTTTCACCATCTCGTACTTAAAGCAGATGGTGGGGGAATGGATGATAGACCCGATCAAGATCCATGGTTCCATCGTCCCGGGCCATCGTGATCCCTGGTCTACTTAGTCAGAGGAGGTAGTTGACCCAACCTGACAGAAGGATCCTTGTCGGCAGCCATGGGTTGCTTCGTCCAAGGGGACCTTGTAGACCTGGGGTGAATATTTGTCTAAGGGGACAAATTTGAATCCACCTTAGCTAACAGAGGGCTTTGTGCCCTATCGATCATATCCTATTGATTCATATCTCAAGGATTTAACGTCATTAAGGAACGTATTGGCTCTGGCCATAACCGCTATCTGTGGTGCCATTTAGCGGCAAAACCACTCGGTTCAGAGGGCCCCGGGTCATAACCGTTTACCTGCAGTGCCATTTGGCGGCGAAACTGTCGGTTAGAGGACACGTACCACGTCCTTACTGGCAAGAGATTGTTTGAGAATGGATCCTAGTGATATTTTCGACTAGGCATTTGGCTCTTTGTGAGCTAGAGTTGATTTGAATTTGTCCACCCCGACAGACTGTTGCGGAGAGTGGATGAATTTTGCTTTAAGTGATTAATGGTTGGATTTCATATTTTAAATATTTTTGGATTTTGGGATTTTGAGATTTTTGTGGAGTTTTTGGGTTTTTGGTTTTTTGGATTTTGGGTGGAGCTTTGGATTTTGATAGGCATTTTGATATTTGGGAGACATTTGAAAATGTTTGTGAACCCCTTCGGTTGAGATAAACATTCAACATGGCCATCATCGGGGTGTTTGGGGGTCATTTCTTTTTATGGATTGAACCTTGTCAACTCTGTCGGGCTGTCGACAGAGGATCGGGTTTCGTAGGCTTCGTGCCTTTATTAGTGAAATAATATTGTTGTAGGCCTAATATGAATGTTTTAAAGCAAATATACTGGTCACCACAACTTTATATTTGCTTAATGGTTCAAACCCTGTCGACTTCTATTGACCCGTATAGAAGGATCGGTTTCGAACCTGAATTCACTTGTCAACCCGCGCAGCATCCCTAGACGTCACGTGTGTACCAAAGTTTTATAATTATTTTTACCCCTTTTAGTGTACCTACGTGTATATAATTTATAGTGCACGTGCAGGGGTACTTTGAAATAATTGTAGACGCCTTCTGTCTGCTTGTACGAAAGTTGCAGATCCGGTGGCGTTTTGTAGCAGCTTCTGAATTGAGTTGTTCGCTGCTTCGTACAGGTAGACTGTCGTGCACTATTTGTTGATTTTTGTAGGCGGGTCATAGTGCACTAACTAATCTCCTGTATTGGATCGTATGAGCTTGCACTTGTCGTAGTCTTCATGCATTTTGTTATGGTCTTTGATCTTTTCAGTACATCCGCTATTGCTGCATATAGGTAGGTAGATGTCTTCCTTCTCAGACTGAAATTGACTTCAGGATACTGCATTTACTGAAGTCTTTCTGCATCTACCCATAAATGACATATTATACATACATCCATATTTGTAAAGAGAATGTATATATTGCAGATCTTTTGCATTTTGCTTGTGAACATTGTATTTGGGTACACCATAGGTCTTTTATGATAGTTTATAGGGGTCTGCATCTATCACTAACCCCTCATGCACATTGGTTGGTGTGGACTGTGTGAGTCCATTATACCCACTGTATGTATGTTGTCAAGATCTATAAAAACTTTCTTCATTGTATATTGCATCATATACGTCTTCCTTTAACTTACATGGCTTTCATCACCACCTTGTGAACGATCTGTCGAACGTACGAGTGTATGGCTATATTTGCATAGAATCCATCACTTCTACATCATTTCGATCAATGTTACTCATGAGTGAATTGCTAGTTCTATTTGTATTGACTTCAAGCGTGCCACAACACTCAATATACATTGGTTGTAGGTCGGACTATTGCATTTATTGTCAAAATTCTGTGAGTAAAATTGCTTTGAACATAGATCTCCCAACATCATATTTGTTGTAGTCATTTTCCCTCTTGTTCGTAGATGACATTTTGCATGTTATAACGAATCTATAAGAAATTATGTTTGTTACACACCATGTGGTGTTTACTCGTAATGGATTGATGTATCCACTCAACATTGAAGGGTAATTGATTGTGATAGTGTTGTAGCATTTGCTCATTGAAGTTGATTGTAAAATATTATCACAATCACCTAAGTATGTTTCACAGTCATTTACAAACTTTCATAAATTTCTTGTAGGTGGTAGAATCATTCGTTCTTCCCTTTGTTATAGTGGACTGTATGAATACCCCAACACTTGTTGCATGCTTCTTGTAGATTTGTTCAAGCCAATCAATTTTGCATGAACCTACTACCATTTGTAAGTGGATGATACTACGACCTACATTGCCTTTAAACAAAGCTTTTAGTCTACAAGGGACTTGCATATGGATGATAATTTCAACATACCTTTTGCATCAATTGTTTGACATTGTGTTTCAACACAAGTCTCCTATTCATATGAATGGATGATATCTTATACATCAATTGATTCATGAATCTCACATAATCATTTGTGAGAGAAATATCTCACACATGAATTACAACTTTCATTAAAGTGTAATTTTTAGATTACACATTCTTATGGTATTTGAGTTATTGTTGATTCAAGCTCAAAGCTTATGTTCACAAGTCTAGCTTGAGTCCAAGTCCTTTGTGGTTCGAATTCTTTGTCAGTTCGGTCCACATTCAAGTTCACTTTGTTTGTTCATATGGCAAGTCTAAGTCCCCACTTGGTTCAAACCAAGTTCATAAGTTTCAAGTGAGCTTGTTCAACTCAAGTTCATGTTCATTGAGTTTTGAGTCCAACCTTGCGAGTCCAAGTTCATATTCATTTAGAATTGAATTCATTTGGGTTCAAGTTCAATTAAGTCATTTGTTGCAATCCCAAGTTCTCCACATTCAATTGAATTCGAACAAGTCCAAGTTCATCATTTTTTATTTAAGTCCTTGGATTTTCAATCCAAATTTCGGCAGCCTCCCAGCGTCTCCCCCGTTTAGGGGAAAAACCAAGAGGCAACCATTCCCCTCGACGCTACGTGAGCGCTTCAGGTAGGTGTCAAAAATGACACCGCGGTCGCGAATGAAATTTTTTTTTTATCCCCGCCTGCTACGTGAGCATTTAAGGGTTTTTTAGGTTTGTTGATTATAAGAAGAGAACAAGCGTTAGAAATAAGCACAAATTTCCCCCCTCTGCACCACGTGGGCGTTCGGGGGTACTTATATAAGAATACAAAAGAAAACAAAAACACATTTTTTTTTAATCCCCTTCGCCGCAAGCGTCGCACCGGTTTCCCACCCTAAACGCTACTTGAGCGCCTCGGGGGTTTGCCGGCTCGTTGCAAGCTTTGGAGGGGGATCCTTATCTCGTCACAAGCATCGCACCGGTTTCCCGCCCTCAACGCTACGTGAGCGCCTTGGGGGTTTGCCGGCCCGTTGCAAGCATCGAGAAAAGAATCGTTTTCATTTTTTTTTAATTTATAATTAGTGATAAATTAAATATAATTAGTTATATTTAAATTACAACTAATTGTATTTAACTTAAAATTAATTACAAATTAATTAAACATAATTTATAATTAATTAAAAATTAATTATAATTAATTACATTTATCATATAATTAATTATACTTAACTTAAGATTAATTATAAATTAATCATATTTAACTTATAATTAATTATAAATTAATTACAATTAGTTATACTTAAAGAATAACTAATTATATTTTAATTTAATATTAATTCTAAATTAAATGAATTTAATTTGAGATTAATTATAAATTAATTATAAATAATCTCAAATAAATAATATAATAAAATAAATAACAAAAAGTAAAAATAATAATAAAAAAAAACTAATGATCATTAATAATAATAATAATAATAATAATATTATTATTATTATTAATATATTAAAATACCTAAACTAAGAGGTGTGAAGGGGAGGATCGGCCAGAGGAGATCGGGCAAGAGGGGAAGAGGAGGCGTATGGATGGAGCTCGATAGGGCAAGGGAGGAATCGGGTAAGGCGTTCTCTCCCTTCTCTCTCTCTCTCTCTCTCTCTCTCTCTCTCTCTCTCTCTCTCTCTCTCTCTCTCTCTCTCTCTCTCTCTCGGGTTGAAGAAGAAAGGGGCAGAGGCTATGGGAGGTGTTCGGACGGGTTTGCGTGAGAGCTGGAGTCGGGCAGAGGTAGGAGGAGGCGTCGACTACGGGAAACAGAGGAAGAGGTTCGGTCGGCTAAGCAGAGAGGAGAAGTATCGTGGGAGAGGGAGGAGATCGCGTCGTTGAAGGTGACGGGAGAGGAGGAGAGAGCTTTCGCGTGGAGGAGCCGAGGGAAGAGCGGGGACTTCGGCTTCGTTTTATAGAGGCGAACGGGGCTCGATCGAGGAGAGGATCGCAGGATTCGCGCAGGAATTACGGGAAATTGACCGGAGCGGCGCCGTTTGCAGCGGGATTTCGGCACGACTTCGCGGCTGGATTCGAGGATCTGACGATTTTGAGGTGTGGACAGCCGGCATTGCATAACAGGTATGTGAAATTTTTTTTTGTCTTTTGGTTCATGCATAGAGGTCAACATCTGTCAATCCGGTCCACTTAAAAACTCTCTTCGCTTATCTCCGAGCAGAGCATCATTCATCAATTTGCTATAAAAGAATTTCTCCATTGAATTCCATAGATGATAAAGATTACAATGATCAATATCGATTGTTGGTCTTCAAATATCAATCAAAATAATACATTCTCTATCGCATCATAAATCACGAAACCGAGTTTGAAGAAAATCAGCATTAATCAAATGCCTATCAACTTTCATAAACTGTTGCTCTATAAATTTTCAACCCAGACCATTTAGATAATCTCCTGTCTTGAAAAATTTATTCTCATCATTTTAGAATGCAAGTATCAGAGTAAACAATCACTGTCATTTGTCAAGGAATGAATGTAACACATAAAAATTTCATTCTCATTCGTCTTTATCTTAAGTGGACTATCAGAAGATTGCACCATGCACTCGTGCATTAGTATACTTATATTATCGAACAAATTTTTTGTGAGAATTCATCGAATCTTCTCTAAACTTGATCAATACATTAATTGAATACAAAAAACTAAAGAATAACAGTTCTTGAAATCAAAAGAACTGATATAACTCTCAATGATCCACTTCACCTGAACATGTAATACTTATATATCAAAGTTTAAGTATGTAACGGGTTTAAACTGAATTTATTAATAATATACAACTCACAGACTAAAGCATATATGTATATTTGATTTGATAATACTACTTTACAGCTCACATAATATGAGAAGTATTTGCAAACAATAACATCATATAAAAAACTTCATGGCTCGTATAACGTGACAAATCTCTATAAGTAATAACATCATATAAAAGACTTCATAACTTACATAATATGAGAAGTCTCTGTAAGCATTAACATTATATAAATAACAAATAAAAAAAGGTGAATATCCACAAGTAATAACATCAAATAAAATAAATAAAATTTATTGAGTTATATAAATATATGCCAGGAATAATAATTTGACTAATAGCAATAACATTTTTAAATTGAACATTAATTATTAGAATAAAGAAGAAGTTTGAAATTATATTATATACTTATATTTATCAATAATATTCAACTTTTAATTATATTTTAAGATAATCTTCAACTTTCAATTATATTCTAAAATTTAATGAGATTATATTAAAAAATAATATAATTATATTTTATAAATTACACTTGAAATTTCAATTAATTTGAAGATATTATCTTCTAAATTTGAGAATTAAAAAAAAAATTCTGTCTTTAGGTTTACATTATATAAAAATATTATATCATAACAATCATATATTTCAATAATTTTTCATAAAGTTCTTTAAAATTTATCTAATAAATTTTTAGCAATAATTTACTTACACATTTAGGTTATTGAATTAAATTACGTTAAATCATAATCACACCCAAATTCTGAGTTAACTTACTCTATTATAACTCGACAGTCATTTTGGAGGTTCACTCAAGCAGTCATAGAAAGTAGTACCAACTCATCGAGCTCGGTTTGGTTCCGCCCCGCTCAACTCAGCCCCATCAGTTAGGCCGCTAGGTGGGCTGGTCGCCACCTCAACATATCCAGTTGTTGCCTAAGGTAATAATTGGCATCATTTTTTATTTATCTATGTTCGCCTAATAAATTTTTAATCGAATTCTTTTTAAAATTTTGTCCTAAATATAACCGGATGTGGTGTATATTAAGGGAGCAGAGGAAGTCCTAGTCTTATTATAGAATAGGTGTAGATTAGCAATCTTATGATTGTAGTAGTCTTATTATAGAATAGGTGTAGATTAGCAATCTTATGATTGTAGCAGGCAGAATCAAAACACTACGTAGAAATAATTGAGATGGTAGACAAGATAGTGGAAAGAGAAATGTCAGAGGGATGTTTATGTTAGTCAAAGAGAGCCTATGGATTAGTTAGAGAAATAATAACCAAAGGAGATGAAGAAGACTAAGTGGTCATGAACGTGGTAATAATAAAAGAGGTCTCAACAACATACTAAGTATGGGACTTAGTAGACTTCCTTAAATTAGTAGGTCTAGTGCCCGAAGAATATGTAGAAGGGGCCTTAGGTATTAGTTATTATGAAACTCAGAGGTAACTCTATCACAATCACAATGCTTGCTAATAGAATAAAATTGATGAATGTCACCAAAGATTTCTCAGTACCAACACATAGGAGGTCTAGCATGACTGCATGAGCCAAAAAATGTAGTAGTTATGTGGTGAATAGAAGCAAGAATATAAGTGCTCATGATTTCTCAATGGCATAGTGTATGAGATGAAAAGATATTATTATAAGGCTGACGGTGATTAGGCGAAGTAAAGTAAGGATGGATTAAGGTTAGAGTAGTCGCATATAGAGATAAGTTCATCATATTCTATAGAGATAGTGCACAAATCTAAATGTAAAAGCAAGTTGAGACATCCCTAAAGTAGGTGCATCAAAGACTTTCTTGAAGTAGGTCAAGCACAATAATTCTATGTACGAAGAGGCTTTGGGAATTTATTATTACAATGTTCAAGGGTAACTCTAAAGCAACAAAAAATGCTTGTGAATCGGAAAAACTAGAAGAATTGGACTAAAGATCATGTAGTATCAACGGATAGGATCTGAGCAAGAACAAAAAATAGTAGTAGTTGTGTTGTGGATAGAAGACAGATTAAGAGTTATTGATTTCTTCATGGAACAATGTAAGAGATTAGGATATGTTCTAGTGGATTTGTGGAGAGAAGGTAAATTAGATTCAAGCCTAATTATGGCTAGATTGTCTGTAGGCAGAGATTGGTGCATCCGAGTTTGCAGAGATGTGTGTACCACTCTAAATATAGAGAAGGTCGGGTGACATCTACGTCATAAATCCACATCAAGATTAGAGATACAAGATGTAATAATCAGCATCATCGAAAGGTAGCTTGACACATGAGGGTAAAAAAAATGGACGTGCACAAGGCAGACAAGCAATTTTGACGATGGGAACCCAACACTTGGGATGGGCAGTGGTAAATATGCAGTGGGAGAGTGACTGAAAAGATGCAAGTAACAATTGGTGAGCAACAATATCGTTGTAAGAGGAGGCAATACAAGCACGTGATCAAAATGATTAGGGATGCAGATGTGTGGTAGTAGCGATCATGAAATTGACGCCCCAATTAGCACGATGAGGGTTGATCGCATGGAATCTACAGAGCAACATGTTGGTCAACAAGATTGGAGAGCACTTCATCAATCTGACACAAGGATGATGCATAGGTAAGTAAAAAAGTGATTTGAGAGTCGAGACCCCTAATGAGGAATGGCAAATACTTATTGAGTGATTTCTTTACAAGCTTGAGATTAGAAGAGCCAAAATTTTGAATGATAGAAATAAATGAGATGAAATTGTTATTGGCAATGTTGGAGCATATAAATGCAAATGCTTGTCCAACAAAAGTTTTATTAATGCAACATAACATACACACTGTTAGCAGTCTACATTCAAATTGACTAAGGAAACGACTATAGAGGCTACGTGGAGAGATACTCTAAGTAGGTAGCAACCGAACTTAGCAAAGGTTGAGTCATCATAGCAATAGAGATGTGAAAAAGCTAAGTCTTCAAAATCGGAAGAATAATATAAATATGGGGCAATGAGAGAGAACAACCTTCAATGTTCGAGAAAATGACAAAGATGTGGGACAAGCATAAAAAATGATTTTCAAAATACGGATAATGAGTTTGGAAAGCTCGAACAAATGTTGTTGATCTTCATTTGTTTAGTTGCAAAAGGTTGCACAATGTCAATTAGGATTGCAATTGAGACGGAGGGTGCAAACTCCATTTAACTCGTGCAAGTGACGATCAACAACATATACAAGACTATTTATAGACAAAATAGGAGAACAAGAATGGAATACATAGAAAGAGAAATGTCCTCATTAACAAGCGACTATCCTAAAAATGAATTGTGAGGATTTTTCCATGTGTAATATATATATATATAATGATGAATTATGCACTACATTTTCAACTTAATTATTTCTCAGCAAATTATTTTCAAGTGTTATATGCACATGTAAACAGAAGAAAATGTTACAAAAATAACAAAGCCCAGTAAAAGTGCTTCTTCAAGAAGCATAGCCTAACCCTTTCAGCTATACTCCTAGGATGCGTAGCACAACCGCGCTTTGCTCGAATTTTGAAAGGGGCCGAATCTTGCTGAATTTGAAGGAGCTTATCAACAACAGACATATCCACTGATGTCCCAGGAAGGCCATACTAAAATTTATCATGTCAACACAATAAAGCTTACATCAGTCATGAGAAACCATAAAAAAATAAAAATAAAAACAAAAAGAAGTACTTGAAAGCAAATGGAATAGATAAAACTTAGTAGTATTGATACGTAAAATAAATAATCCCAAAGAGTATTTTATTTTGAAATATGATTTAGAAAGGAAGCCAACTCCTAAGAATAAGAACAGAGAATTACACTAGTAGATAACTTACTTGGGAGTCAATGTTGTTGAGAGAGCTAATAATATCTCCATTATCTCTAGAATGCTTATTTGAAGTACTGAAAACTATGGAGTTGGTCTCATCCCATGAGCTGATAGGATAATTGCTAGGCACGTAAGATTGACCAGCATTGCCACCAGCCTCATCGGAGCTCTCTCCCATCTCTGGGATGCTGATTTCAGAGATCTGAGACACAGCATCTTGCATTGAAAAGCTTAATTGGGACTTCAGCCTTCTACCTGTCAGAGCATTGGTGCTCTCATTGGCTGGTTGGAAGTAACTTCTTGTTCCTCTTGAACAAGCAAAACCTGCTAGAATTTCATAAAAAATTTCTTTGCAGTCCATGAACAAAATTAAAGACAGGAAGCCGATAAATAATCCAACCGAGAAAATGAAACATAGATTGGGATACTGCTTTTACTTCGATACCAACATTGCTATGTGTGAAACTACTAAAGAAATTAAGTAAACTTATTTTTTAACAAGTACTACCAGGATTTGAAACTTTTCCAGTCCAAACCCCTTGAGAAATCCAGCCGAAGGCAGCTTAAATATAAATTGGGAGACCTTAAGAGTTCATTAAAAGGTTTCCTTAAAAAGTCAAGCTTTGAGAATTTTGATAGAGATTAAAGGGTGGTTTCATTTGTTGATATTTGCGTGTAAATGTTCCGTTATTATATGTCAGCTATTTTGTTTGATAAAAATTTTAAATTATAAAATAATATTTAACTCCTATTTTTGATGTTATCATAGGATATTTTACGAGATTGAAAAGCTATTAGTCCTTTTTTAATTTATTGTATTATATTCTCATAAGTGAAGATATCCTCTTTATTTTCATCATATTTCATTCAGTGTATTCGCTTGTATATTGTCTTCTATATTCTACTAGGAGGAACAACAAGACTTAATCATGCCAACATGGTATCAGAGCACAATTAAATCATGACTAGACATTCCCACATCCCCCTTCATTTCTCTTTTCGTTCTGACCAATGCTCCCACTCTTGTAGGTGAGTGAGAGTTGTTGAAAGTACTGCATTTATTCATCATTGTGAGGTGGTTATTGATATTTATCCGATAAGCAAAATGTGAGAATTTTTCCCACAAATGACATCAAACTATTGCCTGCAAAAATATTTACGATAGTAGAAAGAGTTTAATGTCCTATCTTCTAACAAGGATCTCACACAATTAAAAAAAATATATATCACATTGGAAACATAAGATTTTTTACTTGAAAATCAGAAAAAGAAAAAAAATATGCGGTCTAACTCAATTGAAACATGTTCCATTATTTTTAGTGCCTTCCTCAAATTTTGAGTAATATTACTAAAATGAAAAAGACCTAAATTGTGATGGATGCCTCGTGAAGTGCTAGTAAATAGAGTTAAAGGCATTGGTGTTCATGGCCTTTCATGACGATTGGGCTTGTCCCTTGCCTCATTGGTAGGGAGGATATCAAAATTGGCAAGATGACAAGATGGTTGAGATGGATAATAAAAGAAACCAAAAGTGATTGGGTGCCTGGTAATGGTTAGAAAAATGCAGTGGTGGAGCCAAAAATTTTTTCTTGTGGGGGCACAAATTTCCATAAATTGAATAATAAATATTTTATAAGGATGTAATTCTTTCACCCACAAATTCTCCAATCAAATAACCACATTTTTTTATCAATGTATATGTGAGAAACGATATTAAGTCAAGATTACTCATATAAATTTTACTAATAAGCAAGATATTAGTAAATTGCCATAAATTGAATAAAAAAATATTTTATAAAGATGCAATTCTTTCACCCACAAATTCTCTAATCAAATATCCTCATTTTTTGATCAATAGTATATGCGAGAAATAATATTAAGTCATTATTACTCATATAAATTTTACTAATATGCGATATCATTTATCACCCACAAAAAAATAAATTATATTGAAGGTAAGATTATCATATGCTGTAACTTGAACTTTGAAGTCTACACATAATACACTTGATTTTTTTTCAACAATAATTCTTAGAATAATAGAATAAGAAAAAAAAAAACAATAATTGCTAATAAACTATAATAATAAAAGAAGAAGGAAAAAAGAAAAAGAAGAACACGCTAAAAATTTTTGATAGATTGTTGCACAATAAGGATAGGCCAGCATAGTTTGTTGAGTAACAATGATGCAGACATCCGACGGTAGACGTTAATTAAAGAAAGAGACGAAGATCGACGACCAAGATCACTCCATTTTTTTATCTTAATTTATTAATTGTATTTTTTATTTTTTATTCTAATCATGCATTTTCTGTTTTCACCCTTATTTAAGAGTCTTGTCTTATGTAATCCCAATGGGCAAAATTTTCTTTTTAGTTTCTTTTATTTTAAGGCATATATAAAGAGGCCTTTGCTCTTGTATTAGGTATGATGGAGTTTTAATAAAAACTTTGTTATGCACTTTTGTTCTTGAGGAGAACATTAGTGAGAATTTCTATGGAGGGAATCGTGGTTTCCACCAGCCGCAGGATGGGTCCGGGCTCGTGGCTTGAAGTCTCTTGGTGAATGACATCATATCACCCGTCAGTCTTTGGAAGAGTCTAAGGCTCACGGTTATATTTTTTTTTCTTTGTTTTGTTTTCTCCTTATTTTCCTAATCGCCAACCCCATCCTAAGCCCGGCCAGCTTTCCCACACTTCAAACCTCCAACGCTCTCACAAACTATAAACCTAATACCTCCATAGCCGCCAACCACTTTCTTTCCTCCATTGGCTCCCACAATTTCATCTTGTATTCAAAACCTTCCTATTATATACATCTTAATTTGGTAATGAATTTGAATTCAAAATTTAAATTAATTTGAATATGAATTTGTTTCCTAAATTATGACTCTTATTTTAGGAAAGTTATTTAAATTAGGTCCAATTAAATTTTTGATTGGATTTAATTTAATTTCTTCTCATCAATTAAAGAGTTTTGGTTAGGCAAGCCATAAAGTCCCTTACCTAATCCCTCTTTTCCTCTTAAAGCCGCCGGCCACCTAACCCTAACCCTAATTCCTAGCCTCACTGCCGGCCTCTTATCTCCAATCCCCCTTTGCCTCCAAATTCGAATTCCTATTCAAGACTTTCCTTTTATTCAACGCCTTAATTTAGGAAAGTTTTCAAATTTCAAATTCAGATCAATTTAAAATTGAAATCCTTTCCTAAAATAAGTTCAATTTCATTTGGAAACTTCCTTAATATTCTCAAATTTGAAATTAATTCAAATTTAAATCAATCACCGCATTCAACGAACCTGGACACCCTCTCTCCTCTCCCTCTCTAGGCCGGCTCCTCCTCTCTCTCTTTCCAATCCATTTAATTCCCATTAATTCCCCCCCTCTTGGAGCCTTAATTCATCCTTAATTAAAGGAATAATTTTATTTTCCATTTAATTTGAAATCCCAAATTTCAAATGACCCCCTCCCTCCTCTCGTTCTACATCAATTTGATATCAGATCATGGTTGCTTGGGATGCAGATTCGACGAAGTCGAGCTCTTTTTCACCCCGGGAGAATGATGCGGACATCCGACGGTGGACGTTAATCAAAGGAATAGACGAAGATCGACGGCCGAGATCACTCCATTTTTTTTATCTTAGTTTATTAATTGTATTTTTTTATTTTTTATTTTAATTATGCATTTTCTGTTTTCACCCTTATTTAAGAGTCTTGTCTTATGTAAGCCCAAGGAGCAAAATTGTCTTTTTAGTTTCTTTTATTTTAAGGCCTATATATAAAAGCCCTTGCTCTTGTATTAGGTATGATGGAGTTTTAATAAAAATTTTGTTATGCACTTTTGTTCTTGGAGAGAACGTTAGTGAGAATTCCTATGGAGGGAATCGTGGTTTCCACAAACCGCAGGATGGGTTCGGGCTCGTGGCTTGAAGTCCCTTAGTGAAGGGCATCGTATCACCCGTCAGTTTTTGGAAGAGTCCAAGGCTCGCAGTTATATTTTTTTTTCTTTGCTCTGTTTTCTCCTTATTTTCCTAATCTCCATCCCCATCCTAAGCCTAACCGGCCAGCTTTCCCACACTTCAAACCTCCAACGCTCTCACAAACCATAACCCTAATACCTCAATAGCCGTCGACCACTTTTTTTTCCTCCATTGGCTTCCACAATTTCATCTTGTATTCAAAACCTTCCTATTATATACATCTTAATTTGGTAATGAATTTGAATTCAAAATTTAACCTAAATTAGGACTCTTATTTTAGGAAAGTTGTTTAAATTAGGTCCAATTAAATTTTTGATTGGATTTAATTTAATTTCTTCTCACCAATTAAAGAGCTTTGGTTAGGCAAGCCATAAAGTTCCTTACCTAATCCCTCTTTCCCTCTTAAGGCCGTAGGCCACCTAACCCTAACTCTAATTTCTAGCCTAACCACAAGCCTTTTTTCCCCAATCCCCTTTTGCCTCCAAATTTGAATTCCTTTTCAAGACTTTCCTTTTATTCAACGCCTTAATTTAAGAAAGTTTTCAAATTTCAAATTCAAATTAATTTAAAATTGAAATCCTCTCCTAAAATAAGTTCAATTTCATTTGGAAACTTCCTTAATATTCTCAAATCTGAAATTAATTCAGATTTAAATCAATCATTGCATTCAATGAACCTGGACACCCTCTCTCCTCTCCCTCTCTAGGTCGGCCCCACCTCTCTCTCTCCAATCCATTTAATTCCCATTAATTCCCCCCCCCCCCTTGGAGCCTTAATTCATCCTTAATTAAAGGAATAATTTTATTTTCCGTTTAATTTGAAATCCCAAATTTCAAATGACCCCCTCCCTCATCCCGTTCTACATCAAACAGTGTTCTTGAAATGCTCAAATAATTCAGCAATGCATTGGATGATTGGAAGGTTAAAGTCCCATGTGTATAGCACCAAAAAGATCTCAATAAGCCTACTATAGGTAATGTCCATATGCTCGGTGTACTCAATAAGATTGCTTGTAATGGTTTGGCTTTAAGCTCTTTTAAGTAATGAATTAATGGACTTAGTTGGGCCAGTGAGGGCCCGTGCCCCTCGAAGGCCCCCATAATGTGGCTCTCCTATAGGAAAAATCTCTATTCTAAAAAGAGGAGGAACGAGCAATCTGGAGACAAATAAGCTCGGAGAAAACCAAAGACAATCAATTGCTACTTTAGGTAGTGATCTAAGCTCCAGAACTCTTTATGATATGCGGATTTTTGGTGTCGTTGTGTAGAATCATGACCAATTTACAATTTCATGTTGGATATCTTGGCCCTTTCATCAAAATCTTCAAAATCTATAGTCATTAAATAGCCCATACCATGCCCTCCCCTAGGCAAGAAGGTAACTAAGCAATCCCATTGTTGGGCAGACCAAATGGACCTGCCTTGGCTGAGGTCAACCTACACAGCCTAATTAAAAATCATGATTAACAATTTGCTATTTGCTAAAATCACACATATCATCATATCATTTGTATTGTTATTAACTAATCAACAATAGCACAATTATCATATAATTGATAAAATAATAATTGTTTAGTACCTAAATTGATAATTGATTAATCCACATAAGCTTCTCTCTATCAATCAATGTTTAGGATTACTTATTGTTAATGTAGTTACCTAATTTATCTAATTATTTTTTAGAAATGAACACCTACAAATTACCTGCAATGACAGCCATACTTTCCGAATTATAATAATAAATTATAGATAATAAGAGTAGCAATATTAGAAAATTCTAAATTAGACAAATCCTACTTGAAATCAAAAACGACGTTTACCGATCATAAAAAAATATAAAATTTAACCATTGATTTTACTAGAAAATTGCCCAAAAAAGGAAAAAAAAAAAAACAGAATAAACAAGGCATGCGCCATCATCCCCAATTAGGTTGTTTCCCAAACTAAACAGATATTTTTTTACCTCAGGAGTCCTGACAGGTTCGATTAAAGAGAAATTGATAGAAACAATTCTTTTATAGATTTTTTACAAATTTGTTTTGTGAGGTGTTATTTATCTTCTTTTTATACCTATGTGATAAGAAAAGGAGAAAGGGCTTACCAGAATCGACCATGAGATGGGAAAAGAATCCGGCGGGGGAGCTATGCTGCCTCGTAAGATGCGATCCCCCAGCCCTAGCTTCCCCCGCAACCGCAGCCGCCGAAGCCAGATCCCTCGCAGGACTATCGACATCTAGGTCAAACGTCTGCTGAAGTCCCACGCTCGCCGAGCTCCCGCCACCTCCACTTCGCTGGATCTCGACCTCGTCTGAGGCCACGCCTACGGAAGCGGCTGCCTGGCAGCGGGAATTCGATGCAAGACATGAAGACTCTCGAGGAAAGAATCTGCTCATCTGACCGTCCGATCCGATCGTCGTACGGAATCCCCCATCTCCAGTGCCGGCGATGACAGAGTCGGCGGCCCTCGCAAGGAGCGAACCCGGGGCCGAGCCGTAGCGAGTTAGGCCTTGTTGACCCGCTGCACGGTGGACAGCGGCGTTCATCGGAGGCGTCACGCCGCCAGCTGTAGAGTGGGACTGGCTCATAGCTCAGAGCAGGGAGAGTGAACTGAGTGTTGTGTGAGATATGGAGACCGATGGATTGGTGGAGATTTGTTTGGTCGGTGTTGCGGTTGGACGCTGTGGTCGACTGTCCAGTTGTGATTGGTTCTACGTGCGGTCATGGAAACCCTTTCGGCCTTGCATTTGAACCATAAAATTGGACCTTCGAAGGTAATTCCGTGACAAGAGGCTCCAATTGCTCGAGTTGGCGTTAGTTCCTTTGTCGCGGTTCCGAAATGGGGTTCCTGTTCTTTTTTTCTGTGCATCGTAGTTTGCTTATGCCTTCGGATTTTAGTGGGATCTAAAAAAAAAAAAAGAAGGTTAGCCGTGGGTGTGTTTTTTATTTTTTTTTATTTTATTTTTAATTATAATTTAAAAAAGTAAAGGGGTAGTGCATGCTGATTAGGGTTATAAAGTGCGCTCTATTTTTTTCTTATTAGGGGTGTAAATGAGTCAAATATTTGCTTAATCGAGTTAAACTTATTAGTTGTTATTGACCTCGAGTTTGTTTATTAAACTCGAGCTCGACTCGATTGCTCGAGCTCATTTAAAAAGCTCGAGCTCGATTTCTTAATTTTAAATTCAAAATTCAATTTTTTAGAATTTTATTTTTTAAGATAAAACTTTAATTAGAGTAAGAAAACTAACTTTGGTCTGTTGGTTGAGAACTTTGACAACCAACCAAGAGGTCTTGGATTCGAGTCTCGTGTATGTGTCTTGAACGTGGTTGGTAACTCGAATCATATTTCTAATTTTAATGGTTTTGATGTCTCAAATTTTATCTCTTTTAAATTTGATTAAAATGCAATATATCTAGTTCTAGCGATTTTCCATCATATTACTTTCTATATGTAATAGATATCATCATCCTAAGCATTTTGATTGTTTAATATTAAAATTGTACTAGGTAGTTTCGCTTATATGTCATTTAGTTGAAATGTTAGTATAATATTAATTATAAAATGATTAGGAGTCAATGCACTTCATTTAAAAATGGAATACACAACATGCACATAATTTTTGTTCATTTGGTGTCGTATGCATTTTTTGTATATTGTAAGCATATTATAGGCAAGTAATATGACTAATAAGATCGATACAAGGACACATGATTCATAGGAACTATATGACATATATGATACACATTGCATATAATATTGACATTATAAGATATACATATGATAAATGTAAGTCTACTGATTTCATAAAGCTGTATATATAACTGTTAGGTATAGGAATGATAGTATCTACTAGTCCTTTGCATGGCTATTGATCACTAGTTATAAGATGTATAAGTGCATTGATTTTATCATTTATATGATATGACGTTTAACACATTGGCTGCTATCTATTTTCATCATTACATATTTATATTTATGTCGAATGAAATATTAAATGCATAATATTTTCATTGCCTTGCATTGATTACAATTGTAGGTTATGGTAACCTACTGAGTTGTTAGCTTATTTCATGATTTTTTATATGTTTTAAGAACTGGGTCAGGATTCAATGGAGCAAGACAGATCGGGTTTTCCCAGCTTTTCTTTTATTCTATGTATTTGGGTTTATTTTTTTGTTGTCGATAGATTAGTGCATTGATGCATATGGATTTTGGGAAATGAATAAAAATTATATATTGAAGAAAAGAATTTAGAGATAGCTTTCATTGATTTCTATTTATGTAAATAAGATTAGTGGCTCTGATGCATTAATGATGAAATAAATAAATTTTTATTTTCAAATTTAGACCTTGGAGTATTATAGATAGAGATCATGCTATACTAGTAATATTGTGGGGAGGGATGAAATTTATAATGATAATTACTATCAGTTGAAGGTCTTGTGATGGAGGTGTTATGATGTTGTAGTGATTGGCATCACTTAGAGGTTTAGTGCAAGCAGTAAGATGACCCTTGGTGGCAAGTTGTGATCGAGTGAGTAATGATAACAACAAGCGAGCTAGAGGGTCAAGTATGATGGTCTGACCACGTCACATGTTCTAAATTTACTTAATTAAGGCAAATTCAAGATACACTAAAACTGAACTAAAGGTGATTCTAAATCCCTCAATAAATGTAATGCACCAAAGTTAAATTGGAAGAATTTCTATGTTAATTAATCAATTAGAACCTCTATAAATCATCACAGTAATAAATCTATATCATGTAAGGGCAACTAACAATTACATACTTAAAAATATTGCACAATGTTCATCCTCCCAAAATTAATATGCAATAGTTAGGAGATCAGAACAATCACTAATCTCTCATAAGCTCATAACTTCAAAAGAATAAAAAAATTGTAGAGAAAAATCTAAATATAACATGATCTTTATTAGTATCGATACTCATGATCCCGACTCCTTTTCTCATCCGAAATCATTAAAATCAATATAGCGAGATCAAAAGAATAAAAAAATCACTAAAACTTTCAACACAAGGACTAAAGAGTTAATATGAAATGTTCAGTTCAGTCTGATATAATCAGTAACAATCAATATAGTTAATGACCAAATATTATCAATAAAACTCAAAATGATCAATAATAAAAGCAAAGAATCATAACAATAAATCTAAGAATTAATAATTGACATAAAATTTAATAAATCGATAAAATAACGATGTATAAATCATTCACAAATCACTAAATGAATGTATCTTATCTTTTTATATGCATCATTTGTTTATGTATTATCAATACATCTAATACTATCAATAATATTAATATATCTGTCAATGTCATTAGTGATATCATTGTATGCATACATCAATGTATGATTTAACAAGATAGGACATCCAACTTTAGATAGTTAGATCTATCATTTAACTCATTACATAGATTCTTAAAAATTTTGTGTACATCTTTAATTTTATTATTAAAAAAAATGCCTTCTAATTCAAATCATGAACTATGTTGATATTATAGATTTTGATCATAATAATGATAAAATTTTCTTATAGAATCTTTAGTATAATATATATATATATATATATATATATATATATATATATATATATATATATATATATATATATATATATATATATATATATATATAATGCTTATATTCTTGGTTAAATCCCTTTAGATATTGGCTAGCTTGACCAATAGGCCCACAAAGTGACAACTCATTTGAGAAATCTCTAGATTTATATGGGTTTGGTGCATAATTTTCTTGATTTTAGAGTGATGCCATCAATATAGGATCTTAGACTGAATTCTCCTATAGGTTTCTGGCAGATTTTTCGCCGGTAAGTTCGCCGTCATACGATACCACGACTTCTAATGGCTATTACTGGCGTAATCGTACGTCGGTAATACCGGTGGTGTTTACGCCGGTATATCCATCAAATCGATATTTGATGATAATTCCGGCGTATGTTCCGCCGCTTTTTCCGGCGTACTTCCGTCGAAATGCCGGCGTAAATATTAGACATATCTGTTGGTATGCCTTTTTCCGGCGTATGTTCCGCATACTTTTTTGCCGGAAACAGTGGCAGAACATATACCGAAAAACGACATCCGAAAATCGACAGATATGTTTAATATTTCCGCCGGCATTTCGACGGAAGTACCGCCAAAAATATTTCCCGCAAAATTTTTACGTCAGTATTTTATTTGCGACGCGCGAATTACCGTCGTATGGTTTTTCGCCGGAAATGCGTCGGAAAACCGTAATTTCTAGCATTTTTTTATTGTTACCGATAGATATTGTCCTCCGGTAATTACCTATTTTCCTGTAGTGTATATACAATATATAATGAAATAACTAATTATTCATTGATGGATGTAAAAATACTATATGCATGCGAGTGGATGTTTTGCATTAGGAAATAAAATTATTAATTTACATATAAAATTCTTAATGAACTCTATTATATAATTCCTTATGATTTATGAACTCTATTATATAATTCCTTATGAACTTCCATATATATATATATATATATATATATATATATATATATATATCTTAAGTTCTGATTACTCAGACTTCGTTAAAAGATTAATTCAAGATGCTCAGAAGATGAAATATATAATGAAGAATGTTTCACATTTTTTTTTTAAATTTATTAATATTAACTTTAGAGGCTAACCAATATTTTCGATGTGATTAAATTATATGATGGAGGACAAGTTATTGCATTATGGATTTTCTCTAGTAGAGAGCCATATAAAGTGATATTTTATCAAACTCATAAGTGAGCATAAACTCCATGCTCAACTATACAAAAGAGAAAAGATATGGCTTTGGTGGCCACATGTTGTGTATGGAGAGCAAATTATTTGTTGCATATAATAAGGAATTTGGACATAATAGCTTTATTTGTGGTGGCCACATGCTAGAGGAAATGTCAACCATTTCCATGTGCCACACCTAATTTTATTATTAATGATTGAATTGGACTTAATTTATTTTCTTTCTTCATGAGAATGATATCAAAATTGAAAATTTATACTGAGAGATTTCGTTTGGGACGGTTTTTTTACTGCTTCTTAAAGCAGCTTTCTAGTATACAAATTTTAATTTTTCATCTAAAAAGCTGCTTTAAGAAGCAGTAAAAAAGCCGTCCCAAACAAAGCCTAAATAAGAAGTATAACTCTATAAAATTAGACCTACGTATAAAGTGGGGGCAAGCGATTCAATATACTCTAAAACAAATTAAGACACTCACATAAAAACAAGCATATGTGATTGCTCGCAAGCACATATAAATATTTTGATGATTTAAAATGTATTTCTTGTGGCATGTAAATCCATCAAATGTTCCAATTAAATAAATATGTTCTCATGCACAATTTTTTCAGACATTGAAGACCATATGATAATTACTGAAGGTTTAATTATTACTGTGGTTGGAAACACAACATGCAAAAGTTTGAGGCTAGTTGGAATGAAAAAAATTGGATTTTTTTAATGCATAAATATGTTATGTTGAGCTTGATCTGCTCTTAGTTTAAGCTTGAATTTGATTAATTAATCAAATTCAAGTAGGGGAATGAGCCGGCTTATTTATCATTGAAGAGATATTGTGATATCATACAAGGAGTTGAGATAATAAAATCTTAAAATAAATGAGAAATAAGATCATAAATGGCAAGAAATAAAATAAGAAAATGATGAAATTAGAATTTTATATATCTTTATATTTAAACTCTTGATTTTTATTATTTTAAGTATATTTATTATTTATATTTTTTTAAATAAGCGGTCTCATGAACTTTCGAGTCGAAGTTGCTTCAATCTTAATTGGAACTCATCATGCTAGGGGTGTCAAAATGGGTTTTCAAGTCAGATTCGGGTCCAACCTGAAATTGACCCGCTCTCGACTACCCCAACCTGAACCCGACTCGATTACACAAACATGTTATAAATATAAACCCAGACCGACACACCCCAAATATGGGTGAACCTGACCAGACACACAAACATGCAGAACATGCAACATCAGATTCGGATCACTTAATGCGGGTTGGACGCGATCATGCGCCAGACTGGAGCGGGACTTGTGTGGTGTGCAAGCGGGAGCGCGGCTAGGGGCAGGACGCGTGAGATGTGAGCTGACACTGTCACAGACTCACGCTAATGCAATGCTGGCAAGAGCAGGCAGGATGCAGTTCGGGAGGAAATTGCAGGTGGGATGCAGGCAGGAGGTGCGAGCGAGTCATTTTCAAGTAAAATTTGGGTTGACAGGTTGACCCGGACATTACCCAATTTTTCAAATGGGTTAGAAATTAAAACCTAAACATGACCCATTAGTTAAACATGTCAACATGAAAACTAGAATTTTTGGGTTGGATTCGAATAGGGTTTTCTAGTTGTGTCATAAATTGACACCTCTACATTAAGCTCAATTCACAAGTCATTTAATGCAACACTCCAATTTTTTTTTGTTATTTTTAATTGCTAGCAAATTATTTCTTAGAAGTTGTTTTCTAAAAAGTAGATGAGAAGTTGTTCTCAGTATAATAACTTTTATAAATATGATAACAGAAGTAGAAAAAAATAAGTCACCATGCTTATGCAACATTTTAAGAATAATTTTTCAACTACAAATTCTATTTTGCTTTATCATAATTAGTTTTTTTCTAATTAAAATTTATATTTCATCGATAAAAAAGTTACACAATTCTTAGAGGGGTCAATAACTCACTAAATGCTTATAGAGCTACAATCAAAAGGATAAAGAAAATCTAATGAGTCGTCTATCCCTGTCTAGTTAGAACCACAAAAATAAATATAAAAAAAGGCAGGCCACGGGCTAAAGCCAAAAACTCCATTGGATCAACAACAGGAGCTAATTTGAATTGGCCAAAATCATGAAGAGTCAAAACTCCAACCTGCTAGAAATATAAAAATATATTGCAACTGGTAAATGAATAGGCTGCACCTACATGAATAAGAAGGCTAAAGCATGGAGGGCAACCAAGATTAGCTTCTTTCTTAGCCAACCATCAACACTAACATTGCCTTCTCTCTAAATATGAGAGATTCTATAATTAACCTCATCAAGAAGAAGTAATATTTTGTGAAACAAATAAAACATATTAATATTAAGGCATTTACAAGTAGAAACTAAAGTAACAAGCAATTTGGAATAGTATTCAATCCAAATATTCAAAATTTTCATCTCAATGCATAACAAAAGTCCTTTAAAAGGAGCACTTAATGCAGCATATAATACATTGCCATTGGAAACTTTGGAGAAAAACCATATAAAAATTCACTAAGATGATCCCTTATCATACCACCACAACCGACACGACCACTAGTGACAGAGCCATTGATATTAAGTTTAAATTCATTAACATGAGGTTTGATACTCCTAACAATTTTAAGCATACTGAACCTTTCAAAGTTAATTTAAACTATTAATATTACAATACAAAAACCTAGCATCATTTTCTCTAAAATGCTCATGGGTCAAAACCTTGGCAGTAAAAAGATATTGAATTTTTTATTTAAGATAATTCATAACCCTACTAGAGCTCATTTTAATGTTGTTATGCTTACAATTATTCATTTCTAATAACATAAGCTAGAAAATAACCTGAGGAATGTGACCCTTGGGTTCCATAAGAAACCAAGCAATAAAGAACAAAAAAAGAGTTATTGTTATAATAGAACACTTTAATGCCTAATTCATTCTCCAATTCAGACCATATCATGGAAGAAACACGACCATCCAAAAAAAACATGCTTAATTGTTTCCATTTGATAGCAACCTTGACATTTAGAGACCAAGTATATACCCTTGTATTGTAATCTACTATCAACATAGATAAATACCTTTAACATTCTCCAAGTTAGGGTATAGATAGATCAAGGAGTGGAGAAATTCCACACCTTATCAGAAATTTTACTACTATCCTTCTTAATTCTAAACAAATACCATAAATTTTTGAAACAAAATTCACCATTCTTAAAAGATTTACATTACATCATTGAGAGAAGCAGAAGAATTAATCAAAATTTCACAAATAATATCAACAATATTTTAAGAAACATGATTTAATAAAAGATCTAATTCACACCACTTTTCATCCCTTATAAATTCAAACACATTCAATGAGAAATGAGTGTTAAATTAGTAAGAGTCCAAAGACCCAAAACCTAACCAATCATCCTACTAGAAATGGCCGGGATGAACTATTTCTCAATCCCCATTGTAGAATCGACTCACTAAGCCATTTAATTATTTTGCATAACCTATTCCAACATGGAGATTGGCGATTTTTAAAATTGCAAAGAGTAGGATGAATGTTGTTACAATATTTTTAGCTCCTAAACTTAGCCCATAGTGATTCGTTAGACTAAATTTTCACCAATGTTTATTGGAAATTAAAGCCTTTGACCATATCAAAAATAAATTTACACCCTAAGCCTTCTTCCTTGGTAGGACTAGCTAGAAAGCCAGTTAGACTAATGGATCTTTTTTAAAATTTAAAGAGAAGACCAAAAAATATATTTATTAATTTGTCTAGTCTATTACAAGCCTATCACTGAGGTTAATTATTTGTAGTAAATATCTAGGCATTAAACATATAAAACTCCTAATTAACAAAATTCTAGCCCCTAAAGATGGAATTTATATTTCCAAGCAAAGAATTTGTAGAAATGTTATC
This sequence comes from Dendrobium huoshanense, assembly GCA_016618105.1. Taxonomy (NCBI): domain Eukaryota; kingdom Viridiplantae; phylum Streptophyta; class Magnoliopsida; order Asparagales; family Orchidaceae; genus Dendrobium; species Dendrobium huoshanense. The sequence continues at coordinate 16,204,349 of CM028359.1, read as the reverse complement.
AAATAAGAAAGTCTTTTTATGTCCTTTGTGCAATGGAGTCCCAAGATAATATATATTAAGAGATTGCTTTGTAAATACAGTAATCCAATTAATCTTATTGCAATGCTCCATACTTATGCATTTACCCATAATAAAAGTACATTTGGAATTATTAAATTTGAGGCCACTATCTTTTTCAAAATTGTTAAGCAAATTTTTTAATCTTTTTATAATATTAAGAGCTCTATTGCAAAATAAAATAATGTCCTCCGCAAAGCACATATGAGAAATATTTAGGCCACCAAAATTACTATAAATAACACTTTTATAAAGAGAGTAATAATACAATGAACCTCTTCATAAATATTCAGTTGCAGTAAAAGCAAGGTCTGTAATAATGCTTCATTGTTTTATATTTTTAGAAGTATCATGAACCAATTGAATCATATTGAATTTTCTATCACCCATATTTCCCGAAGTGGCAACTCTTGTGCTAATTTATTGGCTAGAAAAGGTGTTTCTCTTCAAGGCTTGGAGATTTATACTTCCCTCTCAAATTTACACATGCTAAAAGGTTTGGTGATATTGGATAAGCTTGGTTTTCCCAATTTCAATGTCAAATATTAATGGGGTTTGATTTAATTTTTCTCTATCTCCCATCTACTTAGAGTTGCTCCCGTGGGCTTTGTTTCGGTGGTGCTGGATCCTGCTTTGCTACGGTCTTATTTTCTTTAATAATGATTATTGAGTTGTCTGTGGAATGATTTTTGAATTCAATTGCTTTAGACCTGGGATTCTTTTTCCGTTTATCTATTCTTATGGGTTCATTCGGGTGATTCTATATGTTTATTTTTGGATCTCATTGTTGGCCATTTCTTGAATTTTTTTGCAGGGGCTTTTGCCTGAATGGATGGTCTTGGTGCACTGATCTTTTTAGCATGGACACGGGACGCGGAATGCCTCTCAAGTTTGTTTTTGCTGTGTTAAATGCTTACCTAAGCTTTGGGCTTATTTTGGGCTTGGCTTCTTGTTGACCTTGCTTATGCATTTTTTTTTTTTTACCTTTCTCTGTGTAACTAGGCAGGGTTCTTTAGCTTTTAGGTTCTTTTTTGAATTTTTGATTGTACCTCTTTGAGCTTTAGTGAGCTATCGAACCTTTAAGGACTTGTAATCATTTTTCCGATATCAATGCGTAGGCCCTTAAGGGTTTCAATTTAAAAAAAAAAATCAGCAGCAATAATGTATAAACAGGGGACATTGAATCTTCCTGCTTAACACCTTTGACAACTTTGAAAAAAAAAATAGATTTCTCATTGATAATGATAGAGAACTAGACATTTTCCACAATTTTTTTTATTAACGTAATAAGATTATCATCAAAATAAGAAAGACGAAGCATATTGAAAATAAAGACCAATTAATATTATTGTATACTTTAGAGATATCATGTTTAAAGATTAAATTATGCTCGACCACCTTTGTGTATGTCATGAATTAACTAAATCTTGAGCAAGCAGAAAATTATCTAATATACTTCTCCCTTTAACAAAGCCAGTCGATCTGATTCAAAGAAATAATTTTAGGGAGGATAGGGACTAGCTAATATAGAAACTAAAATCTTTGAAATAAGTTTATTAAAAGTCGAACATATACTAATGGGTCTAATGTTATTCAAATACTCAAGATTTTCCTTTTTAGGAATCAAAATGATAGATGAGCTTGAAAAAAAACTTAGAAATACATAAATCATTAAAAAAGTTCATTATAGATTTACAAATATATATTTTTATAATTAGCCAACACTTTTGAAAAAATAAGATTGTAAAACTATATGGCCCAACAACATAATCTTTATTCATATCCATAAGAGAATATTGAATTTCACTATATCATAATTAGTTTATTTAAGCAAAAGTTTAAAAAAATTGCTAATTTTCTCAACCAAAAAATTCTTTTCTTTTTTTGCCTCTTTAATTTTCCACCAAAAGGTAATTAAAAATAGAAATTAAATAAAGCCTGCTTGTCTTCAAGGAAGAGTAAAATGTGAATACATTATTTTTCCTTTTATGCTTATAGATATGTATAATCTCACAATTGATAATTAAATTTAATTCTATTTGTTCTCAATGCTTGGTTAATTTCAACATGAATCACTTAATTTATTTGTTCAATTGTGAGATTATACATATCTATAAGCTTTCAAGAAAAAATAATGTACTATACTATTGATTCAAGAAGAAAAAAGTAAGAATATTCTAGATTTTTTTCTGAGATGTAAGAAATTTGAACTAATTCAAATGAATTCAGTTAAATTTAATCAAAGTTTCTTGCCATATTTTGAAAGAAGTGCCTCAAGATGTCCTCTATATTTTCAAAACAACACGATGAATTTAGGATATGATCCCATTTTTTCTTTCTAATTCTAAAACTATGAAAAATCATACTTTGATGATGATGATGATGTATATACATATATAGTATTTCCCTCGACTAGTGGGCTGATTTGATTCATTGAGTGATTAAAGCTTTGTTTGGGACGTCTTTCTTATTGCTTTTTAAAACAGCTTTCTAGTACAAATGTTAAAATTTTTGTACTCAAAAGCTGCTTTAACAAGCAGTAAGAAAGCCGTCCCAAACGAAGCCTAAGTTGGTTTGTATTTAGTCCCCTCTTTATTTATTATGATTGTAGGCTTATATAGAGACTCTTCTATAAGGATATTATTCAACACACCTCAAATCTTTTGACTATGCCTTTGTAATATCTTTAGATCAGTAGAACCCAATACCTTTTAACCTTATGTTTTTTTTTATTTTAGATGACCAAAGATCATGTACCTTCTAATAATGATAATATATAAACTTCTTTACACTAAAAAATATCACATTGTTCAATTTCTTCCATTAGGAAGGTACATTACTCAATAAAGTAGTTTTGAATTCTATGGAAATCATATGTAGTAGAGTTATTTTCAAGTTACTTCAGTGAGTGAGGCTAGTTGAGGGCTTTCATTATACCGATATCTAATAGTATGTCCTCTTATAAAATTATGTATGACATAAAGATAAGGTTAGAGCTAAATGTTAGTTAATCCAATATTCATGAAAGGGAGGATGGATGCAATATCCATTGAACTATCTATGTGATAAGTAGTCATAACTTTTGTAGTATTACTAGAAAGGATCTCAATTCCAATTAAGATGATGAATGAATATATATATATATATATATTTAGGGGAAACCCGCAAAAGGGGCATACACATTAATTAAGAAAAATTATACAAGTCCTTAAGGAGTACTCAATCTTACTAGTGCTCAAAGAGCTACAAAAATAAAGAAAAAAAGAAAATCACGAGCTCGAGTTCCCCGCTAGAAATCAGTACCTACAACCCTAAGAATATGCTACAGTGCTTAAGAAAAATCACAAAAAAAGGGAGTTAACAAAAAATAGCCAAAATGCTCCCAGCAATAGATCCCCAAGTACATCTTCCAGTTAATCACCCAAAACTGAGCCTGCAAAAACAACTGATAGACAAAAGAAAAAGAACATAAAATATAGCAAATAAAGTTCCTAGACTTAATATTAGAAAAACTCCAAAAAGGATACAACCAAATGAAAGTAGACCACCTCAAATCCAAAAGAAGCCAAGATCCAAAAATGAACTGCAGTAAGAAGAGAAACATACCACAGCTCCCAACAATATGAACATACCCAATCTCCAGATAATCCAGCAAACACCTGGGGTAAATCCAAATAAATCAACCGACTAGCAAAAGATCAGCCAGCACCCCGGCAAACAAGAACTCCTCCAGCAAACCAACATTAAACCACCACACCAGCCACCGCAAAATTAATCTAACCGATAAGCAAACGATTAGCCAGCACCCCGGTTAACAAGAACACTTCCATCAAACCAACAATAAACCACGACTCCAGCAAACCCGCAAAATCAAACCAACCGATTAGCTAGCACCCCGGCTAACAAGAACTCCTCCAGCAAACCAACAAAAAACCACCACTCCAACAAACCCGTAAAATTAAAGACGAATAAGGGAACCATCCCAATAGAAGCATCAACCACCACACCTGGGACTCCACCAGAGAACAGATAACCTAAGAAATGTCAGGCCCCCAGACAAAGAAACACCACACTCACCTCAACCCACCAAGAGAACATATAACCCAAGCACAAGAAATAAACATTGCAGAAATACCCAGACATAACCCAAACAAAAGAAAAATAATCCAAAACACCACCAGGCCAATCCATCCAACTAAGGAGAATCCCACAGCCAAAAAAATCGAGCACAACCATAAGAGAGGGAGCACAGCTACCAGAGCAGCAGGTGTGACGCCCCAGGCATCCATAGTGAAAGGATTCGTTGACAGTCTTGATCAACCATAACTTCTAGCTCCCTTGCTCAGACCTGAAATTGTTAACCACATATAATGAGCTTCAAAAAGCCCAGCAGGTCACTTAATACCTATAACTGAAATCAAAGCACGGTACTGAAATAATAAGCATGTCAGTCAATCAAATTCATAACAGTCAGATGCACATGATCAGTGAATTTACGCAGTTGATACGAAAATCAGTAATCAATGCATGATCGATACAATCCACAATCATCGGTAAAATAATCGATAAATAGTAGGAAGAAATCTATAAAATTCAATAAATCAGTACATACGTCAAATCTCGAAAGAATCCATAAACAATAGAAAAAAAATCTATATTCGGAAGAATCTCAGTTAAATCGATCAATCAAATCGTTAGAGAAAAATCATCGTCTCAATAATATCAGTTAAATCAAAAGCGTATCAATGAAATCAATCAAATCAATCACCTTTGATCAATAATATCAATCGGTATGAAATCATATAAAACAATCAAACCAATACATCATAAGAACGATTGAAATCAAATCAATATAGTAAAACCTATTCCATATTGATCAATGAATCACAATCAGCAGTTCAATATGGTGTATCAATGAAGCGATAGTATCAATGAATCAATATCAATGAATCAATAGTATCCATGTCCATAGTAACAATAAGTCAATGCAATATCGATATCCATATCAGTATCAGTATCAATGCTCAGTGACATAATGCAAATATCAATGAAATCGTACAATAACAATAAACTCGTAAATTTATTAGTAAATCCATTCAGTAATAAATCAATTCATTATAATAAATCTGTCAATATCAATAAATCAATAAATGCATTCGCTAACAATAAATTCGTCGATAAAATGCGTCGATATCAATCATGCGTAGGGTAATCACTAAATCAATCAGTAATCAATAGATCAATTCATATCAGGAAATCCATACAAGTCAATGTCAATAAAATCCATAATGAGATCATAAGAATAATATTGTACACATGAAATTCAATACAATAGTCTTACTAAACAAGTACAATCACTGGCTATTAAGGCATTTTTTGAGTCGATAATCCATAATGCTGTTGTAGAAATCCATAAATATATCCGTTGGCTCAATAAGAGTCATCACTCTATACCCGTCGGTCGCCCGTCGGCATAATAATCTCCTTATGACTCCAAATCGTTATATCAAATATCAATAGAGGATATCGCCAAACCCTTTTTAAAGGAAAGCCCGTCGGCCCACCATCCTGTACAAGTCAAGTCAATCTCCAACCAATGGTTCAACCAGTCTTCACTTGTCTTTCAGTAATAGTAATATATATTCAATCATATATCCATATTCATATGCATATTCAATCATTCAAATCATCAATTCAGAAAATCAGAGATCGTACGAGAAACCGACGGCATAACGACAGTACACAGAATGTACACAGAAATCATAAATTCAAGAATTTACCAAATTACCACAGATCATGGAAAACAACAATATAAGACTTTTATCGTACTGAAGCAACATTTTTTCAACCAAATAATTTTCTATTCGATAAAAATTGCACAGAACTCAAAATATCCGGTAGAAACTTTACAGAAAATGCTCAAATCGTATAGAAATATCCTATCAGAAACATATCAAAAGTTGTGCGGTAAAACTTTCGTCAATACAAATTTATGCGCATTTTTCGGTAACGGAAACACAAATCTGAGCACAAAAATATCAAAACTCAAAATCTTCTAAATCAGAAATAGGATTCGGAGTTCTTACTTCGAGACAAACAAATCTTCAAATTGCGTAGTCGGACGAAAATCGCTCCGCGGCCTCCAAAATCAAGCTTCTTCTTCTCTCATGCTTTCTCTTTCTCTCTCTCTCTTCAAATGATTCAAAATATCTCAAATCCGATACTTATCAAGCAGGATCGTCCAGGACGATGCCCAGATCGTCCCGAGAAAAACTCCTCTGGACACGGATCGTACAGACAAAAATTAATTCCAATTTGTTTTGTCCCTGGACGATGCTCTCTATTCGATTCGTCCCGACGGTTGATCCCGACCCTTTTAGGTTCGTCCAGATGAAATTGACAGATTCTTCATAATTTTCTTCATTTCGTCCAAGACTAAGACCAGTTCGTCCGGACTAACAGCACTAAAAAAAATCAGCTTCGGAGGGGTTTTATAGCAGGAGGACCAAAAAATTAACGATTAACATAGGGTAACCCAATTTGATCCAATCTGACCAGACCTTGGATCGGGATAGGCACTTGGTGTAAAGAGAACTCAGTATTAATATTAGAACATTTACAACACAACTTAGCCAAAGCTTGAGCACATGCATTGCCCTCATCCAAGATGGTCGAAATAGAGTAGTTAAGAGAGAATAAAATCTCTCTAATACTCCTCCTATTGTAAAAAAGGAAATGAGAGCAAATGCTATCCTCCAAATTAAGAATATTTAAATCAAAATAAGTACTAATCGCTAGAACAATATTATTAAGATAAAGAGAATCACAAATATTTAAACCATGAAGCACGACAGTCAAAAGGGCCCCGTTCCTATCACCCCCGTTAACAATGCCAGCAAAACCCAAAATAAAATTACCATTATGGTCTCTAATAAGACCACCCACACAAGAATTATTCCCCACATAAACACTATCCACATTCAACTTAAAAGAGTTAGAGAGAGGCTTACACCATTTAATACTTCTAGAAAACATTTAATAGTTAGCCTCATCCAAGGTAATACCAAAGGCCTCAAGAGTAAAAGGAAAATGCTTAAAATTTTTTAACGAAAGTAAATTGGCCGAAAAAAGAACAGTGACCTTATCCTTAACTTTATGAATGATTCTCTGATGATGCATAGCAATCCCATTGAAACGAAAATCATTTCTCTCTAACCAAAGGAACCAAAGAATCAAAGCAGGAATCACATTCTAAACATGACCTCTATCCCTTACCAACCAACCATCAAGCAAGTTGAGAGCAGAAATATTAGGATCATAACAATTAAGCTGAAATAAGTCCTCAAAAAAATACCAAACCTTCACAGCAATGGGGCCATAAATGAAAACGTGGTGCATATTTTCAACATGGAAATAACATTGGCATCTAAATAGAATGGCAAAGTCTCTTCTCCTCAACATCTCATCAGTAGAAATGTACTTGTGGAGAATATCCAAATAAACACAGAGATCATAGAGGGAATGCTTTTGCGTCAAATCATTTTAAAAATCTTAGAAGGTTCATTTTTACTTCTTAAAAATTGCCAAGCATCCTTAATTCTAAAAAAATCATCTTTAGTAAGAGTGCAAAGTAAAACATCCTTCGAGGTGAACTTATGGGGAATCTTAAGAATTAGTTGAATAATAGAAACAGGAAGAACATCGGCAAGCTTCTCCGATCCAAATCCCACCCATTTGCAGAAAAGAAAAAGTTAACCTTCACATTATCAATGGAAAAAGTGTTTAATAAAGAATCCATGGACTGTCCATTAACCCAACGATCTTGCCAAAAGAAAATATTACCCTCCCCAAGCCCCCAAACTAAAGAAGACTCCACTTTCCATTTAACCAAATAAAGCCGATGCCACACCTTAGATTGGCCTTTGGAGTAATAGCACCTGGAAGGATGAATCCCCCCATAATACTTGGTCATTATAAAATTGGCCCAAAGACTCACATTAGATCTAAAATTGTACCATAATTTAAATGAAAATGCAGAAGCCAAATCAAACATAGTCTTACACCCAAGAGCCCCTTCTTGCAAGGTCCCACAACAATTAGTCCAAGACGTCCAATGAATCTTAGAATTATTTCCAGTACCTTTCCAAAAGAATTTATTAAAAATTCTATCAATACAATTGCACACCAACTTAGTAGGAAAAAGGGTTTGAAAGCTATACATTGGAATAGAAGAGAGAACACTTTTAATAAGAATCAGACTGCCACCAAAGCTTAAAAAATTAGAATCCCACGAAGAAAGTCTATTCTACTCCACAGAAATTAAATCATCAAACAGAAAAGACTTCTTCCTACCCTTAAAGAGAAAAATACCCAAATATTTTAAAGGTAAAGTAGCTTGAGTAAAATCAGTAAGATCTTTAATATCCAAAACTCGAGAAGAAGAAATATTTTTAGAGATGATAAAACAACACTTATTCTTATTAAAAGCAAGGTCACTAACAGATTTAAACCGATCAAAAAAACTTAAAATTTTAACAATCTTATTCTTCGAAGCATTCGAAAATACAATAAAATCATCAACATTAATGCCACCCAAAGTTCTAAAATAAAGACTATGATGAGAAAAATATCTGCAAGACCCCTAGACAGGTAATCCGCAGCAATAATAAAGATCACAGGAGAAATGGGATCACCTTGTCTCAGACCATGAGAGGCTTTAAAAAAACCATGACTCTTACCATTCACAATAATAGAGAAAAAGGGACTTTTAATACAAGCTTTGATAAGAAAAATGAACTTATCATCAAAACCAAATAAGCTCAACATTTTATAACTAAAATACGAGTTAATATTATCATAGACCTTAGCAATATCAAATTTCAAAACCATATTATCACCTCTAACCTTAACATTCAAGTCATGACAAAATTCCTGGACCAGTAAAATATTATTAACAATGGCATCCCATTTGGAATGGAGAAATAAGTTTAGGCAAAAGCAAATTTAGCCGGTTCATCAAGATTTTGGAAAGTAATTTATAAAAAATAGTGCACAAACTAATGGGTCTAAAATTATTGCAAGAATTAACAGCATTATTCTTAGAGATCAGGACAATCGAAGTAGAAGAAAAAAACTTCGGAATAGGATTACCATTAAAGAAATCAATCACAGTAGAAGTAATATCATTAGAAATAATATGCCAAGTTTTCTAAAAAAACTTAGTAGTGAAACCATTCAGACCTGCCACGGAATCCACATTCATGTCAAACAAGGTCTCTTTAATTTCATCAATAAGAGGGCAATTAGATAAGCTATAATTATCCTCTTGAGAAACTAAATTAGGGATAAAAGAAGTATCATGAATAGTATAGCAGGACTAACGGACTTGTTGAGATGATTTTGAAAGAAATTAACAACAAGTTTAGCAATCTCATCATTATTCTCAATAACAGAACCATCCTCCCGAGAAATTTTATGAATACAATTAGTAGCACGTTTCTTAAAAGCATGAAAATATCTAGTGTTATTATCACCTTCCACTAAATGTTTGACCGCAACTTTCTGTTTCCAAAAGATTTCTTTCTAAACTTGAAGCTTACAAAGATCCACTTTAGCCTCATTTAAAAGACCAAGATTGGATACATAGGGGTCCAACTGACAAAGATCCTCAACAGAGTAACCCTATTTTCAGCAAGTAAAATGTTGAAAAAAATATTCTTAAAAATTTTATGGTTCCACCAGTTCAAAATAAGCTTTAACCTCTTCAGCTTAAGCTAGAGTCTAGTCATACCAGAAATAGAATCATCATGAAAAAGATGAGCATACCAATTATTTTGAACAACATCAATAAAGGACTCAAGTTGCAACCACATGTTCTGAAATCTAAACTGAGAAGGCAAACCTGTAATATTAAATTTAACTTTGATAAAAAGAGGAGAGTGATCAGAGAGGGTATGACTAAGTTGTTCCACCTTAGTCAAATTAAAAGAGTAAATCCACGCATTATTAAAAAAAAAAACTCTATCTAACTATTGTCATAAGTGCCCACAATGCCAAGTGAAATTATTACCAGAAAAACTAATGTCAATAAGGTTACAAGCCATAATCATGTCATTAAATTCTTCCATAAACTGATAAATAGGAAGAGAACCCCCAATGCGCTCCGACGGGTTCGTAATAGTATTGAAATCACCACCAACCAACTAAGGAAGGTTGCAAACACTACAAAAATTCACAATTTATTCCCACAAAATTCTTCTAGAATAACGAGAATAAGCAGCATAAATAAAAGAAGCACAACATTGAAAATTGGAACTTTCAATGTTACAGTGTAAAACTTGAGGGAAGTCACCGATAATATCAATTCTAACAAAATCTTTCGAGAACACCCAAATTTTGTTAGCAACATTCAACATAACATGTTTAAAGCCCAAATATTTAGCAGTGCCCAATAATTTATTAACATAAATAAGGGGTTTTAGCAAAATAAAAGTAGAAATATTATGAATACAACATAAGTTTTTAACTCTAAATTTCGAAGAGGGGTAACTAATACCCCGCAAATTCCAAATGATGGCGTTAAACATGAAAAAACATATTAATGTGAAGTATGCGAATGGATATTCCTAGGAGACTGTAAAAAGACATATTTAGGTTTCCTACCTCTCTTACCACAACTCTTAGAAAAGCTCAAATCATGATCTTCTCTAGCATAACATTTAGCCATCATATCCACTTCAGTGTCAGTAAAAGCATCACAATGATAATGATCAGTTAATAGCAACTCACTATTATTCAATTTACCTGAACACTCCATAGGAGGCCTCTCACCTTCCAAATAGAAAACACCATCTTCCGCAGTAAAAATGTTCCTCTCAATACCTTCACAACAATCCTTATCTCGAATAGATTGGGCAATAGGAAGGGATAAATCTTTCTTCTGCAAAATTAGGATCACTTTGCACAATAATTAACATGATTAAGATCATTCACCTTAGAGGACTCAATGTCCCCAAGGTCAAGAACAACTTCAAGATTACCCGTACTATCCACAGGCAAAGCATTCTGTCATATTTCTTGTTCTAAGGGAGAAGGATTCCTTTTAGAACAACCATCATCCTGAATAACCATAGGAGACAAATTAGGAAATGGATTATAAGAGAAATTAGGATCAATATTACCATTCTCATTAATAGTAGGAACAATAAAAATCTTATCAGGATTAGGCACATTAATAAGAGAAGCAATACTAATTAAATTCTCTTCCAGATCCTTAGCCAAAGGAACCTCCACCACTTAATCACAATTATGGTCCACCATATCCTTAGCACCAGAACCATTATCAACCTCTTTTTGAACCAAAGACATGTCATCCCCTCCAAGATTAACATTAGATTTGGAAGTAACTTTCTCCTTACGGAGGTTAGGATGTAAACAGAAACATTCATTAATCACATGTCCATGCATCTTACAATGTGAGCAAAAGATAGGCAAATTTTCAATCTCAACTTTTTGAGAATAGCCATTCAATTCTGATCCAAGCCATATTTCATGAGGATGCTTTTTCAAAACATCAATTTCAACTAAAACATGTGCCACAGAAGGTCTAGATAAGGAAGCAGTAGTTTGGTTGGTTTGTAAGAGTACCAAACACAAAAGCCAGACCAAATAGGATATGCGTATTAAAAAAATGTAAACGAATTAAGATTAGAAAAGGCAATCCACACCGGGGTAATGGGAGACTCCTCCCTCACATCAAAATCCGTAGACCATTTGAGCAACCTCATTTGACATCCATGAATATAGTATGAACGACATGAGAAAATGCGACTATAATCCAAATCATTAGTCAGTTGAATAACAATGTGACAAGGATCCAACAAACTCACATTAAAAGATCCAGAAATTTTAAGAGCATGAAAAAATTTGCGAATCACATCAAGATTTGTCTGACACAAGACAAATTTACCTACAAGAGTGAGGGCAAATGGTGCCGCAAGTTGGGAAACAACAGATTCCTCAAACAATAAAGCCAGACAACCTTTAAACAAAGAATGCACAAAATGAACCCGAGAATCAGCAGAGGAAGAGCCACCCGACACCACATCCTTGAAGGAACGAGACTTACTAGTCGGGACCGAAGAGACAAGCGGGATGGACGACGTCAGAGACGTCACCTCACCCCCCCCCCCCCCCCCCCCCCCCCCCCCCCCCAAACACCAATGGAAACGTACAAAACCACAGTCAAAAAAACAAAACAGGGAAAAGAAGAAAGAAACCTGAAGGAATTAAGCAGAAGGCCAGGAGAGGAACAAAGTTACCACAAGATTAGTAGACGAAGAGAGCTAGCCAAGATTAGAGTCATAATTAGTAATTGATAATTTTTGGGTGCATCTCTTGAGCATGAGGATAGATATATTATAGTAGCATGCACTCTTATAATATTATTGATGGTTTTAGTCACTTCTTATAAGAATATGTGCACTCTTACGATATTCAAAATAATCTAGATTACAATGATTTTAATAAAACTAAAATACAATCTAAACTACAAAAATATGTGTACATTTTCACAATAGGACCTCATTATTCTCATTATATTTCTCCATCAAACCTCTCAAAAAATGTATGACTTCCATTGCATCACAACCAAGCATTAATCCAAATTGATTTTGAGAAACATTATAAGCATTAATCCAAGCACACCTAAACCTATGCACCATAACTCTCTCTCTCACATTTTTAAAGTATAAAACATTAACTAACAAGATAATATCAACAAATAATCAAAGAAAAACCATAAAAAATAACCTTAAAAGAGAAATCAGTTTGTTTGGGGTCGGAATCGGTCGGCGGTCGGGCGTCGGAGTAAACTCGTCGGCGGCGGTCGGACTGGGGTCGGCGGCGGTCGGAATGGGGTCGGCGGTCGGAGTTCCTTCGTCGGGGGCTGATCGGACGAGCGGAGGAGCCGATAGAGCGAGCGACCGAGAGAGAGAAGGAAACAGGGAAAATGAAATGAGCGGGGCGAGGGGGCTCGTATTAGGGCTTTTACCGGCGGTTTTCCGGCGGTCTAGACCGCCGGAACAAAATCACTTATCACCGGCGGTTCAGACCGCCGGAAAACCGCCGGTTTACGTTGATATCCGGCGGTTTTCCGGCGGTTTAGAGACCGTCGGTAATACCGACGGTGTATCGTAGCTAAGCCGTCGATTTGGCCGTCGTTAGAGTCCGACGGCGTAACCGCCGGCGGAGCCGTCGGTATTACCGACGGGCTATAAACCGCCGGTCAAAACCGCCGGTATAGGCCATTTTTCCTGTAGTGTTACTTAATTAATATTTTGATTTCCTTTATTATGAGACAAAAAATTTGTATACAAATCTTAAAAATAATAGTCTATGTATGTTTGGAAAAATCAAGTGCTCATTTTCCTCTTTTAAGTTGAAATATTTTTCAATTATTTGTTTTTTTTTTTCAAGGTTGAACGTTATCGTATTTTGATTGGTCTCTAATATTTAGGTTTTTAATAGCTTTGTTCACTTGAGATGTTTAAAAATTTGGATCTTCAAGAAAATATTAGTCATTGATGTATTTAATGGGGTATAATTCGGTGACTAATTTTATTATAAGGATTATTGAGTTTGGTCAGAAGGGCACACCTCTGATCTTTTAGTTGCTTCTATTTCTTCAGTAGGGAGAGCAATCAATTCCATAACAATTGTTCATACATATATTTAAGGGTTGCTCAAACTATTTATAACAAGCACTAATTACTTAATTGATCATAATCTAAGCCTCAATGTAGTATATGTGGTTGAAGTATGAGCAAATCCATGTCATACATTAATGATGAGTAGAATGGACCATGATAGAGGCCTTCAAGGATGACCCCTAATAACAATTCAAGATCAATTTCCAAAATTTGGTGAGCTTCTAGGAAAATTTTTAAAAATATAAACCAAAAAAGTTGAAAAAAAAATGATTTTTTTATTTAGAATGTGCTATTTAATAAATAGCCTATCAAGCTCAATAAAAAATATAGATGTTCCCATATGGGAGAATGTATAACTTGTTATGAGCTTGATCCTATAGGGTGCTTTGAACTTAGAAAAACTTATTAGATGAGTGCAATAGTAGCTCATTGGATACACATAATGGTCATATAGTGAACCATATACTCATATGTGGCATACGACTAATTGTAAGAGTCTATAATTGATAGTTTGAACTTGTTGTAATGTGATATTAAAGCATCACATTGAAGAGGGAGGACTACTAAAGGTTTTCAAGAGGTGTATGCAAACATTTGCACCCACATGGAGAACTTTTCTCTTGGACTAAACATTAGATTTTATTATAAAGAGTACTCAATTGAGACTTAAGCAAATTCACCATGGAAACCAACATATCATAGGCTTAAGAAGGCCAATTTGGTTGAGTTTGATTGTGTCATAGAGATCTTCATTGACTAGATGTGACAAATATTTTGGTTAATGAAGGACACCGATGGATGTCTGTGCAATTCACGATGAGCATTAACGACAAGCCTCACGACAAATATTATGTACTGACAAACAAAGCTTTGAAACTCTCTAAATCTAAAAAATTCTTTCTTCAAGAATCCTCTTTGAATGTTTAGAAACATGTTCTAATTATAATCTTTTCAATGGGCATTCTGGTCATTTTCACATCAATCATACACAAAGTTGATCCCCTTGGTAATTTAAGATTTTCCAACATCTTAATGCCTTAATGATATCATAACTAAGAAATCAAGCTTGTTGAATATTTCTGATTTGAATACTTTCACTTATTGAGATCTGAAAATTTGCCTCAACACTCAGTGATTTTCTGGCGGCGAATCAACTTTCAACTAGATGGAGAAAAACATTATGTTCTCATAGTTTCAAACTACAATGCCTGAACTTCCGAACCATAATTTATCTTGGAATATCAAAGTAAAAAGAACGTGAACGATATATGAAAAAGATAAATTATATCTTACATAGTCTTTCCATCTTTCGTATATAACTAGTTAAAATGAGGATTTTGCCCAGAGAAAGGCCCCAACGAATTTTTTTTTATTTTAAATTTTGTCCATCAATAAGATTTCGATTATATATAGAGCCTCAAGTAAAGATCAACATGATCATTGACTTTAATTTATTACATAGAAACACAAAAGAAGTAGACAGCAAATAAAGTATACTTGAGCTTCATTTGACAGTTTTTTTATTGCTTTCTAAAGCAATTTTTTTGTACAAAATTATCTTGAACTATAAATTGTTGTAAAAAAAATTGCTTTAGAAAGTAGCATGAAAGCAATCCCAAACAAAATCTTAGTGATATCAGAAAACTTTATCTTTAGAATTTTTATTTTTCTTAAGTCAGTACAGTTATTGACCTTATTGCAATCATAATATAGATAGGAAAGCGCAAAGAAATTTGTTAAGTTTATTCATATGAAATGCGAAGGTGGTATGTGAACATGTGACAGACAACGATAGCTGGGGTTTGTTGTTGTTGTGCTGGGGGTCAGGGTCTTCTGCAGGCTGTTTGACTGTTTTCGGTTTGGTTTTGGTTGTTGGGCTTCAACTGCAGGTTGGTGGCTATGGTGTGTTCTTTGTATTCACTACAGGAAAAACGTCGAAATCCGGCGGTTTTTTCCACCGGTTACTCTATATTAACCGGCGGTTTTTTGGACTACCAGCGGCTTTACGGAGGTTTTTTGGCCGCCGGAAAAAATCGCGTAGGAAAGTTGTACCGGCGGTGTTTTACCGGCGGTTTTTTTTGCGGCGGTTTACCGGCGGCCTAGACCGCCGTGTACAACCGGATTTTGAACCGGCAGTTTTCCGGCCGTGAGGCCGTTGGTTATTTGACCGACGACATTTTTCCTGTAGTGATTGCTATAGGTTGGTTCCGATTGTACTGTTTACCTGGAGCTGGGCTGGCTTCATCTTGCTCGACCGTATCCTTTTTTTGGTGTGCCTCGAATTTATTGATTAGGATTCTCTTTTGCTTTATTTTCTATTTGCATTCTCTTGTCTATATTTTGGTTTTGCAGGCTCCTTTTTGGGCGTTTAATTGGAAGTTTTATGTGGAGACCTGTTGCTGGGAGCATTTTGGTTGGTTTTTGCTTTCTCCCTTTTTTTTGGTGCTTTCTCTTAAGCACCGTAGCATGTTCTTAAGTTGTATTGTATTGATCTATTGTAGGGAACTCGAGCTCGTAGGTTTTCTTTTTTCTTGATTTTTGTAGCTCTTTGAGCGGTAGTGAGATTGAGTTCCCCTTAAGGACCTTGTAATTTTTTTCCCTATATTAACGCGTAGGCCCCTATGGTGGGTTTTCCCAAAAAAAAAAAAAAACAATTTCTCATATCTATTTTCATGAGTTGTGAAATCAACTGCCTTAATTTCGTCTTCCAGATTTTGCTGAAAATGCATTGAAATTCTTTTATGATTGATCTAATTATAAGCTCAAACTGATTTTGAATTTTAATTATTAAACCAAACCTTTGCAACAAAATAAGAACAAAGCAACGCTAATACTTCATATTTAATGTAAATATATAGTTTATTAATATGAGCATATTAATTCTAAGCTTGTTTTAAAGCTTATTTGGTCCTTTTCTTTCATGATTTGTTGGGACGGCTTTTTTACTGCTTCTAATTAAGGCCGTTTTTAATAGAAAAATTAAAATTTTTATATTAAAAAGCTGTTTTACGAAACAGTAAAAAAACCGTTTCAAATAAAGCCTTAATAATTAATGCCACCAGTAGATGTCAAGCAGTTAATTCCTCATTTGAAAATGTGCCAACTAACATAAAATTTTCATTTTATAACTCACATTAGATAGAGCTAAATATATATATATATATATATATATATATATATATATATATATATATATATTATATATATATATATCAAAAAGAGCATCTTTTGCTTATTGAAGACAGAAATTAATTAAGATTCCAATTATGGTTAACTGCAGAGAATTAACAGCATTAAGCTAACTAGAAATCTAATTGACAACCATTAGAAATATTAATTGCTAGCTAATATGCTTAAATAATTGCATAACTTTTTTGTATTAGATGTTAATTGGTCTATGTTGACATTTCAACGGCAATATTTTTGAAAATTATTTGCTAATCAAAATAAATATTAAATTTGTGCCCCCAACTTGGAAATTAAATCATAATTAATTTCATAAAAAGAACAAAATTTACAAAAAAAAAAAAAAAAGATTATAAACTTCATTCTAACTTGGCTCAAAACATCTGGATCAGTCTTTTTCTTATTTTATTTTCTACCATGTATTTGTTAATAAGAATGAAGCTATAGCTATAAACCTTTAGTTTCATTATATTGCTATACCCCATTGATATGAAGCCATTGCCAATGTTAAAGTACATAGCAGGGCACTCTCAAGTACTTGGCATAAGAACTCACAAGCTATATAGTTAATTAAGATCTAACAAGCTAAAATAATACTTTCAGTAGTATATTTATTAACTTTGTGCATATATTATGCTCATAGACTAATAGATTTGCAGAAGACCAATTTCTTCTTAAAATGTTTTTATCAGCTACCAACATTATGAACCAAAGAAGATTACCAGCTAGAGATTCAAAAGCTTCGTTTGGGACTACTTTCGTACTGCTTTCTAAAACGGTTTTATAGTATTTTTGAAATTTTTTACAAAAAAATTGTTTTAGAAAGCAAGAAGAAAGCCGTCCCAAACGAAGCCTAGAGTACTAAGGAAGACTACACAGCGGCTAAAAGCACCAAAACTATCTCTGATTATAGTAAGCTCTGAAATTTTTCTCTTTTGCAACATTAAATTTGCTAAGAAATGTATTTTATCATTATATTTATGAACCTTTCTCCTTCAAAAAGAGAATGAATATTCTCCTTTTTACTTGAATTTTTGCACCAAAGATCTTCAAATTCAAGCAATATAATTGGTTTTCATCTATAACATATTTTCATTATCTGTTGTTTAATATTATATATTAATTTCTTATTATTATTATTATTATTTGGCTTATTAATGCCTTAAAAACCAAAAGAAGTATGAAATATTCTTCCAAGTGTCCCATCCAGCCACAAAGGCTATAAAGCTAGGTATAAGGACGAATAACTTGGTGGGTGGCTGAAAAAACACAAGCAGAAACCCTAAAAGCTTATACCTTCCTCGTGGGGTTTCTTTGCTTCTTCCTTTATATCCATAGATATATAGCTCTCAAATATCCCCATGAATTGCATGCTTTGGTCCCACGAAAAAGCTTGCCCAGCTGTTGATTTTATTATTTTCTTTCCACTAACTAATTTGTTAACTTAACTAAGCTTCTTAATTTCTCACTCACCCAATGCTTAGATTTCCCTATGGATTTACTCATAAGTCTTTTTCTGTAGTGATTTATCAGCTAAATCTAAGAAAAAAAACATCTGAAATCTCCTCAAAAAAATATATTCGTCTGCAACTCTGAAATAATCCAACCATCAAATTAATTACGCTATGAATCGCCATCATTAGATTGATCTAAGCATAATTAACAGTTCATCCTATAGTTTTTCTAAATTTCGATCAATCAAAATGCGAACTTCGAACAAATTTAGTGAAAGAAAAAACAGCGCGAATCAAAGGCTAATAGATATATTAGATAGTCGAAATCATCAGCTGAAGACAATACAAAAAACAGCACAAAAAAAATAAAAAAAACAGAAAAGTAATACAGACACAAAAAAAAGAATCTGATCAACCAACATAAAAGCATTAACAAACAATTAATTTACAGATCGATCAAGCTCCATAAATATATCAAACTTTGGAATATTTACAGAACAATTTATATATTTCATATTGATCATGAAGACTTGTAAGTTTGACCAATATAAAAGATTATCATACCATTTTATATAAACATATATCTTCGTTCCATCCTTCAAATTTCTTCCTTTTGCCTCTTTTCTTCATGAACTGCATCATCTTTCACAGAATCCACTATCTCTTGCATGAGCTTTACCTGCGTTCTTAAACGCTGGACATAATCTATGGTCTCTTCAAGCAATCTACAGGTATCCATTGCCTCACCGCCAGGCAAGAGCCGGCGTAGAGCATCATTTTCATCGGTTTTGCAACGGGCCTGCTCGGGAACCGGCCGATGGCGGCGGCGGTGAAGGTGATAGAGGACGGCATGGCTCCATGCTCTATTTGGGCTAGCTGAGCGTGCCATGGAGGCATAGGCTGCTCTCCTGATGGCTCTGCAGCGCTTATGTAAAGGTGCGGTACTGAGATTTATGCGGGAGAGGGAGCGGAGGAAGTGAAAAGCTTGCATGGGGTTTCTAGGGTTAGGGTTTTCAATTGTTCTCTTCTTCTTGTTGTTCATGGTAGCGCGCAGAGAGAGAGAGAGAGAGAGAGAGAGAGATCCTTCTGACAGAAAGGAGGGTCCGGTGCAGTGCAGAAGGAAATCTTGAGATCTGACACACAGGCGTCAAAGGCCAAATTCCTATGCTCCCTTTAATGTGTGAGCGGCGGGCAGTAATATAATTTATTTATTTTTTGGAAAACTAATATTAAAAAAAAAATTATTATCAGAAAAACATTTAAATTTTCAAGTGCAAATTGAAAATTCTAGAATTTGCAAATATAAAAAGTATTTTTAGTTCTATGAACTTTTTTCTAAATTACATGTAATTTCTATTTCATAAAAATAAAAATTACAAAATAGCTGAAGAACTTGTCATTATTGTTTGAACGTAATTAAACTCCTATTTCTAATATAAAGAATTAATATTTTTCAATTAGACAACACTAATAAAATAAAATAAAATAAAATATATTCTAGAAGATTGTTCCATAAATTGGGAAAGAGGTGGGAGAGAATGAATCAAAGGTTGGGGAAAAGAAGAAGCAAAGAATTTATGAGTGCTGGCAGAGTGTCTCTTTTACTAAAAGATTGTTCCAAATCCTTCACTCATAAAATTAACAGAACTAATCGTCAGTCAAATCTGAATTATTCTTATTGAAACAAATATATATTTATTCCAACGGTTGTGATTATGAAGGCTATGGCTTTTCTTCAAGAGAAGGTCTTCATTGACAAGAAGGAAGAAGGAAGAAGGAAGAGGTTGTCAGGGTTAGCTGGTGAAGGGGGTGAGAGATAGGAGAGGTGGGTCCAATGGAAGCAACCCACCACATGAATGCACATGGAGTGAACAAACAACTAAGATGATAGGAACCTTTTTCTTGCTTTCTATTTTGTATTTAATTTTTTTATTTTTTTTCATTAGGTCTCAGCTCTGTCTCCTCTTTGTCATTTGCATGTGCACCACTAGGTTTAGGATAATTATAATTTAAACATGTGCATAAGCTTCTTTTTGTATTTTAATCATCAATGAATGTTTATTGCTTAGGGTCCTCCAAGTGGGTTGTTTGTATGTATCTTAAGCTTCGTTCGAAACAGCTTTTTAGTACAAAAATCAAATTTTTGGTACTAAATAGCTGCTTTAAGAAGCAGTAATAAAGTCGTCCCAAACAAAACCTTAATCTCTCTCTCTCTTCAAACATTGAATGATCTATTAGAGAACTATTGAACCTTGTTTAATAACTTTAGATTTATTAAGGGAGGAAAGATATATGAGTAGGGGTATAAGAAAAATGATATTATTTGTAAATAGATGGATGTTTATTTTGTTTTGTTCTAATTAATACTTGTTATTTTTATAATTGAATGAATTTGAAATGAGTATGAAATTTGGATAAAAATGACAAAAAAGAAAGAAAGAAAGAAAGAAAGAAAGCAAGCAATTATTTGGTTTGTTTATTATTTATACTTGTATGAATGTATAATTATTTTTAATTCAACTAGTAACTCAATATAAAACTTGAAATGATCATAAATTATTATTTAGAAGCTTATTTATTTATATGCACTAAAGTTTTTGGTTATTTTTTTTAATATCAATATAGGCTAGATAAAAAGAAATAGGCAAGTAAAATTAATTACATATATTAAATCTATATGTTTTTAATTTATTATAGTAATGCTTGTTGAGATTGGTGCTTGAGACATCTAAGGTGGAAATTAAATAGTATACTACTTGAACTAAAGGTCTATCTTTTGTGTGTGTACACAAAGACTACAAAATAATAATAATAAATAGATGCTAGCTAGAAACCATCAAAGCTAAAGCGAATGGCAACCAAAAAAATTAATGGTCGTTGGTGCGTTGAAGTAGCCTTGTCGCTAAGACTCTTAACTTTTTTTTTTTTTGCTAAATTAGCGACCGCTAACATTGGCCTCTGAAGTAGATAACATTAGCGACTATTTTTTACGGTAATGATATTTTTATATTTTGTTTAAAATAAATTTTATTCACTATTTAAGATTTGGTCACTAAAATTATTGATTACCTTTTCTCTATAAGTCCAAAATAAAAATTTATCAAAATATAGCAATCAAAATCAAATTTGGTTACTCAATACTTATTAGAATACTGTACATATTTGTATTTACGAGATTGTATTTACGGCTTATACCATTACTTTCCTTTATAAACACCGGCATTGTATTTACTTTGATAATAATAAGATTTCTACTTTTCCTCTCTCCTTCTTCCTGAGCTGCTCTCTTCTCCGTTCTTGTTCTTAGCTCATTCTCCCTGAAACGCTCTCATGGTATCAGAGATCTAATGGGAGATCAAGAATCAATGAACGTTCTTCCACCCTCCTCCCCCTCTCCCTCCGTTAAAATTTCAAACACAAACAACCACATCCCTCCAGCACTTAAATTTCTGGTTTCCAATATCAAAAATCTTGCACCTCATCCCCTGACTACCGACAACTACCCCATATGGCGAGTGCAACTTCTTCAACAATTCACGGCAAATGGTTATGACGGCCATCTCACCGGAAGAGCCACCCCTCCAACGGATCCAACCTCTGTTGAGCATGCCCAGTGGCGCCTCGTCGACAGCAATCTCCTTTCGGCGCTCTTCTCAACGGTCTCTCAACCAATTCTGCCTTACATGCATCATCACGACCACCACCGCAAGCTAGGCGTGGGCGGTTCTTGAACGCTGTCTTCAACCTACCAGTCGATCTCGTGTAATGCAACTCAAGAACGAGTTGTACCGAGTCCAGATGAAGGATCAACCTATGCAACAATACCTCACTCGCATCAAATCCATCGTCGACAACATCACCGCCTCCGGCTCTCAAATCGACTCAGAAGACATTATGCTTCATATCTTAAACGGCCTTCCTCGTACCTTCAATGCTTTCAAGTCAACTATCCGGAACTCACTAATACCGATCGATCTTGATACATTCTACTCAATGCTCTGCAATGAAGAAATTCATTTACAGCAAGAATTACATCAAGAACACATCACCGCATCCGCTCTCTACTCTGCTACCTCCAACAATTCTCGCAATCGCAACTACAGCACTAAGCGATCGGTAAAGCCCAAGAACTCTCCGAACTCCACGTACCGGAACTCACCCACAATCTTCTTTCGGTTTCTAAATTAACTAAGAATAATTCTTTATATATTACATTCGATGCTAATGGTTTTATCATGAAGGATCTTCGGGACAAGCAACCTCTGCTTCTTGGTCGCCTTCATAACGGGCTATACAAGATCTGTCTTCCTGCGGACACGTCTCACGCTGCTCTCACTGCTACCACCAGCTCCTCCATACCGTGGCACGCGCGTTTAGGACATCCCGGCCAAGAAACTCTCTCAATTCTTGCTAGACAGACTGTTGATTTAGTTCATGTAAAACAGTCCATTCTTTGTGACTCTTGTAATAAGGCTAAAAGCCATAAAATTTACTTTAATAAACGAACTACTGTTACCTCTAAGCCCTTCGATTTAGTTCACACCGATGTTTGGGGTCCTGCGTCTCTACCTTCTCCCGATGGATATCGCTACTACATCATCTTTATAGATGATCACACCCGGTTCACTTGGATTTACTTCCTTCACGCCAAACATCAAGTCCTCGCCACCTTTAAATACTTCTGCCAAATGGTTCACACCCAATATAACACCACACCTAAAATACTTCACTCCGACGATGGCGGCGAGTACACTAGCAATGCTTTCAAATCCTACTTACAAGATAACGACATACTTCAACAACTATCTTGCCCCCACACGCCGGAACAAAATGGCTTATCCGAATGCAAGCATCGCCATCTCCTTGACATTACTAGATCCCTTCTCTTTGAATCCGGGACTCCCAACAACTTTTGGGCGGAGGCTGTCTCCACTGCAAACCACTTAATTAATGTCCTACCATCCAAAGCCATCTCCAACAAAATCCCCTTCCAAATTCTACACGGCCGTCCCCCAAGCTACAGCCATCTTCGCACATTCGGGTGCTTATGCTACCCTCGGCTTCGTCCGTATGCCTCCGATAAATTTTCTCCGAGATCCCAAGCATGTGTCTTCATTGGCTATTCCACCATTCACAAAGTTTATAAATGTTACAATCCGTCTACAGGAAAAACACATGTATCCCGGCACGTCGTCTTTTACGAACACCAATTTCCTTATAAATATTCAACTAACTCGGATTGCATACCTACTCAACCACCTAACCATTCGCGTCCTCCTAACTCTTGCTGTCAACCGGAAATGGCCCATGCATCAACTTGACATATCCAACGCATTTCTTCACGGTGATCTTCCGGACGACATCTACATGCGTCAACCACCCAGATTCATCGACCAACAACATCCAATCGCGGTCTGTAAACTTCAGAAATCACTATACGGCCTCAAGCAGACTCCACGACAATGGTTCCAAAAGCTAACGAGCTTTCTTCAATCCAAAGGATTCACGATCAGTACTCGAGCCGACCCGTCGCTCTTAATCCTTGACAACAATTCTACCTTGCTTTTTATTCTCATTTATGTGGATGACTTCTTAGTAACAGGCAATGATTTCGTCGCAATTCAGAATCTACTACAACAGTTGCGGTCTCAATTCGCCCTCAAACAGCTCAGCAACATCTCTCTCTTCCTCGGTATCCAGGTACTTCAATCCACCACCGGTTATTTCCTATCACAACAACACTATGCTACAAAACTCCTTCTTGAAGCAGGTTTTGAGAACAACAAACCGACACCAACTCCTATAGCTCCCGCATCCAAAATGATCGGACAGCACACTCAGCCATTTCATGATCCAACTCTCTACCGTCGACTTGCCGGATCGCTTCAATATCTGACCATCACGAGGCCGGACATCGCCTTCGCAACCAATCGCGTCTGCCAACATATGCAACACCCGACGGATCAAGACTTCAAATATCTCAAACGTCTTCTCCGTTACATCAATGGCACACTCTCGTACGGCCTGCCCATCTCCCCTGGGTCGCTTGAGCTGCATTCCTACTCCGACGCCGATTGGGCATCGGACTCCTCAGACCGCAAATCTATTTCAGGATTCTGCACCTTTCTAGGTCCGAATCTCATATCTTGGACGGTGAAAAAGCAAGCTACGGTTGCTAAATCATCCACCGAAGCCGAATATCGGTCTCTCTCTGCGGCCACATCGAAGGTCATTTGGCTCCGCAGACTAGCCGTCGAGCTTCATATTCCGCAGCCGTCTCCTACAACCATTCATTGCGACAACACTTCCGCCATTGCAATTGCAAAGAACCCGGTCTAGCTTCCACGCACGAACCAAACACATAGAGATAGATTATCATTTTATTTGACAACAAATCAGCGTCGGCGACATTAAATTGGTCCACATATCCTCCAAAGATCAAATTGCCGACATCTTCACTACGCCGTTCTCCATCACACGATTCAACGATCTTCGAAACAAATTAACCATTCGATCCTCAAATGCTTAATTTGAGGGACGATATTAGAATAATGTACATATTTGTATTTACGAGATTGTATTTACGGCTTATACCATTACTTTCCTTTATAAACACCGGCATTGTATTTACTTTGATAATAATAAGATTTCTACTTTTCCTCTCTCCTTCTTCCCGAGCTGCTCTCTTCTTCGTTCTTGTTCTTGGCTCATTCTCCCTGAAACGCTCTCAATACTATCATATGTTTTAAATATTGGTTTCTCAATTTTGTTAATCTCATATATAAATTTTGTGTCCAAACTATTCTCTACAAATGAGAGTCAAGCACTTTTGACATCACTATATCTCAAATCATGGCTTTTTCAACAATATTAATTGTCATGCATCGAGAATCCACTCAAGCACAAGACACTATCGTAGGGTCATATAATACTTTATCTTATAATTTAGAATAGAGGGCTTATGAGAATTGGGCCTAACTTTGCTCAATGTATTCAAAAAAGATTTATTAGAGCTACATAGAGCACTCAATTATTCTTTGTTAAATCATCTATTGCACTCAATTTTATAGTTTTTTTTAATAATTTTTTTAATTTTATGGTTACCTTCTATATGTTTCTTCAAATGGTGGCTACTGTTATGTTTCATATTTTGGATACCTACCACAACATTTGGTTTTTCTTATATATTTTCTGCTTAAATCTGAATTCTCTAGCATACTTGCATATTTTTTGGTATTTGAGTTGCCTCTTTCTGCAGATTAGGAGTTCGGATAACTGGTGTGAGAGCTTATGCAGGGTTTTGGAGGCTTCTGATCTTTGGAAGGGTTTCTTCTCCTTTTGTAGGAAGCGCGCGCTGAATGGTTTTATTTTTTGCTTCTTTTTTTAGGTGCTGTCGTCTTGCAGCCCTAGATTGTACCTATGTTCTTTTTGTACTCCTAGATTAAGGAATCACTGGCTCTTAGATTTTTTCTTATTTTTCTCCTGTAGATCTTATGAGTATTAGTGAGCTGGTTGATCCTTTTAAGGACCGTGTAACCTCTTTTTTGATATTAACGCGTAGGCCCCTCTGTGTGTTTTAACCAAAAAAAAGATCTATTGCAATATATATCATTTCTTTGGTTTGTGGATCTTCGAAGAACCTTTACTCTAAAAGTTTCAGCTAATAGATAAAATAGACTACAAGTATATACTACTAACACAATTAGATTTATTTTCTTGAGACTAGATTAGTTTTGTTCATTGATGTAATTAGTTTGTGATTATATTTGTGACTATTGATCTATAGCCACAAATCAATCAATAATAAATTGAGCTAGCCCCTATTTATTCTTATTCTTATCTTCTATAGATCCTTAATTTCCTTGCACCGACCCCACCTCATCCCTATTATGATCATGCCTCCTTGCCACTATGAATGTCCTCCAACAATTATCCCAGCTATGTGCTTCAAAATAATGCCTTACACATCTTTAGGCTTCGTTTGGGATAGCATTTTTACTGTTTCTTAAAACGGCTTTTTAGTACAAAAATTAAAATTTTTATACTAGAAAGCCGCTTTAAGAAGCAGTAAAAAAGTCATCACAAACGAAGCCTTAATCTCTCCACCGTCATGCCCCTCTTGGCCGGCCGTCACATTCCCTATGCCTAAAAATATCATTCAAAAATATCTCTCTACTTCCACGGCATTAGCTCTCCCTTACCCAACGATGTTATCCCTCAACTCCAAGATTAAATTTTCTTATGGCAATGTTTATAAGAACAAGAAAATGCAATGAAATTTCTGTATATATTATATTAATTTAACTTATTTAAGTTGTTTGTGATACAATGTAGAAAAAATTATTCATATTAGTCTATATGATTTGCATCTATAATTCAATGCGCATCAAGAAAATATATTTCTTGTGGTAGGAAGTCATTAACAATATCCAAAATGCATAAACACTAGCAAGTCAGGGCACATATGATTGTTATGTGTTAGGATACTCATCATAATGAGAAAAAGGAAAATGTTTTGTCTATGTATTGCACAAAAATCCTATAAACATAAATAGAGATATATGAGGATATGGAGGCATCATTGTTAGAGTCCAAATTGGACACTATAAAGAATATTAAAATTATACACCACAAAAAGATTCTCATGAAACTTAGCTCTCAATTCTCAAGCTGTCTCCTCTTTGTCATTTGCATGTGCACCACTGTGTATAAACTTATTTTTGTATTTTAATCAAGAATGAATGTTTATTGTTTAGGGTCATTCAAATGGGTTATATGTATACATATTAATCTCTCTCTCTCTCTCTCTCTCTCTCTCTCTCTCTCTCTCTCTCTCTCTCTCTCTCTCTCTTAAAATAATATTTGTGTTTTATAATTTTAACATTGCTTAATTACTTTAGATTCATTATGTATGGAAAGATATATGAGTTTGGGTATAAACAAAATAATATTATTTGTAAGTAGTTGGATGTTTATTTGGTTTGTTCTTATTGATATTTGTTATTTTGATAATTGAATAAATTCAAAATGAGTATGAAACACAAATAGAAAGGACCAAAAAAAAAAACCAAATCTTAATGTTGGTCAGTTTGTTTATCTATAAACAAATAATTATTTTTAATTCAACTAGCACCCCAATATAACACATTAAATGATCATAAAATATTATTTAGAAGCTTATTTATGTATATGCATTAAAGTTTTTGTATTATACTTATTTTTAATATTAATATAGACTAGAAATGAAAGTTAGGCAACCAAAGTCAAATGCATATATTAAATCTAGTTGGATCTAAAGAAATTTATTATAGTAGTGCTCGACGGCGACATTAGTGATTGAGGCTTATTCTAAACTAGAAATTAAATAGTAAATCTCTTAAACCAAGGCTCTTTCAAGTTTGTGTGTACACACATTTACAAACGACGAAATAAGAACTTAGGGTCACTAAAGCTTTTAACAATCATTTTCTACACTAATGAATATTTTCTTTGTAAGTTCTATAATGATTTTGAAGACTAATATCATTTATTACATTTTTGTATATCATAAAATAGTTGGTCACTATTTAATAATTTGTTCATAAAACTTATTGATTATATTCATTTTTGTCATAAGTTCAAAATAAAAATTATCAAATTTTTATCAATTAAAATCAATTTTGGTTGCTAAATACTATAATATCATTTAAATATTAGTTGTCCGTTTTTGTTAATCTTATTATTAAATTTTGTGTCCAAACAATTGTCTTCAAAAGAGAGTGAAGCACATCTATCATCACTCTATATCTCAAATTATGGCTTTTACAATAACATTAAATGTCATACATCAAGTGTTCACTCAATCACATTTTTTTTTTTTTTTTTTTGGTTAAAACCCACTAGATGGGGCCTACGCGTTGATATAAAATTCGGTTACAAGGTCCTTAAAAGGATCCACCAGCTCGCTACTGCTCGAAAGAGCTACAAGATTAAAAAACAAAATAAAACCTAAGAGCCAGTAGATCCTTATACTAAGAATACAATAAAATTCAGAAAAACTAGAAGGTCTGAGAGAAGTCAGCACCCAAAAAAGGAGATACGCAATATACCCATTCAGCTCAGATCTCCTGCAAAAAATACTAAACAAGCAAAAAAGGAAATTTAACACCCCTAAAGAGCATACCTTGCAAACCTTATAGTGTTGAATAAGAAGCTTGATAAGAAACCTGCAAGGACAACTCCAAAAAACATTCAGATAATCATAACTAAGATAGAAAACGTCAATATAATTGCTCCAGATTCTCTTCCCAGCCATGGTGAAAATCCCACACTTCCACAATAAATCCCACATCCAGAAAATCCAGTAGCGAATAGGAAGCAGGTCAAGACGATTAACGTGCCACTCCAGCCCCCCTTTTTCTTGAATAACAACTCCCAAATAAAAAGAACCATCCAGCTTCGAGGTAAAGTTAACGTGCAGAACACTAGAATTATGAAACCAAGTATCCAAACCCCTAAACACACCTTCAAAATCAACACCTAACGTAAAGATGTTAACATGGTACCTCCAGGCAACAGCCAAATAACCCAGCAAACAACAACCACCCTTCACAACTGCAGTAAACAGATAAATAAACATGGAGCGAATGCTATGGGGGAGATCGTACAGCAAAAAGAACATCTCATCCAGATCTAACATAGGGTAAACACGCCTTATCAACACGTAATAAACCTCTTAAAACAGGATGAACATTGGATATATCTAATTCAACAAAATCATGGAGGTTAGATCCCCAATTGGCAAGCCAATCGGCACAACCATTTCCCTCCCTATAAATATGCGATATAGTAACATTCAGCTCCTTCATTCTTTATAAGTGTTCACTCAATCACATGACTACTCAATCACATGACACAATCAAAGGGTTTTATACTATTTTATTTTATAATTTGTGGTGGAGGGCTTGTGGGGTTTGGCCCAATTTTGCTCAATGTGTTCAACAATGATTTGTTAGAGCGAGACACATAGACCACTCAATTGTTCTTAGTTAAATCATATACCATGATATATATCTACCATTTCTTAGGGATATGGATCATCGAAGATCCTTTAATCTTCAATCTTAAGCTAATGGATTAGGTCTTCCACTAGTATATATACTACTAACATAATTAGATTTGCTACAAATGTTAAATTTGGTTGTTTATAGTATTAATTTGGGATTATATTTATAACAGCTGACCACCAACCACAAATCAATCCAGAATAAATTGTGTCATCCCCCCATTTATGCTTATTCTCATTTTTCTATCACGCCCTAGAATTTGAATTGGAAGACTTATAACTTTATATCATTTTGAACATTCAAGTAGAGCTTACTCTATATGAACAATAGAAAACATAAATGTATTACTATTCAATTATTATCTATAACTGATATAAGCCCAAGTGACATATATACAATAACCATGATGATCAATTAGTAGAAATAGTTTATCATGATAAATACATCATAATAATAAAAGAAAAAAAGACTAAGAAATACATAAAGAAATTCCAGTCTATAGCTCAAAACAACTGTAATCTACATGATTTTTATCATTGCCTAAAAATATGTAAATATCACATAATGAGCTTAAATTAAAATCCTAGCAAAATATAAATATCTACAGCTGAAATTAATGCACAACATATAAACAACCATATCCATATAAATATTCATCTATCATACATACTCTTGTCATTACCATATAACATATCGTATTAGTTGCATATTATATATCAGTTTCATATCAGTCATGTAGTCATTTAGTCAATATCATCATATCATCAATTATCAGTAATCAGTTTCACAATCACTAGTCTTATTTCTTAGTTGTTTTATCGATCAATCATTAGTCTTATTACATCTATCAGTTATATCATATATCTTATCTAATCAAGCCAGAATTTTTTACTTGTTTAATATGACTAATTGAGCATTCATATCACATATTAATATTTAGTGTTACTTTCATTATATTGATTTACTGCGACTAAGCACGTGAAAAAGATATTGATATAGAATAACTGAACATCATGCGTATACTTCTATATGATTCCTTGGTAGTATTGTATTGTTATAGGTTTTTTACAGTTGCATAGGTACTTCTGCTTTATTGATTTATAAGATTTTCTTACTATTTGGATATCATTATTGTGATGCTTCATTTGAGAATGATGGTTTACAGCTTTTTCATTTCGACATTCGTACTGTATTATTTTACATGTTTTACTGTTATTACATGTGTTTTACTATTTTTGTACATATTCATGATCATATTGACTACCACTATTATGAAATGAATAAATTCATGCATATTACTTATTTCTCATGATGTGAGTTTGGTTGTAGGATTTTAGTGACCTGTTGGGCTTCATATACTTGTTGTATGTGGCTAATGATTTCAAGTTAGGGAAAATATTAGGGAGTATGAAGTTGATTAGATAAATGATTCTCCATGTTTTACTGTTATTTTGCCTTTTAGTTATTCTTTTGAGTTCACGAGTAGACAGACAGTGTGTCGTATTTGTAATTACTCTATTTTTTGAAAATTGAACTCAAACACTACAGGAAATTATTCATTACCGACAGTTTGTTCTGACGGTTAGCATAAGCGTTCTGGTGGTTTTGTACAAAATCGATGGCTTTTCGACGGTTTAAAAGCAGCCAGTAAAAAACGCGTAGGAAATCGTTTATGGCAGTCATTTTCCGTCAGTTTTTTTCACCTGCGGTTTTCTGGCGGTTCATACCGCTGGTTATTTTTCGGCGGTCATAACGCCGGTGACCGTCGATTTTTTTTACAGGCTGTTCAACTACCGGTTTGACCTATTTTTTTGCGGCCAAACCACCGGACTATCATCGTTCTAGCAGCGTCGATCGCTGGAAAATCGCCGGTAAATCACCGGCGGTCATAACCGAAGGAATTACCTGTGGGGAAAACGCCGGCGCATCGTCGAAGAACCGTCGGAAATCGTCGGCAAACCACCGGCCTGGACTGCCAAAATTCATGAATTTCCTATAGTGAATGTATATTGATCTTTTGGGCTCTAGTTATTGCTATAAAAATATAAAAGATATAATTTATTCCAATTTAGATTTTGGGGTGTGACGCTTATCTACATAATTTTTAGAAGTATATATATTACAAGTCATAATTATTGTGTACACCTTGCTGCCATGAATATGCATAAAAGAATCCTTTATATTCTTACCATTACTCATTCCTAAACCTAAATGTTCATCAAAGAACTTAAATTTCTTTTTAAACATTGTTGCGGATTAGAATATTGGCGGCGGTAAAGTGAGTAAACTTTCTATCATAGAGATGTACGAATATCCAGCACACAAACAAAGAAAGAAGTAAAATATCCAATCTTTTTTTACGTGGAAAGCCCAAAGAGGAAAAAATCACGTGGCCTCGCCCAGGTAAAAAGATTCTACTAAATTTGAGTGAATTAAAAATTAAAGGTTAATCCATCCCATGACTTAGAGGCTATCAAATTACAGTAGTTTGGAGGGTTAGACAAAGGTCTGACAACGATCGGGCGGAAGTCCGACGGCGTCCGAATAGAAGTTCAACTGACGAGGAATAATCCGATAAAGTTTGGGCAGAAGTTTTGTGATGCTCGGTTGCTGGGTGGAAGTCCAGAGGCGATCGGTGGTCTGGCGATGATCCAACGAAGGTCGGGCTAAAATCTGGTGACGATTGACAGCCGGGTGGAAGTCCGGTGACGGTCAGCAGCTGAGTGGAAGTTCGGCTATGGTCGACAACCAAGCGGTGTTCTAACGAAGGTCGAGCTGAAGTCCGTCGGCGATAAGTGGCAGGGTGGAAGTCTGGCAGTTGCCAAGCGATGGTCCGACGAAGGTCTGGCTGAGCTCCGATGGCGGGGTGGAAGTTCAGCTATGATCGGTGGCCGGGTGGTGGTCCAACAAAGGTCGGGCAGAAGTCCGATAGTGGTTGGCGGCGTAGTGGAAGTCTGGTTGCAGTTGGTAGTCGGACAGTGGTCTAACGACGGTTAGGCTGAAGTTCAGCGACGGTTGGCAGTCGAGTGGAAGTCTGGCAAAAGTTGGCGGCCGGGCGGTGGTTTGATGAAGGTTGGGCTAAAGTTCGACAGTAGTTGGCAGCCGGGCGATTGTCTAGCTGAAGTCCGGCGGGGGTCGGGTGGAAGCCCGGTGGTGATCAGCGGTAGGGCGGAGGTCCGACGAAGGTCGAGATGAAGTTTGACGATGATCGACGGCCGAGCGATGGTCCGACAGTAATTGATGGGGTTTACCGGCGGTGGTTCTGAAGCTCTTGATGCCTCAAAGCACTCTCCAATCTCCACCCAAAGATCCCCCTTATGTAAAATATGGGGGTCTCGATCCCCTTATGTAAAGTGTGGGGGCCTATTTATAGATTTTTATGAGTGGCACACCCCGTAAACGTAGAGAAGATCTGGGGCAGGTTCAGAGTGCTCCATCGTTTGACTCGTATTGATTCCCCCGATCATAGAGAGTTTTTTAATTATTTAAGTGCCTTAACAATGTAGGATACTAGCGATCTTGGGCTCATTGGATTTGTCTTGTCGAGCCGCTCGATTTGACTATAAGCATGCCCACTACAGGAAAATTGTTCATTACCGACAAAATTTCTAACGTTCTTCTCGCGGATTTCTAACCGATTACTTTGAAATATTTTCAACAAATTTTCAAATAGATTTTCTAGCAAATTTTATGGCAGATTTGTTTCTGACGGATTTTAATAATCTCTGAAAATATCATTTATTCGTAAATTAATTAATAAATTTATAGTTTATTTTAATTAATTATTAATTTAATAATTTATTTTAATTAATTATTAATTTAATAATGTAGTTTAATTAAGTGTTACTTAAATAACTTATTTTGATTATCAATTAAAATATTAAATTTTAATTAATTATTTTTAATTGCAATATTCTCTCTGTTTTTATATAAATAAAAAAATTTATCTACTAAAGTAATTTTGTAGGAAAGGTGTGGCGGTCAGACTGGCGCGCGCAAAATGGGAGTGGCGGGAGGGCGGAGGTCCTTGGTTTGATTCTCTGAGCGAACATGCACGGGAGTGCAGGATGCAAGCCCGTTGAGCGGATGGGAGCATGGACATGCCCACTTGGTGCAACGCAGACGAGCGCGCGGGACACCAACTGGGCACAGACGGGCGCGAGATAGTCCTACTCGCACGCAGGATGCCTGCTGGGCGCGAACGAGCGTGGGGGGGGGGGAGGGGGATGGCAGGCCCGCTGGATTTATTTTTTTATATAAAAAATAATTTATTTATTTCAGCGGATCTTTCTATTGGAAAAAACTTTACGGCGGATTTTTTTGGATGGAAAATTTTTCCGACGCTTGATTTACCGTTGAACACATTTTCGCCGGAAATCCGCATTAAAATTTTAAAATCTGTCAGAAACTTCAAAATTTTCTGCCAGAAATTCACGACTTTCCTGTAGTGGCCATATTTGGATATCATATTTCTTAGGTTGTGACAATCACTTAGACAATCTTACGGTTACAATGTTGTACGTGTGACTAGCATATAGTAGTTAAAAATGATATGCGTGACCAAGGGTTTAGTGATTGGACAAGAAACAGGATAGGCGATTGCAAAACCTTTTAGAGGCCGTTAAATGACCCTCTTGCAACCATAATAATTAATACATTCATAAAATGTCACAATTCCTCTTGTGTAATATAATTTAATCCCAATTTCTAATTATCTTTTGGGAGAAATACATTTAAGGGCATCTCTAACAAAAAAATTCATTTTCCACTCCAAAATATAGCAAAACTTTGAAATACAATAATTCTTCTCGAATTGAAAGGGTTTTTTCTCTCTTTTTTCGCCCGCTTCTTGCGAAGGTAACAATTTTCTTCTCTTTCCCATGCTTTTCTCCTCTTTTGCACGCTTCTTCAACAAATCCCGTAGCCTAATTTTTTGGCGTAGGTGAATATTCCGACGTCAATATTAGTGTCGCACTATTCACTTGTCGAACTTTGGTGTGCGATTAGGAGTTTGAATGGACCGAATAGCCGGTGGCATATGGTGGTATGCAGTTCGGTTGGAGATGATCTGAGCATCAAAATCTAATTGGTATAGAATTAATTCTTAAACTTTTAAAAGGAACTAATAAATTCATATATTTACATGTGATACAATCAAATCACTAAAAACTTTACAAACTCTAAGGAATGAAAATTAATAGCTTTTTTTTTCTCTTTAAAGTTTCATTTGGCACAGCTTTCTTACTGCTTCTTAAGCTGCTTTAAGAAGCAATAAGAAAGCAGTCCCAAACGAAGCCTAAATTTAATTGATATTATTAAAAAATAAATAATTATATATTATTCCTTAAAAGTTATAAAAATTGGATCTTAAAGCCAAACTTGTTCTTTAATACCCATGTGATTATTTTCTACTTTTATATGAAACTGAACATTAATAACAAATAGGAACAAAACAAAAAAAAATTGCTACTTCACCTTCTTCTCGTGACCATTGACTTTTAGCAAATCAAACGCCATGTTAGTGCGGTATCTGTGTCAAATTAATTTTATCATAATCTTCCAATGAACTTTTATCCAGAAGATTGAGATAGATTTGTTAGGATCTCCAACTTGAAATTTGGAATGAATTTGTTCCATCCTTGTGCATGGCCAAAAAAATTGTAGCATAGAGTCTCTTAAGGTTGTATAGGTTTCAAATAAATTAGGGTTTTCTTATTAAATTTTCCATTACAATCAATGGCTGTCCAAAAAGCTCCTTAATCTGATTTGGGATCTGTTTGAGATGGCTGAAGATTTTTGTAAAAGTGATTATAAAATTATTCAGAGGAAAATAATATTTTTTAATGCGGTTGTAAAAATTAATCAACTTCCTAGCATAAAAATTTCATGAAAACAAAAAAACATAGTAACCAGACATAAATTAAACTGTAATTCTAGTTTGAAAAGAAAAACAGTATGAAAGCCATCTCAAGAAAAGCCTTAGCAGTATTCAACTCAATATTTAATTCAAGCTCAACTTATTTTCTAAACTCATATACATATATGTGTGTGCATGTATACCCATATATATTTATGCTTATTTGTCTAAATATTATATATATATATATATATGGGTAACATGAATATTCTATATTTTATACATGATCTTCAACGGGGTTTGACCTTTCTTTGGTATACTAAAATTGATATCGTACAGCCAAGTAAAAAAGCAGCGAAGCAGATATTTCTCTTATCTCAATTCTTTCTATATGAGATTTCCCTTTCATCAAATCATTCCATCTTCACTCTCCGGTAGACAGATCTTATTCATTATTATATAGACTCTCTCCTCACACATCCGATTCTGGCCCATCTACTTCTTTCAAGTAGATGGTACATTCATGATTGAATAGCTCTTATTTTGTTCGATAAGTTAATGAGCCAATCATAAAAGAAATTTGTTACTCTTTTGGTTAACAAGTCGAGGTGAATAACATTGAAACCCATCAAACTTGGCTTGTTTGTACATCCACGTCATGTTACAAAACTCTTCAAGCTTCATACACTCTTGACAAAATAATGATAAGCGTGAGTATATATATATATATATATAGAGAGAGAGAGAGAGAGTGAATGTGATAACCCATATAAAAAGGAGATATTTTTTCTTAGTATTTCACTGATTCTCATGCTCACACATATGGAGTGATTGGGCTCAGAGTATACCCGCCAGAAAAAAGACTACCGATGTTTATTTACTATGCGGTTTTTCCCGGCGGTGCTCTAACCACTGGAAAACTGCCAAAAATTTTATGAACTATCGATAAGTGGAACGATTCGCCGAAAATTTTTACTGTTGGTAGATGATTTTCCTATAGTGGTATTTTGAGAAATTATTACATGTTGAGTGACGGCCATGTCACTTGTACACAGTGTGTTTACAAAATTGTACACAGGATGTGTACAGACAACATGACTTATTTTGATTGGAGTTCGGACGCAAGCTGCATTTGAACTCCGCACATAATAATTTCTCGGGTATTTCTCCACTTCTCATTACTCAGAAGTGAGTTGTCTTCTGAGGTGGCAAAAAATCTTTCATTAATACAAAGGTAAATATAGAGACCTTTCACTACCAAAAAATGGGGCTACTGCAGCACTATTTTGGACCTATCCCAGCGGTTTTAACCCCTACTATTTTTCTTGCAGCGGTTCTAAACCGCTACATATCCGCTGCAATTGCAATACGCTGCAATGACATTCCGCACCTTATTCTTCTATAATGTAACATTTTTTTTTCCTTTACAAAAGATATTGCATTGATCAATAAAATGTTATCATTTGGAAGTTCAACACTAACTCCAAAAAGTATCAATTTGAACTAGCTCCAATAACTTGTTTGGCTTAACAAGAAGCTAAGCATAATTTTGCTTGGTGGCTCACAAACGTTAGAAAAAATATAATGAAGGACATAATATAAATGGGTGGGATTGAGCACAAGCATAGTGACTTAGGCGCATAAGTGTACTTCACACTGCAACCATATCTTTTTAAGACATTATAAGGACTGATGCCTATTACTTCATTTAATATAAATTATTCATATATAAATGCATGTAATTGTAAGGAAGAACTACCATAAACCATGAAATTTCAAAATAGTTATAATTTCCCTAATTTTTGACTCATACCTCTTTTTTCTCTTTCTCATACATTCAAAAAATTGTATGAAATGATAGGGCAAGCAAGAGCAAAAAGCCCTCTGGCTTTAGAAAAAATTGTAACAGTTCACCATTGATGCATGAATATTAAGAACATATTAGTTCCTCCTTTTTCCTTGTTCGTTTACTGTTCACTGTGAGGTTGATTTCTCCTTCAAGGCGAAGGATAGTGATTAACCTAAAACCTAAGGAATGCACAAGAAGAAAATGAAGAAAAACAATGAGAAGAAAAA
This sequence comes from Dendrobium huoshanense, assembly GCA_016618105.1. Classification (NCBI taxonomy): domain Eukaryota; kingdom Viridiplantae; phylum Streptophyta; class Magnoliopsida; order Asparagales; family Orchidaceae; genus Dendrobium; species Dendrobium huoshanense. Next base: position 16,166,965 of record CM028359.1, on the reverse strand, counting down.
GAGAAGGAGAGGTTGAAGGGGAAGAGACTCACAGTGATGAGGATCGAAGGAAGTCGGCCGGGATTCGCAAGCGGAGGAGATTTTTTGTCACGACCCGACCCGACGGGGACGGATCCCGCCCGAGCCGGATCGCGACGAGAGACCTTCTTATCCAGGATCTGGCTTTGGATTAGGCTACTGAACTGATCTTCCAAATACTTAACTCAACAGACACACACAGAACAACAGAGCTACTAAAATAATCAAATGCAGCGGAACAAAATATCTATCTTTTCATTTCCTCAAAAATAATCATCTACAGAACAGTACATGGCTTTTAAACAGAAAGAAAGACAGATCCGAAAAGCCATGACTGTACAAAAATCAAAAGTACAAAAGTACCTATACTGATCCGACTCTGAACTAATCCTGGACTTCCTTGCCTTTCCCAGAACCTGAAAACCACCAAAAAGCAAGGGTGAGCTCAACAGCTCAGCAAAGCAACAAACCACCAATCTAAATTCTCAGAAACCAAAACCAAACTCATCAGACAGAAATCAGATCAGAAATCGGAACAGAATCGGAAATCAGAACTTATACGGACAGATATCAAATCAGAATCAGAGTCGTACAGAATAGATCACAGAACAGAATAAATCAACAGAGTCAGAATTTGCAGATCATATCACATCAGAATCACAATATCGTACAGAACAGATACGGAAAACAGAACAGATACATATAACTAAATGCCCTGACACTGACGGAATCTCTACGGATTCCGGCCCCTTATGCCTCCCTTCCCAGACACTGACTGAATCTCATAGGATCCAGGCCCCTTATATCTCCCTTTTGTGCTCACGGCACCAGAACAAATGTGCTTATAGCACCAGAACAGAATTCATCGGATCCGGAATAGAACAGATATCAGATTTCAGATTTGAGCTCATTTCAGATTTCCCGTTTCACTAACTGAATCTCATAGGATTCAGGCCCCTTATAACTCCCTTTTTATAGCTTATACACATAGCATTTCAATTCAGAAGAAATCCGAATAATTCAGAAATTACCCAAAAATCGGGCAGCACAACGGCAGTATACAGAATTTACACAAAATTTCCTGCAAAGAAAATTTACCGAATTCGCACAGAATATAGATAATCATATTCCAGAACACTTATTCTATAGCACAGAGCATTTACAATTTCACAGAAAATTGTAGTCTACGAAAAACATCGCCGAATCAAAAATACCCGGACAAAAATCTTTGGAAAATAACCAAAATGTGCACACTCGGCACGTCAACAATATACAGAAACTTACGCGGTAAAAACTGAACCAATCAAAAGATACGGACGAAAAACCGTAACGAAAACGAAATCCGGACAGAAAATACTGCCAAACACAACGGAACTGAAAATTGAGAAAGACGGAATGTGCCTTACTTCGTGCACAGCAATTTCCTCAACAGTCACTTCGACCGAAAACGGCTCCGCGTCTTCCCGAAATCAACTTTTCCAAAAACTTCTTTTTCTCTCTCCTCAGACGAAAAATCAGATATTTTAATTTTTGATTTTCTCTCTCTTCAAATGAGCTGAAATCAGTTTTATAATCTTCATATCGGCCCGGCCGATCGCCAGATCGTCCTGGACGATCAGACCAAACAAGATCATCCTGGCCGATACTCCAGGGCGATTGCACGGCCGATCCTTATGAACAGTTACATCGTCCTGGATGATATCCAGATCGTCCCGGGACGATCCGACCAAATGGATCGTCCTGGACAGCTCACAGGGCGATGATCCGGCCGATACTTGTGAACAGTGCAATCGGCCTGGCCGATGTCCTCGATCGGCCTGGACGATGCCTACAGGAAATCACCTGGAACACTTCTGGGAAAATTCTGCAACTCTTTTTCCACTGATCGTCCCAGGACGATCCCAGATCGTCCTGGACGATTCTGGAGCAAATCGTGGTATTACAATCTCCCCAACTCAGAAAAATGTCGTCCTCAACATTATCCAGTCCGAACTCAGTCAAAACAAGTACGGGTACGACCGTCTCATGTCAGACTCCTTCTCCCAAGTCGCTTCCCGTGCAGTCCGGTGCTTCCACTGGACTTTAACCATCGGAATCTCTTTATTTCTTAACTTCCGGACGTCGTACGCCAAAATCAATTCTGGCTCTTCCTTGTACGCCAGATTCTCCTGAATCTCAACCTCGTCAGTAGATATCTTCTTCCCAAAGTCGGATACCCACTTCCTCAGAGTGGATACATGAAACACATTATGCACGTCAGGCATAGAATCAGAAAGCAATAGGCGATAAGCAGATTTTCCAATTCTTTCCAAAACCTTAAACGGTCCAACATACCTTGGACTAAGCTTGCTTACCTGACCAAATCTGCTCACTCTCTTCATCGGGCTGACTTTGACATAAACAAAGTCACCAACCTGAAACTCAACAAATCTGTGCTTCTGATTGTAATACTTCTGCTGTCGATCTTGAGCAGCTTTCAATCTCTCTCTTATCAAACTGATCTTCTGAGCAGTTTCATCAGCAAAAGTGGCACCCAAAGTCTGTTTATCTCCGACCTCCGTCAGAGTCAAAGGAGTACGACACTTCCTGCCATACAGAGCCTCGTACGGTGCCATACCGATACTGGACTGAAAACTGTTGTTATAAGCAAACTCAATTAGCGGAATATGATCTTCCCAGCTTCCGCTAAAGTCCAGAACACAAAGTCTCAACAGATCTTCCAGTACCTGAATAGTCCTCTCAGACTGTCCATCGGTCTGAGGATGAAAGGCTGTACTGAAATGCAGTTTCGTACCCAAGCCTTGCTGAATGCCTTTCCAAAGTCTGGAAGTAAAGCGTCCATCTCGATCAGATACGATCACACGAGGCACACCGTGCAATCTAACTATTTCCTTCACATAAATATGTGCCAAGCGTTCAACTGAATCTGTTTGTCTGATCGGAAGAAAATGGGCTGACTTTGTCAATCGATCCACAACTACCCAAATGGCATCATGTCCTTGTCGTGATCGAGGAAAACCCATCGCAAAATCCATTGTTACCTCCTCCCACTTCCACTCAGGGATAGGCAACGACTGCAACAGTCCACCTGGTCGCTGATGCTCTGCCTTCACCAACTGACAGGCTTCGCATCTCGACACAAACTCCGCCACATCCTTCTTCATCCCAGGCCACCAGAACAAAAGCTTCATATCAGCGTACATCTTACCACTGCCTGGATGAACAGTGTAGCGTGAAAGATGAGATTCATACAGAATCTCCCGCCTCAAATCTCCAAACACAGGTACCCACAACCTGTTCTTACAGAAAATAGCACCCGAATCAGAAATTCGAAGTTCAGGAGTCTTACCAGATCCAATCTGAGCTATCAACTTCGAATAATCAGAATCTGACTTCTGGGCTTTTTGAATCCGTGCTTCCAAAGAAGACTGAATACTCATCTGAGCCAACTCCAAATCACTGGAGGAAATCACCTCCAACTGCAATATCTCCAAATCACGAATCAGAAAGTCATCACAGGTAAGCTGAATACCTGATAATCCAGAAGACTTCCTGCTCAAAGCATCTGCTACCACATTCGCCTTTCCAGGCTGATACTGAATAGTCAGATCATAGTCCTTTATCAACTCGAGCCACCTTCTCTGCCTCAAATTCAGATCCTTCTGAGTAAAAATATACTTCAGGCTCTTATGATCAGTAAAAATCTCACATCTGACGCCATACAGGTAATGACGCCAAATTTTCAAAGCAAAAACAACTGCAGCTAACTCTAGATCATGCGTCGGGTAATTCTTCTCATGTGGTTTTAACTGTCTCGAAGCATAAGCAATTACCTGACCATGCTGCATCAGGACACATCCCAGTCCTTTCAGTGAAGCATCACTGAACACCTGAAAACCCTCCGTACTTGACGGAAGTGCCAACACTGGAGCTGAAGTCAAACAATCCTTCAGTCTCTGAAAACTAGCTTCACACTCCAGTGTCCAAACAAAAGGAACTGACTTCTGAGTCAGCCTCGTCAGAGGAGTCGAAATCTATGAAAATCCTTTCACAAATTTCCTGTAATACCCGGCCATGCCCAAGAAACTACGTACCTCAAATACCGTAGTCGGCCTTGGCCAATCAGCAACTGCCTGAATCTTCTGGGGATCTACAGAAATGCCTTCTCCGCTAATCACATGCCCCAGAAAAGAAATACTCTTCAGCCAAAATTCACACTTAGAGAACTTGGCATACAGCTGATTCCTCCTCAAAGTCTCCAACACAATCCTCAAATGTCTGGCATGATCATCCTCAGATGCAGAATATACCAGAATATCGTCGATGAAGACGATCACAAACTGATCTAAATACTCCCTGAATACTCGGTTCATCAGATCCATGAAAATAGCGGGCGCATTGGTTACCCCAAAAGGCATAACCAAAAACTCGTAGTGCCCGTACCGAGTACTGAAAGCAGTCTTCACCACATCAGATTCCTTTACCTTCACCTGATAATATCCGGATCGCAAGTCAATCTTCGAAAATACCGAAGATCCGGAAAGCTGATCAAACAAGTCATCTATCCGAGGCAAAGGATACTTGTTCTTGATTGTGGCCTTGTTCAAATCTCTGTAATCAATACACATACGGAGTGTACCGTCCTTCTTCTTCACAAACAGAACAGGTGCTCCCCAAGGTGAAACACTAGGGCGCACAAAACCTCTGTCAACCAACTCCTGAAGCTGAACTTTCAACTCAGAAAGTTCTTTCGGTGCCATCCTGTACGGAGCTTTCGATATCGGAGCGGTACCCGGAAAAACATCGATAGAGAACTCCACATCTCTATCCGGAGGTAAACCAACCAACTCCTCAGGAAAAACGTCAGCAAACTCCCGTACCACTGGGATCTCAGAAACAGAACCAACCTCCAGGTTCAGATCCCGCACCGAAGCCAAAAATACTGGGCATCCTTTCTTCCACATTCTGCTTACCTCCAACGCAGAAACCAGACTGGAGAGAACACCTCGTAATCCCTGAAATACGACTCTCTCTCCAGCCACAAGCAAACTCACTTGCTTCTTCAGACAGTCAATCTGAGCCTCATACTGACTCAGCCAATCCATTCCCAGAATCACATCATACGAAGAAATCGGCAATCGAATCAAACTCGATTTCCACTTCTTGCCAGAAATCTCAATCTCACACAAACAAAACTGTCGAGCAATCAATGGATTCCCAGCCGGTAAAATCACAGACAAAGAAACCGGTAAAACCATCAAATCCAAATGTAAAATCTCAAAACAGTGCTCGGACATAAAAGAATGACTCACTCCAGAGTCAAACAAAACACGACAGGGCTGATCAGAAATGTAAACCGTACCTGTCACAACATCCGGAGCATCTCGAGCCTCCTGCTGACTCAAGCTGTAAACTCGTGGCTGAACTGGAACAGGAGCTGAAGCAACAGAACTCTGCTCCCTCTGAATCGTAGGTGGTCTACGTGGTGCAGAACTAGAACCACCACCTCTACCAGTAAATCCCTCAGGGCGTGGAGGAACAGTCCTCGGTCTTCCTGCTGCTGAACCAACAGGTCTGACGAAGCCCTCAGATCGCTGCTCAAATCCCATCTGTGGACATTCTGCAATCCTATGTCCCGGCTGACCACATCTGAAACAAAGACCAGCTATCCTGTAGCACTGGCCATGGTGTCGCCGTCCACAACTCTGGCACACAGGTGCCATACTGACAGATCCAGAACTAGTCGTACTGGTAGCAGTACCAGACGACCCTCCGCTCCTTCTGGAATCTTCAGATCCAGAACCAGAAACAAATCTCCTCTTTCCAGAGGAACCACTGCCAGAAGTCTCACCTCCAAACCTCTTCCTACTCGCAGTCCACCACTGCTGAGTAGTCGTCATGTCATTCTCAATCAGACGAGTTCGCTCCACAAGCTCAGAGAAATCAGTGATCCTAAATGGTATCAAAGGCTGCCTCAAAGTGTCTCGTAATCCTCTCAGAAACCTGTAGCACCTCTCAGCAGAAGTGCTAACCAGCTGCGGAGCGTATCTGGCCAATGCAGTAAACTCAGCCTCATACTGCATCACCGTCTTGCTCCCCTGAACCAGCCTCAGAAAACTCTCCTGCATCTGCTGTCGTGCAGAAGGGGGAACAAACCAATCTCGGAACACTTCAGTGAACTCTTCCCAAGTGATCGAAGAGTTCAGTCTACCCTGAAATCTGGCTGCCTGCTGGCCGTCCCACCAGTGCTCAGCCTCTCCGTCCAACAGAAAAATAGCTAACGGAACCTTCCTGTCTGCAGGACACTGCATCCCGTCAAAAGTCTTTTCCAATCTCCTCAGCCACTCCTCGGCTGCTCTGGGCTCAACAGCGCCCTCAAATCTCGGAGGCTTCAACCTCAAAAATAACTACAGGTGTCGATCAATGTCCTCTGATCTAACAGTAGAAGCTCTGCTCTGAGTCTCGCTCATCATCTGAGCAACAAGTGAAGCAAACTGAGACAGCGTATCAGCACCGACCACTGGGGCTGTACTCCCCACTGGTGCTGCCTGATCGGCACTCTGCCCGTCTGTCATGTCTGGGTCTGGCTGATCCATACAGAAAAATCCAGAAAATCCGGAAAACTATCACAAAAACAACACAATAAAAAGCCAAACGACCCAAAACCACCCCCAGACAGACTCACTGATCACTTCCTAGAGCTCTGTTTTACAATCCAACATGTTTCCAAAACCAGTGCTCTGATACCACAAAAGCTTGTCACGACCCGACCCGACGGGGACGGATCCCGCCCGAGCCGGATCGCGACGAGAGACCTTCTTATCCAGGATCTGGCTTTGGATTAGGCTACTGAACTGATCTTCCAAATACTTAACTCAACAGACACACACAGAACAACAGAGCTACTAAAATCATCAAATGTAGCGGAACAAAACATCTATCTTTTCATTTCCTCAAAAATAATCATCTACAGAACAGTACATGGCTTTTAAACAGAAAGAAAGACAGATCCGAAAAGCCATGACTGTACAAAAATCAAAAGTACAAAAGTACCTATACTGATCCGACTCTGAACTAATCCTGGACTTCCTTGCCTTTCCCAGAACCTGAAAACCACCAAAAAGCAAGGGTGAGCTCAACAGCTCAGCAAAGCAACAAACCACCAATCTAAATTCTCAGAAACCAAAACCAAACTCATCAGACAGAAATCAGATCAGAAATTGGAACAGAATCGGAAATCAGAACTTATACGGACAGATATCAAATCAGAATCAGAGTCGTACAGATTAGATCACATAACAGAATAAATCAACAGAGTCAGAATTTGCAGATCATATCACATCAGAATCACAATATCGTACAGAACAGATACGAAAAACAGAACAGATACATATAACTAAATGCCCTGACACTGACGGAATCTCTACGGATTCCGGCCCCTTATGCCTCCCTTCCCAGACACTGACTGAATCTCATAGGATCCAGGCCCCTTATATCTCCCTTTTGTGCTCACGGCACCAGAACAGATGTGCTTATAGCACCAGAACAGAATTCATCGGATCCGGAATAGAACAGATATCAGATTTCAGATTTGAGCTCATTTCAGATTTCCCGTTTCACTAACTGAATCTCATAGGATTCAGGCCCCTTATAACTCCCTTTTTATAGCTTATACACATAGCATTTCAATTCAGAAGAAATCCGAATAATTCAGAAATTACCCAAAAATCGGGCAGCACAACGGCAGTATACAGAATTTACACAAAATTTCCTGCAAAGAAAATTTACCGAATTCGCACAGAATATAGATTATCATATTCCAGAACACTTATTCTATAGCACAGAGCATTTACAATTTCACAGAAAATTGTAGTCTACGAAAAACATCGCCGAATCAAAAATACCCGGACAAAAATCTTCGGAAAATAACCAAAATGTGCACACTCGGCACGTCAACAATATACAGAAACTTACGCGGTAAAAACTGAACCAATCAAAAGATACGGACGAAAAACCGTAACGAAAACGAAATCCGGACAGAAAATACTGCCAAACACAACGGAACTGAAAATTGAGAAAGACGGAATGTGCCTTACTTCGTGCACAGCAATTTCCTCAACAGTCACTTCGACCGAAAACGGCTCCGCGTCTTCCCGAAATCAACTTTTCCAAAAACTTCTTTTTCTCTCTCCTCAGACGAAAAATCAGATATTTTAATTTTTGATTTTCTCTCTCTTCAAATGAGCTGAAATCAGTTTTATAATCTTCATATCGGCCCGGCCGATCGCCAGATCGTCCTGGACGATCAGACCAAACAAGATCATCCTGGCCGATACTCCAGGGCGATTGCACGGCCGATCCTTATGAACAGTTACATCGTCCTGGACGATATCCAGATCGTCCCGGGACGATCCGACCAAATGGATCGTCCTGGACAGCTCACAGGGCGATGATCCGGCCGATACTTGTGAACAGTGCAATCGGCCTGGCCGATGTCCTCGATCGGTCTGGACGATGCCTACAGGAAATCACCTGGAACACTTATGGGCAAATTCTGGAACTCTTTTTCCACTGATCGTCCCAGGACGATCCCAGATCGTCCTGGACGATTCTGGAGCAGATCGTGGTATTACATTTTTGCCGCAGCTTTGCTCCCGTCGTCCTAATCGCGCGAAACAGATCTAAGGGAAAAATTAGGGCTTCGGGTCACTTAAATCCAAGGATAGGCTTTGCCGGCGGTTTTAACCGGTGCAATTTGCAGCGGTTTAAACCGCTGCAATTGCTTTAAATTTTCTAATGCAAATTTTATTTTCGCAGCGGTTTTCAAAACCGGTGCAAAGAACCGCTGCGAAAACTCTCGTTTTTTGATAGTGTTTGGAGCTACAAGATCATATATAGGAGTCTTCGCCAACATGAGTGGCATTGATGCATCTTCAAATAATTGTTCCAATTGCTCCATGTAACTCTCTTCCTATCACTACCAGATTGGCAAGACAGTACTGGATCGGAAGACCACTAGTATATATATATATATATATATATATATATATATATATATATATATATATATATATATATATATATATATGACAAAATGTTTGTGATATGAGGAATTCGTTGAAAATTTGACTTGAGATGCGCGTTTTTGCCTTCACAAGGTATATAATATACAATATTTTGATGTTTGGGGAAAAAAAATGCTGCAATAAATTAAGTACTTATAAAGGGTATTGCATTTCATGGTGGGGTTTGGTTTGCAATGGACAATCCATTGCAAATTAGTAAGATTGTAAAAACTTGTAATGGCTTGCTTCTACAAAGTGAGATGGCATATAGGTTTCATTTGGAATTACTTTTGTAATGGCTTGCTTCTCACTTGCCTCGAGCGGAACTTGATCCAAGCCAAAATTCAGATTAATTTTGAGCGATTGAGAAGTAAGAGGATAAGGTTGTTGGGACAAGTGCAAAAGATCCTAATGACATCATCCTTAATATTCTCCTACACATTTGTTGTTTATGCTTTGTATTCCCTTTTTCATTTGTACATATGATGCAACTCTTTGGCTTGAATGAAATGAAAATATACATTTGCTAATAACCTTCATATTTAGTTCACACAGACACAAAGATGGTCACACTCACGTCTACAAATAATTCAATCCAAGTTGCAGGAAACTAAGGTTTCGTTTGTGATGGCTTTTTTATTGCTTCTTAAAGCAACTTTTCAGTATAAAAATAGAAATTTTTGAACTAAAAAGTTGTTTTAAGAAGCAGCAAAAAAACCGCCCCAAACGAAGCCTAAGAAGCATTGAAATTCTATAAAAAAAAATTATATTTCTCTCAGTTTTAAAAATATCCATAATATGCAGGAATTGGGCATATTTAAAAATGTTGGGAGAGCCATTTTCTCTCTTTTATGTTAGAATCTATCAAATCAGGGTGCAACGGCCTAAGCTGGATGACCCAAATTATTCTCTCCTCATTTCAAAAGTGACCAGATAATACCGTCCCTAGATAGGCCCATGGGTTCACCCTACGGATTATCAATTCACACAGTTCACCTTGAATCGATCTGTTGGTTGGGAGTTTAGACTATCGATTAAGAGGTTTTGAGTTCGAATCAACTGTATGCGATGTGTGTGTGAGTTTGCCTTAACTAGCCTAAATGTTCCAAAAAAAGAATAATCGATTTAGGCAGTCGTTGGATAACCCTAATGGTGGTCCACTGATAATATCTCCTATTAGCATATCAAGGATACAATTACGAAGTTCTTGACACTTTTACAAGTAAAATGGAGTTGAAATATAAAAAATTTGATGGTAAAACTATCCTAAATAATTTTAGAAAAATATGTGATCTATTTTTATCTTCGTTAGAAAAGGTCAACAATAAGTGACGAGCTTATAATTAAGTATGAGAACAAGCCAATGTCATTGATGGTTCACAAATAAAAATAGCATAACTATCATAATAATTTTGAGAAAGTTTTGAACTCAAGTTATGTGCCACCAAATAAATGGTGATAAAAGTCTTGTATTTTTTTTAAGAAAGATGTTTTCTATAAAAAAGAGTAACTCAATGACACAATTGAGTCATAACTTCTCGCCATTTAGAGCTTACAATAACTTTGGGGGATTTTGATTTTTGAAACTTTTTTTCTAACGTGCACACAATCAAGCACATCATTATGATTCAAAGGTTATACAAATTCCTCTCAACAAATATAGTTCGGAGATGATCTTAGCTTGTGCAAAGAGCAGTCTATTGGGTGACTGCTAGTATGTCTTAGGGCATCTCCAACTGAACTGCAAATGTCCATTTGCAGCTACTGCAAGCCTCCACCTAAACGCAAATAAAGAAATGTATTTTTGTGGCTGTGAATATATTGGCATCTCACTATTCACATAAACTTTTTTTTTTTTTGCGAAATGAAGATGAAAAAGAATTTATATGGAATACTCTTTTCTGTGTTTGAAATGAAGTTCAATTAAAGCTGAATTATTATTTGATATGTCCATTTCCATGGTGCTAGAGGAAGAATCCGCTCAGTAAATCCTGCTCTGTAGCCAAACAGTCACATGAGATTTAAGAGGATTTATCATGAATGTTACCAAACAGTTTTTAGAATTTAAGCCTCTTAGGATTTCCGAAATTCGAATTTAGAGGATTTACGAAATCCTACTTAAATCAAATCCAGAATGATACTAAACAGCCCTTTAGTATCTAAATTATTGAGAATTTGAAAAACGTCAGAACCTTGAGGCAGACCCACTGAATGCAAGTCCAACAAATAGCTGAGAACAACTAAGCTGCTTTATCTTAAAGAGCGATAGACATTAGACACGATCAGGGAATTAAATGCTGATTAAACACCGCCTGATTTTGAGTGGCAGAAATCACCCGACTCACACGTGCTACTGTGACATACTAACCATTGATCCCACGTGAATGCATCGCCCTAGTGTGATGGAAAAATACCACTCAAATTTAGGTTTCGTTTGTGATAACATTTATACTATTTTTTAAAACGATTTTTTAGTAAAAAATTTCAAAGCTGATTTAGAAAGCAAGAAGAAAGTCGTCTCAAATGAAACCTTAAAAAGAAAATTTTACTAGATGATGGTGAGATCTATAATATCTTATGGTGCAGAATGTTAGTCATTAAAAGAGAAGTATAAACTCAAGTGATGCAGATATAAGGATGCTCAAGTGGATGAGTGGCTTCGCTGTTGGAGACGGGATGTGAAATGAGTATTTATGAAAAAAAGTTAGATTAATTCCAATGGCAGATATGATTAGAGAGAGTCGTCTTAAATGGTTTGGTCACATAAAACATCAGCCTTCTGATGATCTGATTGGGAGACTAAATGTATTAAATTTGATCTATATTAAAAAAGTTAAAGGTAGACCTAAAAAGATTTGGTTATGAAATATTAGAAATGACTTTTTTATTAGGTTTAAACGAGATTTTGACACTTAACATGACATAATGGAAAAAAAAAAATTCATGTAGCCGAAACCACGTAGTAGGCTAAAAGTTTGAAGTTGTTGCAGCGTTATTTCCTTCAACAATAATTTTTTAGATTTATTTCATTGGCTTTTCCCCTAAAAATCAAAATGGAACATAGTTTGGACTGAAAAATCTCCAATGAGATAATTCATAACTATTGCCCCATTTTCAGCCATTCGATTCCAAACAAAGCACAATTGAATCGTTTCTGATATTTTTATATCAGTTTTAGACAAAATTTATATGAAATCAGTGGATATTTATGATCCTTATGGATTTGGCCGAAAATGATATAAGGTAGAAATATTCAAAACAATGGAAATGATTGAAACAACTGAAGGCATGTTTGGGAAACTTACCTTTTTGCTTTGCCATGAACATAATTTATATGTTAAAAAAAAATTGTACTCTTTTTATAACAGCTTTAAAAAATTTATTGTATATAACAGCTTTACAATAAATACATTGTACAAAACAAAAGCTTAGTCTGAGATGACTTTTTTATTATTTCTTGAAACAAATTTTTAGTATAAAAATTATAATTGTTATACTAAAAAATTACTTCAAGAAGCTGTAAAAAAATCATCCCAAACGAAGCCAAAGTTTCTATCTTAAGCTTCATTTGAGTCAGTTCTAGCTTCTTCTTTTTTTTCTTCTTTATTGTTACTTTATAAAGCTCCTTTGTCAATCATATTTCCAAAAATACTTTTTCAAAAAAAATCTTTTTAAAAACAACTTTAAAAATAATGAAAAAACCATCTTTTTTTTTTTTTTGACATTTAGGCCATTTAAGGCAAACTCACACACACAACGCATACACAAAGACTCGAGCCCTGGACCTCTTAGTTGAAAGCCTAAGCTCTCAACCAATAGGCCAAAGAAATAATGAAAAAACCATCTTTCAAACAAATTTTTTTTTAACACAAAAACAGTCAAATCATAAAGCTTCTCTTCTAAATTCAAGAAAGACTATCATGTTATTCCAAACTCCCACTCTTCAGTTCTATACAATTGCTATAAACAATAATTATTATTTTACATGAAGGTCAAAAATATCCTATATTTTCTAAACAAAGACAACTTTCCCTGTTTCGGCAAATTATTGCATCAGGTCACCTGACGGAGAGATCCGTTCGGATCCTCTCTGTCTACAGTAAAGCACAGGTTACTGTAGCACACTTGCGCTTTACTTGCGCTTTACTGTAGACAGAGAGACAGGTGATCTGATGCAATAATTTGCCGTTTCCCACACAACACGCCATCTCTATAAAAAAAATAATGCGAAACCTTCTATATTTCACAAAATCATTCCATCCTCTTCAAAGTAATTCAATAGCGCAAACTTCACATGCAAGCCTATCTTCCCCCCCTCCTTCACAAGCTTAGCTCCAGTAACCAGCCAATGTCCCGGTACATTGTTCGCCCCCCTCACGATCTCCGTCATGTCCACATATCTCAAGAGTTTCTGTGAATGTACAGGCACAGGGGGTCCGCCATTATCAAATACAGCCGAATCTAATGTTGCAGATTTTTGCCTGTGAAGGCAATGGCTTTCATGGTGAGTGAAGGTCGAGGTCAATACTGTACTGAAACTAGTGAAGAAGCTTCCCTTTGAATGCGATGGGGCTCGAGTCCATTCAGTTTTCTGGACGGAGCAGTTGGGGATGTGCGAGAAGAGAAGGCGAAGATGAAGGCATTTCTTCAGCCATCTTCCCTTCGTCACAAGCTGCGCACCAGTGACGATGAAGACGCCATCGGAAACAATGTCGAACCATTTAGTATTGTGCTTCACTGCCGCCGTGCAAATATGGGAGCAGCTCTTCCATCGAATGGGCTCAAAATATTGGTTGCCGGAGTCTTCCGATGATTGCCACATGGAAAATGTGGAGGGAGTAGCTGATGCAAACATGGTTGGGAGGCTTGAAAGGTGCTGGATGTGTATAGCGAGCTGGTTGGATTTTGGACCTTCTAGGTACAGCCGCAGTCCAACTGCCGGATGGTAATTACTGGAGACCTTTAAAAGAAAGATGAGAATATGATCATTGATGAATAAATTCATGTGTTAGAATAGGATCTTGGAAATAAATGGCGGGAAGACAAGATGCTTGGGAGGAAAGAACAGATTTACGTGCGGTGTCCGGACCATCCGGAGACAAATCCGAACAAGCCACGTCACCCGAATGCACCGGCCCCAAGTGACGTGGCACGTCCGGATTCGCCTCTGAACGAATCCGGACACCGCACGTAATAATTTTCCCGAGATAATAGCCTTCAATAATGCGTGTAAGTTAGTTTCTACCCCTAAAAGCCAACCATCATATTTCTAAGCGTATCTAGTGCATGGTACTCCTAATGAAGGATCTGAGAAGAGGTTGATCTACAAAGTTTTAACGCAACGCTTGGAGAAAGAATGTTTCTGCAAGGCACATACGACCTCTGGATTACAATTGAGATAACTTAGGCTTCGTTGGGAAGGCTTTTTTATTGCTTCCTAAAATAGCTTCTTAGTATAAAAATTTTAATTTTTGTACTAGAAAACAGAAAGAAAGCAGTCCCAAACGAAACCTTAATCACTGTGCTAGGCCCGCACTCTAGCCATTTTATTTCTAAGCATCAATGACAATTTCTTCATACCCAGTGAAGAAGAGAATTAAGAACTACAACAGCAAGTCATGCACAACATTTTGAAACAAGATGAAATTTTCTAATGGCATAAAATGAGGAGAGCATAAAGGCCAAAAGGTATATAGTTAAGGAAACAACTAGAAGTTGAAGCTGATTGGTTCATTTTGAAATTATCCCCTAGAGTACTTTGCAACGGACAATTACCATATTTATCTCAGAAATTATGAAACAAACCTTTGCTGCGTTTTTATTATGTAAACAAACTGAAGAAAAACAAGAAATAAGCTATAGATAAAACAACGAATCTCTCTCTCTCTCTCTCTTATATATATATATATATATATATATATATATATATATATATATATATATATATATATATATATATATATATATATATATATATATAACATGAGTTTGACTCGCAGAAGAATCATGAGGTAAATTGGTGGACTTATCAAAGATTCTAAACAAGCACTAGTACAAGATGCAGGCATTTATATCAATGGATGGAAAATAAGAATACATGAAACAATTATCAAAAGGGTTTTAAAAGGCTTAGTGCTGCTGTCAATGATTGCAGAAGTATGAATACTGAAATACAAAAATAATTAAAAACAGATGCACAAAAGTACATTCAGCTTTAAACTCATACAAACATGCAAGCATATCCATAACTATCACTGTGCTTTGACAAAAGAACCACTCGATGTGATGAACATCCAATAGTATCGTTTTAGCATAACCTCCAGGTAAGAATTTTTTTATTATTATTATGGAGTTAAAGTTCTAATTTGTTCTTACATTTCCCTACACTATTTAAGGTTTCTATGAATTTCTCAGATGTTCAGTAGATGCACTTTCCCTCGGCCTCAAATCAGATCTAGCAACCATAGCAGGCTACTTAAGCTTCCTGAAATAGTGGTTATACAACTAAATTAAGTAAAACAAATGAAGATGGTGTAGCTGATGACCTGCACCGAAAACTACACAAAGGAACAGCAATAGAACAGTAGCAAAAGCTCTGTAAAAGGGTTTTGATAATTCTTCCAAGACTGTCCTTTCTTCCCTGCCATAAGAGAAGATATAACCTATGCAAATAACATTTGGAATAATACTAAAAACAGGAAATTATAAAATAGCAGTACTAGGCGGTTAAAAGAGCAGAGAACGTGGCACATGGGGTATAGAATATTCCCTCTTATTCGTATCAGGTGTTTAGCCGCATCAGGTCCCTCCTTCCTCGGAAGTCTTCATCTCCGATGAAGATATAGTGGTATTAGCGTCGTCAGGTGGATGGTAGGGATAGATATCAGCCACGTTGAAGGTCGACGAAGTGGTAATATGATCAGGTAGATCAATGACATAGGCATTGTCATTGATTTTTCGCAATATGGGAAAGGGCCCGAATTTTTTTGGATTGAGCTTTGGGCAAGGCCCTGCAGGGAATCGATCTTTGCGATATCGCAACATAACCAAATCTCCAGGTTGGAATTCCACATACCTCCGGTGTTGATCTTGATCAAGTTTGTATTTGCTGTTGCTGTCCGTCAGCTTGGCTTTGACCTCTTTGAGCATGTCCGAAAATTGGGCTGTGGTTTGTGCGGCTGATACACTTTTGCATTTAGGTAGAATGGTGAGGTCCACAATGTGATTCGGCATCTTAGTGTATACGATGCTAAAGGGGCATTGACCAGTGGACCGATTAGGCATCGAGTTGAACGCAAATTCCGCTTGTCCAAGGACTTCTTCCCAAGCCTTAGGATGGTTTTGAACTAGACATCGCAGCATGCTGGCAAGCGTACGGTTAACAACTTCCGTCTGTCCGTCCGTTTGAGGGTGATACGCCGAGCTCAACTTCAAGTCGGTCTGGAGAGTTTTCCATAATTCACGCCAAAGGTGGCTAACAAACTTCACATCTCTGTCGGAAGTTAAGCTACGAGGCAATCCATGTAAACGCACAATCTCCTTAAAGAACAACTTCACTATATTTAAAGCATCAAAGGTCTTTTTACAGGGAACGAAATGAGCCATCTTCGAGAACCTATCAACCACCACCATAATAGAATCAGATCCCCTTTTGGTTCTCGGCAACCCCAAAACGAAATCTAGGCTTAAATCTTCCTAAATCGAGTCCGGTACTGGAAGAGGGGTATACAACCCGGAATTTTGAGCATTTCCCTTATATTGCTGACACACAGCACAGCGTTCAACATATCTGGCTACATCTCGCCTCATGTGAGGCCAAAAAAATCGGCTTTGTAATTGCTGGAGCGTCTTGTCTCTTCCGGTGTGAGCGGCTAAACGTCCGCTGTGTAATTCTCTGATGATCTGCTGTCGCCATGACGAAGAAGGAACACATAAACAGTTCCCCTTAAACAAGAATCCATGTCTCATAGAGTAGTCTCCAGAAGGTTGTCCGAAGCAACAACCTTCCCAAATAGTGGCAAAATCGGGATCCGCGGGATACAGACTTTGCATCTCCTGTAAACCCGTAAGCTCTGTCTGGAGTTGAGCAAGCAAAGCAGCTCGACGACTGAGTGCGTCGGCCACCCGATTTAATTTTCCCATCTTGTACCGAACAACAAAGCTAAACTTCTGGAGAAAGATGACCCACCGAGCGTGCATCTTATTGACAGTTTTCTGACTATTAAGGTATTGTAATGACTGATGATCACTACAAAGTATAAAGTCTTGATGCAGCAGATAATGCTCCCATTGCTTGAGGGCCCGAACGACGGCGTACAGCTCCTGCTCGTATACCGTCCACTTTTGCCGCGCCGAACTAAGCTTCTCGCTAAAATACTCAACAGGTCGGTCTTCTTGGTATAAAACCGCTCCAATGCCCACTCCTGAGGCATCTGTATCTACTTGAAAGACCTTGTCGAAGTTCGGTAAAACTAGAACCGGAGCATTGCTGAGGGCCAACTTGATCTGTTCGAAACTTTCTTGCTGCGGTGAATCCCACGAAAAGGTGGATCTCTTCAGAACATCTGTTATAGGGGCCATAATAACACTGAATCCCTTAATGAATCGGCGGTAGAAATTCGCCAACCCATGGAAACTTCGTATTTCAGTCATTGACCGAGGCTGTGGCCACTCTCGGACAGCTGCCACCTTACGCGGATCGGCCTGTATGCCTTCGTGAGACACCACGAATCCCAGGAAATACACTGACGGCGTGGCAAACTCGCATTTGGATAAATTCAGATAAAGCTTATGTTCACGGAGAGCTCGGAATAGTAGTTAAAGATGCTGCACATGATCTTTTAACGAAGAGCTATAAACAAGTATATCATCGAAGTAAGATACGCAAAACTTACCTGTAAATGGTTTGAGAATTTTGGTCATTACTCTCATGAAGGTAGAAGGAGCATTGCACAAGCCGAAAGGCATGACTCTCCATTCATAAAGCCCCTCGCGCGTTTTAAACGCGGTCTTCCATTCGTCCCCGGGTCGAATACGGATTTGATGATATCCGCTACGAAGGTCTAGCTTAGAAAAGATGACAGCACCATTTAATTTGTCCAGCAAATCAGAAATTCTAGGGACAGGAAATCGGTACTTGGTTGTTATCTTGTTAATGGCTCGGCTGTCTATGCATAGTCGCCACTGCCCATCCTTTTTAGGAACGATGAGTGCTGGTACAGCACAGGGACTCAAGCTGTGTTGAATGAGCTGCCGCTGCAATAAATCATCCACAATGCCTTGTAGAATGTTGTGCTCTTTCGGGCTCATGCGGTAATGGGGTAAATTAGGGAGTGTAGGCCCAGGAACAAAATCTATTTGATGCTGAATAGTGCGAAGGGGCGGTAATTGGGGAGGCAAATCCGCTGGACCGATATCTGGGAACTCTTCCAGCAATTGGCGAATAGAATCCGGAAGTTTCTGATTGTTTTGGGGCTTGCAAGTCTCGGCGGAAATCAAGGCTAACACAGGCACATCTTCCGGAATTGAATGTAACAGTGTATGACCCGACACCAGATAGGCAGCAGCCTTGCCCTTATCATCCTTTCCTACATCATCAAGTGAGTGAGGTAGAAAACGTAAGATTTTGCCTTTCCATTCCACGGAATAGATGTTAGCTCTGCAGTCATGAGTCGCATTGGCGTCAAATTGCCAAGGTCTACCAAGAATAAGATGACAGACATCCATGTCGAGGACGTCGCAAGTAACTTCGCATACGTAATGCTTTCCAATAGAGAAGGAGATTTTGCAACAATCAGCAACGGTCATGTCTAGACCACGTTTTACCCACCCAATTTTATATGGCTGAGATTTCTTGGTAGTCTTGAGTTGTAACGCTTGTACCACGGATCGAGCGATCACATTTTCCGTACATCCGCTGTCGATGATCAGATCACACACCTTACCACTGATGGTGCATCGAGTTCGGAATATAGCATTTCTTTGAGATGGCAGAGCAGCCCGGGGCGCTAATAGAAGTTTCTCGAGAATGCATATTAAAGGCTCTCCATCGTCTCCCGGAACGTCCTCAGCTAACCCCTCGGTATCAACATGCTCTCCACAGTCTCTATCTTCTTCCGGACATTCTCCCTCCAGCAATTGTACTTGCGGACGATTGGGGCATTCGTTCGACTTATGCCCAGGTTGGAAACACCTAAAGCACTTCAATGTGGTTGGCCTTCCATAAGGATTTTCTCTCAGAGGGGTCTTAGCTTTAACCGGAAGCTTGGCTTCAGCACCAGGTGTGCTGGCAGCAGAGGTTTGTAACTTAGTAAATTGACCTGCAGATTTAGGACCTTCCACGGATGCTTCCTGTGTGGAGTGGCGGCGACTAGAATAACTGCGTGAATGTCGCTGCAATTGTGTCTCCACTTTTAGAGCGAAGTTCACTGCTTGGGACAAAGACCAAATCGAATTTAGCTCTGATACCAATATGGTATAGCTGATGACCTGCACCGAAAACTACACAAAGGAACAGCAATAGAACAGTAGCAAAAGCTCTGTAAAAGGGTTTTGATAATTCTTCCAAGACTGTCCTTTATTCCCTGCCAGAAGAGAAGATATAACCTATGCAAATAACATTTGGAATAATACTAAAAACAGGAAATTATAAAATAGCAGTACTAGGCGGTTAAAAGAGCAGAGAACGTGGCACATGGGGTATAGAATATTCCCTCTTATTCGTATCAGGTATTTAGCCGCATCAGAAGATAAACAAGTCTGTGATTGATTGTTTTGTGGTAAGAAACCATTACTCTGAAATGAATAAGCATCTAGCTTTCCCAAAGAAAAAAGCACCTTAAAAGCTTGAAATATTATAGTACCTGGGTTGTATTAATAAGAAGTTTAGGGCCAAACAATCTAAATCGAAGAGTTGGACATGATTTTCTTTGTTTAGGATGCTGAAGACCAAGACTTAGTTCGTTGTACAGTGGTGCCCATTGACGAGGGACTTGGAACTCCAAGAAGTGCTGCAACTCATCAGGATCAGGTTTATCTGATGACATAAGATAAAAAAAATCATTAAGAATGCCACAAGTTGAACATGCTCAAGGCAAAGACAATCTAATTTCTCAAGCAAAGGGCTTACATTGAAGGTATAAATTGATTGCATGGCTAAGAAAGCCACTTCCCTGGATGCCTGTGAGAAGAGAAGTGATAGGAACAAACTTAAATAGTACTGCATCAGGGTTTTTGGGAACTGTCTTTAGCCAGTTGGAGTGGCTGCATAAATATGGATCTCCGCCCCTCTTTGAGCAATTAATGGTAAGCCCCTGCTCCAAAATGTCATTATTAAATTTGCCAATTTGACCATCAAATTAAGGTGGGATGTGCTTACATCTTTGCTTGAAGTTTCAGAATGACTGGTCAGATTCAAGTTGCGTGATTGCAACATTTTCAAGAACACCTCTGGCACCTTCATTAGTTGGTTAAATCTATCAGTAATATGACAAGCGAAGAAGAGAATAGCAATGCGAAATTAAAAAAAAAAAAAAAAATTACCTTGCTATTTTCTCCTTGGGTTTTCTGACTTAACGAAGAAAGAACCCTTTCATCTGTAAATAAACAGTCTCCAAGATCCTCCAGATACCCCTTAAGGTCAGCAGGTGATATGGTTGAAAAATGATTCTGTCTAACACAAATGACATCTTCACCACCAAAACCCAGTTCCACTATTATATGTGTCCCATAGGTACGGATGAACCTAGTAGTAACAGAACACAATGTCAAGCCAGCAAAATGGGAAGAGGGTGATTAGGTTGGCGAAGGATACTGATGCTTGCATGAGATTTTCATTGTACTGAGCAGTTGCAGGTATATTGGTATTAACAATCCAAAGTTTTCTACCCAGTTACAAAAAGAAATATATTCGACACAAGAGTAGTTTGTATACTCAGAGTATGAGATCATGTTCTTTTTCTATTTATAGTTAAACCTTAGCAGTGAAACTATATCATCAAAGCTCCACTTGACATGGCTTCAGCAGCTACATAGATCAAACAAAACAAATCCAGATTCAGTCAGATATAGTTTTAACTTTGAAATTTTGTTATAAACCTTGATCAAGTCATCTTTGGAATCTCAAAACATGTTACCTTTTTCCCTAGCCCCCTCTCCCTTCTTTTTCCCCACTAACAAGATGCATTGCTTATTATTTTCACTAATGTTATGCATCTTATGATCTCTTTTGGATGTATCTACTCTGTTCGAATATGATCAAACCCTGTTCGACCATTATTCGGCCCATGTTATGATTGAATTTCATGTTTGTTTCTACAAATTGCCTCGTAATCAATGCTATTACAAGATGATATCAAATTAAACCTAGACATACCAAATAAGGAATTCTGTATGCCAAGGCTTAAATTTGTTCAGCTAAGATTGTTCAAGATAATCATTTCATTTGATTAAAAAAATTTTAGTTAATTCTATGCTATGCTAAAAGTTAAAGTGAACTTTTGAACAAACACTCAATAAACACAACAAGACTTGCAAAGTCAATTAGTTCAATCAACAACAACAACATCAAAAGCCTTTATCGCACTACATGGGGTTGACTAAATGAATCATTTTTCTCCATCGTGCCCAATTAAGAGTCAATATTTAGATATAATTTAAAAAAAATATCATTTTTAATACTTTCTAATAGGCCGGATCTAATACATCTAGTTCCATTTAGTTATAAAATAAAGTTAAGATTCCTTCATGTGTGGTAAGGATATGAAAGTATCATCTTTTAAGCAAATGGAAATAATAGTGAACAATAACCCTTACCTTGATAATGCTGCAGGTTCCCAGTTGGATGGGACTGCCATCTTCACTTCGTCACACAGAACCAATGGAGAAGTTCTTAGATGCAAAATGTATAAGGAAATGAAGTAGCCATTAAAAGCAAGATGTTTAATTTCCTTGGCATCATCCAACCATGACCCGCTTAAACCAAAAAGAGCATTAAAATATCCTGAAGGAACTTTTCCATGGATTAAAGAGTTCTGATTGAGCAATTCAGACATCTGCTTAGGGATGGAGAATGAAACAAAGAGGTCATTCCTTTGCAGAAATCAAAACGGGAGTTCAAAACACCATTAGCAGGAGAATGAAAAATATGAATTACTAAAAGACCATAACTCAATAAATTTCAATCCATATCAACATTACATGTTTAAATTAAAATAAATACCATATCAACATCACACGTTTAAGCTCCATTACACTTGAGTCTTTTCATACTTCTCTTGAACTTTTTGACGATTGATTCAATGAATATTATCACATAAGTTCTCTATGTGGATAGACAATTGTTTAAATTGGTTATGGTGGTTCACCCTCTATCTTGTGGACTAACCCGCATCAAAGTATAGACTATCATATTAAGATAATAGTTTTTGAATTATAGTCTTTCTTTGATATTAACTTGGGCAAATCTTGGCACAGGCATATTTTGTTTATCAAGAGTATCTCCTAGAGGTGTCATCGAGCCCTTTGAGACATCAATCAAACCTAGTCCATTCGAGAGATTAATCAACCTAGATTCACTAATTAACCTTAAGTGTCATGTCCTACCTCACCATACTTCTTCTCATCTCTTGTGAAATCTCCTCAACGAGAAGAACACCCTCGTATCATTATCTATTTTTTTTCCTACAAGAATAGATTTTATCTCTCTCATTATAGATAATTTTTTTGTCAAACAATTAGAGTCCCCCCAACAAAATAAGAGACATCTATAGGCAATACACCACATCATACTTGACTCTAATACCAAATAATAAAGTTTTAAGGTGTAGATGCTTTCCAATCAATTATAGACATGTTGGAAGGAGAATGACTCCACAATATTGAAATTTAAGGGGACAAAAGATGGTTGGCTTTGTTGTGGAGAGGAAGAAGGGGGCAGTAAAAAGCAGAGGATTTATGGAGTTTGAATAGAAGGATTACCGAATTTCTTCCACAACACTACCACTCTCAAAGGAGGAGGGAACACATATCAAAATGGCAAGAACTTGAACAAAAATTTCAAGCTACCAATAAACTTCAAGTTTAACAATGATGTAACATGACTAATTTAAATAATATTATAAATATGAAGAGATAGCCTTGCTAGTTTAGATATTAACATTAAACACACGTAAATAAATAAAAATGATAACTCAAACCTAAAAATTGGATGGCGCAACCGTTCTTTAAATCTAAATCAAAGAACTATTTTAAATTTACAGAAATAAATTAGAAAAAGGAGTTCATCAGAATTGATTTTAGGAACTGATTCTGGTCAAAACTTGTAAGCAAAGTCTAATATTTTGGTGTGTTGGTAAGGCCTAGGAATCCAAAACTCATATTGCGGAGCTTTCTAACCAATCTGATTTCCAAATTAGTAGCCAATGATAATTAGATTTTATGTGAAACACTTAATATGTAGCTTAACCTTGCTACGGTTAATCCTAATTATGGCGTCAACAATTCAAGGTTTGATGAAGAAGTAGGGTGTCCCTACAAGACTTCAACTTAATAATGATCTATGCAAATTAATTTTTATTGATTCATGCAATTAGGTTTTCCCAAAATAATACCAATCATGAAATAACCACACAAGAAAATAGTCTTAGAATAAGAATAAATAATATTAGAATGATCTTACTTGCACGAATAAAATGATGAAGCCACCTTCGCACTTGCTTGAAAGATTGTAAATTCACCACCTTCATATCTTCTTCTTCCACTTGATTTTTCCTTTCTCCTCTAATGTTCTTTTTCTCTCTTTCGTCTTCTATCTTAGATTCCTTGTGTCGCTTTCAATTTGTATGCATGAGAGACGATCTCCAATGATTGCAGGCATAGAGAGCAAGGGTGGAGAGATATAGGACAGGAATGAGAAACTAGAAGAATTTATTGGTCCCCTGGGTTTTTACCTTCTTTCATACGCAAGGAATAGGAGAGAAGATAGGACCGGGTAGCGAGTGAAAGTACCAAATTTAGAGCAAGATGGAGAAATTATTTTTTTCTCCATTATGCCAGTTTTAACTTCCTTAAATCAATGCATTGCCAAAACGAAAATAGGTAACGAAGACCAGGGAAAGTAGCAAAACGATGATTAAAGAATATAACTCAAAGAAAACAATTCAAGTTAAACAAATCTTCCGTGCAATAACACTCACTACTATCCTTCCCAATCAATCCAAAAACTCAGTAGAACCCAAAAACGTCAAATATTACACTTCCCCAAAAACAATCAATACCAACGAATGCATTCCATAGAATCTAGAAGCTACACAAATAAATTAAAAAAAAAAATTCATTTTACTCGGCGAAGGAACGAGCGCTCTGAAAAACATAGCACGAAGCAGAAACAAGGACAGGAGAAGCGTGGTAACAGACCTGATCAAACTCATAAACATCCGAGCAAAATCGAATCTGATCACCCTTATCGCATCCGATATCCCTGGATACCCCACGCGCAGTAAAGCCGCCGGGTAAGACAAGGTCACCAGTGTTCTTCTCGTCGAGTTCCACCAGCCGCTTTCCAGGGAATCCCTTAGCAAATCTCAACCGGAAGTCGGATGTGAGATCGAATCCTAGCCCTAGCGAGCGAATTGCCCTAAGCTCCAACTGCTCGCGCGGCTCACTCTCCATGTCTTACTGCCCGTCCAACCCTACATCCAGATTGGATGTCCCATTAGTTGGCATTTATATTGAGGCGGGAATGTAGAAAAAGAAGACGGTAACGCATGCTCCGGAGAGGGAGATGGCGACGGCGAAGGACGTGTAGTGTTGGGGTGGATGGTGGATGGTGGAGGATGGAAAATGTAAGAGTTTTTTAGACCAAACTCTCTGTCAAGCCGACGATGGCTCGGCTGGCATTAACTGTTGCTGCGTCTTTTCTCTCTCTCTCTTTTTTTTTTGAGTGAGAGATTTGGTGAACTCTTCTTGAACTATTGGTTGAGAGCTTAGGCTTTCAACTAAGAGGTTCAGGATTCGAGTCTATGTGTATGCGTTGTGTGTGTGAGTTTGTCTTAAATGGCCTAAATGTCCCAAAAAAAAAGAAATTTGATGAAAAGATATAGTAGTCCAAACCCTGTTGCGAGCTTACTGTGGGCATCCACCAGAGTTACAACATGTGAAGATGGGACATAATTATTATGGAGAACCTGCATGGCCCAATGATATTTTATATATTTTTCCAGTAGTAATTTTAGGCACTATTGCATGTACTGTGGGCTTAGCAGTTCTAGAGCCGTCAATGATCGGTGAACCGGCGGATCCGTTTGCAACTCCGTTGGAAATATTACCCGAATGGTACTTTTTTCCCGTATTTCAAATACTTCGCACAGTACCCAATAAGTTATTGGGTGTTCTTTTAATGGTTTCAGTACCAATAGGATTATTGACAGTACCTTTTTTGGAGAATGTCAATAAATTCCAAAATCCATTTCGTCGTCCAGTAGCTACAACAGTCTTTTTGATCGGTACCGCAGTAGCTCTTTGGTTAGGTATTGGAGCAACTTTACCTATTGAGAAATCCCTAACTTTAGGTCTTTTTCAAATTGATTAAACCGTTAAATACCACGACATAGGTATCTAAGGAAGATCCCCTTCTGTTAGAGTCCAGCACGTTATCATGCTTACTTTGGTTCCTTGTCATCCATATGAACCAACAAATAATGAGAGGGAGTAAGTTAGGAAGTTGGGCATTACATTGATTGGGGTCATTCCTGAAAAAGTCCTGGAAGCAAAGGGTAGGCTGGGAAGGCCTACCAATATTGCCATATGTTTTTGCTGTAGCTGCACTCATTGAAGAAATGAGTAAGACTCTCTTCATCAACCTTGCATAAGCTGCATCTTGAAGGGAAACGGAGCCCTTTAAGCGATATCATCAGTCGGTAGGACGCGAGACGCCAGTTGAAAATAGCCATAGAGGGCTTGAAAGAATGGTGCCATATGATGGTGGCAGTGCTTTACCACAGCCCATCTTAATTTATTGATTTCTAACTAAAAGATTTTAGTTGGAATCTTTATGTATGTGTTATGTATATGGGCGGAATTAATCTTAATTTTCATGGAGATAAACTTATAAGTAAAAATGTAGAGATTTTTTTTCATAAATAACTTTACAATCAAAATTTATTTTAGGGTGTTGCCCCTTGACCCCTAGTTGTTTATATCCAATGATCGTTGTACACTTTACAGATATGTAGAGGGTCCGAGGGGACAACGCTGCCTTACGGGATTTGACCTGCCCGATCAGGATATTTTTTATTTTCTTTATTATTTCTCTTTGTAAGGATATTTCTCTTTTGATTTTTGGTAAGGATATTTTTGGCTTTTTTTTTTTTTACAAATTTTGGTTGTAAGGATAATTTTGATTCCCTAATAATAACATCTCTACATATTGTGTTTAATTGTGTTGGGGCAATTGTCTAAATATCATAGTATTTTAAAACTTTTAGGGGGGCAATTACCTAAAAACTTTTATAATAAAGACTAAAAAATAGATTGAGGGGGACAAATTGCCCAAATAATCATGTAATAATTTTTTTTAATTTTTTTGAGGGGGACAATTGCCCCCCTGGGCATATAGGAAACCTGATTGTGTGTGTGAATTTGACTTAAATGATCTAAATATTCCAAAATAAATAAATAAATAATATTGATATTTCTCAAATTACTTTAGAAAACAATAAGAAAGCTGAACAAATAAAATCTATAATTTATAATTAAAAAAAATTGTATTAAAAATCGTTTTAGAAAGCAGTAAGAAAGTATATCCCAATTTTCTTACTTCTATGCTTTCAGCCCACAGGCATAATTTTATTTAGCTATTATTTTTTCGTTGGTTGCAACAAAAAAATGTACTAAAAAGTTGTTTTTACAACAATTTTAAAGTTACATTCTCTATAGTAATTTTGCAAAGTATTCAGAAAACTATCCCAATTGAAGCCTAAAATTAATGCCATTTGATAAAGTGATTAATGCTTATTTTTTGGACTTTCATTTGTACAAAAATATAACTTATTACATTATTATCATAACTTCAAATTTATCAACCGTGCCCTTATATTATAGCTATTACTTTACATGGAAAACAGTTATGCATTTATTTTTATACTAAATAATAATATAAAATTAGAAGAATTTACATAGATATACCCCAAAATTCACACTTATTATTGTTGCGGGCTAGTATATTCAAGGCAATAGAGTGAGAGAGTTTTTAGTCCTAGTGATGCATGGATATCCAACACATAAATAGATAGTTGGAGAGAGAGTAGAGCAACATCAGAATTTTTTTACATGAAAAATCTCGAAAAGTGAAAAATCATGGAGCATAACCCAGCTGAGAAGATTCATCTAAATTTGAGTGACTTACAAAGGTTGAAGAGCTTCTTAACTTGGAGGTGGTGCTATAATAATAGTTTGGAGATTCAGTCAGACTCTGTAAAGATACTCGAGAGTTTGTAATGATGGCAATCAGGCGGAAGTCTGATGGTGGTTGAACGAAGGTCTGACAACGGTCGGGAGGAAGTCCTGTGGCGATCAGCAACCAAGCACTAATCCAATGATGGTGAGAAGGAAGTCCAATGGTGAATGACGGCCGGGTAGAAGTCCGACAACGATCGACGGTTGGTTGTTGGGCAGTGGTGTGATTATGCTTAGGCAGAAGTCTAGCGGCGATTAGTGGCCAGGTAGAAGTCTGGTAGCAACCGACATTTGGACAGTGGTCTAATGATGGTCGGGTGAATGCTTGGCAACAGTCGGTGTTGGTCTGACGATGGTCGAATAGAAGT
Source organism: Dendrobium huoshanense (assembly GCA_016618105.1). Taxonomy (NCBI): domain Eukaryota; kingdom Viridiplantae; phylum Streptophyta; class Magnoliopsida; order Asparagales; family Orchidaceae; genus Dendrobium; species Dendrobium huoshanense. The sequence continues at coordinate 16,139,061 of CM028359.1, read as the reverse complement.
CCGGTGATGGTCGGTGGTCAGACTGAAGTCCGATGTCATTTGGCGGCCTGATAGTGGTATGACGACGATTGGTAGTTAGATAAGGGTTTGGTGGTTGTTCGGTCGGCCGACAGAAATTTGCCTACGGAAGTATATGGGTGAAGCTCTAGATCCTTGAAGCCTCAGAGATATCTTCAATCTCCAGCCAAAGGTGCCACTCATATAAAGAATGGAGTTTATTTATAGATTTTGAGAGTGACACGCTCTATAAATATGGAGAAGAACCCAGGAAGGTTTGTTGTGCTCCATCAAACGAGCCATACTAATTCCCTCTGTCATATAGCTATCATTCAATATTTAATTGTCTTAACGAAGTCGGAATTAAGAGATCTTGGACTCATTGGATTCATCTCGTCGAGCCTCTCAAATTGATTATAAGCATACTATATTTGGATATTATTTGATCATCTAATTTCGGAAGTATCCAACTTAAATATGCCTCGAGATTCGTGTTGGATCAAGACGAGTTTTTATGATGTATCAATTATATTTATTTATATAACAATTTAATATATATACATATATATAGATTAAAGAAGATTATATTAGTAAATATAAATTTTTAATAATTATTTAAATATAAAAAAAAATTATGATATGTATGTAAATCTCCTATAAATTATAATACTAAAATTATAATATTAAAATATGCAAATGTTTTAACTATAGCAGAGGAAAACCAATATTTACAAATTATTCCATGCCTTGACACGATATGTCGTTGAATTGAAATTACCAACCCTTCACTTTTGCACTTTTGACCGAGTTCTTAATCTTACAAATATTTAATCAGCAACAAAGCAGAGTCTTACTATGTTATTTTACACACAAATTTGCAAAATGCTTGAAAGAATAATAGAAGGCCAAATGGTAGGTTAGTGTAATTTTCTTTTATTTTAATATTTTTCGCATTAACCCTTCTCATTTTTCCCATGTTTTAAAAATCATATCGAATTAGTCAGTCCGATCAGTTCAACTGTGAATCAGTCTCTTAACCAATTCAACTCATAGACAAAACTATTTTTCATAGAGCCAAATTGCACCAATTATAATTAGTAATTGATCGAAGAACCAATTGTGATATTGATGGACCACTCGGTTCCTAATTTGATCAATTCACCATAGTTTATTTTTAATCAAATGGTTATAAACAAAGAATTTTAATTAAATAAAACTATTTAATTTTTTAAACCCTAATTCATAATTCTTTATTCCCTTGATTTTTCCCTGGACTTCATCATTCACATCTTTTAATTTGGGTTGTAGCTAAACTAGAAGTTATTAGTAACTTGAATATGTAAGGTGTTTAAATTTGAAATTTTAGAAGATATTGGTTATATTTAATGTTGCTCTCTTTAATTTTTTAAATAGTTTTAAGTATTATATAAATTATTTGGATATTTATTATAACATTCAATTTAACTCTAATCAAACATTTGAATCATTCAATTCAACTTCAATTCTTTGAACATCGTTGCCCGGCTTTGGTCCTCCGACAACATTGTCCAACTTCGGTTCCCAAACCATTGTCGCCCAACTACAATCACTTAATTACCATTATTCGAATATGATCTTCCAATCATCATTGTCTGACTATAGTCCTCTAACCAATCTTCTAAATAAGATCCTCCAACTATCATTGACTGATTATTGTAATCTAACCTTTGTAGTGTGTGGCCAACTAAGATCCTTCTACTAACGTATCCCATTGATGATCCTTTGACCTTTCATCATCAGATGACAATCATTTGACCATTATGGTCCAACTGTGATCCTCTAACCATCGTCGCCCCGATAATGATCCTCCGACCTCTATTGCCACATTATATGCCACAATCCAACCCGATATGACTCACGGACATAAAGGTCATACCATGTTGAATTAGGACATGTTAGCCCGAGATCTAATTTTTTGATGCTATTCATATATCTTCTATTAGTTACATATGAATAATAAAACTTCTAATTAACTTTAATAAATAAATTGAAATAAACGCATCCACATATTTCTTCTCATTTCATTTATCATGGCTACGGACCAAAAAAGAATTAATAAAATAGATCAAATCATGACTGTATAAAAATTATTAAAAATACCTCCACTGACACTCAGCTACTTGGCGAGCTCCTTCTATTTCCCTAATCTGAAATGAAAAGGTAGCACATGTGTGAACCAGCATAGCTCAATAAGTCACACCCCCACCGATCTAAATTTTAATGGTGTATTAATTAACCATTTAACTAAATGTAAAAGTAATTCATAAGAAATATATTATGTTGAGCATAACATTAATTACAAATAGGTGAAAGAAACAAATTGTGCACTGAAAGTAAATAAACAATCACTTTAATATCAGAGTAGAAAGTAATGTTTTTTCTCCGACCCTTATACCTCACATCAGAAACAAATATCATAATTTAGGCCTTTGTGACTCTCAATGTCTAGTACATATCATATTTTTTAGAAATTCAAGCCCTTATAACTCCATGTACAATTAGCACCAGAACATAACTGTCATGACCCAGCTCGATATGACTTGACCCAACCCCAAGGGTAATACCATGTCAGATTGAGGGGATGAAGCAGAAACTAACCCTAATATCCAGTTGTAGAAATGCTGAGAAACTAAACTCTTAATTTATATGCAGCACAGAGCTGCTACTAAATATAATATGAAGTAGAAGAATACCGAATCTTAAAAATAAATAGCGTTTGACAACAGAAAAGTACTACAAAAGTAAAAGCCGAGCCCGCAAAAGAAGACCAACCAAAAGCATACCTATAGTACATATCATAGTCTAATATTAAAACTACTCACCTTACTCACGCTTTTCATGGCCTAAAATGAAAACAAAAGTAGCAGTAAACTAATACGACTCAGTCGACAAATCTAGCCTAAATAAGAACTAATAATTCCAACCAAAAGAGCCAAATATTCCTTAGATAATAAATTGAAGTATTGTACAAAAAGTTGAAATTGAAATAAATAATGATACTGAATTTTAATAAGTATTTAAATAACTATTGAAAATGTATAGATATTGACTCAAATATAAACAAATATTTCATAGTAATTATTAGAATAGCTCTCAGTCCTCAATTCCCAATATCTACAAATAAACAATAGAATATATTCTAGTTGCCAATATAATTCCTTCTCTTCATCAACAAAATTATATTCCTTTTTAGGGAATATCAAAATAGACTTTAGGCTTCAAAGTTTCTACCACATAACAGATAATAGAATCCCTTCTCTCTGCAACAAGAACCCCTTCCTTTTGCAACCACAATTCCACATTCAATCAACATACACATACTTCAATGCATTGCAATAAGTAAAATAGAATTGAACTAAATTCAGAACTTATCAAGATGTCTTAATGATAGGCAATATAAAACTCAACTAAGCAAAAATTCACATTTTCGAAAATAACTAAATTATCAAAAATTATATATAACAAAAGTCTAAATATTTAACTGAACTAAAACGCTATTTTTATATATCAAAATAAATTTTTAAATTCATAAAAATTATTGCTTTTCAAAATCACTTGATGTATCAATTACTGCTTTTAAAAATCATTGATGAAAAATCTCAAATAAGTACTCAAAATGACCAAAATAATCAGATCAATAATATATCAAAAGTTAAGTGTATGAAATTTACTAGAATCTAAGATAATTACATTTTTTTTGTAAAACTAATGCATAATTGCAATTAGAAAAATCTTAAAAATTTTGAATTATTGAAAATTGCGATAGGCAAAATATAATCTATCTCCACCCAAACAACTATTTGAACTGGGCCAACTACTGAAAAATGATCTGAAGCCACCCAAAATAGACTTTATCTCTTTAAAAATCTCTCATTTTCTCTCCCTAGTGCCTACTGATCAAACAGATTAAATGACAGAATAATGGATTTAGATATTTTAAAGTGCATAAGTTGGCCCAATGCCAAGGGTAATCAGAGTATTTACATGAACCTGAAACTTCTACTTCTACTTTCCAAGCCACCAGCATTTTGCCTCACCGTTGAATAGAAATGCAACTAATGCAACTCTCCTCTCAGGAGAATAATGCATCACATCTATAATCTTTTCTATCATCATCAATCAATCCTCAACTTTCCTAAGCTCGATAACCCTTGGAAGTATAGAAGGCTATAACCTCATAAAAATTTACAAATACAATTTCATGTCATCAAATTGGGCACCATAAACCTACATATGAGTCTCACCTACCAGCTGTGATATTAGACTTGTAATATGAGAAACTATATTGGAACTGATCACAGGTGTTGTACCCTAAATCTAAGCTGCCTAACTAGTGCTATGATTCTTAATTATATCTTAATATGGCTAATCCATCTTAGAAAGACTGAACACAGCTATATGAGACATGTGCATATAAAAAATAAATAAAATGAGCACCCTAAACTACACAGAACCATCTCACTCTTCTACATATTAAATCTTATCGCTCTGTTACGATTTGCTTCTCTAACCGACACTGTGATAACAAAAAGCTTGTCACGTCCTGACCCGATATAACTTGGCTCAATCTCCCAAGTTATATCGTGCCTGATCATGGCAAGAAGCAGAAATGGACCCCAAGATCTAGTTAAAAAAGTCATGAGAAACTAAACTCTCAATTGATATGCAATACATAATAACTACTTAATATAATATAAAGCAAAAGACTAATAAATCTCAAAACAAAAATATATGTATAATTTGATATCTATCTACAACAGCGTGTATTAATCCAAAAAATATAAGAAGTAATTTTAAAAGGTAAATATTTAAAAGTTTATGTTTTGAACCTATTTGCATGTGTTTGAAAGTATTTTTATGTATGAAAAAGGTATGCATGTATTATTGAATGAGTCATAGGGGTTTGGGGTACTTTCTAGTAAAAATTATAAAATTTTACTATTTAAATGCCTAGGCGTTGGGTTTTAGAGTGTTAAATAGTCTATCTACAGTAATGCTTGGTAACAAAAAAGTATTGCAAAAGTAAAATTCAAGCAAGCAAATGAAGACTAACCAAAATCATATCTACGGCACAAATCAAAGCTTGATATTAAAATTACTCAGCTCAGTCCTTATCATTTTCCTAGCCTAAAAAGAAAAGAAAAGTATGAATGAGCTAACACAGCTCAGTGGGTTACATAGTCTAAAACATGAATCAATAATTCCAACAAAAAAAAATAAATACTGTGATAATAAATTGAAATTATATGAAAAGTTGAAACTAAAATAAATATTAATGCTAAAATTTTACTAAGCATTTAAATAACTACTAAAAATGTACTAAGACTTATTGAAATATAAAAATATTTTATAATAATTATTAAAATGGCTCTCATACCTCAATTGTTATTATATATAAATAAACAACAGAATCCCTTTTTAGGGAATATCAAAATAACCCTCATGCTTTAGAATTTCTAACGCAATAATTATTAGAATTTCTTTTATCCATTAACGGATTTCCTACTCCGCCAACATAATTTCACATTTCAATCAATATATATAGGGGTGTCAATTTCGAGTCACGGGTCGATTTCGAGTCGAACCCGAACTGACCCGGGTGCAAACGGGTCGACCTTAACCCAACCCGGGTAGATAAATGGGTCGGAAATCCGAACCCAGACCCGACCTCGGCGGGTTGCCAGGTTGACCCGACCAAATACGAGACCAGCGAGGTGCGCGGGCGAAGCAGTGGCGCTCGGGGGCGAGCGCGGGTGCGCGAGAGGGCGAGCGGGCGAAGCGGGTGCAGCGGTGCGACAGCGGGCGAGCGCGGGTGCGGCGGTGTGCCAGCGGGCTAGTGCGGGTGCACGCAAGGGCGAGCGCGTGTGTGGCGCCTGTGCTGGCAGGCGCGGGCAGGGGACAGCTTCGAGGGTAGGTCCGGGGCAGCGGGGCAACTTCGCAGGCAGGTCCGGGGCAGCGCGGGATTTTTTAAATTAAACGGGTTTTCAGGTTGACCTAGCAACTCGCCGGGTCAACCTGAACGCGACCAATTTTTTCAAACGGGTCCAACCAGTATTTTTCGGGTCGGATTTTCGTGTCGTGTCAAATATTGACAGCCCTAAATATATACATACTTCAATGCATAACGGTAAGTACAGTATAATTAAGCTAAATTCAAAACTCGTTAAAATGCTTTAGTAGTAGGCAACAAAAAACTCTATTAAGAAGATATTCATATTTTCATAAATTAATCAAATTATTAGAGATTGTGCATAACAAAATTCTGAACCTTTACTGAACTAAAATATAATTTTTTAGGCATCAAAATGAAATTTTGAATTGATAAAAATGACTACTTTTCAAAATCACATGATAAAAAATCTCAAATAAATTCTCAAAATAGCTAGAATAACATGCTAACAATATATCAAAAGTTACATGGATGAAATTTATCAAAATCTAAGATAAATGTATTTTTAAAAACCAAATTATAATTTCGATCAGAAAACCTCATATTTTTTATATTTTTGAATATTAAGATAGGCGATTATAACCTACCTTGATACAAACAACTTTAAAAAATGAACCGAGAATAAAAAATAGACTGAAGTCTCCAAAACCCAAGCTTTTTCTCACTGGAATCCTCATCTCTCTCTAACCAAATGCCTTAAAATGAGCAAATGGGTTTTTAAAATACTAAAAATAGTTATTTAAAAAGAATGAGCATGACGCCGCGACGCCCAATCTTGTAGGTCGTAGGGCTCCCCATAGGGAGGCATTGTGCCGCATCTCCGCACCCAACGCTGCAACACCTAAATTAATTTGGCCAAAAGATAGACAACTTAAAGCTACAACAATATCAATCACGATGTCACGATGCCCTAGTAAAAAAAATTAGATTTCCAAATCATGCATACATACCCTTGAGATCTGCTTCAAAATAGATTTAGACATTTACATGCATACATAACATTTCCATACACATGCAAAGGAGTTCAATTATAGAAATTTAGTAAGTTACCTCTTTACAAACTGGATCAGAATAGGTAAAACATTGCATTATTTATGTAGGTGTTACATTATAGTCCACTCATCACCTTCACTCGACTACGATCCTCAAACTTTAGTGTCCCAACTATGATATATAGCCTCCATCGCCTAACTACTTCTTGCAACCATCGTTGCCCAACTATATTACTCTTATGATCACCATCACCCTCTTATGATCTCTCAAATAATATCGCCCATCTACAGTTCTCTTACCACCTTCACCTGTGTACAATCCTTTAGCTACCTTCATGCAACTATATTCTTCCTACTGTCGTCCCCTTCAACTACTATCCTCCAACCTAAAATCCTATAACAATCAATTTCATACAATGATGTCGGCTTACTTCATCACCTAATGTTTGTAACAATGTCAACGCATGTCATTACCTATTAGGATGACATATTCCTTCGACATCGGCTATAACTCTCAAAATTAACATCAATATTTTTTTAATAGAATTCATGGTTTAGATCTTTCTGATCAAAGGATAAAGATCAGATAAACAATCTATTACATATAAGTTGTAGTTCTTAGAGCTCTTCTAGCTTTCATCATAAAGTTCATTATGTACAATCTATCTCTATTATATTATCCACCAAGGCTACCCTCAGTATTAATCACGAGAAAGTGCATGATTTATAATAACTAAAAATACTAGCTAAATCATTATGATTCAGCCAAGTCCCATCGTTTTTTTTTTTCATATAAAACATGGGTTTCTATTAAAACTAATTTATCTATATATGTGTTAGATCTCTTTAAAATGTTAAGACTTTAAACTCCTAACTTTATCAGAGTGAATGTTCAAACTCATAACAATTTTGACACTATCTGTGAGAACTGACTTTTAGCTGGAAAGTATTTTTTGTTATATCCTTGAAAGGTCGTTAACTTCAACATATTGGGCATAGTTTTAATAAGGTAATTTCTCAACATCTTGGGCATCGTGAATGTTCTGACTCGTAACAATTTTGGCACCTTGAAAGGTTATTCCATCAGCTTTGAAATCAATAAGCCAAGACTAATTAGGGCAACATTTTATACATGGTTGTAATTAGAATACTCCTCCATTCCATCATCTATTTCTATATCAATTTCATGGAAAGTAGGTTAGGACTGGGGGACAATCTTGAATGCAATCTTGAAGGGATATTTACATTAAAATCTCAAGCAAGGTTATAGCCAAGCAAATCCTAATTTCTATCTTTTTTTATATTCATCTAAGAAAAATCTTACTAACAATCATCTTTCTTAAAGATTCTCATAAACATGAGATTTTTTTTTAAAGGCTAGTGAATTTTAAACTCTAAACACAATCTCATTAGACAAGGTCACAATCATGACCTTGAAAAGGCAATAACAATCTAAAGACAAGCCAATCTTGCATTCAATTTGGGACACGCAATATTTACTTCCTCATAATTAAGGTGTAAGAGATTCAATTTGACCTCTTTCACAAAGGTTAATGATATCGAGCATTGCTTGAAAAAATAATATTGGATTGATCAAATATCATTAATGGATTTCTCTTGAACTCTTCTACAGAGGTTAATATTATTAAGTAATATTTTGGAAAACAAACTTAGATAGAGCAAATATTCTTGGTGGAATTCTCTTAATCTTTTCCACACATATTAAAACCATTAAGCAATGTTATGATAAACAACCTTGAATAGGTCAAATATCATTAGTGGATTTCTTTCAATCTCTTCCAAGTAGGTTAACATTATTGAGTAATATTGAAACAAATAATCTCGAATAGGTCAAATGTCCTTGTTGGATTTATCTTAATATATTTTATTATAAGCTAAGATTTAGAGTGACACATTTTAATAATAGCCTAAGAAAGTTGTAATTTCTAAAATATTTCTCAATGTCCCTCTTTAGCACAAATAAATTGTTTCATTAGAATTACTTCATTGATAAAGCCTGTCATTATAATGATAGAACTCCAATCATGCATATACATAGAAGAGAAGAGAAACATGCATTCATAAAGACTTAGTCTCCTCAATGGAACAAGTTCTTAAAATATTATATCACTATTATATAAAAATTTGATACTTGGAGTCACACCTATTAATAACAACCTAAGGAAGTTATAATTTTTAAAAGAATTCTTCATGGCCCTCTTCAGCATAGATAAATAGCTTAGTTAAAATTATTTTTATTGATAAAGCTTGTGGCTATCATGATAGAATGTCAATCATGCTCATACCTAAAAGAAAAGAGAAGCAAGCATTTAGAAAGGCTAGTCTACTATGGCGAAAAAGTTTTCAAAATATTTGATCACTATTATATAGAAAATTGAGATTTGAGTGCCACCTTATAATAATAACTTAAGGAAGATGTGATTTTTAAAAGAATTTTTCATGTCCCACTTAAGCACATATAAATAGCTTGGCTAAAATTACTTTACTGATAATTATTGTCACTATCATGATAGAGAAGTCAATCATGCTTATATATCGAAGAAAAGAGATGTAGACATTCATAAAGGTTTAGTCTCCTTTGAGGATCAAATTCTTAAAATGTTGAATCACTATTATAAAAAAATTGAGATATCATAAGTTATCATTATTAATTGCAACCACTTGATTGTAAACATCATTTAAGCATATATATTATATAAAGAAGCAAACATTCACATGTTATACAAATAAGAAGTTGTATTTCAAGGATGCATACATAACCATCTTATATGGATAATATTATGGCACACATTATAAACATTGTTGCGGGCTAGAATATACGCGACGATAGAGTTAGAATATACGAAAGCCTGGAGTTTGTCACACATTCATCTAAGGCCCGGAGTTCTGCCAGACCATCATCTAAGGCCCGGACTTCTGCCTGATCATTATCTAAGGCTCGGAGTTCTGCTAGATCATCATCTAAGACCCGAAGTCCAGTCAGACCATTACCCGACACCCGGACTTCTATTGAAAAATTATTACTGTAATCTGATCGCCCTCAGAGACGAGTCAACCTATTGTAACAAACTCAAGTTCTAGTGAAATCTTTTCAACTGGGCTAGGCCCCATGGTTTTTCCCCTTTTAAGGGTTTTCCACGTAAAAAATCTTGTGTTCTCTGTGTGTGAGCTGGATATTCGTGCAACGCTAAGACGTAGTATTCTAACTCTATCGCCGTGTATATTCTAGCCCGCAACAAATATTATAAGATTTTTTATGAAGTTTTCTACTGCCAAAACATCCACATCAACTTCTAACTAATAGTCTCTTCATTAATGATGTTTGGAGTAATGATGCAATATATGCCTTAACTGCATCTCATATTCTCATCTCAAATGATTCCAATTGCATCTAAGCGAACTTCGATGCTTGAATAAGCCAACGTGGATACTTAATGTAAGATCTACGGTGGTCTCTCCTCCCATAATGTTTATTATAGTTTTCGAGATAGTTTTTCCTCATGCATCACATCTCAAATGGTTCATGGAGAATTAAGGCCATTGTTGGTGCTTGTATCATTGATATTAAAGTACGTACAAATTACAAGTCCTTGAACAAATCCAAATTCAAGCCTTCAGTCAACGCCTCTTTCAACTTTTGTCATGCAATTTTTTTCTCACCTTTAATATAGGAGAACTGGAACTTGCGTACGAGAGTTGCACATTAATCACCTCCAACAATTTTTAACTCTTACTATATAATTTTTCATGTCTTTAGGGAGAGAGAATTAGAACCTATGTAAGAGAACCAAACTTTGATTACCTTCAATTATTTTTAAACTCCTATTTGACAAATTTTTTCATCTTTTACAAGAAAGAATTGAAGCCTACATAAGATAATTATGCCTCTCCCCTCAACCTAAAGGGTATTTATACAGTCAAGCGAGAAATAATTTAAATTTTTTAAAAATTTCTTAAGAGTAAGAAATCAAAATTTTCCTATTTGAAAAAATTAAAATAAGATAACAAAAAAATTTAATATTAAAAAATGATGGAGCCAAATGGAATAATATTCATGGGGTCATTTTAAAAAGATAAGCGAACTATTTAAATATAAAACTTATATATATATATATATATATATATATATGTATATATATTTATATTCTAAATTTTAACTTTTGAAATTTAAATATAAAATTTAATATTGGTGTACAGGCTATTAGGCTGATGTGGTCTGCGGGCCCAAGCCCAAAATTACCAGATTTTTAGCCCATCATGCCAACGTGAATTCAAAGTTTGTCTATAAGCCGTCAGATCTCCATCGAACGCTGTTCTCAAACCCTTTCTTCACTCTCCTTCGTAAAATTAAAAAAACAAAACAAAAAACCCTCCCTTCTTTAAGTTTTTTCTACCTTCCATTGTGCCACTGGGCCAAATCCCTAGTACGATAATGGCTTCCCGGCGACTTCTTGGAGCTGTAGCTCGCCATCTCCGATCCTCAAATCACCCTATATCTTACTTTCAAATGTTTGGAACTCCCACTCTCCGATCAAAACTTGTTCCTTTTGCTCAATCCCCACCTTCGAACAACATCGCTGCATTGGCGTCCACTGACTCCCTTCGGTTCTTCTCATCTCGGACTACTGGTTACTCTGGAAGTGAAGATGACGAAGAGGAAGATGGAGGTGATGAAAGTGAAGTAGAGGATAGCTGTGATGAAGAGGATGGAAGCGAGATTGGTCCGAAGCTTGTGGCTAGGAGTGGTAAGTCGGAGGCTGAAAAGGTGAAGGAGGCGGCTTCGATCGGGTACTCGGTAATTGGGCCACTCACTTCATCTGAAAACCCCTTCAAGTCGTACGAGCCGATCTTTGCTGTTGTTCAGGTAAACATCGTTTTTTTTCTTCTCTTCTCTTTTTTTCATTTTTTCTCTCCTTGTCAAATTTCGTTTCTTTCGAGTTTAATCTTTTTATTTTGGTTACAGATTGGTTCGCACCAGTTCAAAGTTAGTAATGGTGACTCCATCTTTACTGAAAGACTGAAGTACTGCGAGGTTAATGATAAGGTTGTGATTTTTGTCTTGAAGCTTTACTTAAATATCCGTTATTTTGGTTTAACCTTGTTTTGGAATGATTAATCGTAAGGTATGTTTCTGTCGTGTTGTTTCTGATTGTATGTGAGAAGATCTATCAATGGCCCCTGAATTTTGAAATGCACTAACGGTAGAATTTCTTATGTACTGCCTTGCTCTTTTTTATTCATAAAATTTGATATTTACAGATGAATGCTGTCTATTTGTTTAAGTATGTTATATACTGACCACTTTAATGTGAATTCAGAGGAAGTATTTGGGATTGGAGAGTTGAGGTGAAGAGTTAGGAGGAATGTAGAGGAAGATGAGGTTAGGAAACAGGGAAAGAGCATGTTATATTTTCGGTCTTGTGCTTCAGGTATTCAGAATTGTTTTTTTCATTTTTTAGAAATGCATTAGTGTTGATTATTTCTATTGGGATTTAGGTAGATTTCACTAAACTCAAATGTAATAGCTGTGCCACTTGCTATATATAAGTCAACGAAGTTCTATTAAAGCATAACAGTGAAACTAAACCAGATGAGTAATATTTTCTTTCTTCCCTCTCACAGCCTATTTAAACACTACTGGTGCTCTTGTTGATTCTTTTGAAAGTTTCATCATCAGTTCAACCTAAGGAATATGACAATGAACGAGAAGTTACTCTATACTGTTTGTTGTTCTGATGATTAAGGTTTCGTTTGGGACGGCTTTTTTATTGTTTCTTAAAGCAGCTTTTTAGTATAAAAATTAAAATTTATGTACTAAAAAACTGCTTTAAGAAGCAGTAAGAAAGTCGTCCCAAACAAAGCCTAAGTCACCTATTGCTCCATTTACTTTTTGTTTCTCCATACATTTTTCTTTCACCACAGCAGTGTATGTTTCACTACCATTGTTTCTACTCTGGTTCTCTCTTTATTTATCCCTACTCCTCCAAAGCATCTGTAGCCCTTCAACGTTTTTTGTAAATGGCTCTAACTAACTCTCCTCTGATCCTTTGAATTGTGATGTTTTTTTCCTAGATGCTACTTGGCTAGCCTCTTATTTCTAGTGGTGCAAATGTATTTCAATTTTTTTTTTTAGCTCTCACTATGAATTGTAGTCATTTGAACCACGTATCAGTCTGCTATTACTTGTTCTTTATGCTTTTTTATTGTTATTTTGAACTTGATTACATAGGAAGGACTAGGTCAGCATTGTCTGCAATTGTTAGTATTATTTTTCTTTTGGTTGGAACACATGTATGCTATCATGGCTAAGAAATATCAAGGCAACAAGGTTGATACAAGTACTTTACTACTTTGTTTCCCGGTTTGAATGTTTGGCTCCTTGAGATTCATTTTTGTTCATTATTATGGCAGCTGCTCTACACTGCAATTACTACAACAATGACTACTACGTAAAAAAACGTATTTTATAATGAACCTTTGTATTTTTTATGGTAGTAATATGTTGAAATGAGGTTGTAATTTAGGTACATTTGTATGCATATACTATTGTGATCTTCTCGAAACTGTTTTCATTGCGTTTTTTAAGTAAAAATGAATATATATATATATATATATATATATATATATATATATATATATATATATATATATATATATATATATATATATATATATATATATATATACATTTTAATCTTCACAAAGCTGCCTTCAATGCATTTTTTAATTGAAAAAGATTACTGAAATATGCTTTCTTCTTTTAGGCGTCCTTTTGGACATAATGATGGAAGTGTATTTTATAAGGGACGCATTAATCTCAATATTTTTAATGCTATATAATTAATGAACTCGTTCATGCAATTGCATGAAACATGGAATTAACTGATAGGAAATACTTGAATATTTCAAGTAAACCCTAACAAGATTGATAAAAACAGCAAAATATACTCAACAATTTTAATGAAAGCTACCAAAATAGTAGATTTTATTGTAGGAATCAAATCAACGGAAGGAAAATAAAGCAAAGATACAATTGATCCTCAATTCGAATGGAGGATCGTTCTCTTCCAAATCTCTAGATGAATTCTAGAGCCCAAGACACCAAGAAAAAACTCCAAGAGAATACAATAATCAAGCATAACCCTAACCTTAGACAACTCCTATTTAATACAAACTTCCCTAATTTCAAATTTGGAATTCAAATTTTCGCTCCCTTTCCTAGCCGCCCCTTACTTCTTTCCCCATTGGATTGCCTAGTGGGCCCCTAGGCTTGGGCGGTAATTTTCCCCCCAAAAGGGGTCCATCTCTTGTAGCAAAGAACCGGCCCTGCAAGGGCCGGTTGGGTTTGGGCCAGTTCCAAAATTGGCCTAACATTAATATGTACTGGCAGTTATATAATTCCATTTCAATAGTATCTCTGGTCTGTATTTAGTTTTGTTAATCTACATATGATATTTATTGATTTAGAAAATATGGAAAGTTCTTGAAAAGAAAGGAGTTAATTACGCTTATATTTAAATCATTAAAGATATGTATGCAGGAGCTATTACTGTGTTCAAACACTAGGTGGTTTGACCAAGTATTTCCCTATTTCGGTTGGGTTACATCAAGGATCATCCTTAAGCCCATATCTTTTTGCTTTAGTAATGGATGTTCTCACTAGACATTTGCAAGAGGATGTACCTTGGTGTATGCTTTTTGCTGATGATATTCTTCTTGTTGATAAGACTAGAGAGGGAGTTGAAGGTAAACTAGAATTATGGAGCTCAACCTTAGAGTCTAAAGGTTTTCGCTTAAGTAGATCTAAAACGGAATATATAGAGTGTAATTTTAGTATTAATAGACCTAGTGAGGGGATTGTGACTATGGGCGATCAAGTCATTAATAAGAGTACACGTTTTAGATATCTTGGATTTATTGTTCAGAGTGATGATGAAATAGATGGGGATATTATCAGCAGAATTCAAGTTGGATGATTGAAGTAGAGGAATGCATCGGGCTTGTTGTGTGATAGAAAAGTACCCCTCAAACTTAAAGGAAAATTCTATAAGATGGTGGTGAGGCTTGCAATGCTTTATGGTGCCGAATGTTGGCCATTAAAAGAGAAGCATAATACTAAGTTAATTGTGACAGAGATGAGGATGCTCAAATGGATGAGTGGCTTTATCCTTAGAGATAGGATACGAAATAAGCATATACGTGAAAAGGTTGGAGTTGCTCCAGTAGAAGATAAGATTAGAGAGAGTCGTCTTAGATGGTTTGGTCACTTAAAACGGCGGCCTTCTGATGACCCAGTTAGGAAAGTAGAGGTATTAGATTTGACTTATGCTAAGAAAGGTAGAGGCAGACCTAAAAAGACTTGGTTAGAAAATATTAGAAATGATCTTTCTTTATTAGATTTAAATGATAATTTGACTTTTAATATGACACAATGGAGAAAAAGGATTCATGTAGCCGACCGCATGTAGTGGGATAAATGCTTGATGTTGTTGTTGATATTATCAAGTGATCGTTGTTTTTTTTTTTTTTTTGGTGCAGCTGATTCTGAACAAGGTTCTCATGATGGGCTCTAGAACCGAGACGATCATTGGTAGGCCTATATTAACTGAAGCTGCTGTACATGCCGTTGTTGAAGAGCATGTAAGACTTTTTTTTTTCCTCTCTACACCAGTGACATATAGCATAGGATAGTTTAATTGAGTAGGATTGGCATACCACAAATTTTTTGGATATTTACATATGTTACACTAAATTTTTATATTTACTTATATAACACTCAATTCTCTAAATCATATAAAAAATATCATTAATATTAACTTATTTAAAATAAAACTTTTTTTTTTTTTACATATATTTGGATGTGATATATACACTGAACTACTGAAGTGTTATATTAGTAAATATAAAAACTTAGGTGATAGAGATGCAAATACATAAAAATTTTGTGGTAGGGATGTAAATCCCCCTTTGATTTATTTCACTTTTCGAAAACAAGTAATTTATACCATGGCTTCGTATGTCCATTCAGTTAAATTCTACTGTTTACTTGTGCTCTTTAACCATACTGATGTATGTATTAAACAAAGATTTTAGCTTCAGCATCACACCTTCACAGCCATGAATGATAATAAATAGATTGAAGCCTCATAATCCTTTAAATTTTCTAACCTTTAACTGTTTTAACTGTGACATTTGCCTTCCAGGCTTTAGATGCGAAGGTAATCATCTTCAAGAAGAAAAGAAGAAAAAACTACCGCCGAACTAAGGGTCATCGCCAGGTAACTCATAAGCTATCTTTCTTATAGTAAGGTTTCGTTTGGGACGATTTTTTTACTGTTTTTTAAAACAGTATTTTAAGAAGCAGTAAGAAAGCTGTCTTCATTTGGGACGACTTTCTTATTGTTTTAAGAACCAGTAAAAAAGTTATCCCAAATGAAGCCTAAGTGCACAGGTTTTACTCTCATTTGACTGTCTGAAACAACAAACTCCCTCTTTTTTCAGGAATTAACGAAACTGAGAATAACTGATATCCAAGGAATTGATAAATTAGATAACTTCGCAGTTGCTTCGTAGCATCAACCATTCGTTATCAAGAACGCTACAGAGGGAAAAGCTTTTTAGCTGGTTATGTATCTGTAATGGCGTTTCTGATAAAGGATAGTAACATTTCTAATTATTTTTGTGTTTGGCCAGCTTGTTCAATATCTTCAATTCATGAAAGCTGGTTTTTTATGGCTTCTGGGCTTTGGTTTATTTGGCTACTTTCATTTGCATATAGTAATTCATGAGGAAGAAATTTGTAGAAGGATTAAAGATGTTCCTGTAGTTAATTTGTTTAATTTTCATGATTGTTATGTATGAAAAATATACTATTTAGTAAGATTTACAAATCTTATTGCTATAATATTTTTTTAGATTTTGAAGATTGAATGTGATTATTAATTTAAAATTTATTTTTATTCTTTCATTAATTGTAATATAAATGATAATAATGCATAAATTAATTTCCTGTATGGGTTTTCAGTTTTATTGTAATATAAATGATAATAATGCATAAATTAATTTTAAAAAAATTGTTGAATTATTATATGATTATAATAGCTTTATTTTTTACTTTAATGCATAATTTAATCTATTGTTTTAAAATTAAATTTGGTTAAATAAAATTTAAATAATTCTTAAATGCTAATTGATAGGAGGTTTTTCACAAACTTAGTGTAATGGTAATATAATAATAAATCAGTTAAGAACAATAAAAATCATTTATCAATATAATTCATTTAAATTTAATTATTTATTATTGAACAATATCAAACTTTTATCCCATCATTTGGAATCAATTATATGAATTTTTTTTCTTTATTATGCCTCATTAAAAATCAAATTCTTATTTAAATTTAATAAAAATAGATCATTTCTAATATTTTCCTATCAGTCTTTTTAAGTCTTTCTCTATTTTTATTAATACATCTATTTTTCTAATCTGATCATTAAAAGACTGATATTTTATGTGACCAAAATATCTAAATCAATTCTCCATTAGAGCTACAAATTATTCACATATATACTCATTTTTTGCATTCTTTCTCCAAGATTAAAGCCACTCATTCCCTACGCATCCTCATCTTCATATACAATCCCTAATTAAAATCCTCATTTAATTTTTTTTATCCAAACAATCTTTATTGGGTGTCAAACAACCTACCAATAGTTGATAAAACAAAATTAAAAGAAAAAAATTGAGCAGCCCCTCAAATATTTTCTAACACACACCAATCAAATAAATTAAAAAAAAAAAAAAAAAAAAAAAACTCCCTCCTTTCACCAACTAAATAAAATCATTTTGAACAATCCTTCAAAGATGTTTATCATCAGCACCATCTTGTATGTTAAGCTCCACTCATACATAGCATGCCATATAAACATCTAAATGAGTAAAAAAAATGTCTACTTTCTATATACATGAAGCATTTCTAAGGGACTAATCTTCTCATCCAAGGGCAAAATCAGCCTTAATTTTTAGAGAGAAGCAAACTAATAAGTAACTATCAGGGGTCCAAAGAGCAACGCCGTTGCTCCTTGAACAAATTTTGATTGTAAGGCCATTTTTTAAATTCAAATTAATAAATAAAATTATGAATTTTCTTTACTATTTGTTGGAGATAATTGTCTAAAAAGTATATTATTTTAAAACTTTTAGAAAAAACAATTACTTAAAAATCCTTGTAATAAATATTAAAAAATAGATAAAAGATAACAAATTACCTAAAGAATCATATAATTAAAAAATATATATATATTTTTAGAGGTGTCAATTATCCCGTCCTGAGCTCAAGGGGGATCCACCCCTATATTCTTAAGCACTAATCTTATCCTAACCATCTGAACAACAAGGCAAAATTTCATCTAAATATAGCCGATAAAGTATAACTCCCCCCATAAAATAAGAAGGATTTACATACAAACCGCTTTATATCATGATATTTATATATCTACCCCCAAAAATTTTTAATATTTCATGACTATCACCTATAAACAACTTTATTATTAAAAATGTCACTCTTATATTTGATTCCTATCACTCATACCACCTATAAACTTCGACATTTTATTCTTTGCACGCATATTTGATCTATAAGTAATAGGAACGAAATATTAAAAGTTTGATGTTAGATATATAAATAACATGATTAAAAATGATAGGTATGTAAATCTCCCATAAAATAATTCATTGAATACAATAATGGTTCCATGACTGCTTTCAAAATATACTACCACCATATTTTTTTATGCATATCTTCACATCGTACGGTACATTCTTAGGTAAATAGCCTGGAAATTAGGGCCTGGTGAAGCCATAGAAACCATGCATGCAAAATATATGTACTGAAGTGGGTATATACTATGCTTGAAAACACAGCTAGAGTACTATATAACAAACATAGCCTACATCTATCTAAATCCTGAAGGAGCTGCCTGTGGACTACCTCCACCTGTTCTTCGCATGGCTTTCGATTGGGCCAAGAGCTTGTCATAATCCTGCTCAAATAAAATAAGTGAGAGTGTTATATGTATCATTCATATTTATTTGAGAAAAAATTTGCATTAGACTATACTGACTGAAATACCAACTCAGATCAAAAAATCCTCACAAAATGGAGCTATTATTCAGCGTCGACGTGACGCATTTTTATTGGTCTTTGGACGCCCTCCAGACTCCGCACAGAATAACAAATCCACAAAATGAGGGTGAAATCTTTGGGTAGTATCTTATTTAAAACCCAATCTGACTTTTGAAAATTCATCCAGAAATTAAGCTGGTTAAAACTCTCCGTCGTCATTACACTTAAAAGAAAAATAGACTGGCGCGGAGAGGCCCCGTGGAATTTTCGGAGCCCACAGTGATGAAGACCGGCAAAAAAATTATTGAATTTGTTTTAAAATTAATATTATAAATAAAGAGCTTATATTGAACTAATCTCAAAATAAATTCAATGATTTTTAAGTTCTTCTTCACGAAATCCCGAGATAGATTTTTTCTTTAATTAATCATAATAAATAATTTATACCCGTTTCTCGAAAGTAGAATCTCTGGAATCTATGATCTTGTCTGCAATTCCATATTCAATGGCTTCTAATGCTTGAAAATATTTTGGGCGCTGAATGTCTTTAGCAATCTCTTCTTTTGGTTTTCCAATTCCTTTAGCTAAAAGCTCAATGTAGTAGTCTGTATTTGCATCCAGCTCTTTTGCCTGGAATATGTCAAGTGTTCAATTCATTAAATAATGGAGGGAAGAAGACAAAAGCAACAACAACAAAAAAAATATTATAGGTAATTTTGCCACCTTAATCCACATGTCAATGACTGCTCCACTAGATTTGTTAACCTTTGGAAGATATAATTTAGCTGCAAAAGAGAAGAACTTTGTCCACACAATAATTTAAATGAAATAATGATATTTCAGATAGAAAAAAACGTACTGGAAGAATTGGGTTGTAGAGCTCGAAATCCCTTGGAACCGAGAGACAGTAGCATTGCCGCCTGGCCATATGCCATGCCACAGTTGACAGTATATACTTTGGATTTGCAGTACTGCAAACAAGAATTAAAATGTTTAAATTCATTGAAACTCAGGCTTACCATTTTCATGAATTACGGTAGCTAGATGTATTGCTGTATAATGGGGGACTTCTAGGGTTTGTTCGGGACATTTGGTGAGTTTGAGAGTATTTGGAAAAGGGCTTGGAAGAGGAAATGATGAGATGGAGAGAGAATAGGACAGCTAGAAAGAGAAAGGAAGAAATTAGGAGATAGAATGAGAGAACTGTAGATAAAGGTTTCTCCCAGGGGATTTATAGAATGTATTGGAGTGGATGTAGGGATGAATAACGAGAGAGTTTGGGATTTCAGGGAAGGATAATGTGAAGGGAAGCTTGACCGACAACAAGAGATTTAGGATTGTTCTGTTAGGCCGGTTCATCCTGAACCAACCCAGCCGGCCCTCAGTTTTTCTACAGGAGCAGAAGCAGTCCGCCTCCCTTGGTTTTGGCCGCCCAAAGGGTTTCTTGGCGGCTTGGGCTCTAGACTCTCTTGTCTAGAGATTTGGGAGAGACGATCCTCCTCTCGAATTGAGGATCTCTTGTAACTTTGCATTGTTCTTGTTTCGCTTTGCTTTCTATAAGATTAGCTATCGTTTGATTGTTCTTCCGTCATATTATCTTTATTTTTCTCGCTGTTTTACCGATTATTATTATGTTTTCTTGCAAACTCAAGTAAATCCGATAGTATCGGATTTACTTGTGAACTCAAGTATTTCCTATCATGTTCTTAGATGAGAGAGGAAGAGGCCAAATGAGAAGGGTACTGAGAATAGAGAGGGAGAAGACATTACATCGAAGATTATAAAAAGGTTGAGGATTTAGAGAGAGGAGACTGAAATATGAGGAGAGAAAAGCAAGGGGGAGTGATCTGTGAGTTGCTGCGTCAAAGAAGCCGCACGGATTGGATAAGGGTAATCTAGATTTGGAGTGGAGAAAGAAACTAAGCTTGGAGTTTCATTTATGGAAAAAAAAAAAGGCAAACGTGCAGGGGAGGAAGATGCTTTCCTTGAATTGCCTCTTTCTCTAGGTATCCAGACTCCACGCTCTCTCTAAAGTACCAGAGACTCAAATCACAACAACCACTCTTCCTCAAAACAAGAAGACTCTTGGTCGTCAGCATTCTTATGGAATAGGGCAAGTTGAACACGAAATGGGCTACAACATGACTACACTTAACTACGATATGACACAAACATCTGCGCCCTATATTTATTGCAAACATCATAATTCTAAATGGGAAAGTAACAAGGTATAAAAGTTCCCTGTGTTGCCGCATTCCTACTAGCGGTGCAAAGTGATCATCCTTACTACACGGTCAATGATCTTCCTAGGGTTCAAAGTTGGCTCATCTCTCAATTGCCTTTGAGGAGACTTCTCGGGATCTCTGGCTCTTTGGTTCTTGGTCCTCGAATTTACTGCTCTCAATATGAGGAGCTCTTTCTAAGTTCTCCTCAGACTTATCAACAATAATAATCCTGTCTCGGTATCCTCTCAACATCATTATAGATCTTCTTGGGAGCCCCTTTTCACTTCCAAATTACCTAAACTAGTCCCCACATCTTCAAGTACTTGATCTCTTTGAACGAGGAGAGAACATTTCATTTCAATATATAGTGGATGGCCTCTGGAGCAGCAACAAGGAAACAAAGAGTAAAGTTTGCCCCGAGGCATACAAAATCAAGAAAAAAAGCCATTTTTTAGAACATGTATCAGTAAGACAAAGCATGCACATATTCATTAATTAGATAAAAAAGGTTTAAGTTGTCAGTCATGTAGGATTGATTGTAGATCATGTGACACTGATGAATAGGGCTCACGGTCTCCAACTTCCAGTGATAAAAACTCTTCTTTGGAGAGTGAAAATAATGGAACTTGCTCATCATTTAAGACCTATGAGTCCAAGGATAGTGGGCAGTATTTCCAACCAATTAAGTAACGATGATCTTACTCATGATGATCTGTTCAATATTTGTGGTAGCTAATAATTGCATTAAGAACAGGATGGTAATAGGGCAATCCCCAGGTAATGCAAAAACTCAATGTATGAACACAACTGTAGGAAGAATGGGAGGCTTTTATGGAAATTCTCGTAGATATGGCATGGAAAAAATCATCACAGATACCAACTGAAATGGTCTCCTCCTTAATGTCCATTATAGCTCTATAATAGTGTTTGAGAATTTAACTACTAATGTTTGCATATAACTTATACATGGTTTCAATGAATGAGGAAACAAAATCGTTAAAAGATACATGCAGGATTATGGGATGAGAGCTAGTCATTGAGAACATAAATTCTAAATTTTTATTTTATCATCACTGTTTGAGTCCCTTTACTTTTTTGAAACTAATGACCATTTCATTATTTTTATTAGGATTATTTTAGCCCATCATTATTATTTTTTTGTAAGATATATGCAATGTTGATGGCATGAATCAACTTCTTTTGGTGATGTGAAGACCCTTCTCCATCAATTTAGTGATTTCGATCTTACCCATATTATATTTTCATCTTTATTCATATTTTCAATTTTTTCATGGAAGCCACTATATTAATAGGCTTGTTAAGTGATATGACATTATACACCTCAAAAAATTACATGCTGACCTTGATAACATAATTGTAGATGAACTCAATAGTAGATAGAACTAAGCTATCCCTAGCAAGGCACCGTATGATGCACTAAGGCTTCATAATAATGAAGCATGACGTGTCGAACATATGCACCAGCCAACAAGCTCCAGATACATATCGAACACAAAACTTATGGGCCCATTTCAAAAAATAAAAAAATGTAATAGATATTTGACACATGCTGTAAATAAGAAATTTTAACTTAAAAAACATATCATATAAATAACTCAAGCAAAGCTATATATTCCTTTTTATTTTATAATATCTTACTTAAATAACTTAATAACTACTTAACAATCATTATAATTTTTTTATTTCACTCTATAATTCTATTATTTTTTAAAATATTTATTTATTTTACTATTTCAACAAAATAATCAACTTTTTCAACTTCAAGCTAACAATCTATAATATCATATGATTATTTATTCTCCAATTGAGTTTAAAATTATGAAATATATTTAAATATATTTATTATTTTTTGAGCAATTGAAATAATTTAATTATTATATGAATGATTGAATTCATTTCATATTTATTTAAATTTTTAAAAATTAATATATTTTTTAATTATAGTTATAATATAACAATACGTGCCCAATATATATTCATTTCTTATATTTTCAATAATAGGCATGTTGTATCATATTTGTGTCTCCATGTCAATATCGGTGCATTATAGAAGACACTTAATGAGGTTTCTTAAAACTTTATTAACTATCAATTTGATCCCAAATTTGGGGATGGAAGACTTAAAAATTTTGATCGTCAATGTAGGGATGGAAGACTTAGAAAAAGTTAATGCTAGCATCAAAAAGCATCCAAATGGTCTTCCTAAAACATCTTACAAAACCTTGCCATGGTGGGCAAACTATGAAAAAAAAAACGATTTTATTAAAGAACATTGATACAGAAGAAGTGTAAAAAAATATAGATCAAGGGATAGAATGAAGTGTGTAATCCTACATTATATTGTTTAGCTTTACTAAACTGTCACACCCTATAGAGATCCCTATTGAATATGGACAATAATATATACCCTCAAAAAGTAATGTGGTTTATCTCTGCCAACCTATGCCACCATACATCCCGTATGCAATTCTAAAGTTAAGAAAACTTGAAGGGACATATGAGGGATGCAAAACCTGGATCTTTTTATGTAAAAATTTTCTTGAATCATAAAACCAATGCAACTCACATCGATGTCTTTAATATCTTGGTAGATGATAAGAAAATCATGGAACACGAAGTATTCTATAAGTCTATTAAATTTTGTAATGTAATTTTCATGTTAAACAAAAGAGTATGCACTCTATCAAATTTGTCAGTAAGTAAATATTTAGTAGATATCACAAATAGAATATGAAGTGATGCAACAAATGAGATATAGAGATAAAAAGAAGATTAGGCATTAACTCATTGTCTCTCCATTATTTTCTCGTCTCTATTTTATCACTCAATTAGTAACATTGACCTTATATTTCTTGTGCCAGTTGCTTTAATTTTCACTCAATTATGGTGTTGAAGAACAAATACTCTACTAAGTGGGTTAGCAAGCTTATTCTCTAAGATAAGGTAATAATTTGGCTACTCTAGGAGGAATGATTTGCTACGGCAAAATTTTCAGAGACAATAACATAAAAAAAAGACACCTGATTTTCAAAATTTTAAAGCTCATGCTGAAAATTATATTACTGTAGATTGAAGCGGTTCTGCAAGTTACCAAGGCTTTTATGGTGATATGTACCAGCTCAAGTCGTATAAAATGTAAGAGCCTAATAGTAATCCATTTGAACTTCGGGGCATAGATCCTATACCCCTACTATAGTAGCTTTGTTCGTGTCATCAAATAAATGCTAACCAAAGAAGAAATATGAAACATTCATATAAAGCACATTATAATAGAGCTTGTCAATATACTTCCCAATTTGTTGA